>OZ010730.1:24493128-25700328 GCA_963932275.1 Andrena praecox
ATTTATTTGAAACCAACTTCGATTTTTTTAGATTTTGTCGATTATTTGTGTTGTAGGATCTATATTTGAGTAAATTTAGATGAAAATAACTTCAAATTTTAGGATTGTGAAAAAAATTTTAGTTGGAAGTGTAAAATTTTAATAAATTTATTTGAAATCAACTTCGATTCTTTTGGATTTTGTCGAGTATTTTTGGTGTAGGATGTATATTTGAGTAAATTTAGATGAAAATAACTTCGATTTTTAGGATTGTGAAAAAAATTTTAGTTGGTAGTGTCAAATTTTAATAAATTTATTTGAAATCAACTTCGATTCTTTTGGATTTTGTCGAGTATTTTTGGTGTAGGATGTATATTTGAGTAAATTTAGATGAAAATAACTTCAATTTTTTGGATTGTGAAAAAAAATTTTAGTTGGAAGTGCCAAATTTGAATAAATTTATTTGAAATCAACTTCGATTTTTTTTTATTTTGTTGAGTATTTTTGTTGTAGGATCTATATTTGAGTAAATTTAGATGAAAATAACTTCAATTTTTTGGATTGTGAAAAAAATTTTAGTCAGAAGTGTCAAATTTTAATAAATTTATTTGAAATCAACTTCGTTTTTTTTTGGATTTTGTTGAGTATTTTTTGTAGGATCTATATTTTAGTAAATTTAGATGAAAATAACTTGAATTTTTAGGATTGTGAAAAAAAATTTAGTTGGAAGTGTCAAATTTTAATAAATTTATTTGAAACCAACTTCGATTTTTTTGGATTTTGTCGAGTATTTTTGGTGTAGGATGTATATTTGATTAAATTTAGATGAAAATAACTTCAATTTTTAGGATTGTGAAAAAAAATTTAGTTGGAAGTGTCAAATTTTTATAAATTTATTTGAAACCAACTTCGAGTTTTTTTGGATTTTGTCGAGTATTTTTGTTGTAGGATTTATATTTGAGTAAATTTAGATGAAAATAACGACAATATTTTGGATTGTCAAAAATATTTGAGTTGGAAATGCCAAATTTTAATAAGTTTATTTGAAACCAACTTCGATTTTTTTGGATATTGTTGAGTATTTTTTTGTAGGATCTATATTTGAGTAAATTTAGATGAAAATAACTTCAATTTTTAGGATTGTGAAAAAAATTTTAGTTGGAAATGTCAAATTTTAATAAATTTATTTGAAATCAACTTCGATTCTTTTGGATTTTGTCGAGTATTTTTGGTGTAGGATGTATATGTGAGTAAATTTAGATGAAAATAACTTCAATTTTTTGGATTGTGAAAAAAATTTTAGTCGGAAGTGTCAAATTTTAATAAATTTATTTGAAATCAACTTCGTTTTTTTTTGATTTTGTTGATTATTTTTGGTAGGATCTATATTTGAGTAAATTTAGATGAAAATAACTTCAATTTTTAGGATTGTGAAATAAATTTTAGTTGGAAGTGTCAAATTTTAATAAAATTATTTGAAACCAACTTCGATTTTTTTAGATTTTGTCGATTATTTGTGTTGTAGGATCTATATTTGAGTAAATTTAGATGAAAATAACTTCAAATTTTAGGATTGTGAAAAAAATTTTAGTTGGAAGTGTCAAATTTTAATAAATTTATTTGAAATCAACTTCGATTCTTTTGGATTTTGGCGAGTATTTTTGGTGTAGGATGTATATTTGAGTAAATTTAGATGAAAATTACTTCAATTTTTTGGATTGTGAAAAAAAATTTTAGTTGGAAGTGCCAAATTTGAATAAATTTATTTGAAATCAACCTCGATTTTTTTTTATTTTGTTGAGTATTTTTGTTGTAGGATCTATATTTGAGTAAATTTAGATAAAAATAACTTCAATTTTTTTGATTGTGCAAAAAATTTTAGTTGGAAGTGTCAAATTTTAATAAATTTCTTTGAAACCAACTTCGATTTTTTTGGATTTTGTCGAGTATTTTTGTTGTAGGATGTATATTTGAGTAAATTTAGATGAAACTAACGACCATTTTTTGGATTGTGAAGAAAATTTTAGTTGGAAGTAACAAATTTTAATAAATTTATTTGAAACCAACTTCGATTTTTTTGGATTTTGTCGAGTATTTTTGGTGTAGGATGTATATTTGAGTAAATTTAGATGAAAATAACTTCGATTTTTAGGATTGTGAAAAAAATTTTAGTTGGTAGTGTCAAATTTTAATAAATTTATTTGAAATCAACTTCGATTCTTTTGGATTTTGTCGAGTATTTTTGGTGTAGGATGTATATTTGAGTAAATTTAGATGAAAATAACTTCAATTTTTTGGATTGTGAAAAAAAATTTTGGTTGGAAGTGCCAAATTTGAATAAATTTATTTGAAATCAACTTCGATTTTTTTTTATTTTGTTGAGTATTTTTGTTGTAGGATCTATATTTGAGTAAATTTAGATGAAAATAACTTCAATTTTTTGGATTGTGAAAAAAAATTTAGTCAGAAGTGTCAAATTTTAATAAATTTATTTGAAATCAACTTCGTTTTTTTTTGGATTTTGTTGAGTATTTTTTGTAGGATCTATATTTTAGTAAATTTAGATGAAAATAACTTGAATTTTTAGGATTGTGAAAAAAAATTTAGTTGGAAGTGTCAAATTTTAATAAATTTATTTGAAACCAACTTCGATTTTTTTGGATTTTGTCGAGTATTTTTGGTGTAGGATGTATATTTGATTAAATTTAGATGAAAATAACTTCAATTTTTTGGATTGTGAAAAAAATTTTAGTCGGAAGTGTCAAATTTTAATAAATTTATTTGAAATCAACTTCGTTTTTTTTTTATTTTGTTGATTATTTTTGGTAGGATCTATATTTGAGTAAATTTAGATGAAAATAACTTCAATTTTTAGGATTGTGAAATAAATTTTAGTTGGAAGTGTCAAATTTTAATAAATTTATTTGAAACCAACTTCGATTTTTTTAGATTTTGTCGATTATTTGTGTTGTAGGATCTATATTTGCGTAAATTTAGATGAAAATAACTTCAAATTTTAGGATTGTGAAAAAAATTTTAGTTGGAAGTGTCAAATTTTAATAAATTTATTTGAAATCAACTTCGATTCTTTTGGATTTTGTCGAGTATTTTTGGTGTAGGATGTATATTTGAGTAAATTTAGATGAAAATTACTTCAATTTTTTGGATTGTGAACAAAAATTTTAGTTGGAAGTGCCAAATTTGAATAAATTTATTTGAAATCAACCTCGATTTTTTTTTATTTTGTTGAGTATTTTGGTTGTAGGATCTATATTTGAGTAAATTTAGATAAAAATAACTTCAATTTTTTTGATTGTGCAAAAAATTTTAGTTGGAAGTGTCAAATTTTAATAAATTTCTTTGAAACCAACTTCGATTTTTTTGGATTTTGTCGAGTATTTTTGTTGTAGGATGTATATTTGAGTAAATTTAGATGAAACTAACGACCATTTTTTGGATTGTGAAGAAAATTTTAGTTGGAAGTAACAAATTTTAATAAATTTATTTGAAACCAACTTCGATTTTTTTGGATTTTGTCGAGTATTTTTGGTGTAGGATGTATATTTGAGTAAATTTAGATGAAAATAACTTCGATTTTTAGGATTGTGAAAAAAATTTTAGTTGGTAGTGTCAAATTTTAATAAATTTATTTGAAATCAACTTCGATTCTTTTGGATTTTGTCGAGTATTTTTGGTGTAGGATGTATATTTGAGTAAATTTAGATGAAAATAACTTCAATTTTTTGGATTGTGAAAAAAAATTTTAGTTGGAAGTGCCAAATTTGAATAAATTTATTTGAAATCAACTTCGATTTTTTTTTATTTTGTTGAGTATTTTTGTTGTAGGATCTATATTTGAGTAAATTTAGATGAAAATAACTTCAATTTTTTGGATTGTGAAAAAAATTTTAGTCAGAAGTGTCAAATTTTAATAAATTTATTTTAAATCAACTTCGTTTTTTTTTGGATTTTGTTGAGTATTTTTTGTAGGATCTATATTTTAGTAAATTTAGATGAAAATAACTTGAATTTTTAGGATTGTGAAAAAAAATTTAGTTGGAAGTGTCAAATTTTAATAAATTTATTTGAAACCAACTTCGATTTTTTTGGATTTTGTCGAGTATTTTTGGTGTAGGATGTATATGTGAGTAAATTTAGATGAAAATAACTTCAATTTTTTGGATTGTGAAAAAAATTTTAGTCGGAAGTGTCAAATTTTAATAAATTTATTTGAAATCAACTTCGTTTTTTTTTGATTTTGTTGATTATTTTTGGTAGGATCTATATTTGAGTAAATTTAGATGAAAATAACTTCAATTTTTAGGATTGTGAAATAAATTTTAGTTGGAAGTGTCAAATTTTAATAAATTTATTTGAAACCAACTTCGATTTTTTTAGATTTTGTCGATTATTTGTGTTGTAGGATCTATATTTGAGTAAATTTAGATGAAAATAACTTCAAATTTTAGGATTGTGAAAAAAATTTTAGTTGGAAGTGTCAAATTTTAATAAATTTATTTGAAATCAACTTCGATTCTTTTGGATTTTGTCGAGTATTTTTGGTGTAGGATGTATATTTGAGTAAATTTAGATGAAAATTACTTCAATTTTTTGGATTGTGAAAAAAAATTTTAGTTGGAAGTGCCAAATTTGAATAAATTTATTTGAAATCAACCTCGATTTTTTTTTATTTTGTTGAGTATTTTTGTTGTAGGATCTATATTTGAGTAAATTTAGATAAAAATAACTTCAATTTTTTTGATTGTGCAAAAAATTTTAGTTGGAAGTGTCAAATTTTAATAAATTTCTTTGAAACCAACTTCGATTTTTTTGGATTTTGTCGAGTATTTTTGTTGTAGGATGTATATTTGAGTAAATTTAGATGAAACTAACGACCATTTTTTGGATTGTGAAGAAAATTTTAGTTGGAAGTAACAAATTTTAATAAATTTATTTGAAACCAACTTCGATTTTTTTGGATTTTGTCGAGTATTTTTGGTGTAGGATGTATATTTGAGTAAATTTAGATGAAAATAACTTCGATTTTTAGGATTGTGAAAAAAATTTTAGTTGGTAGTGTCAAATTTTAATAAATTTATTTGAAATCAACTTCGATTCTTTTGGATTTTGTCGAGTATTTTTGGTGTAGGATGTATATTTGAGTAAATTTAGATGAAAATAACTTCAATTTTTTGGATTGTGAAAAAAAATTTTAGTTGGAAGTGCCAAATTTGAATAAATTTATTTGAAATCAACTTCGTTTTTTTTTGTTTTTGTAGATTATTTTTGGTAGGATCTATATTTGAGTAAATTTAGATGAAAATAACTTCAATTTTTAGGATTGGGAAAAAAATTTTAGTTGGAAGTGTCAAATTTTAATAAATTTATTTGAAACCAACTTCGATTTTTTTGGATTTTGTCGATTATTTTTGTTGTAGGATCTTTATTTGAGTAAATTTAGATGAAAATAACTTCAAATTTTAGGATTGTGAAAAAAAGTTTTGTTGGAAGTGTCAAATTTTAATAAATTTATTTGAAATCAACTTCGATTCTTTTGGATTTTGTCGAGTATTTTTGGTGTAGGATGTATATTTGAGTAAATTTAGATGAAAATTACTTCAATTTTTTGGATTGTGAAAAAAAATTTTAGTTGGATGTGCCAAATTTGAATAAATTTATTTGAAATCAACTTCGATTTTTTTTTATTTTGTTGAGTATTTTTGTTGTAGGATCTATATTTGAGTAAATTTAGATAAAAATAACTTCAATTTTTTGGATTGTGCAAAAAATTTTAGTTGGAAGTGTCAAATTTTAATAAATTTCTTTGAAACCAACTTCGATTTTTTTGGATTTTGTCGAGTATTTTTGTTGTAGGATGTATATTTGAGTAAATTTAGATGAAAATAACGACCATTTTTTGGATTGTGAAGAAAATTTTAGTTGGAAGTGTCAAATTTTAATAAATTTATTTGAAATCAACTTCGATTTTTTTGGATTTTGTCGAGTATTTTTGTTTTAGGATGTATATTTGAGTAAATTTAGATGAAAATAACGACCATTTTTTGGATTGTGAATAAAAATTTAGTTGGAAATGTCAAATTTTAATAAATTTATTTGAAATCAACTTCGATTTTTTTGGATATTGTTGAGTATTTTTGTTGTAGGATCTATATTTGAGTAAATTTAGATGAAAATAACGACCATTTTTTGGATTGTGAAAAAAATTTTAGTTGGAAGTGTCAAATTTTAATAAATTTATTTGAAACCAACTTCGATTTTTTTGGATTTTGTTGATTATTTTTGTTGTAGGATCTATATTTGAGTAAATTTAGATGAAAATAACTTCAAATTTTAGGATTATGAAAAAAATTTTAGTTGGAAGTGTCAAATTTTAATAAATTTATTTGAAATCAACTTCGATTTTTTTGGATTTTGTTGAGTATTTTTTTGTAGGATCTATATTTGAGTAAATTTAGATGAAAATAACATCAATTTTTAGGATTGTGAAAAATATTTTAGTTGGAAGTGCCAAATTTGAATAAATTTATTTGAAACCAACTTCGATTTTTTTGGATTTTGTCGAGTATTTTTGGTGTAGGATGTATATTTGAGTAAATTTAGATGAAAATTACTTCAATTTCTAGGATTGTGAAAAAAAATTTAGTTGGAAGTGCCAAATTTGAATAAATTTATTTGAAATCAACTTCGATTTTTTTTTATTTTGTTGAGTATTTTTGTTGTAGGATCTATATTTGAGTAAATTTAGATGAAAATAACTTCAATTTTTTGGATTGTGAAAAAAATTTTAGTCGGAAGTGTCAAATTTTAATAAATTTATTTGAAATCAACTTCGTTTTTTTTTTTATTTTGTTGATTATTTTTGGTAGGATCTATATTTGAGTAAATTTAGATGAAAATAACGACCATTTTTTGGATTGTGAAAAAAATTTTAGTTGGAAGTGTCAAATTTTAATAAATTTATTTGAAACCAACTTCGATTTTTTTGGATTTTGTCGATTATTTTTGTTGTAGGATCTATATTTGAGTAAATTTAGATGAAAATAACTTCAAATTTTAGGATTATGAAAAAAATTTTAGTTGGAAGTGTCAAATTTTAATAAATTTATTTGAAATCAACTTCGATTTTTTTGGATATTGTTGAGTATTTTTGTTGTAGGATCTATATTTGAGTAAATTTAGATAAAAATAACTTTAATTTTTTGGATTGTGCAAAAAATTTTAGTTGGAAGTGTCAAATTTTAATAAATTTCTTTGAAACCAACTTCGATTTTTTTGGATTTTGTCGAGTATTTTTGTTGTAGGATGTATATTTGAGTAAATTTAGATGAAAATAACGACCATTTTTTGGATTGTGAAGAAAATTTTTAGTTGGAAGTGTCAAATTTTAATAAATTTATGTGAAACCAACTTCGATTTTTTTGGATTTTGTCGAGTATTTTTGTTTTAGGATGTATATTTGAGTAAATTTAGATGAAAATAACGACCATTTTTTGGATTGTGAATAAAAATTTAGTTGGAAATGTCAAATTTTAATAAATTTATTTGAAATCAACTTCGATTTTTTTGGATATTGTTGAGTATTTTTGTTGTAGGATCTATATTTGAGTAAATTTAGATGAAAATAACTTCCATTTTTAGGATTGTGAAAAAAATTTTAGTTGGCAGTGTCAAATTTTAATAAATTTATTTGAAACCAACTTCGATTTTTTTGGATTTTGTCGAGTATTTTTGGTGTAGGATGTATATTTGATTAAATTTAGATGAAAATAACTTCAATTTTTAGGATTGTGAAAAAAAATTTAGTTGGAAGTGTCAAATTTTTATAAATTTATTTGAAACCAACTTCGAGTTTTTTTGGATTTTGTCGAGTATTTTTGTTGTAGGATTTATATTTGAGTAAATTTAGATGAAAATAACGACAATATTTTGGATTGTCAAAAATATTTGAGTTGGAAATGCCAAATTTTAATAAGTTTATTTGAAACCAACTTCGATTTTTGTGGATATTGTTGAGTATTTTTTTGTAGGATCTATATTTGAGTAAATTTAGATGAAAATAACTTCAATTTTTAGGATTGTGAAAAAAATTTTAGTTGGAAATGTCAAATTTTAATAAATTTATTTGAAATCAACTTCGATTCTTTTGGATTTTGTCGAGTATTTTTGGTGTAGGATGTATATGTGAGTAAATTTAGATGAAAATAACTTCAATTTTTTGGATTGTGAAAAAAATTTTAGTCGGAAGTGTCAAATTTTAATAAATTTATTTGAAATCAACTTCGTTTTTTTTTGATTTTGTTGATTATTTTTGGTAGGATCTATATTTGAGTAAATTTAGATAAAAATAACTTCAATTTTTTGGATTGTGCAAAAAATTTTAGTTGGAAGTGTCAAATTTTAATAAATTTCTTTGAAACCAACTTCGATTTTTTTTGATTTTGTCGAGTATTTTTGTTGTAGGATGTATATTTGAGTAAATTTAGATGAAAATAACGACCATTTTTTGGATTGTGAAGAAAATTTTAGTTGGAAGTGTCAAATTTTAATAAATTTATTTGAAATCAACTTCGATTTTTTTTGATTTTGTCGAGTATTTTTGTTTTAGGATGTATATTTGAGTAAATTTAGATGAAAATAACGACCATTTTTTGGATTGTGAATAAAAATTTAGTTGGAAATGTCAAATTTTAATAAATTTATTTGAAATCAACTTCGATTTTTTTGGATATTGTTGAGTATTTTTGTTGTAGGATCTATATTTGAGTAAATTTAGATGAAAATAACTTCCATTTTTAGGATTGTGAAAAAAAATTTAGTTGGAAGTGTCAAATTTTAATAAATTTATTTGTAACCAACTTCGATTGTTTTGGATTTTGTCGAGTATTTTTGTTGTGGGATTTATATTTGAGTAAATTTAGATGAAAATAACGACAATATTTTGGATTGTCAAAAATATTTGAGTTGGAAATGCCAAATTTTAATAAGTTTATTTGAAACCAACTTCGATTTTTTTGGATATTGTTGAGTATTTTTTTGTAGGATCTATATTTGAGTAAATTTAGATGAAAATAACTTCAATTTTTAGGATTGTGAAAAAAAATTTAGTTGGAAATGTCAAATTTTAATAAATTTATTTGAAATCAACTTCGATTCTTTTGGATTTTGTCGAGTATTTTTGGTGTAGGATGTATATTTGAGTAAATTTAGATGAAAATAACTTCAATTTTTTGGATTGTGAAAAAAAATTTTAGTTGGAAGTGCCAAATTTGAATAAATTTATTTGAAATCAACATCGATTTTTTTTTATTTTGTTGAGTATTTTTGTTGTAGGATCTATATTTGAGTAAATTTAGATAAAAATAACTTCAATTTTTTGGATTGTGCAAAAAATTTTAGTTGGAAGTGTCAAATTTTAATAAATTTCTTTGAAACCAACTTCGATTTTTTTGGATTTTGTCGAGTATTTTTGTTGTAGGATGTATATTTGAGTAAATTTAGATGAAACTAACGACCATTTTTTGGATTGTGAAGAAAATTTTAGTTGGAAGTGTCAAATTTTAATAAATTTATTTGAAATCAACTTCGATTTTTTTGGATTTTGTCGAGTATTTTTGGTGTAGGATGTATATGTGAGTAAATTTAGATGAAAATAACTTCAATTTTTTGGATTGTGAATAAAAATTTAGTTGGAAATGTCAAATTTTAATAAATTTATTTGAAATCAACTTCGATTTTTTTGGATATTGTTGAGTATTTTTGTTGTAGGATCTATATTTGAGTAAATTTAGATGAAAATAACTTCCATTTTTAGGATTGTGAAAAAAATTTAGTTGGAAGTGTCAAATTTTAATAAATTTATTTGTAACCAACTTCGATTGTTTTGGATTTTGTCGAGTATTTTTGTTGTGGGATTTATATTTGAGTAAATTTAGATGAAAATAACGACAATATTTTGGATTGTCAAAAATATTTGAGTTGGAAATGCCAAATTTTAATAAGTTTATTTGAAACCAACTTCGATTTTTTTGGATATTGTTGAGTATTTTTTTGTAGGATCTATATTTGAGTAAATTTAGATGAAAATAACTTCAATTTTTAGGATTGTGAAAAAAAATTTAGTTGGAAATGTCAAATTTTAATAAATTTATTTGAAATCAACTTCGATTCTTTTGGATTTTGTCGAGTATTTTTGGTGTAGGATGTATATTTGAGTAAATTTAGATGAAAATAACTTCAATTTTTTGGATTGTGAAAAAAAATTTTAGTTGGAAGTGCCAAATTTGAATAAATTTATTTGAAATCAACATCGATTTTTTTTTATTTTGTTGAGTATTTTTGTTGTAGGATCTATATTTGAGTAAATTTAGATAAAAATAACTTCAATTTTTTGGATTGTGCAAAAAATTTTAGTTGGAAGTGTCAAATTTTAATAAATTTCTTTGAAACCAACTTCGATTTTTTTGGATTTTGTCGAGTATTTTTGTTGTAGGATGTATATTTGAGTAAATTTAGATGAAACTAACGACCATTTTTTGGATTGTGAAGAAAATTTTAGTTGGAAGTAACAAATTTTAATAAATTTATTTGAAACCAACTTCGATTTTTTTGGATTTTGTCGAGTATTTTTGGTGTAGGATGTATATTTGAGTAAATTTAGATGAAAATAACTTCGATTTTTAGGATTGTGAAAAAAATTTTAGTTGGTAGTGTCAAATTTTAATAAATTTATTTGAAATCAACTTCGATTCTTTTGGATTTTGTCGAGTATTTTTGGTGTAGGATGTATATTTGAGTAAATTTAGATGAAAATAACTTCAATTTTTTGGATTGTGAAAAAAAATTTTAGTTGGAAGTGCCAAATTTGAATAAATTTATTTGAAATCAACTTCGTTTTTTTTTGTTTTTGTAGATTATTTTTGGTAGGATCTATATTTGAGTAAATTTAGATGAAAATAACTTCAATTTTTAGGATTGGGAAAAAAATTTTAGTTGGAAGTGTCAAATTTTAATAAATTTATTTGAAACCAACTTCGATTTTTTTGGATTTTGTCGATTATTTTTGTTGTAGGATCTTTATTTGAGTAAATTTAGATGAAAATAACTTCAAATTTTAGGATTGTGAAAAAAAGTTTTGTTGGAAGTGTCAAATTTTAATAAATTTATTTGAAATCAACTTCGATTCTTTTGGATTTTGTCGAGTATTTTTGGTGTAGGATGTATATTTGAGTAAATTTAGATGAAAATTACTTCAATTTTTTGGATTGTGAAAAAAAATTTTTGTTGGATGTGCCAAATTTGAATAAATTTATTTGAAATCAACTTCGATTTTTTTTTATTTTGTTGAGTATTTTTGTTGTAGGATCTATATTTGAGTAAATTTAGATAAAAATAACTTCAATTTTTTGGATTGTGCAAAAAATTTTAGTTGGAAGTGTCAAATTTTAATAAATTTCTTTGAAACCAACTTCGATTTTTTTGGATTTTGTCGAGTATTTTTGTTGTAGGATGTATATTTGAGTAAATTTAGATGAAAATAACGACCATTTTTTGGATTGTGAAGAAAATTTTAGTTGGAAGTGTCAAATTTTAATAAATTTATTTGAAATCAACTTCGATTTTTTTGGATTTTGTCGAGTATTTTTGTTTTAGGATGTATATTTGAGTAAATTTAGATGAAAATAACGACCATTTTTTGGATTGTGAATAAAAATTTAGTTGGAAATGTCAAATTTTAATAAATTTATTTGAAATCAACTTCGATTTTTTTGGATATTGTTGAGTATTTTTGTTGTAGGATCTATATTTGAGTAAATTTAGATGAAAATAACGACCATTTTTTGGATTGTGAAAAAAATTTTAGTTGGAAGTGTCAAATTTTAATAAATTTATTTGAAACCAACTTCGATTTTTTTGGATTTTGTTGATTATTTTTGTTGTAGGATCTATATTTGAGTAAATTTAGATGAAAATAACTTCAAATTTTAGGATTATGAAAAAAATTTTAGTTGGAAGTGTCAAATTTTAATAAATTTATTTGAAATCAACTTCGATTTTTTTGGATTTTGTTGAGTATTTTTTTGTAGGATCTATATTTGAGTAAATTTAGATGAAAATAACATCAATTTTTAGGATTGTGAAAAATATTTTAGTTGGAAGTGCCAAATTTGAATAAATTTATTTGAAACCAACTTCGATTTTTTTGGATTTTGTCGAGTATTTTTGGTGTAGGATGTATATTTGAGTAAATTTAGATGAAAATTACTTCAATTTCTAGGATTGTGAAAAAAAATTTAGTTGGAAGTGCCAAATTTGAATAAATTTATTTGAAATCAACTTCGATTTTTTTTTATTTTGTTGAGTATTTTTGTTGTAGGATCTATATTTGAGTAAATTTAGATGAAAATAACTTCAATTTTTTGGATTGTGAAAAAAATTTTAGTCGGAAGTGTCAAATTTTAATAAATTTATTTGAAATCAACTTCGTTTTTTTTTTTATTTTGTTGATTATTTTTGGTAGGATCTATATTTGAGTAAATTTAGATGAAAATAACGACCATTTTTTGGATTGTGAAAATAATTTTAGTTGGAAGTGTCAAATTTTAATAAATTTATTTGAAACCAACTTCGATTTTTTTGGATTTTGTCGATTATTTTTGTTGTAGGATCTATATTTGAGTAAATTTAGATGAAAATAACTTCAAATTTTAGGATTATGAAAAAAATTTTAGTTGGAAGTGTCAAATTTTAATAAATTTATTTGAAATCAACTTCGATTTTTTTGGATATTGTTGAGTATTTTTGTTGTAGGATCTATATTTGAGTAAATTTAGATAAAAATAACTTTAATTTTTTGGATTGTGCAAAAAATTTTAGTTGGAAGTGTCAAATTTTAATAAATTTCTTTGAAACCAACTTCGATTTTTTTGGATTTTGTCGAGTATTTTTGTTGTAGGATGTATATTTGAGTAAATTTAGATGAAAATAACGACCATTTTTTGGATTGTGAAGAAAATTTTTAGTTGGAAGTGTCAAATTTTAATAAATTTATGTGAAACCAACTTCGATTTTTTTGGATTTTGTCGAGTATTTTTGTTTTAGGATGTATATTTGAGTAAATTTAGATGAAAATAACGACCATTTTTTGGATTGTGAATAAAAATTTAGTTGGAAATGTCAAATTTTAATAAATTTATTTGAAATCAACTTCGATTTTTTTGGATATTGTTGAGTATTTTTGTTGTAGGATCTATATTTGAGTAAATTTAGATGAAAATAACTTCCATTTTTAGGATTGTGAAAAAAATTTTAGTTGGCAGTGTCAAATTTTAATAAATTTATTTGAAACCAACTTCGATTTTTTTGGATTTTGTCGAGTATTTTTGGTGTAGGATGTATATTTGATTAAATTTAGATGAAAATAACTTCAATTTTTAGGATTGTGAAAAAAAATTTAGTTGGAAGTGTCAAATTTTTATAAATTTATTTGAAACCAACTTCGAGTTTTTTTGGATTTTGTCGAGTATTTTTGTTGTAGGATTTATATTTGAGTAAATTTAGATGAAAATAACGACAATATTTTGGATTGTCAAAAATATTTGAGTTGGAAATGCCAAATTTTAATAAGTTTATTTGAAACCAACTTCGATTTTTGTGGATATTGTTGAGTATTTTTTTGTAGGATCTATATTTGAGTAAATTTAGATGAAAATAACTTCAATTTTTAGGATTGTGAAAAAAATTTTAGTTGGAAATGTCAAATTTTAATAAATTTATTTGAAATCAACTTCGATTCTTTTGGATTTTGTCGAGTATTTTTGGTGTAGGATGTATATGTGAGTAAATTTAGATGAAAATAACTTCAATTTTTTGGATTGTGAAAAAAATTTTAGTCGGAAGTGTCAAATTTTAATAAATTTATTTGAAATCAACTTCGTTTTTTTTTGATTTTGTTGATTATTTTTGGTAGGATCTATATTTGAGTAAATTTAGATAAAAATAACTTCAATTTTTTGGATTGTGCAAAAAATTTTAGTTGGAAGTGTCAAATTTTAATAAATTTCTTTGAAACCAACTTCGATTTTTTTTGATTTTGTCGAGTATTTTTGTTGTAGGATGTATATTTGAGTAAATTTAGATGAAAATAACGACCATTTTTTGGATTGTGAAGAAAATTTTAGTTGGAAGTGTCAAATTTTAATAAATTTATTTGAAATCAACTTCGATTTTTTTTGATTTTGTCGAGTATTTTTGTTTTAGGATGTATATTTGAGTAAATTTAGATGAAAATAACGACCATTTTTTGGATTGTGAATAAAAATTTAGTTGGAAATGTCAAATTTTAATAAATTTATTTGAAATCAACTTCGATTTTTTTGGATATTGTTGAGTATTTTTGTTGTAGGATCTATATTTGAGTAAATTTAGATGAAAATAACTTCCATTTTTAGGATTGTGAAAAAAAATTTAGTTGGAAGTGTCAAATTTTAATAAATTTATTTGTAACCAACTTCGATTGTTTTGGATTTTGTCGAGTATTTTTGTTGTGGGATTTATATTTGAGTAAATTTAGATGAAAATAACGACAATATTTTGGATTGTCAAAAATATTTGAGTTGGAAATGCCAAATTTTAATAAGTTTATTTGAAACCAACTTCGATTTTTTTGGATATTGTTGAGTATTTTTTTGTAGGATCTATATTTGAGTAAATTTAGATGAAAATAACTTCAATTTTTAGGATTGTGAAAAAAAATTTAGTTGGAAATGTCAAATTTTAATAAATTTATTTGAAATCAACTTCGATTCTTTTGGATTTTGTCGAGTATTTTTGGTGTAGGATGTATATTTGAGTAAATTTAGATGAAAATAACTTCAATTTTTTGGATTGTGAAAAAAAATTTTAGTTGGAAGTGCCAAATTTGAATAAATTTATTTGAAATCAACATCGATTTTTTTTTATTTTGTTGAGTATTTTTGTTGTAGGATCTATATTTGAGTAAATTTAGATAAAAATAACTTCAATTTTTTGGATTGTGCAAAAAATTTTAGTTGGAAGTGTCAAATTTTAATAAATTTCTTTGAAACCAACTTCGATTTTTTTGGATTTTGTCGAGTATTTTTGTTGTAGGATGTATATTTGAGTAAATTTAGATGAAACTAACGACCATTTTTTGGATTGTGAAGAAAATTTTAGTTGGAAGTAACAAATTTTAATAAATTTATTTGAAACCAACTTCGATTTTTTTGGATTTTGTCGAGTATTTTTGGTGTAGGATGTATATTTGAGTAAATTTAGATGAAAATAACTTCGATTTTTAGGATTGTGAAAAAAATTTTAGTTGGTAGTGTCAAATTTTAATAAATTTATTTGAAATCAACTTCGATTCTTTTGGATTTTGTCGAGTATTTTTGGTGTAGGATGTATATTTGAGTAAATTTAGATGAAAATAACTTCAATTTTTTGGATTGTGAAAAAAAATTTTAGTTGGAAGTGCCAAATTTGAATAAATTTATTTGAAATCAACTTCGTTTTTTTTTGTTTTTGTAGATTATTTTTGGTAGGATCTATATTTGAGTAAATTTAGATGAAAATAACTTCAATTTTTAGGATTGGGAAAAAAATTTTAGTTGGAAGTGTCAAATTTTAATAAATTTATTTGAAACCAACTTCGATTTTTTTGGATTTTGTCGATTATTTTTGTTGTAGGATCTTTATTTGAGTAAATTTAGATGAAAATAACTTCAAATTTTAGGATTGTGAAAAAAAGTTTTGTTGGAAGTGTCAAATTTTAATAAATTTATTTGAAATCACATTCGATTCTTTTGGATTTTGTCGAGTATTTTTGGTGTAGGATGTATATTTGAGTAAATTTAGATGAAAATTACTTCAATTTTTTGGATTGTGAAAAAAAATTTTAGTTGGATGTGCCAAATTTGAATAAATTTATTTGAAATCAACTTCGATTTTTTTTTATTTTGTTGAGTATTTTTGTTGTAGGATCTATATTTGAGTAAATTTAGATAAAAATAACTTCAATTTTTTGGATTGTGCAAAAAATTTTAGTTGGAAGTGTCAAATTTTAATAAATTTCTTTGAAACCAACTTCGATTTTTTTGGATTTTGTCGAGTATTTTTGTTGTAGGATGTATATTTGAGTAAATTTAGATGAAAATAACGACCATTTTTTGGATTGTGAAGAAAATTTTAGTTGGAAGTGTCAAATTTTAATAAATTTATTTGAAATCAACTTCGATTTTTTTGGATTTTGTCGAGTATTTTTGTTTTAGGATGTATATTTGAGTAAATTTAGATGAAAATAACGACCATTTTTTGGATTGTGAATAAAAATTTAGTTGGAAATGTCAAATTTTAATAAATTTATTTGAAATCAACTTCGATTTTTTTGGATATTGTTGAGTATTTTTGTTGTAGGATCTATATTTGAGTAAATTTAGATGAAAATAACGACCATTTTTTGGATTGTGAAAAAAATTTTAGTTGGAAGTGTCAAATTTTAATAAATTTATTTGAAACCAACTTCGATTTTTTTGGATTTTGTTGATTATTTTTGTTGTAGGATCTATATTTGAGTAAATTTAGATGAAAATAACTTCAAATTTTAGGATTATGAAAAAAATTTTAGTTGGAAGTGTCAAATTTTAATAAATTTATTTGAAATCAACTTCGATTTTTTTGGATTTTGTTGAGTATTTTTTTGTAGGATCTATATTTGAGTAAATTTAGATGAAAATAACATCAATTTTTAGGATTGTGAAAAATATTTTAGTTGGAAGTGCCAAATTTGAATAAATTTATTTGAAACCAACTTCGATTTTTTTGGATTTTGTCGAGTATTTTTGGTGTAGGATGTATATTTGAGTAAATTTAGATGAAAATTACTTCAATTTCTAGGATTGTGAAAAAAAATTTAGTTGGAAGTGCCAAATTTGAATAAATTTATTTGAAATCAACTTCGATTTTTTTTTATTTTGTTGAGTATTTTTGTTGTAGGATCTATATTTGAGTAAATTTAGATGAAAATAACTTCAATTTTTTGGATTGTGAAAAAAATTTTAGTCGGAAGTGTCAAATTTTAATAAATTTATTTGAAATCAACTTCGTTTTTTTTTTTATTTTGTTGATTATTTTTGGTAGGATCTATATTTGAGTAAATTTAGATGAAAATAACGACCATTTTTTGGATTGTGAAAAAAATTTTAGTTGGAAGTGTCAAATTTTAATAAATTTATTTGAAACCAACTTCGATTTTTTTGGATTTTGTCGATTATTTTTGTTGTAGGATCTATATTTGAGTAAATTTAGATGAAAATAACTTCAAATTTTAGGATTATGAAAAAAATTTTAGTTGGAAGTGTCAAATTTTAATAAATTTATTTGAAATCAACTTCGATTTTTTTGGATATTGTTGAGTATTTTTGTTGTAGGATCTATATTTGAGTAAATTTAGATAAAAATAACTTTAATTTTTTGGATTGTGCAAAAAATTTTAGTTGGAAGTGTCAAATTTTAATAAATTTCTTTGAAACCAACTTCGATTTTTTTGGATTTTGTCGAGTATTTTTGTTGTAGGATGTATATTTGAGTAAATTTAGATGAAAATAACGACCATTTTTTGGATTGTGAAGAAAATTTTTAGTTGGAAGTGTCAAATTTTAATAAATTTATGTGAAACCAACTTCGATTTTTTTGGATTTTGTCGAGTATTTTTGTTTTAGGATGTATATTTGAGTAAATTTAGATGAAAATAACGACCATTTTTTGGATTGTGAATAAAAATTTAGTTGGAAATGTCAAATTTTAATAAATTTATTTGAAATCAACTTCGATTTTTTTGGATATTGTTGAGTATTTTTGTTGTAGGATCTATATTTGAGTAAATTTAGATGAAAATAACTTCCATTTTTAGGATTGTGAAAAAAATTTTAGTTGGCAGTGTCAAATTTTAATAAATTTATTTGAAACCAACTTCGATTTTTTTGGATTTTGTCGAGTATTTTTGGTGTAGGATGTATATTTGATTAAATTTAGATGAAAATAACTTCAATTTTTAGGATTGTGAAAAAAAATTTAGTTGGAAGTGTCAAATTTTTATAAATTTATTTGAAACCAACTTCGAGTTTTTTTGGATTTTGTCGAGTATTTTTGTTGTAGGATTTATATTTGAGTAAATTTAGATGAAAATAACGACAATATTTTGGATTGTCAAAAATATTTGAGTTGGAAATGCCAAATTTTAATAAGTTTATTTGAAACCAACTTCGATTTTTGTGGATATTGTTGAGTATTTTTTTGTAGGATCTATATTTGAGTAAATTTAGATGAAAATAACTTCAATTTTTAGGATTGTGAAAAAAATTTTAGTTGGAAATGTCAAATTTTAATAAATTTATTTGAAATCAACTTCGATTCTTTTGGATTTTGTCGAGTATTTTTGGTGTAGGATGTATATGTGAGTAAATTTAGATGAAAATAACTTCAATTTTTTGGATTGTGAAAAAAATTTTAGTCGGAAGTGTCAAATTTTAATAAATTTATTTGAAATCAACTTCGTTTTTTTTTTATTTTGTTGATTATTTTTGGTAGGATCTATATTTGAGTAAATTTAGATAAAAATAACTTCAATTTTTTGGATTGTGCAAAAAATTTTAGTTGGAAGTGTCAAATTTTAATAAATTTCTTTGAAACCAACTTCGATTTTTTTTGATTTTGTCGAGTATTTTTGTTGTAGGATGTATATTTGAGTAAATTTAGATGAAAATAACGACCATTTTTTGGATTGTGAAGAAAATTTTAGTTGGAAGTGTCAAATTTTAATAAATTTATTTGAAATCAACTTCGATTTTTTTTGATTTTGTCGAGTATTTTTGTTGTAGGATGTATATTTGAGTAAATTTAGATGAAACTAACGACCATTTTTTGGATTGTGAAGAAAATTTTAGTTGGAAGTAACAAATTTTAATAAATTTATTTGAAACCAACTTCGATTTTTTTGGATTTTGTCGAGTATTTTTGGTGTAGGATGTATATTTGAGTAAATTTAGATGAAAATAACTTCGATTTTTAGGATTGTGAAAAAAATTTTAGTTGGTAGTGTCAAATTTTAATAAATTTATTTGAAATCAACTTCGATTCTTTTGGATTTTGTCGAGTATTTTTGGTGTAGGATGTATATTTGAGTAAATTTAGATGAAAATAACTTCAATTTTTTGGATTGTGAAAAAAAATTTTAGTTGGAAGTGCCAAATTTGAATAAATTTATTTGAAATCAACTTCGTTTTTTTTTGTTTTTGTAGATTATTTTTGGTAGGATCTATATTTGAGTAAATTTAGATGAAAATAACTTCAATTTTTAGGATTGGGAAAAAAATTTTAGTTGGAAGTGTCAAATTTTAATAAATTTATTTGAAACCAACTTCGATTTTTTTGGATTTTGTCGATTATTTTTGTTGTAGGATCTTTATTTGAGTAAATTTAGATGAAAATAACTTCAAATTTTAGGATTGTGAAAAAAAGTTTTGTTGGAAGTGTCAAATTTTAATAAATTTATTTGAAATCAACTTCGATTCTTTTGGATTTTGTCGAGTATTTTTGGTGTAGGATGTATATTTGAGTAAATTTAGATGAAAATTACTTCAATTTTTTGGATTGTGAAAAAAAATTTTAGTTGGATGTGCCAAATTTGAATAAATTTATTTGAAATCAACTTCGATTTTTTTTTATTTTGTTGAGTATTTTTGTTGTAGGATCTATATTTGAGTAAATTTAGATAAAAATAACTTCAATTTTTTGGATTGTGCAAAAAATTTTAGTTGGAAGTGTCAAATTTTAATAAATTTCTTTGAAACCAACTTCGATTTTTTTGGATTTTGTCGAGTATTTTTGTTGTAGGATGTATATTTGAGTAAATTTAGATGAAAATAACGACCATTTTTTGGATTGTGAAGAAAATTTTAGTTGGAAGTGTCAAATTTTAATAAATTTATTTGAAATCAACTTCGATTTTTTTGGATTTTGTCGAGTATTTTTGTTTTAGGATGTATATTTGAGTAAATTTAGATGAAAATAACGACCATTTTTTGGATTGTGAATAAAAATTTAGTTGGAAATGTCAAATTTTAATAAATTTATTTGAAATCAACTTCGATTTTTTTGGATATTGTTGAGTATTTTTGTTGTAGGATCTATATTTGAGTAAATTTAGATGAAAATAACGACCATTTTTTGGATTGTGAAAAAAATTTTAGTTGGAAGTGTCAAATTTTAATAAATTTATTTGAAACCAACTTCGATTTTTTTGGATTTTGTTGATTATTTTTGTTGTAGGATCTATATTTGAGTAAATTTAGATGAAAATAACTTCAAATTTTAGGATTATGAAAAAAATTTTAGTTGGAAGTGTCAAATTTTAATAAATTTATTTGAAATCAACTTCGATTTTTTTGGATTTTGTTGAGTATTTTTTTGTAGGATCTATATTTGAGTAAATTTAGATGAAAATAACATCAATTTTTAGGATTGTGAAAAATATTTTAGTTGGAAGTGCCAAATTTGAATAAATTTATTTGAAACCAACTTCGATTTTTTTGGATTTTGTCGAGTATTTTTGGTGTAGGATGTATATTTGAGTAAATTTAGATGAAAATTACTTCAATTTCTAGGATTGTGAAAAAAAATTTAGTTGGAAGTGCCAAATTTGAATAAATTTATTTGAAATCAACTTCGATTTTTTTTTATTTTGTTGAGTATTTTTGTTGTAGGATCTATATTTGAGTAAATTTAGATGAAAATAACTTCAATTTTTTGGATTGTGAAAAAAATTTTAGTCGGAAGTGTCAAATTTTAATAAATTTATTTGAAATCAACTTCGTTTTTTTTTTTATTTTGTTGATTATTTTTGGTAGGATCTATATTTGAGTAAATTTAGATGAAAATAACGACCATTTTTTGGATTGTGAAAAAAATTTTAGTTGGAAGTGTCAAATTTTAATAAATTTATTTGAAACCAACTTCGATTTTTTTGGATTTTGTCGATTATTTTTGTTGTAGGATCTATATTTGAGTAAATTTAGATGAAAATAACTTCAAATTTTAGGATTATGAAAAAAATTTTAGTTGGAAGTGTCAAATTTTAATAAATTTATTTGAAATCAACTTCGATTTTTTTGGATATTGTTGAGTATTTTTGTTGTAGGATCTATATTTGAGTAAATTTAGATAAAAATAACTTTAATTTTTTGGATTGTGCAAAAAATTTTAGTTGGAAGTGTCAAATTTTAATAAATTTCTTTGAAACCAACTTCGATTTTTTTGGATTTTGTCGAGTATTTTTGTTGTAGGATGTATATTTGAGTAAATTTAGATGAAAATAACGACCATTTTTTGGATTGTGAAGAAAATTTTTAGTTGGAAGTGTCAAATTTTAATAAATTTATGTGAAACCAACTTCGATTTTTTTGGATTTTGTCGAGTATTTTTGTTTTAGGATGTATATTTGAGTAAATTTAGATGAAAATAACGACCATTTTTTGGATTGTGAATAAAAATTTAGTTGGAAATGTCAAATTTTAATAAATTTATTTGAAATCAACTTCGATTTTTTTGGATATTGTTGAGTATTTTTGTTGTAGGATCTATATTTGAGTAAATTTAGATGAAAATAACTTCCATTTTTAGGATTGTGAAAAAAATTTTAGTTGGCAGTGTCAAATTTTAATAAATTTATTTGAAACCAACTTCGATTTTTTTGGATTTTGTCGAGTATTTTTGGTGTAGGATGTATATTTGATTAAATTTAGATGAAAATAACTTCAATTTTTAGGATTGTGAAAAAAAATTTAGTTGGAAGTGTCAAATTTTTATAAATTTATTTGAAACCAACTTCGAGTTTTTTTGGATTTTGTCGAGTATTTTTGTTGTAGGATTTATATTTGAGTAAATTTAGATGAAAATAACGACAATATTTTGGATTGTCAAAAATATTTGAGTTGGAAATGCCAAATTTTAATAAGTTTATTTGAAACCAACTTCGATTTTTGTGGATATTGTTGAGTATTTTTTTGTAGGATCTATATTTGAGTAAATTTAGATGAAAATAACTTCAATTTTTAGGATTGTGAAAAAAATTTTAGTTGGAAATGTCAAATTTTAATAAATTTATTTGAAATCAACTTCGATTCTTTTGGATTTTGTCGAGTATTTTTGGTGTAGGATGTATATGTGAGTAAATTTAGATGAAAATAACTTCAATTTTTTGGATTGTGAAAAAAATTTTAGTCGGAAGTGTCAAATTTTAATAAATTTATTTGAAATCAACTTCGTTTTTTTTTGATTTTGTTGATTATTTTTGGTAGGATCTATATTTGAGTAAATTTAGATAAAAATAACTTCAATTTTTTGGATTGTGCAAAAAATTTTAGTTGGAAGTGTCAAATTTTAATAAATTTCTTTGAAACCAACTTCGATTTTTTTTGATTTTGTCGAGTATTTTTGTTGTAGGATGTATATTTGAGTAAATTTAGATGAAAATAACGACCATTTTTTGGATTGTGAAGAAAATTTTAGTTGGAAGTGCCAAATTTGAATAAATTTATTTGAAATCAACATCGATTTTTTTTTATTTTGTTGAGTATTTTTGTTGTAGGATCTATATTTGAGTAAATTTAGATAAAAATAACTTCAATTTTTTGGATTGTGCAAAAAATTTTAGTTGGAAGTGTCAAATTTTAATAAATTTCTTTGAAACCAACTTCGATTTTTTTGGATTTTGTCGAGTATTTTTGTTGTAGGATGTATATTTGAGTAAATTTAGATGAAACTAACGACCATTTTTTGGATTGTGAAGAAAATTTTAGTTGGAAGTAACAAATTTTAATAAATTTATTTGAAACCAACTTCGATTTTTTTGGATTTTGTCGAGTATTTTTGGTGTAGGATGTATATTTGAGTAAATTTAGATGAAAATAACTTCGATTTTTAGGATTGTGAAAAAAATTTTAGTTGGTAGTGTCAAATTTTAATAAATTTATTTGAAATCAACTTCGATTCTTTTGGATTTTGTCGAGTATTTTTGGTGTAGGATGTATATTTGAGTAAATTTAGATGAAAATAACTTCAATTTTTTGGATTGTGAAAAAAAATTTTAGTTGGAAGTGCCAAATTTGAATAAATTTATTTGAAATCAACTTCGTTTTTTTTTGTTTTTGTAGATTATTTTTGGTAGGATCTATATTTGAGTAAATTTAGATGAAAATAACTTCAATTTTTAGGATTGGGAAAAAAATTTTAGTTGGAAGTGTCAAATTTTAATAAATTTATTTGAAACCAACTTCGATTTTTTTGGATTTTGTCGATTATTTTTGTTGTAGGATCTTTATTTGAGTAAATTTAGATGAAAATAACTTCAAATTTTAGGATTGTGAAAAAAAGTTTTGTTGGAAGTGTCAAATTTTAATAAATTTATTTGAAATCAACTTCGATTCTTTTGGATTTTGTCGAGTATTTTTGGTGTAGGATGTATATTTGAGTAAATTTAGATGAAAATTACTTCAATTTTTTGGATTGTGAAAAAAAATTTTAGTTGGATGTGCCAAATTTGAATAAATTTATTTGAAATCAACTTCGATTTTTTTTTATTTTGTTGAGTATTTTTGTTGTAGGATCTATATTTGAGTAAATTTAGATAAAAATAACTTCAATTTTTTGGATTGTGCAAAAAATTTTAGTTGGAAGTGTCAAATTTTAATAAATTTCTTTGAAACCAACTTCGATTTTTTTGGATTTTGTCGAGTATTTTTGTTGTAGGATGTATATTTGAGTAAATTTAGATGAAAATAACGACCATTTTTTGGATTGTGAAGAAAATTTTAGTTGGAAGTGTCAAATTTTAATAAATTTATTTGAAATCAACTTCGATTTTTTTGGATTTTGTCGAGTATTTTTGTTTTAGGATGTATATTTGAGTAAATTTAGATGAAAATAACGACCATTTTTTGGATTGTGAATAAAAATTTAGTTGGAAATGTCAAATTTTAATAAATTTATTTGAAATCAACTTCGATTTTTTTGGATATTGTTGAGTATTTTTGTTGTAGGATCTATATTTGAGTAAATTTAGATGAAAATAACGACCATTTTTTGGATTGTGAAAAAAATTTTAGTTGGAAGTGTCAAATTTTAATAAATTTATTTGAAACCAACTTCGATTTTTTTGGATTTTGTTGATTATTTTTGTTGTAGGATCTATATTTGAGTAAATTTAGATGAAAATAACTTCAAATTTTAGGATTATGAAAAAAATTTTAGTTGGAAGTGTCAAATTTTAATAAATTTATTTGAAATCAACTTCGATTTTTTTGGATTTTGTTGAGTATTTTTTTGTAGGATCTATATTTGAGTAAATTTAGATGAAAATAACATCAATTTTTAGGATTGTGAAAAATATTTTAGTTGGAAGTGCCAAATTTGAATAAATTTATTTGAAACCAACTTCGATTTTTTTGGATTTTGTCGAGTATTTTTGGTGTAGGATGTATATTTGAGTAAATTTAGATGAAAATTACTTCAATTTCTAGGATTGTGAAAAAAAATTTAGTTGGAAGTGCCAAATTTGAATAAATTTATTTGAAATCAACTTCGATTTTTTTTTATTTTGTTGAGTATTTTTGTTGTAGGATCTATATTTGAGTAAATTTAGATGAAAATAACTTCAATTTTTTGGATTGTGAAAAAAATTTTAGTCGGAAGTGTCAAATTTTAATAAATTTATTTGAAATCAACTTCGTTTTTTTTTTTATTTTGTTGATTATTTTTGGTAGGATCTATATTTGAGTAAATTTAGATGAAAATAACGACCATTTTTTGGATTGTGAAAAAAATTTTAGTTGGAAGTGTCAAATTTTAATAAATTTATTTGAAACCAACTTCGATTTTTTTGGATTTTGTCGATTATTTTTGTTGTAGGATCTATATTTGAGTAAATTTAGATGAAAATAACTTCAAATTTTAGGATTATGAAAAAAATTTTAGTTGGAAGTGTAAAATTTTAATAAATTTATTTGAAATCAACTTCGATTTTTTTGGATATTGTTGAGTATTTTTGTTGTAGGATCTATATTTGAGTAAATTTAGATAAAAATAACTTTAATTTTTTGGATTGTGCAAAAAATTTTAGTTGGAAGTGTCAAATTTTAATAAATTTCTTTGAAACCAACTTCGATTTTTTTGGATTTTGTCGAGTATTTTTGTTGTAGGATGTATATTTGAGTAAATTTAGATGAAAATAACGACCATTTTTTGGATTGTGAAGAAAATTTTTAGTTGGAAGTGTCAAATTTTAATAAATTTATGTGAAACCAACTTCGATTTTTTTGGATTTTGTCGAGTATTTTTGTTTTAGGATGTATATTTGAGTAAATTTAGATGAAAATAACGACCATTTTTTGGATTGTGAATAAAAATTTAGTTGGAAATGTCAAATTTTAATAAATTTATTTGAAATCAACTTCGATTTTTTTGGATATTGTTGAGTATTTTTGTTGTAGGATCTATATTTGAGTAAATTTAGATGAAAATAACTTCCATTTTTAGGATTGTGAAAAAAATTTTAGTTGGCAGTGTCAAATTTTAATAAATTTATTTGAAACCAACTTCGATTTTTTTGGATTTTGTCGAGTATTTTTGGTGTAGGATGTATATTTGATTAAATTTAGATGAAAATAACTTCAATTTTTAGGATTGTGAAAAAAAATTTAGTTGGAAGTGTCAAATTTTTATAAATTTATTTGAAACCAACTTCGAGTTTTTTTGGATTTTGTCGAGTATTTTTGTTGTAGGATTTATATTTGAGTAAATTTAGATGAAAATAACGACAATATTTTGGATTGTCAAAAATATTTGAGTTGGAAATGCCAAATTTTAATAAGTTTATTTGAAACCAACTTCGATTTTTGTGGATATTGTTGAGTATTTTTTTGTAGGATCTATATTTGAGTAAATTTAGATGAAAATAACTTCAATTTTTAGGATTGTGAAAAAAATTTTAGTTGGAAATGTCAAATTTTAATAAATTTATTTGAAATCAACTTCGATTCTTTTGGATTTTGTCGAGTATTTTTGGTGTAGGATGTATATGTGAGTAAATTTAGATGAAAATAACTTCAATTTTTTGGATTGTGAAAAAAATTTTAGTCGGAAGTGTCAAATTTTAATAAATTTATTTGAAATCAACTTCGTTTTTTTTTGATTTTGTTGATTATTTTTGGTAGGATCTATATTTGAGTAAATTTAGATAAAAATAACTTCAATTTTTTGGATTGTGCAAAAAATTTTAGTTGGAAGTGTCAAATTTTAATAAATTTCTTTGAAACCAACTTCGATTTTTTTTGATTTTGTCGAGTATTTTTGTTGTAGGATGTATATTTGAGTAAATTTAGATGAAAATAACGACCATTTTTTGGATTGTGAAGAAAATTTTAGTTGGAAGTGTCAAATTTTAATAAATTTATTTGAAATCAACTTCGATTTTTTTTGATTTTGTCGAGTATTTTTGTTTTAGGATGTATATTTGAGTAAATTTAGATGAAAATAACGACCATTTTTTGGATTGTGAATAAAAATTTAGTTGGAAATGTCAAATTTTAATAAATTTATTTGAAATCAACTTCGATTTTTTTGGATATTGTTGAGTATTTTTGTTGTAGGATCTATATTTGAGTAAATTTAGATGAAAATAACTTCCATTTTTAGGATTGTGAAAAAAAATTTAGTTGGAAGTGTCAAATTTTAATAAATTTATTTGTAACCAACTTCGATTGTTTTGGATTTTGTCGAGTATTTTTGTTGTGGGATTTATATTTGAGTAAATTTAGATGAAAATAACGACAATATTTTGGATTGTCAAAAATATTTGAGTTGGAAATGCCAAATTTTAATAAGTTTATTTGAAACCAACTTCGATTTTTTTGGATATTGTTGAGTATTTTTTTGTAGGATCTATATTTGAGTAAATTTAGATGAAAATAACTTCAATTTTTAGGATTGTGAAAAAAAATTTAGTTGGAAATGTCAAATTTTAATAAATTTATTTGAAATCAACTTCGATTCTTTTGGATTTTGTCGAGTATTTTTGGTGTAGGATGTATATTTGAGTAAATTTAGATGAAAATAACTTCAATTTTTTGGATTGTGAAAAAAAATTTTAGTTGGAAGTGCCAAATTTGAATAAATTTATTTGAAATCAACATCGATTTTTTTTTATTTTGTTGAGTATTTTTGTTGTAGGATCTATATTTGAGTAAATTTAGATAAAAATAACTTCAATTTTTTGGATTGTGCAAAAAATTTTAGTTGGAAGTGTCAAATTTTAATAAATTTCTTTGAAACCAACTTCGATTTTTTTGGATTTTGTCGAGTATTTTTGTTGTAGGATGTATATTTGAGTAAATTTAGATGAAACTAACGACCATTTTTTGGATTGTGAAGAAAATTTTAGTTGGAAGTAACAAATTTTAATAAATTTATTTGAAACCAACTTCGATTTTTTTGGATTTTGTCGAGTATTTTTGGTGTAGGATGTATATTTGAGTAAATTTAGATGAAAATAACTTCGATTTTTAGGATTGTGAAAAAAATTTTAGTTGGTAGTGTCAAATTTTAATAAATTTATTTGAAATCAACTTCGATTCTTTTGGATTTTGTCGAGTATTTTTGGTGTAGGATGTATATTTGAGTAAATTTAGATGAAAATAACTTCAATTTTTTGGATTGTGAAAAAAAATTTTAGTTGGAAGTGCCAAATTTGAATAAATTTATTTGAAATCAACTTCGTTTTTTTTTGTTTTTGTAGATTATTTTTGGTAGGATCTATATTTGAGTAAATTTAGATGAAAATAACTTCAATTTTTAGGATTGGGAAAAAAATTTTAGTTGGAAGTGTCAAATTTTAATAAATTTATTTGAAACCAACTTCGATTTTTTTGGATTTTGTCGATTATTTTTGTTGTAGGATCTTTATTTGAGTAAATTTAGATGAAAATAACTTCAAATTTTAGGATTGTGAAAAAAAGTTTTGTTGGAAGTGTCAAATTTTAATAAATTTATTTGAAATCAACTTCGATTCTTTTGGATTTTGTCGAGTATTTTTGGTGTAGGATGTATATTTGAGTAAATTTAGATGAAAATTACTTCAATTTTTTGGATTGTGAAAAAAAATTTTAGTTGGATGTGCCAAATTTGAATAAATTTATTTGAAATCAACTTCGATTTTTTTTTATTTTGTTGAGTATTTTTGTTGTAGGATCTATATTTGAGTAAATTTAGATAAAAATAACTTCAATTTTTTGGATTGTGCAAAAAATTTTAGTTGGAAGTGTCAAATTTTAATAAATTTCTTTGAAACCAACTTCGATTTTTTTGGATTTTGTCGAGTATTTTTGTTGTAGGATGTATATTTGAGTAAATTTAGATGAAAATAACGACCATTTTTTGGATTGTGAAGAAAATTTTAGTTGGAAGTGTCAAATTTTAATAAATTTATTTGAAATCAACTTCGATTTTTTTGGATTTTGTCGAGTATTTTTGTTTTAGGATGTATATTTGAGTAAATTTAGATGAAAATAACGACCATTTTTTGGATTGTGAATAAAAATTTAGTTGGAAATGTCAAATTTTAATAAATTTATTTGAAATCAACTTCGATTTTTTTGGATATTGTTGAGTATTTTTGTTGTAGGATCTATATTTGAGTAAATTTAGATGAAAATAACGACCATTTTTTGGATTGTGAAAAAAATTTTAGTTGGAAGTGTCAAATTTTAATAAATTTATTTGAAACCAACTTCGATTTTTTTGGATTTTGTTGATTATTTTTGTTGTAGGATCTATATTTGAGTAAATTTAGATGAAAATAACTTCAAATTTTAGGATTATGAAAAAAATTTTAGTTGGAAGTGTCAAATTTTAATAAATTTATTTGAAATCAACTTCGATTTTTTTGGATTTTGTTGAGTATTTTTTTGTAGGATCTATATTTGAGTAAATTTAGATGAAAATAACATCAATTTTTAGGATTGTGAAAAATATTTTAGTTGGAAGTGCCAAATTTGAATAAATTTATTTGAAACCAACTTCGATTTTTTTGGATTTTGTCGAGTATTTTTGGTGTAGGATGTATATTTGAGTAAATTTAGATGAAAATTACTTCAATTTCTAGGATTGTGAAAAAAAATTTAGTTGGAAGTGCCAAATTTGAATAAATTTATTTGAAATCAACTTCGATTTTTTTTTATTTTGTTGAGTATTTTTGTTTGTAGGATCTATATTTGAGTAAATTTAGATGAAAATAACTTCAATTTTTTGGATTGTGAAAAAAATTTTAGTCGGAAGTGTCAAATTTTAATAAATTTATTTGAAATCAACTTCGTTTTTTTTTTTATTTTGTTGATTATTTTTGGTAGGATCTATATTTGAGTAAATTTAGATGAAAATAACGACCATTTTTTGGATTGTGAAAAAAATTTTAGTTGGAAGTGTCAAATTTTAATAAATTTATTTGAAACCAACTTCGATTTTTTTGGATTTTGTCGATTATTTTTGTTGTAGGATCTATATTTGAGTAAATTTAGATGAAAATAACTTCAAATTTTAGGATTATGAAAAAAATTTTAGTTGGAAGTGTCAAATTTTAATAAATTTATTTGAAATCAACTTCGATTTTTTTGGATATTGTTGAGTATTTTTGTTGTAGGATCTATATTTGAGTAAATTTAGATAAAAATAACTTTAATTTTTTGGATTGTGCAAAAAATTTTAGTTGGAAGTGTCAAATTTTAATAAATTTCTTTGAAACCAACTTCGATTTTTTTGGATTTTGTCGAGTATTTTTGTTGTAGGATGTATATTTGAGTAAATTTAGATGAAAATAACGACCATTTTTTGGATTG
This sequence comes from Andrena praecox, assembly GCA_963932275.1. NCBI lineage: Eukaryota > Metazoa > Arthropoda > Insecta > Hymenoptera > Andrenidae > Andrena > Andrena praecox. The sequence continues at coordinate 24,523,086 of OZ010730.1, forward strand.
TGAAGAAAATTTTTAGTTGGAAGTGTCAAATTTTAATAAATTTATGTGAAACCAACTTCGATTTTTTTGGATTTTGTCGAGTATTTTTGTTTTAGGATGTATATTTGAGTAAATTTAGATGAAAATAACGACCATTTTTTGGATTGTGAATAAAAATTTAGTTGGAAATGTCAAATTTTAATAAATTTATTTGAAATCAACTTCGATTTTTTTGGATATTGTTGAGTATTTTTGTTGTAGGATCTATATTTGAGTAAATTTAGATGAAAATAACTTCCATTTTTAGGATTGTGAAAAAAATTTTAGTTGGCAGTGTCAAATTTTAATAAATTTATTTGAAACCAACTTCGATTTTTTTGGATTTTGTCGAGTATTTTTGGTGTAGGATGTATATTTGATTAAATTTAGATGAAAATAACTTCAATTTTTAGGATTGTGAAAAAAAATTTAGTTGGAAGTGTCAAATTTTTATAAATTTATTTGAAACCAACTTCGAGTTTTTTTGGATTTTGTCGAGTATTTTTGTTGTAGGATTTATATTTGAGTAAATTTAGATGAAAATAACGACAATATTTTGGATTGTCAAAAATATTTGAGTTGGAAATGCCAAATTTTAATAAGTTTATTTGAAACCAACTTCGATTTTTGTGGATATTGTTGAGTATTTTTTTGTAGGATCTATATTTGAGTAAATTTAGATGAAAATAACTTCAATTTTTAGGATTGTGAAAAAAATTTTAGTTGGAAATGTCAAATTTTAATAAATTTATTTGAAATCAACTTCGATTCTTTTGGATTTTGTCGAGTATTTTTGGTGTAGGATGTATATGTGAGTAAATTTAGATGAAAATAACTTCAATTTTTTGGATTGTGAAAAAAATTTTAGTCGGAAGTGTCAAATTTTAATAAATTTATTTGAAATCAACTTCGTTTTTTTTTGATTTTGTTGATTATTTTTGGTAGGATCTATATTTGAGTAAATTTAGATAAAAATAACTTCAATTTTTTGGATTGTGCAAAAAATTTTAGTTGGAAGTGTCAAATTTTAATAAATTTCTTTGAAACCAACTTCGATTTTTTTTGATTTTGTCGAGTATTTTTGTTGTAGGATGTATATTTGAGTAAATTTAGATGAAAATAACGACCATTTTTTGGATTGTGAAGAAAATTTTAGTTGGAAGTGTCAAATTTTAATAAATTTATTTGAAATCAACTTCGATTTTTTTTGATTTTGTCGAGTATTTTTGTTTTAGGATGTATATTTGAGTAAATTTAGATGAAAATAACGACCATTTTTTGGATTGTGAATAAAAATTTAGTTGGAAATGTCAAATTTTAATAAATTTATTTGAAATCAACTTCGATTTTTTTGGATATTGTTGAGTATTTTTGTTGTAGGATCTATATTTGAGTAAATTTAGATGAAAATAACTTCCATTTTTAGGATTGTGAAAAAAAATTTAGTTGGAAGTGTCAAATTTTAATAAATTTATTTGTAACCAACTTCGATTGTTTTGGATTTTGTCGAGTATTTTTGTTGTGGGATTTATATTTGAGTAAATTTAGATGAAAATAACGACAATATTTTGGATTGTCAAAAATATTTGAGTTGGAAATGCCAAATTTTAATAAGTTTATTTGAAACCAACTTCGATTTTTTTGGATATTGTTGAGTATTTTTTTGTAGGATCTATATTTGAGTAAATTTAGATGAAAATAACTTCAATTTTTAGGATTGTGAAAAAAAATTTAGTTGGAAATGTCAAATTTTAATAAATTTATTTGAAATCAACTTCGATTCTTTTGGATTTTGTTGAGTATTTTTGTTGTAGGATCTATATTTGAGTAAATTTAGATGAAAATAACGACCATTTTTTGGATTGTGAAAAAAATTTTAGTTGGAAGTGTCAAATTTTAATAAATTTATTTGAAACCAACTTCGATTTTTTTGGATTTTGTTGATTATTTTTGTTGTAGGATCTATATTTGAGTAAATTTAGATGAAAATAACTTCAAATTTTAGGATTATGAAAAAAATTTTAGTTGGAAGTGTCAAATTTTAATAAATTTATTTGAAATCAACTTCGATTTTTTTGGATTTTGTTGAGTATTTTTTTGTAGGATCTATATTTGAGTAAATTTAGATGAAAATAACATCAATTTTTAGGATTGTGAAAAATATTTTAGTTGGAAGTGCCAAATTTGAATAAATTTATTTGAAACCAACTTCGATTTTTTTGGATTTTGTCGAGTATTTTTGGTGTAGGATGTATATTTGAGTAAATTTAGATGAAAATTACTTCAATTTCTAGGATTGTGAAAAAAAATTTAGTTGGAAGTGCCAAATTTGAATAAATTTATTTGAAATCAACTTCGATTTTTTTTTATTTTGTTGAGTATTTTTGTTGTAGGATCTATATTTGAGTAAATTTAGATGAAAATAACTTCAATTTTTTGGATTGTGAAAAAAATTTTAGTCGGAAGTGTCAAATTTTAATAAATTTATTTGAAATCAACTTCGTTTTTTTTTTTATTTTGTTGATTATTTTTGGTAGGATCTATATTTGAGTAAATTTAGATGAAAATAACGACCATTTTTTGGATTGTGAAAAAAATTTTAGTTGGAAGTGTCAAATTTTAATAAATTTATTTGAAACCAACTTCGATTTTTTTGGATTTTGTCGATTATTTTTGTTGTAGGATCTATATTTGAGTAAATTTAGATGAAAATAACTTCAAATTTTAGGATTATGAAAAAAATTTTAGTTGGAAGTGTCAAATTTTAATAAATTTATTTGAAATCAACTTCGATTTTTTTGGATATTGTTGAGTATTTTTGTTGTAGGATCTATATTTGAGTAAATTTAGATAAAAATAACTTTAATTTTTTGGATTGTGCAAAAAATTTTAGTTGGAAGTGTCAAATTTTAATAAATTTCTTTGAAACCAACTTCGATTTTTTTGGATTTTGTCGAGTATTTTTGTTGTAGGATGTATATTTGAGTAAATTTAGATGAAAATAACGACCATTTTTTGGATTGTGAAGAAAATTTTTAGTTGGAAGTGTCAAATTTTAATAAATTTATGTGAAACCAACTTCGATTTTTTTGGATTTTGTCGAGTATTTTTGTTTTAGGATGTATATTTGAGTAAATTTAGATGAAAATAACGACCATTTTTTGGATTGTGAATAAAAATTTAGTTGGAAATGTCAAATTTTAATAAATTTATTTGAAATCAACTTCGATTTTTTTGGATATTGTTGAGTATTTTTGTTGTAGGATCTATATTTGAGTAAATTTAGATGAAAATAACTTCCATTTTTAGGATTGTGAAAAAAATTTTAGTTGGCAGTGTCAAATTTTAATAAATTTATTTGAAACCAACTTCGATTTTTTTGGATTTTGTCGAGTATTTTTGGTGTAGGATGTATATTTGATTAAATTTAGATGAAAATAACTTCAATTTTTAGGATTGTGAAAAAAAATTTAGTTGGAAGTGTCAAATTTTTATAAATTTATTTGAAACCAACTTCGAGTTTTTTTGGATTTTGTCGAGTATTTTTGTTGTAGGATTTATATTTGAGTAAATTTAGATGAAAATAACGACAATATTTTGGATTGTCAAAAATATTTGAGTTGGAAATGCCAAATTTTAATAAGTTTATTTGAAACCAACTTCGATTTTTGTGGATATTGTTGAGTATTTTTTTGTAGGATCTATATTTGAGTAAATTTAGATGAAAATAACTTCAATTTTTAGGATTGTGAAAAAAATTTTAGTTGGAAATGTCAAATTTTAATAAATTTATTTGAAATCAACTTCGATTCTTTTGGATTTTGTCGAGTATTTTTGGTGTAGGATGTATATGTGAGTAAATTTAGATGAAAATAACTTCAATTTTTTGGATTGTGAAAAAAATTTTAGTCGGAAGTGTCAAATTTTAATAAATTTATTTGAAATCAACTTCGTTTTTTTTTGATTTTGTTGATTATTTTTGGTAGGATCTATATTTGAGTAAATTTAGATAAAAATAACTTCAATTTTTTGGATTGTGCAAAAAATTTTAGTTGGAAGTGTCAAATTTTAATAAATTTCTTTGAAACCAACTTCGATTTTTTTTTATTTTGTCGAGTATTTTTGTTGTAGGATGTATATTTGAGTAAATTTAGATGAAAATAACGACCATTTTTTGGATTGTGAAGAAAATTTTAGTTGGAAGTGTCAAATTTTAATAAATTTATTTGAAATCAACTTCGATTTTTTTTGATTTTGTCGAGTATTTTTGTTTTAGGATGTATATTTGAGTAAATTTAGATGAAAATAACGACCATTTTTTGGATTGTGAATAAAAATTTAGTTGGAAATGTCAAATTTTAATAAATTTATTTGAAATCAACTTCGATTTTTTTGGATATTGTTGAGTATTTTTGTTGTAGGATCTATATTTGAGTAAATTTAGATGAAAATAACTTCCATTTTTAGGATTGTGAAAAAAAATTTAGTTGGAAGTGTCAAATTTTAATAAATTTATTTGTAACCAACTTCGATTGTTTTGGATTTTGTCGAGTATTTTTGTTGTGGGATTTATATTTGAGTAAATTTAGATGAAAATAACGACAATATTTTGGATTGTCAAAAATATTTGAGTTGGAAATGCCAAATTTTAATAAGTTTATTTGAAACCAACTTCGATTTTTTTGGATATTGTTGAGTATTTTTTTGTAGGATCTATATTTGAGTAAATTTAGATGAAAATAACTTCAATTTTTAGGATTGTGAAAAAAATTTTAGTTGGAAGTGCCAAATTTGAATAAATTTATTTGAAATCAACATCGATTTTTTTTTATTTTGTTGAGTATTTTTGTTGTAGGATCTATATTTGAGTAAATTTAGATAAAAATAACTTCAATTTTTTGGATTGTGCAAAAAATTTTAGTTGGAAGTGTCAAATTTTAATAAATTTCTTTGAAACCAACTTCGATTTTTTTGGATTTTGTCGAGTATTTTTGTTGTAGGATGTATATTTGAGTAAATTTAGATGAAACTAACGACCATTTTTTGGATTGTGAAGAAAATTTTAGTTGGAAGTAACAAATTTTAATAAATTTATTTGAAACCAACTTCGATTTTTTTGGATTTTGTCGAGTATTTTTGGTGTAGGATGTATATTTGAGTAAATTTAGATGAAAATAACTTCGATTTTTAGGATTGTGAAAAAAATTTTAGTTGGTAGTGTCAAATTTTAATAAATTTATTTGAAATCAACTTCGATTCTTTTGGATTTTGTCGAGTATTTTTGGTGTAGGATGTATATTTGAGTAAATTTAGATGAAAATAACTTCAATTTTTTGGATTGTGAAAAAAAATTTTAGTTGGAAGTGCCAAATTTGAATAAATTTATTTGAAATCAACTTCGTTTTTTTTTGTTTTTGTAGATTATTTTTGGTAGGATCTATATTTGAGTAAATTTAGATGAAAATAACTTCAATTTTTAGGATTGGGAAAAAAATTTTAGTTGGAAGTGTCAAATTTTAATAAATTTATTTGAAACCAACTTCGATTTTTTTGGATTTTGTCGATTATTTTTGTTGTAGGATCTTTATTTGAGTAAATTTAGATGAAAATAACTTCAAATTTTAGGATTGTGAAAAAAAGTTTTGTTGGAAGTGTCAAATTTTAATAAATTTATTTGAAATCAACTTCGATTCTTTTGGATTTTGTCGAGTATTTTTGGTGTAGGATGTATATTTGAGTAAATTTAGATGAAAATTACTTCAATTTTTTGGATTGTGAAAAAAAATTTTAGTTGGATGTGCCAAATTTGAATAAATTTATTTGAAATCAACTTCGATTTTTTTTTATTTTGTTGAGTATTTTTGTTGTAGGATCTATATTTGAGTAAATTTAGATAAAAATAACTTCAATTTTTTGGATTGTGCAAAAAATTTTAGTTGGAAGTGTCAAATTTTAATAAATTTCTTTGAAACCAACTTCGATTTTTTTGGATTTTGTCGAGTATTTTTGTTGTAGGATGTATATTTGAGTAAATTTAGATGAAAATAACGACCATTTTTTGGATTGTGAAGAAAATTTTAGTTGGAAGTGTCAAATTTTAATAAATTTATTTGAAATCAACTTCGATTTTTTTGGATTTTGTCGAGTATTTTTGTTTTAGGATGTATATTTGAGTAAATTTAGATGAAAATAACGACCATTTTTTGGATTGTGAATAAAAATTTAGTTGGAAATGTCAAATTTTAATAAATTTATTTGAAATCAACTTCGATTTTTTTGGATATTGTTGAGTATTTTTGTTGTAGGATCTATATTTGAGTAAATTTAGATGAAAATAACGACCATTTTTTGGATTGTGAAAAAAATTTTAGTTGGAAGTGTCAAATTTTAATAAATTTATTTGAAACCAACTTCGATTTTTTTGGATTTTGTTGATTATTTTTGTTGTAGGATCTATATTTGAGTAAATTTAGATGAAAATAACTTCAAATTTTAGGATTATGAAAAAAATTTTAGTTGGAAGTGTCAAATTTTAATAAATTTATTTGAAATCAACTTCGATTTTTTTGGATTTTGTTGAGTATTTTTTTGTAGGATCTATATTTGAGTAAATTTAGATGAAAATAACATCAATTTTTAGGATTGTGAAAAATATTTTAGTTGGAAGTGCCAAATTTGAATAAATTTATTTGAAACCAACTTCGATTTTTTTGGATTTTGTCGAGTATTTTTGGTGTAGGATGTATATTTGAGTAAATTTAGATGAAAATTACTTCAATTTCTAGGATTGTGAAAAAAAATTTAGTTGGAAGTGCCAAATTTGAATAAATTTATTTGAAATCAACTTCGATTTTTTTTTATTTTGTTGAGTATTTTTGTTGTAGGATCTATATTTGAGTAAATTTAGATGAAAATAACTTCAATTTTTTGGATTGTGAAAAAAATTTTAGTCGGAAGTGTCAAATTTTAATAAATTTATTTGAAATCAACTTCGTTTTTTTTTTTATTTTGTTGATTATTTTTGGTAGGATCTATATTTGAGTAAATTTAGATGAAAATAACGACCATTTTTTGGATTGTGAAAAAAATTTTAGTTGGAAGTGTCAAATTTTAATAAATTTATTTGAAACCAACTTCGATTTTTTTGGATTTTGTCGATTATTTTTGTTGTAGGATCTATATTTGAGTAAATTTAGATGAAAATAACTTCAAATTTTAGGATTATGAAAAAAATTTTAGTTGGAAGTGTCAAATTTTAATAAATTTATTTGAAATCAACTTCGATTTTTTTGGATATTGTTGAGTATTTTTGTTGTAGGATCTATATTTGAGTAAATTTAGATAAAAATAACTTTAATTTTTTGGATTGTGCAAAAAATTTTAGTTGGAAGTGTCAAATTTTAATAAATTTCTTTGAAACCAACTTCGATTTTTTTGGATTTTGTCGAGTATTTTTGTTGTAGGATGTATATTTGAGTAAATTTAGATGAAAATAACGACCATTTTTTGGATTGTGAAGAAAATTTTTAGTTGGAAGTGTCAAATTTTAATAAATTTATGTGAAACCAACTTCGATTTTTTTGGATTTTGTCGAGTATTTTTGTTTTAGGATGTATATTTGAGTAAATTTAGATGAAAATAACGACCATTTTTTGGAGTGTGAATAAAAATTTAGTTGGAAATGTCAAATTTTAATAAATTTATTTGAAATCAACTTCGATTTTTTTGGATATTGTTGAGTATTTTTGTTGTAGGATCTATATTTGAGTAAATTTAGATGAAAATAACTTCCATTTTTAGGATTGTGAAAAAAATTTTAGTTGGCAGTGTCAAATTTTAATAAATTTATTTGAAACCAACTTCGATTTTTTTGGATTTTGTCGAGTATTTTTGGTGTAGGATGTATATTTGATTAAATTTAGATGAAAATAACTTCAATTTTTAGGATTGTGAAAAAAAATTTAGTTGGAAGTGTCAAATTTTTATAAATTTATTTGAAACCAACTTCGAGTTTTTTTGGATTTTGTCGAGTATTTTTGTTGTAGGATTTATATTTGAGTAAATTTAGATGAAAATAACGACAATATTTTGGATTGTCAAAAATATTTGAGTTGGAAATGCCAAATTTTAATAAGTTTATTTGAAACCAACTTCGATTTTTGTGGATATTGTTGAGTATTTTTTTGTAGGATCTATATTTGAGTAAATTTAGATGAAAATAACTTCAATTTTTAGGATTGTGAAAAAAATTTTAGTTGGAAATGTCAAATTTTAATAAATTTATTTGAAATCAACTTCGATTCTTTTGGATTTTGTCGAGTATTTTTGGTGTAGGATGTATATGTGAGTAAATTTAGATGAAAATAACTTCAATTTTTTGGATTGTGAAAAAAATTTTAGTCGGAAGTGTCAAATTTTAATAAATTTATTTGAAATCAACTTCGTTTTTTTTTGATTTTGTTGATTATTTTTGGTAGGATCTATATTTGAGTAAATTTAGATAAAAATAACTTCAATTTTTTGGATTGTGCAAAAAATTTTAGTTGGAAGTGTCAAATTTTAATAAATTTCTTTGAAACCAACTTCGATTTTTTTTGATTTTGTCGAGTATTTTTGTTGTAGGATGTATATTTGAGTAAATTTAGATGAAAATAACGACCATTTTTTGGATTGTGAAGAAAATTTTAGTTGGAAGTGTCAAATTTTAATAAATTTATTTGAAATCAACTTCGATTTTTTTTGATTTTGTCGAGTATTTTTGTTTTAGGATGTATATTTGAGTAAATTTAGATGAAAATAACGACCATTTTTTGGATTGTGAATAAAAATTTAGTTGGAAATGTCAAATTTTAATAAATTTATTTGAAATCAACTTCGATTTTTTTGGATATTGTTGAGTATTTTTGTTGTAGGATCTATATTTGAGTAAATTTAGATGAAAATAACTTCCATTTTTAGGATTGTGAAAAAAAATTTAGTTGGAAGTGTCAAATTTTAATAAATTTATTTGTAACCAACTTCGATTGTTTTGGATTTTGTCGAGTATTTTTGTTGTGGGATTTATATTTGAGTAAATTTAGATGAAAATAACGACAATATTTTGGATTGTCAAAAATATTTGAGTTGGAAATGCCAAATTTTAATAAGTTTATTTGAAACCAACTTCGATTTTTTTGGATATTGTTGAGTATTTTTTTGTAGGATCTATATTTGAGTAAATTTAGATGAAAATAACTTCAATTTTTAGGATTGTGAAAAAAAATTTAGTTGGAAATGTCAAATTTTAATAAATTTATTTGAAATCAACTTCGATTCTTTTGGATTTTGTCGAGTATTTTTGGTGTAGGATGTATATTTGAGTAAATTTAGATGAAAATAACTTCAATTTTTTGGATTGTGAAAAAAAATTTTAGTTGGAAGTGCCAAATTTGAATAAATTTATTTGAAATCAACATCGATTTTTTTTTATTTTGTTGAGTATTTTTGTTGTAGGATCTATATTTGAGTAAATTTAGATAAAAATAACTTCAATTTTTTGGATTGTGCAAAAAATTTTAGTTGGAAGTGTCAAATTTTAATAAATTTCTTTGAAACCAACTTCGATTTTTTTGGATTTTGTCGAGTATTTTTGTTGTAGGATGTATATTTGAGTAAATTTAGATGAAACTAACGACCATTTTTTGGATTGTGAAGAAAATTTTAGTTGGAAGTAACAAATTTTAATAAATTTATTTGAAACCAACTTCGATTTTTTTGGATTTTGTCGAGTATTTTTGGTGTAGGATGTATATTTGAGTAAATTTAGATGAAAATAACTTCGATTTTTAGGATTGTGAAAAAAATTTTAGTTGGTAGTGTCAAATTTTAATAAATTTATTTGAAATCAACTTCGATTCTTTTGGATTTTGTCGAGTATTTTTGGTGTAGGATGTATATTTGAGTAAATTTAGATGAAAATAACTTCAATTTTTTGGATTGTGAAAAAAAATTTTAGTTGGAAGTGCCAAATTTGAATAAATTTATTTGAAATCAACTTCGTTTTTTTTTGTTTTTGTAGATTATTTTTGGTAGGATCTATATTTGAGTAAATTTAGATGAAAATAACTTCAATTTTTAGGATTGGGAAAAAAATTTTAGTTGGAAGTGTCAAATTTTAATAAATTTATTTGAAACCAACTTCGATTTTTTTGGATTTTGTCGATTATTTTTGTTGTAGGATCTTTATTTGAGTAAATTTAGATGAAAATAACTTCAAATTTTAGGATTGTGAAAAAAAGTTTTGTTGGAAGTGTCAAATTTTAATAAATTTATTTGAAATCAACTTCGATTCTTTTGGATTTTGTCGAGTATTTTTGGTGTAGGATGTATATTTGAGTAAATTTAGATGAAAATTACTTCAATTTTTTGGATTGTGAAAAAAAATTTTAGTTGGATGTGCCAAATTTGAATAAATTTATTTGAAATCAACTTCGATTTTTTTTTATTTTGTTGAGTATTTTTGTTGTAGGATCTATATTTGAGTAAATTTAGATAAAAATAACTTCAATTTTTTGGATTGTGCAAAAAATTTTAGTTGGAAGTGTCAAATTTTAATAAATTTCTTTGAAACCAACTTCGATTTTTTTGGATTTTGTCGAGTATTTTTGTTGTAGGATGTATATTTGAGTAAATTTAGATGAAAATAACGACCATTTTTTGGATTGTGAAGAAAATTTTAGTTGGAAGTGTCAAATTTTAATAAATTTATTTGAAATCAACTTCGATTTTTTTGGATTTTGTCGAGTATTTTTGTTTTAGGATGTATATTTGAGTAAATTTAGATGAAAATAACGACCATTTTTTGGATTGTGAATAAAAATTTAGTTGGAAATGTCAAATTTTAATAAATTTATTTGAAATCAACTTCGATTTTTTTGGATATTGTTGAGTATTTTTGTTGTAGGATCTATATTTGAGTAAATTTAGATGAAAATAACGACCATTTTTTGGATTGTGAAAAAAATTTTAGTTGGAAGTGTCAAATTTTAATAAATTTATTTGAAACCAACTTCGATTTTTTTGGATTTTGTTGATTATTTTTGTTGTAGGATCTATATTTGAGTAAATTTAGATGAAAATAACTTCAAATTTTAGGATTATGAAAAAAATTTTAGTTGGAAGTGTCAAATTTTAATAAATTTATTTGAAATCAACTTCGATTTTTTTGGATTTTGTTGAGTATTTTTTTGTAGGATCTATATTTGAGTAAATTTAGATGAAAATAACATCAATTTTTAGGATTGTGAAAAATATTTTAGTTGGAAGTGCCAAATTTGAATAAATTTATTTGAAACCAACTTCGATTTTTTTGGATTTTGTCGAGTATTTTTGGTGTAGGATGTATATTTGAGTAAATTTAGATGAAAATTACTTCAATTTCTAGGATTGTGAAAAAAAATTTAGTTGGAAGTGCCAAATTTGAATAAATTTATTTGAAATCAACTTCGATTTTTTTTTATTTTGTTGAGTATTTTTGTTGTAGGATCTATATTTGAGTAAATTTAGATGAAAATAACTTCAATTTTTTGGATTGTGAAAAAAATTTTAGTCGGAAGTGTCAAATTTTAATAAATTTATTTGAAATCAACTTCGTTTTTTTTTTTATTTTGTTGATTATTTTTGGTAGGATCTATATTTGAGTAAATTTAGATGAAAATAACGACCATTTTTTGGATTGTGAAAAAAATTTTAGTTGGAAGTGTCAAATTTTAATAAATTTATTTGAAACCAACTTCGATTTTTTTGGATTTTGTCGATTATTTTTGTTGTAGGATCTATATTTGAGTAAATTTAGATGAAAATAACTTCAAATTTTAGGATTATGAAAAAAATTTTAGTTGGAAGTGTCAAATTTTAATAAATTTATTTGAAATCAACTTCGATTTTTTTGGATATTGTTGAGTATTTTTGTTGTAGGATCTATATTTGAGTAAATTTAGATAAAAATAACTTTAATTTTTTGGATTGTGCAAAAAATTTTAGTTGGAAGTGTCAAATTTTAATAAATTTCTTTGAAACCAACTTCGATTTTTTTGGATTTTGTCGAGTATTTTTGTTGTAGGATGTATATTTGAGTAAATTTAGATGAAAATAACGACCATTTTTTGGATTGTGAAGAAAATTTTTAGTTGGAAGTGTCAAATTTTAATAAATTTATGTGAAACCAACTTCGATTTTTTTGGATTTTGTCGAGTATTTTTGTTTTAGGATGTATATTTGAGTAAATTTAGATGAAAATAACGACCATTTTTTGGATTGTGAATAAAAATTTAGTTGGAAATGTCAAATTTTAATAAATTTATTTGAAATCAACTTCGATTTTTTTGGATATTGTTGAGTATTTTTGTTGTAGGATCTATATTTGAGTAAATTTAGATGAAAATAACTTCCATTTTTAGGATTGTGAAAAAAATTTTAGTTGGCAGTGTCAAATTTTAATAAATTTATTTGAAACCAACTTCGATTTTTTTGGATTTTGTCGAGTATTTTTGGTGTAGGATGTATATTTGATTAAATTTAGATGAAAATAACTTCAATTTTTAGGATTGTGAAAAAAAATTTAGTTGGAAGTGTCAAATTTTTATAAATTTATTTGAAACCAACTTCGAGTTTTTTTGGATTTTGTCGAGTATTTTTGTTGTAGGATTTATATTTGAGTAAATTTAGATGAAAATAACGACAATATTTTGGATTGTCAAAAATATTTGAGTTGGAAATGCCAAATTTTAATAAGTTTATTTGAAACCAACTTCGATTTTTGTGGATATTGTTGAGTATTTTTTTGTAGGATCTATATTTGAGTAAATTTAGATGAAAATAACTTCAATTTTTAGGATTGTGAAAAAAATTTTAGTTGGAAATGTCAAATTTTAATAAATTTATTTGAAATCAACTTCGATTCTTTTGGATTTTGTCGAGTATTTTTGGTGTAGGATGTATATGTGAGTAAATTTAGATGAAAATAACTTCAATTTTTTGGATTGTGAAAAAAATTTTAGTCGGAAGTGTCAAATTTTAATAAATTTATTTGAAATCAACTTCGTTTTTTTTTGATTTTGTTGATTATTTTTGGTAGGATCTATATTTGAGTAAATTTAGATAAAAATAACTTCAATTTTTTGGATTGTGCAAAAAATTTTAGTTGGAAGTGTCAAATTTTAATAAATTTCTTTGAAACCAACTTCGATTTTTTTTGATTTTGTCGAGTATTTTTGTTGTAGGATGTATATTTGAGTAAATTTAGATGAAAATAACGACCATTTTTTGGATTGTGAAGAAAATTTTAGTTGGAAGTGTCAAATTTTAATAAATTTATTTGAAATCAACTTCGATTTTTTTTGATTTTGTCGAGTATTTTTGTTTTAGGATGTATATTTGAGTAAATTTAGATGAAAATAACGACCATTTTTTGGATTGTGAATAAAAATTTAGTTGGAAATGTCAAATTTTAATAAATTTATTTGAAATCAACTTCGATTTTTTTGGATATTGTTGAGTATTTTTGTTGTAGGATCTATATTTGAGTAAATTTAGATGAAAATAACTTCCATTTTTAGGATTGTGAAAAAAAATTTAGTTGGAAGTGTCAAATTTTAATAAATTTATTTGTAACCAACTTCGATTGTTTTGGATTTTGTCGAGTATTTTTGTTGTGGGATTTATATTTGAGTAAATTTAGATGAAAATAACGACAATATTTTGGATTGTCAAAAATATTTGAGTTGGAAATGCCAAATTTTAATAAGTTTATTTGAAACCAACTTCGATTTTTTTGGATATTGTTGAGTATTTTTTTGTAGGATCTATATTTGAGTAAATTTAGATGAAAATAACTTCAATTTTTAGGATTGTGAAAAAAAATTTAGTTGGAAATGTCAAATTTTAATAAATTTATTTGAAATCAACTTCGATTCTTTTGGATTTTGTCGAGTATTTTTGGTGTAGGATGTATATTTGAGTAAATTTAGATGAAAATAACTTCAATTTTTTGGATTGTGAAAAAAAATTTTAGTTGGAAGTGCCAAATTTGAATAAATTTATTTGAAATCAACATCGATTTTTTTTTATTTTGTTGAGTATTTTTGTTGTAGGATCTATATTTGAGTAAATTTAGATAAAAATAACTTCAATTTTTTGGATTGTGCAAAAAATTTTAGTTGGAAGTGTCAAATTTTAATAAATTTCTTTGAAACCAACTTCGATTTTTTTGGATTTTGTCGAGTATTTTTGTTGTAGGATGTATATTTGAGTAAATTTAGATGAAACTAACGACCATTTTTTGGATTGTGAAGAAAATTTTAGTTGGAAGTAACAAATTTTAATAAATTTATTTGAAACCAACTTCGATTTTTTTGGATTTTGTCGAGTATTTTTGGTGTAGGATGTATATTTGAGTAAATTTAGATGAAAATAACTTCGATTTTTAGGATTGTGAAAAAAATTTTAGTTGGTAGTGTCAAATTTTAATAAATTTATTTGAAATCAACTTCGATTCTTTTGGATTTTGTCGAGTATTTTTGGTGTAGGATGTATATTTGAGTAAATTTAGATGAAAATAACTTCAATTTTTTGGATTGTGAAAAAAAATTTTAGTTGGAAGTGCCAAATTTGAATAAATTTATTTGAAATCAACTTCGTTTTTTTTTGTTTTTGTAGATTATTTTTGGTAGGATCTATATTTGAGTAAATTTAGATGAAAATAACTTCAATTTTTAGGATTGGGAAAAAAATTTTAGTTGGAAGTGTCAAATTTTAATAAATTTATTTGAAACCAACTTCGATTTTTTTGGATTTTGTCGATTATTTTTGTTGTAGGATCTTTATTTGAGTAAATTTAGATGAAAATAACTTCAAATTTTAGGATTGTGAAAAAAAGTTTTGTTGGAAGTGTCAAATTTTAATAAATTTATTTGAAATCAACTTCGATTCTTTTGGATTTTGTCGAGTATTTTTGGTGTAGGATGTATATTTGAGTAAATTTAGATGAAAATTACTTCAATTTTTTGGTTTGTGAAAAAAAATTTTAGTTGGATGTGCCAAATTTGAATAAATTTATTTGAAATCAACTTCGATTTTTTTTTATTTTGTTGAGTATTTTTGTTGTAGGATCTATATTTGAGTAAATTTAGATAAAAATAACTTCAATTTTTTGGATTGTGCAAAAAATTTTAGTTGGAAGTGTCAAATTTTAATAAATTTCTTTGAAACCAACTTCGATTTTTTTGGATTTTGTCGAGTATTTTTGTTGTAGGATGTATATTTGAGTAAATTTAGATGAAAATAACGACCATTTTTTGGATTGTGAAGAAAATTTTAGTTGGAAGTGTCAAATTTTAATAAATTTATTTGAAATCAACTTCGATTTTTTTGGATTTTGTCGAGTATTTTTGTTTTAGGATGTATATTTGAGTAAATTTAGATGAAAATAACGACCATTTTTTGGATTGTGAATAAAAATTTAGTTGGAAATGTCAAATTTTAATAAATTTATTTGAAATCAACTTCGATTTTTTTGGATATTGTTGAGTATTTTTGTTGTAGGATCTATATTTGAGTAAATTTAGATGAAAATAACGACCATTTTTTGGATTGTGAAAAAAATTTTAGTTGGAAGTGTCAAATTTTAATAAATTTATTTGAAACCAACTTCGATTTTTTTGGATTTTGTTGATTATTTTTGTTGTAGGATCTATATTTGAGTAAATTTAGATGAAAATAACTTCAAATTTTAGGATTATGAAAAAAATTTTAGTTGGAAGTGTCAAATTTTAATAAATTTATTTGAAATCAACTTCGATTTTTTTGGATTTTGTTGAGTATTTTTTTGTAGGATCTATATTTGAGTAAATTTAGATGAAAATAACATCAATTTTTAGGATTGTGAAAAATATTTTAGTTGGAAGTGCCAAATTTGAATAAATTTATTTGAAACCAACTTCGATTTTTTTGGATTTTGTCGAGTATTTTTGGTGTAGGATGTATATTTGAGTAAATTTAGATGAAAATTACTTCAATTTCTAGGATTGTGAAAAAAAATTTAGTTGGAAGTGCCAAATTTGAATAAATTTATTTGAAATCAACTTCGATTTTTTTTTATTTTGTTGAGTATTTTTGTTGTAGGATCTATATTTGAGTAAATTTAGATGAAAATAACTTCAATTTTTTGGATTGTGAAAAAAATTTTAGTCGGAAGTGTCAAATTTTAATAAATTTATTTGAAATCAACTTCGTTTTTTTTTTTATTTTGTTGATTATTTTTGGTAGGATCTATATTTGAGTAAATTTAGATGAAAATAACGACCATTTTTTGGATTGTGAAAAAAATTTTAGTTGGAAGTGTCAAATTTTAATAAATTTATTTGAAACCAACTTCGATTTTTTTGGATTTTGTCGATTATTTTTGTTGTAGGATCTATATTTGAGTAAATTTAGATGAAAATAACTTCAAATTTTAGGATTATGAAAAAAATTTTAGTTGGAAGTGTCAAATTTTAATAAATTTATTTGAAATCAACTTCGATTTTTTTGGATATTGTTGAGTATTTTTGTTGTAGGATCTATATTTGAGTAAATTTAGATAAAAATAACTTTAATTTTTTGGATTGTGCAAAAAATTTTAGTTGGAAGTGTCAAATTTTAATAAATTTCTTTGAAACCAACTTCGATTTTTTTGGATTTTGTCGAGTATTTTTGTTGTAGGATGTATATTTGAGTAAATTTAGATGAAAATAACGACCATTTTTTGGATTGTGAAGAAAATTTTTAGTTGGAAGTGTCAAATTTTAATAAATTTATGTGAAACCAACTTCGATTTTTTTGGATTTTGTCGAGTATTTTTGTTTTAGGATGTATATTTGAGTAAATTTAGATGAAAATAACGACCATTTTTTGGATTGTGAATAAAAATTTAGTTGGAAATGTCAAATTTTAATAAATTTATTTGAAATCAACTTCGATTTTTTTGGATATTGTTGAGTATTTTTGTTGTAGGATCTATATTTGAGTAAATTTAGATGAAAATAACTTCCATTTTTAGGATTGTGAAAAAAATTTTAGTTGGCAGTGTCAAATTTTAATAAATTTATTTGAAACCAACTTCGATTTTTTTGGATTTTGTCGAGTATTTTTGGTGTAGGATGTATATTTGATTAAATTTAGATGAAAATAACTTCAATTTTTAGGATTGTGAAAAAAAATTTAGTTGGAAGTGTCAAATTTTTATAAATTTATTTGAAACCAACTTCGAGTTTTTTTGGATTTTGTCGAGTATTTTTGTTGTAGGATTTATATTTGAGTAAATTTAGATGAAAATAACGACAATATTTTGGATTGTCAAAAATATTTGAGTTGGAAATGCCAAATTTTAATAAGTTTATTTGAAACCAACTTCGATTTTTGTGGATATTGTTGAGTATTTTTTTGTAGGATCTATATTTGAGTAAATTTAGATGAAAATAACTTCAATTTTTAGGATTGTGAAAAAAATTTTAGTTGGAAATGTCAAATTTTAATAAATTTATTTGAAATCAACTTCGATTCTTTTGGATTTTGTCGAGTATTTTTGGTGTAGGATGTATATGTGAGTAAATTTAGATGAAAATAACTTCAATTTTTTGGATTGTGAAAAAAATTTTAGTCGGAAGTGTCAAATTTTAATAAATTTATTTGAAATCAACTTCGTTTTTTTTTGATTTTGTTGATTATTTTTGGTAGGATCTATATTTGAGTAAATTTAGATAAAAATAACTTCAATTTTTTGGATTGTGCAAAAAATTTTAGTTGGAAGTGTCAAATTTTAATAAATTTCTTTGAAACCAACTTCGATTTTTTTTGATTTTGTCGAGTATTTTTGTTGTAGGATGTATATTTGAGTAAATTTAGATGAAAATAACGACCATTTTTTGGATTGTGAAGAAAATTTTAGTTGGAAGTGTCAAATTTTAATAAATTTATTTGAAATCAACTTCGATTTTTTTTGATTTTGTCGAGTATTTTTGTTTTAGGATGTATATTTGAGTAAATTTAGATGAAAATAACGACCATTTTTTGGATTGTGAATAAAAATTTAGTTGGAAATGTCAAATTTTAATAAATTTATTTGAAATCAACTTCGATTTTTTTGGATATTGTTGAGTATTTTTGTTGTAGGATCTATATTTGAGTAAATTTAGATGAAAATAACTTCCATTTTTAGGATTGTGAAAAAAAATTTAGTTGGAAGTGTCAAATTTTAATAAATTTATTTGTAACCAACTTCGATTGTTTTGGATTTTGTCGAGTATTTTTGTTGTGGGATTTATATTTGAGTAAATTTAGATGAAAATAACGACAATATTTTGGATTGTCAAAAATATTTGAGTTGGAAATGCCAAATTTTAATAAGTTTATTTGAAACCAACTTCGATTTTTTTGGATATTGTTGAGTATTTTTTTGTAGGATCTATATTTGAGTAAATTTAGATGAAAATAACTTCAATTTTTAGGATTGTGAAAAAAAATTTAGTTGGAAATGTCAAATTTTAATAAATTTATTTGAAATCAACTTCGATTCTTTTGGATTTTGTCGAGTATTTTTGGTGTAGGATGTATATTTGAGTAAATTTAGATGAAAATAACTTCAATTTTTTGGATTGTGAAAAAAAATTTTAGTTGGAAGTGCCAAATTTGAATAAATTTATTTGAAATCAACATCGATTTTTTTTTATTTTGTTGAGTATTTTTGTTGTAGGATCTATATTTGAGTAAATTTAGATAAAAATAACTTCAATTTTTTGGATTGTGCAAAAAATTTTAGTTGGAAGTGTCAAATTTTAATAAATTTCTTTGAAACCAACTTCGATTTTTTTGGATTTTGTCGAGTATTTTTGTTGTAGGATGTATATTTGAGTAAATTTAGATGAAACTAACGACCATTTTTTGGATTGTGAAGAAAATTTTAGTTGGAAGTAACAAATTTTAATAAATTTATTTGAAACCAACTTCGATTTTTTTGGATTTTGTCGAGTATTTTTGGTGTAGGATGTATATTTGAGTAAATTTAGATGAAAATAACTTCGATTTTTAGGATTGTGAAAAAAATTTTAGTTGGTAGTGTCAAATTTTAATAAATTTATTTGAAATCAACTTCGATTCTTTTGGATTTTGTCGAGTATTTTTGGTGTAGGATGTATATTTGAGTAAATTTAGATGAAAATAACTTCAATTTTTTGGATTGTGAAAAAAAATTTTAGTTGGAAGTGCCAAATTTGAATAAATTTATTTGAAATCAACTTCGTTTTTTTTTGTTTTTGTAGATTATTTTTGGTAGGATCTATATTTGAGTAAATTTAGATGAAAATAACTTCAATTTTTAGGATTGGGAAAAAAATTTTAGTTGGAAGTGTCAAATTTTAATAAATTTATTTGAAACCAACTTCGATTTTTTTGGATTTTGTCGATTATTTTTGTTGTAGGATCTTTATTTGAGTAAATTTAGATGAAAATAACTTCAAATTTTAGGATTGTGAAAAAAAGTTTTGTTGGAAGTGTCAAATTTTAATAAATTTATTTGAAATCAACTTCGATTCTTTTGGATTTTGTCGAGTATTTTTGGTGTAGGATGTATATTTGAGTAAATTTAGATGAAAATTACTTCAATTTTTTGGATTGTGAAAAAAAATTTTAGTTGGATGTGCCAAATTTGAATAAATTTATTTGAAATCAACTTCGATTTTTTTTTATTTTGTTGAGTATTTTTGTTGTAGGATCTATATTTGAGTAAATTTAGATAAAAATAACTTCAATTTTTTGGATTGTGCAAAAAATTTTAGTTGGAAGTGTCAAATTTTAATAAATTTCTTTGAAACCAACTTCGATTTTTTTGGATTTTGTCGAGTATTTTTGTTGTAGGATGTATATTTGAGTAAATTTAGATGAAAATAACGACCATTTTTTGGATTGTGAAGAAAATTTTAGTTGGAAGTGTCAAATTTTAATAAATTTATTTGAAATCAACTTCGATTTTTTTGGATTTTGTCGAGTATTTTTGTTTTAGGATGTATATTTGAGTAAATTTAGATGAAAATAACGACCATTTTTTGGATTGTGAATAAAAATTTAGTTGGAAATGTCAAATTTTAATAAATTTATTTGAAATCAACTTCGATTTTTTTGGATATTGTTGAGTATTTTTGTTGTAGGATCTATATTTGAGTAAATTTAGATGAAAATAACGACCATTTTTTGGATTGTGAAAAAAATTTTAGTTGGAAGTGTCAAATTTTAATAAATTTATTTGAAACCAACTTCGATTTTTTTGGATTTTGTTGATTATTTTTGTTGTAGGATCTATATTTGAGTAAATTTAGATGAAAATAACTTCAAATTTTAGGATTATGAAAAAAATTTTAGTTGGAAGTGTCAAATTTTAATAAATTTATTTGAAATCAACTTCGATTTTTTTGGATTTTGTTGAGTATTTTTTTGTAGGATCTATATTTGAGTAAATTTAGATGAAAATAACATCAATTTTTAGGATTGTGAAAAATATTTTAGTTGGAAGTGCCAAATTTGAATAAATTTATTTGAAACCAACTTCGATTTTTTTGGATTTTGTCGAGTATTTTTGGTGTAGGATGTATATTTGAGTAAATTTAGATGAAAATTACTTCAATTTCTAGGATTGTGAAAAAAAATTTAGTTGGAAGTGCCAAATTTGAATAAATTTATTTGAAATCAACTTCGATTTTTTTTTATTTTGTTGAGTATTTTTGTTGTAGGATCTATATTTGAGTAAATTTAGATGAAAATAACTTCAATTTTTTGGATTGTGAAAAAAATTTTAGTCGGAAGTGTCAAATTTTAATAAATTTATTTGAAATCAACTTCGTTTTTTTTTTTATTTTGTTGATTATTTTTGGTAGGATCTATATTTGAGTAAATTTAGATGAAAATAACGACCATTTTTTGGATTGTGAAAAAAATTTTAGTTGGAAGTGTCAAATTTTAATAAATTTATTTGAAACCAACTTCGATTTTTTTGGATTTTGTCGATTATTTTTGTTGTAGGATCTATATTTGAGTAAATTTAGATGAAAATAACTTCAAATTTTAGGATTATGAAAAAAATTTTAGTTGGAAGTGTCAAATTTTAATAAATTTATTTGAAATCAACTTCGATTTTTTTGGATATTGTTGAGTATTTTTGTTGTAGGATCTATATTTGAGTAAATTTAGATAAAAATAACTTTAATTTTTTGGATTGTGCAAAAAATTTTAGTTGGAAGTGTCAAATTTTAATAAATTTCTTTGAAACCAACTTCGATTTTTTTGGATTTTGTCGAGTATTTTTGTTGTAGGATGTATATTTGAGTAAATTTAGATGAAAATAACGACCATTTTTTGGATTGTGAAGAAAATTTTTAGTTGGAAGTGTCAAATTTTAATAAATTTATGTGAAACCAACTTCGATTTTTTTGGATTTTGTCGAGTATTTTTGTTTTAGGATGTATATTTGAGTAAATTTAGATGAAAATAACGACCATTTTTTGGATTGTGAATAAAAATTTAGTTGGAAATGTCAAATTTTAATAAATTTATTTGAAATCAACTTCGATTTTTTTGGATATTGTTGAGTATTTTTGTTGTAGGATCTATATTTGAGTAAATTTAGATGAAAATAACTTCCATTTTTAGGATTGTGAAAAAAATTTTAGTTGGCAGTGTCAAATTTTAATAAATTTATTTGAAACCAACTTCGATTTTTTTGGATTTTGTCGAGTATTTTTGGTGTAGGATGTATATTTGATTAAATTTAGATGAAAATAACTTCAATTTTTAGGATTGTGAAAAAAAATTTAGTTGGAAGTGTCAAATTTTTATAAATTTATTTGAAACCAACTTCGAGTTTTTTTGGATTTTGTCGAGTATTTTTGTTGTAGGATTTATATTTGAGTAAATTTAGATGAAAATAACGACAATATTTTGGATTGTCAAAAATATTTGAGTTGGAAATGCCAAATTTTAATAAGTTTATTTGAAACCAACTTCGATTTTTGTGGATATTGTTGAGTATTTTTTTGTAGGATCTATATTTGAGTAAATTTAGATGAAAATAACTTCAATTTTTAGGATTGTGAAAAAAATTTTAGTTGGAAATGTCAAATTTTAATAAATTTATTTGAAATCAACTTCGATTCTTTTGGATTTTGTCGAGTATTTTTGGTGTAGGATGTATATGTGAGTAAATTTAGATGAAAATAACTTCAATTTTTTGGATTGTGAAAAAAATTTTAGTCGGAAGTGTCAAATTTTAATAAATTTATTTGAAATCAACTTCGTTTTTTTTTTATTTTGTTGATTATTTTTGGTAGGATCTATATTTGAGTAAATTTAGATAAAAATAACTTCAATTTTTTGGATTGTGCAAAAAATTTTAGTTGGAAGTGTCAAATTTTAATAAATTTCTTTGAAACCAACTTCGATTTTTTTTGATTTTGTCGAGTATTTTTGTTGTAGGATGTATATTTGAGTAAATTTAGATGAAAATAACGACCATTTTTTGGATTGTGAAGAAAATTTTAGTTGGAAGTGTCAAATTTTAATAAATTTATTTGAAATCAACTTCGATTTTTTTTTATTTTGTCGAGTATTTTTGTTTTAGGATGTATATTTGAGTAAATTTAGATGAAAATAACGACCATTTTTTGGATTGTGAATAAAAATTTAGTTGGAAATGTCAAATTTTAATAAATTTATTTGAAATCAACTTCGATTTTTTTGGATATTGTTGAGTATTTTTGTTGTAGGATCTATATTTGAGTAAATTTAGATGAAAATAACTTCCATTTTTAGGATTGTGAAAAAAAATTTAGTTGGAAGTGTCAAATTTTAATAAATTTATTTGTAACCAACTTCGATTGTTTTGGATTTTGTCGAGTATTTTTGTTGTGGGATTTATATTTGAGTAAATTTAGATGAAAATAACGACAATATTTTGGATTGTCAAAAATATTTGAGTTGGAAATGCCAAATTTTAATAAGTTTATTTGAAACCAACTTCGATTTTTTTGGATATTGTTGAGTATTTTTTTGTAGGATCTATATTTGAGTAAATTTAGATGAAAATAACTTCAATTTTTAGGATTGTGAAAAAAAATTTAGTTGGAAATGTCAAATTTTAATAAATTTATTTGAAATCAACTTCGATTCTTTTGGATTTTGTCGAGTATTTTTGGTGTAGGATGTATATTTGAGTAAATTTAGATGAAAATAACTTCAATTTTTTGGATTGTGAAAAAAAATTTTAGTTGGAAGTGCCAAATTTGAATAAATTTATTTGAAATCAACATCGATTTTTTTTTATTTTGTTGAGTATTTTTGTTGTAGGATCTATATTTGAGTAAATTTAGATAAAAATAACTTCAATTTTTTGGATTGTGCAAAAAATTTTAGTTGGAAGTGTCAAATTTTAATAAATTTCTTTGAAACCAACTTCGATTTTTTTGGATTTTGTCGAGTATTTTTGTTGTAGGATGTATATTTGAGTAAATTTAGATGAAACTAACGACCATTTTTTGGATTGTGAAGAAAATTTTAGTTGGAAGTAACAAATTTTAATAAATTTATTTGAAACCAACTTCGATTTTTTTGGATTTTGTCGAGTATTTTTGGTGTAGGATGTATATTTGAGTAAATTTAGATGAAAATAACTTCGATTTTTAGGATTGTGAAAAAAATTTTAGTTGGTAGTGTCAAATTTTAATAAATTTATTTGAAATCAACTTCGATTCTTTTGGATTTTGTCGAGTATTTTTGGTGTAGGATGTATATTTGAGTAAATTTAGATGAAAATAACTTCAATTTTTTGGATTGTGAAAAAAAATTTTAGTTGGAAGTGCCAAATTTGAATAAATTTATTTGAAATCAACTTCGTTTTTTTTTGTTTTTGTAGATTATTTTTGGTAGGATCTATATTTGAGTAAATTTAGATGAAAATAACTTCAATTTTTAGGATTGGGAAAAAAATTTTAGTTGGAAGTGTCAAATTTTAATAAATTTATTTGAAACCAACTTCGATTTTTTTGGATTTTGTCGATTATTTTTGTTGTAGGATCTTTATTTGAGTAAATTTAGATGAAAATAACTTCAAATTTTAGGATTGTGAAAAAAAGTTTTGTTGGAAGTGTCAAATTTTAATAAATTTATTTGAAATCAACTTCGATTCTTTTGGATTTTGTCGAGTATTTTTGGTGTAGGATGTATATTTGAGTAAATTTAGATGAAAATTACTTCAATTTTTTGGATTGTGAAAAAAAATTTTAGTTGGATGTGCCAAATTTGAATAAATTTATTTGAAATCAACTTCGATTTTTTTTTATTTTGTTGAGTATTTTTGTTGTAGGATCTATATTTGAGTAAATTTAGATAAAAATAACTTCAATTTTTTGGATTGTGCAAAAAATTTTAGTTGGAAGTGTCAAATTTTAATAAATTTCTTTGAAACCAACTTCGATTTTTTTGGATTTTGTCGAGTATTTTTGTTGTAGGATGTATATTTGAGTAAATTTAGATGAAAATAACGACCATTTTTTGGATTGTGAAGAAAATTTTAGTTGGAAGTGTCAAATTTTAATAAATTTATTTGAAATCAACTTCGATTTTTTTGGATTTTGTCGAGTATTTTTGTTTTAGGATGTATATTTGAGTAAATTTAGATGAAAATAACGACCATTTTTTGGATTGTGAATAAAAATTTAGTTGGAAATGTCAAATTTTAATAAATTTATTTGAAATCAACTTCGATTTTTTTGGATATTGTTGAGTATTTTTGTTGTAGGATCTATATTTGAGTAAATTTAGATGAAAATAACGACCATTTTTTGGATTGTGAAAAAATTTTAGTTGGAAGTGTCAAATTTTAATAAATTTATTTGAAACCAACTTCGATTTTTTTGGATTTTGTTGATTATTTTTGTTGTAGGATCTATATTTGAGTAAATTTAGATGAAAATAACTTCAAATTTTAGGATTATGAAAAAAATTTTAGTTGGAAGTGTCAAATTTTAATAAATTTATTTGAAATCAACTTCGATTTTTTTGGATTTTGTTGAGTATTTTTTTGTAGGATCTATATTTGAGTAAATTTAGATGAAAATAACATCAATTTTTAGGATTGTGAAAAATATTTTAGTTGGAAGTGCCAAATTTGAATAAATTTATTTGAAACCAACTTCGATTTTTTTGGATTTTGTCGAGTATTTTTGGTGTAGGATGTATATTTGAGTAAATTTAGATGAAAATTACTTCAATTTCTAGGATTGTGAAAAAAATTTAGTTGGAAGTGCCAAATTTGAATAAATTTATTTGAAATCAACTTCGATTTTTTTTTATTTTGTTGAGTATTTTTGTTGTAGGATCTATATTTGAGTAAATTTAGATGAAAATAACTTCAATTTTTTGGATTGTGAAAAAAATTTTAGTCGGAAGTGTCAAATTTTAATAAATTTATTTGAAATCAACTTCGTTTTTTTTTTTATTTTGTTGATTATTTTTGGTAGGATCTATATTTGAGTAAATTTAGATGAAAATAACGACCATTTTTTGGATTGTGAAAAAAATTTTAGTTGGAAGTGTCAAATTTTAATAAATTTATTTGAAACCAACTTCGATTTTTTTGGATTTTGTCGATTATTTTTGTTGTAGGATCTATATTTGAGTAAATTTAGATGAAAATAACTTCAAATTTTAGGATTATGAAAAAAATTTTAGTTGTGGAAGTAACAAATTTTAATAAATTTATTTGAAACCAACTTCGATTTTTTTGGATTTTGTCGAGTATTTTTGGTGTAGGATGTATATTTGAGTAAATTTAGATGAAAATAACTTCGATTTTTAGGATTATGAAAAAAATTTTAGTTGGAAGTGTCAAATTTTAATAAATTTATTTGAAATCAACTTCGATTTTTTTGGATTTTGTTGAGTATTTTTTTGTAGGATCTATATTTGAGTAAATTTAGATGAAAATAACATCAATTTTTAGGATTGTGAAAAATATTTTAGTTGAAAGTGCCAAATTTGAATAAATTTATTTGAAACCAACTTCGATTTTTTTGGATTTTGTCGAGTATTTTTGGTGTAGGATGTATATTTGAGTAAATTTAGATGAAAATTACTTCAATTTCTAGGATTGTGAAAAAAATTTTAGTTGGAAGTGCCAAATTTGAATAAATTTATTTGAAATCAACTTCGATTTTTTTTTATTTTGTTGAGTATTTTTGTTGTAGGATCTATATTTGAGTAAATTTAGATGAAAATAACTTCAATTTTTTGGATTGTGAAAAAAATTTTAGTCGGAAGTGTCAAATTTTAATAAATTTATTTGAAATCAACTTCGTTTTTTTTTTTATTTTGTTGATTATTTTTGGTAGGATCTATATTTGAGTAAATTTAGATGAAAATAACGACCATTTTTTGGATTGTGAAAAAAATTTTAGTTGGAAGTGTCAAATTTTAATAAATTTATTTGAAACCAACTTCGATTTTTTTGGATTTTGTCGATTATTTTTGTTGTAGGATCTATATTTGAGTAAATTTAGATGAAAATAACTTCAAATTTTAGGATTATGAAAAAAATTTTAGTTGGAAGTGTCAAATTTTAATAAATTTATTTGAAATCAACTTCGATTTTTTTGGATATTGTTGAGTATTTTTTGTAGGATCTATATTTTAGTAAATTTAGATGAAAATAACTTGAATTTTTAGGATTGTGAAAAAAAATTTAGTTGGAAGTGTCAAATTTTAATAAATTTATTTGAAACCAACTTCGATTTTTTTGGATTTTGTCGAGTATTTTTGGTGTAGGATGTATATTTGATTAAATTTAGATGAAAATAACTTCAATTTTTAGGATTGTGAAAAAAAATTTAGTTGGAAGTGTCAAATTTTTATAAATTTATTTGAAACCAACTTCGATTTTTTTTTGATTTTGTCGAGTATTTTTGTTGTAGGATTTATATTTGAGTAAATTTAGATGAAAATAACGACAATATTTTGGATTGTCAAAAATATTTGAGTTGGAAATGCCAAATTTTAATAAGTTTATTTGAAACCAACTTCGATTTTTTTGGATATTGTTGAGTATTTTTTTGTAGGATCTATATTTGAGTAAATTTAGATGAAAATAACTTCAATTTTTAGGATTGTGAAAAAAATTTTAGTTGGAAATGTCAAATTTTAATAAATTTATTTGAAATCAACTTCGATTCTTTTGGATTTTGTCGAGTATTTTTGGTGTAGGATGTATATGTGAGTAAATTTAGATGAAAATAACTTCAATTTTTTGGATTGTGAAAAAAATTTTAGTCGGAAGTGTCAAATTTTAATAAATTTATTTGAAATCAACTTCGTTTTTTTTTTATTTTGTTGATTATTTTTGGTAGGATCTATATTTGAGTAAATTTAGATGAAAATAACTTCAATTTTTAGGATTGTGAAATAAATTTTAGTTGGAAGTGTCAAATTTTAATAAATTTATTTGAAACCAACTTCGATTTTTTTAGATTTTGTCGATTATTTGTGTTGTAGGATCTATATTTGAGTAAATTTAGATGAAAATAACTTCAAATTTTAGGATTGTGAAAAAAATTTTAGTTGGAAGTGTCAAATTTTAATAAATTTATTTGAAATCAACTTCGATTCTTTTGGATTTTGTCGAGTATTTTTGGTGTAGGATGTATATTTGAGTAAATTTAGATGAAAATAACTTCGATTTTTAGGATTGTGAAAAAAATTTTAGTTGGTAGTGTCAAATTTTAATAAATTTATTTGAAATCAACTTCGATTCTTTTGGATTTTGTCGAGTATTTTTGGTGTAGGATGTATATTTGAGTAAATTTAGATGAAAATAACTTCAATTTTTTGGATTGTGAAAAAAAATTTTAGTTGGAAGTGCCAAATTTGAATAAATTTATTTGAAATCAACTTCGATTTTTTTTTATTTTGTTGAGTATTTTTGTTGTAGGATCTATATTTGAGTAAATTTAGATGAAAATAACTTCAATTTTTTGGATTGTGAAAAAAATTTTAGTCAGAAGTGTCAAATTTTAATAAATTTATTTGAAATCAACTTCGTTTTTTTTTGGATTTTGTTGAGTATTTTTTGTAGGATCTATATTTTAGTAAATTTAGATGAAAATAACTTGAATTTTTAGGATTGTGAAAAAAAATTTAGTTGGAAGTGTCAAAATTTAATAAATTTCTTTGAAACCAACTTCGATTTTTTTGGATTTTGTCGAGTATTTTTGTTGTAGGATGTATATTTGAGTAAATTTAGATGAAACTAACGACCATTTTTTGGATTGTGAAGAAAATTTTAGTTGGAAGTAACAAATTTTAATAAATTTATTTGAAACCAACTTCGATTTTTTTGGATTTTGTCGAGTATTTTTGGTGTAGGATGTATATTTGAGTAAATTTAGATGAAAATAACTTCGATTTTTAGGATTGTGAAAAAAATTTTAGTTGGTAGTGTCAAATTTTAATAAATTTATTTGAAATCAACTTCGATTCTTTTGGATTTTGTCGAGTATTTTTGGTGTAGGATGTATATTTGAGTAAATTTAGATGAAAATAACTTCAATTTTTTGGATTGTGAAAAAAAATTTTAGTTGGAAGTGCCAAATTTGAATAAATTTATTTGAAATCAACTTCGATTTTTTTTTATTTTGTTGAGTATTTTTGTTGTAGGATCTATATTTGAGTAAATTTAGATGAAAATAACTTCAATTTTTTGGATTGTGAAAAAAATTTTAGTCAGAAGTGTCAAATTTTAATAAATTTATTTGAAATCAACTTCGTTTTTTTTTGGATTTTGTTGAGTATTTTTTGTAGGATCTATATTTTAGTAAATTTAGATGAAAATAACTTGAATTTTTAGGATTGTGAAAAAAAATTTAGTTGGAAGTGTCAAATTTTAATAAATTTATTTGAAACCAACTTCGATTTTTTTGGATTTTGTCGAGTATTTTTGGTGTAGGATGTATATTTGATTAAATTTAGATGAAAATAACTTCAATTTTTAGGATTGTGAAAAAAAATTTAGTTGGAAGTGTCAAATTTTTATAAATTTATTTGAAACCAACTTCGAGTTTTTTTTTATTTTGTCGAGTATTTTTGTTGTAGGATTTATATTTGAGTAAATTTAGATGAAAATAACGACAATATTTTGGATTGTCAAAAATATTTGAGTTGGAAATGCCAAATTTTAATAAGTTTATTTGAAACCAACTTCGATTTTTTTGGATATTGTTGAGTATTTTTTTGTAGGATCTATATTTGAGTAAATTTAGATGAAAATAACTTCAATTTTTAGGATTGTGAAAAAAATTTTAGTTGGAAATGTCAAATTTTAATAAATTTATTTGAAATCAACTTCGATTCTTTTGGATTTTGTCGAGTATTTTTGGTGTAGGATGTATATGTGAGTAAATTTAGATGAAAATAACTTCAATTTTTTGGATTGTGAAAAAAATTTTAGTCGGAAGTGTCAAATTTTAATAAATTTATTTGAAATCAACTTCGTTTTTTTTTTTATTTTGTTGATTATTTTTGGTAGGATCTATATTTGAGTAAATTTAGATGAAAATAACTTCAATTTTTAGGATTGTGAAATAAATTTTAGTTGGAAGTGTCAAATTTTAATAAATTTATTTGAAACCAACTTCGATTTTTTTAGATTTTGTCGATTATTTGTGTTGTAGGATCTATATTTGAGTAAATTTAGATGAAAATAACTTCAAATTTTAGGATTGTGAAAAAAATTTTAGTTGGAAGTGTCAAATTTTAATAAATTTATTTGAAATCAACTTCGATTTTTTTGGATATTGTTGAGTATTTTTTGTAGGATCTATATTTTAGTAAATTTAGATGAAAATAACTTGAATTTTTAGGATTGTGAAAAAAAATTTAGTTGGAAGTGTCAAATTTTAATAAATTTATTCGAAACCAACTTCGATTTTTTTGGATTTTGTCGAGTATTTTTGGTGTAGGATGTATATTTGATTAAATTTAGATGAAAATAACTTCAATTTTTAGGATTGTGAAAAAAAATTTAGTTGGAAGTGTCAAATTTTTATAAATTTATTTGAAACCAACTTCGAGTTTTTTTTGATTTTGTCGAGTATTTATGTTGTAGGATTTATATTTGAGTAAATTTAGATGAAAATAACGACAATATTTTGGATTGTCAAAAATATTTGAGTTGGAAATGCCAAATTTTAATAAGTTTATTTGAAACCAACTTCGATTTTTTTGGATATTGTTGAGTATTTTTTTGTAGGATCTATATTTGAGTAAATTTAGATGAAAATAACTTCAATTTTTAGGATTGTGAAAAAAATTTTAGTTGGAAATGTCAAATTTTAATAAATTTATTTGAAATCAACTTCGATTCTTTTGGATTTTGTCGAGTATTTTTGGTGTAGGATGTATATGTGAGTAAATTTAGATGAAAATAACTTCAATTTTTTGGATTGTGAAAAAAATTTTAGTCGGAAGTGTCAAATTTTAATAAATTTATTTGAAATCAACTTCGTTTTTTTTTGATTTTGTTGATTATTTTTGGTAGGATCTATATTTGAGTAAATTTAGATGAAAATAACTTCAATTTTTAGGATTGTGAAATAAATTTTAGTTGGAAGTGTCAAATTTTAATAAATTTATTTGAAACCAACTTCGATTTTTTTAGATTTTGTCGATTATTTGTGTTGTAGGATCTATATTTGAGTAAATTTAGATGAAAATAACTTCAAATTTTAGGATTGTGAAAAAAATTTTAGTTGGAAGTGTCAAATTTTAATAAATTTATTTGAAATCAACTTCGATTCTTTTGGATTTTGTCGAGTATTTTTGGTGTAGGATGTATATTTGAGTAAATTTAGATGAAAATAACTTCGATTTTTAGGATTGTGAAAAAAATTTTAGTTGGTAGTGTCAAATTTTAATAAATTTATTTGAAATCAACTTCGTTTTTTTTTGGATTTTGTTGAGTATTTTTTGTAGGATCTATATTTTAGTAAATTTAGATGAAAATAACTTGAATTTTTAGGATTGTGAAAAAAAATTTAGTTGGAAGTGTCAAATTTTAATAAATTTCTTTGAAACCAACTTCGATTTTTTTGGATTTTGTCGAGTATTTTTGTTGTAGGATGTATATTTGAGTAAATTTAGATGAAACTAACGACCATTTTTTGGATTGTGAAGAAAATTTTAGTTGGAAGTAACAAATTTTAATAAATTTATTTGAAACCAACTTCGATTTTTTTGGATTTTGTCGAGTATTTTTGGTGTAGGATGTATATTTGAGTAAATTTAGATGAAAATAACTTCGATTTTTAGGATTGTGAAAAAAATTTTAGTTGGTAGTGTCAAATTTTAATAAATTTATTTGAAATCAACTTCGATTCTTTTGGATTTTGTCGAGTATTTTTGGTGTAGGATGTATATTTGAGTAAATTTAGATGAAAATAACTTCAATTTTTTGGATTGTGAAAAAAAATTTTAGTTGGAAGTGCCAAATTTGAATAAATTTATTTGAAATCAACTTCGATTTTTTTTTATTTTGTTGAGTATTTTTGTTGTAGGATCTATATTTGAGTAAATTTAGATGAAAATAACTTCAATTTTTTGGATTGTGAAAAAAATTTTAGTCAGAAGTGTCAAATTTTAATAAATTTATTTGAAATCAACTTCGTTTTTTTTTGGATTTTGTTGAGTATTTTTTGTAGGATCTATATTTTAGTAAATTTAGATGAAAATAACTTGAATTTTTAGGATTGTGAAAAAAAATTTAGTTGGAAGTGTCAAATTTTAATAAATTTATTTGAAACCAACTTCGATTTTTTTGGATTTTGTCGAGTATTTTTGGTGTAGGATGTATATTTGATTAAATTTAGATGAAAATAACTTCAATTTTTAGGATTGTGAAAAAAAATTTAGTTGGAAGTGTCAAATTTTTATAAATTTATTTGAAACCAACTTCGAGTTTTTTTTGATTTTGTCGAGTATTTTTGTTGTAGGATTTATATTTGAGTAAATTTAGATGAAAATAACGACAATATTTTGGATTGTCAAAAATATTTGAGTTGGAAATGCCAAATTTTAATAAGTTTATTTGAAACCAACTTCGATTTTTTTGGATATTGTTGAGTATTTTTTTGTAGGATCTATATTTGAGTAAATTTAGATGAAAATAACTTCAATTTTTAGGATTGTGAAAAAAATTTTAGTCAGAAGTGTCAAATTTTAATAAATTTATTTGAAATCAACTTCGTTTTTTTTTGGATTTTGTTGAGTATTTTTTGTAGGATCTATATTTTAGTAAATTTAGATGAAAATAACTTGAATTTTTAGGATTGTGAAAAAAAATTTAGTTGGAAGTGTCAAATTTTAATAAATTTATTTGAAACCAACTTCGATTTTTTTGGATTTTGTCGAGTATTTTTGGTGTAGGATGTATATTTGATTAAATTTAGATGAAAATAACTTCAATTTTTAGGATTGTGAAAAAAAATTTAGTTGGAAGTGTCAAATTTTTATAAATTTATTTGAAATCAACTTCGTTTTTTTTTTTATTTTGTTGATTATTTTTGGTAGGATCTATATTTGAGTAAATTTAGATGAAAATAACTTCAATTTTTAGGATTGTGAAATAAATTTTAGTTGGAAGTGTCAAATTTTAATAAATTTATTTGAAACCAACTTCGATTTTTTTAGATTTTGTCGATTATTTGTGTTGTAGGATCTATATTTGAGTAAATTTAGATGAAAATAACTTCAAATTTTAGGATTGTGAAAAAAATTTTAGTTGGAAGTGTCAAATTTTAATAAATTTATTTGAAATCAACTTCGATTCTTTTGGATTTTGTCGAGTATTTTTGTTGTAGGATTTATATTTGAGTAAATTTAGATGAAAATAACGACAATATTTTGGATTGTCAAAAATATTTGAGTTGGAAATGCCAAATTTTAATAAGTTTATTTGAAACCAACTTCGATTTTTTTGGATATTGTTGAGTATTTTTTTGTAGGATCTATATTTGAGTAAATTTAGATGAAAATAACTTCAATTTTTAGGATTGTGAAAAAAATTTTAGTTGGAAATGTCAAATTTTAATAAATTTATTTGAAATCAACTTCGATTCTTTTGGATTTTGTCGAGTATTTTTGGTGTAGGATGTATATGTGAGTAAATTTAGATGAAAATAACTTCAATTTTTTGGATTGTGAAAAAAATTTTAGTCGGAAGTGTCAAATTTTAATAAATTTATTTGAAATCAACTTCGTTTTTTTTTTTATTTTGTTGATTATTTTTGGTAGGATCTATATTTGAGTAAATTTAGATGAAAATAACTTCAATTTTTAGGATTGTGAAATAAATTTTAGTTGGAAGTGTCAAATTTTAATAAATTTATTTGAAACCAACTTCGATTTTTTTAGATTTTGTCGATTATTTGTGTTGTAGGATCTATATTTGAGTAAATTTAGATGAAAATAACTTCAAATTTTAGGATTGTGAAAAAAATTTTAGTTGGAAGTGTCAAATTTTAATAAATTTATTTGAAATCAACTTCGATTCTTTTGGATTTTGTCGAGTATTTTTGGTGTAGGATGTATATTTGAGTAAATTTAGATGAAAATTACTTCAATTTTTTGGATTGTGAACAAAAATTTTAGTTGGAAGTGCCAAATTTGAATAAATTTATTTGAAATCAACCTCGATTTTTTTTTATTTTGTTGAGTATTTTGGTTGTAGGATCTATATTTGAGTAAATTTAGATAAAAATAACTTCAATTTTTTTGATTGTGCAAAAAATTTTAGTTGGAAGTGTCAAATTTTAATAAATTTCTTTGAAACCAACTTCGATTTTTTTGGATTTTGTCGAGTATTTTTGTTGTAGGATGTATATTTGAGTAAATTTAGATGAAACTAACGACCATTTTTTGGATTGTGAAGAAAATTTTAGTTGGAAGTAACAAATTTTAATAAATTTATTTGAAACCAACTTCGATTTTTTTGGATTTTGTCGAGTATTTTTGGTGTAGGATGTATATTTGAGTAAATTTAGATGAAAATAACTTCGATTTTTAGGATTGTGAAAAAAATTTTAGTTGGTAGTGTCAAATTTTAATAAATTTATTTGAAATCAACTTCGATTCTTTTGGATTTTGTCGAGTATTTTTGGTGTAGGATGTATATTTGAGTAAATTTAGATGAAAATAACTTCAATTTTTTGGATTGTGAAAAAAAATTTTAGTTGGAAGTGCCAAATTTGAATAAATTTATTTGAAATCAACTTCGATTTTTTTTTATTTTGTTGAGTATTTTTGTTGTAGGATCTATATTTGAGTAAATTTAGATGAAAATAACTTCAATTTTTTGGATTGTGAAAAAAATTTTAGTCAGAAGTGTCAAATTTTAATAAATTTATTTGAAATCAACTTCGTTTTTTTTTGGATTTTGTTGAGTATTTTTTGTAGGATCTATATTTTAGTAAATTTAGATGAAAATAACTTGAATTTTTAGGATTGTGAAAAAAAATTTAGTTGGAAGTGTCAAATTTTAATAAATTTATTTGAAACCAACTTCGATTTTTTTGGATTTTGTCGAGTATTTTTGGTGTAGGATGTATATTTGATTAAATTTAGATGAAAATAACTTCAATTTTTAGGATTGTGAAAAAAATTTTAGTTGGAAGTGTCAAATTTTTATAAATTTATTTGAAACCAACTTCGAGTTTTTTTGGATTTTGTCGAGTATTTTTGTTGTAGGATTTATATTTGAGTAAATTTAGATGAAAATAACGACAATATTTTGGATTGTCAAAAATATTTGAGTTGGAAATGCCAAATTTTAATAAGTTTATTTGAAACCAACTTCGATTTTTTTGGATATTGTTGAGTATTTTTTTGTAGGATCTATATTTGAGTAAATTTAGATGAAAATAACTTCAATTTTTAGGATTGTGAAAAAAATTTTAGTTGGAAATGTCAAATTTTAATAAATTTATTTGAAATCAACTTCGATTCTTTTGGATTTTGTCGAGTATTTTTGGTGTAGGATGTATATTTGAGTAAATTTAGATGAAAATAACTTCAATTTTTTGGATTGTGAAAAAAAATTTTAGTTGGAAGTGCCAAATTTTAATAAATTTATTTGAAATCAACATCGATTTTTTTTTATTTTGTTGAGTATTTTTGTTGTAGGATCTATATTTGAGTAAATTTAGATAAAAATAACTTCAATTTTTTGGATTGTGCAAAAAATTTTAGTTGGAAGTGTCAAATTTTAATAAATTTCTTTGAAACCAACTTCGATTTTTTTGGATTTTGTCGAGTATTTTTGTTGTAGGATGTATATTTGAGTAAATTTAGATGAAACTAACGACCATTTTTTGGATTGTGAAGAAAATTTTAGTTGGAAGTGTCAAACTTTAATAAATTTATTTGAAACCAACTTCGATTTTTTTGGATTTTGTCGAGTATTTTTGGTGTAGGATGTATATGTGAGTAAATTTAGATGAAAATAACTTCAATTTTTTGGATTGTGAAAAAAATTTTAGTCGGAAGTGTCAAATTTTAATAAATTTATTTGAAATCAACTTCGTTTTTTTGGATTTTGTTGATTATTTTTGGTAGGATCTATATTTGAGTAAATTTAGATGAAAATAACTTCAATTTTTAGGATTGTGAAATAAATTTTAGTTGGAAGTGTTACGTCCTGAAGGGACAGCCTGTAAATCACCCCGAGCGGCTGGAGTGACTTACCGGGTTCTTGCTCTGTCAAAGGGCTAAGGCCCACCTTGACTATACTTACCGGGGGTAGAAAGGAAGAAAAGGGTTGAAATAATAAAGTAGGAAGGATATAAGGGGAAACGAGAAATAAATATATTGTTACAAGATTAGCTTATCCTACCTCGAGACAGCGCTTCGTCTCGGCTGTCGCTCGCTGTGTCGCGCGGCACGCTTGCCGTCTCGCGTTTCGGACGCTCGCCGTGTCTTTGACCCAAGGGTAGGTCGTGGTCGCTCGTTCGTCGCTCGGGTGTCGGCGGCCTGATGCCCGTCGTACCGCACTGACTCTATCCGTCGTATCTCGTCGCGGTCCTACGTCGGTCACGATTTACACTCGAGGGCACTCCCGGCTAGGCCGTTTCCTGTATGTCGGATGGAGTTACCCTTTTCGCGAATTACTATCGGCCGATCGCGCTTCGCGGAATCTACGCGGAGACGTGGTTACGGTATCTAGACGGTCCTCTGATCCGTCGCGACTCCCTAGCTCGAGCTCTCGAATACGAATGAATGCTATCGAGTCCGCGGTTGAGGACCGCGCCTCGTCTTTTCGAAATCAATCGGGGGGAGAAATCGCCCCGTCGGCACCTGGCGGTCGCTGCCTCCTGTTGGGAAATATCGGGGCCCGGGCCGTCAACGGTCACGTTGCGCTTACGACGAACCTCCGCGGTTCGTCGACCTGCCCGACACGCGCGAGGCGATTCCGCTGAATCGCCGATTCGGAGGAAAGCGACGCGAGGACAGTGAGCACGGGATGGACCAGAAGGGCCCATGTAACACCTCCCCACTTAGACACGAAACGGTCTCGTGAGTCCGTTTCGTCGTTACCCGTGTGATGCTGTCCGCGCGTACACTTTCGTCCGACGACTTAAAAATACGAATGTCGCTACTAAATCTAAGGGGTTGCGAAAGGGGAATTACAATAAATGAATCGGAGTTGGGCGAAGCAGTTGAATAAAATACTGTTACATTGTAACGCAAAGCAAAAAAAAAATTATAGTAATAATAACATAACCCAAAAATTTAAGGAAGAATATGATAGTAATAGTAATGTAGCAAAAATGAAAGGGGAATATAGTAATAGAGCAAAAATTGAAAACAATAATAATAATGATATCGCAAAAAAATTGAAAGCGGATGTGTAGTAAAATTAGCGATGAAGGGGGGGGGGGCGACTCCTGGCGGTATCCGAGATGACGCTCGGAAGTCGCTATACCTGGCGTCCGTCGTGTCGCTCGCTCCGTCCTTCGTCCTCGCGATCGCGGTGGTTCGTATCGGCGCGTGAATGCTCTCCCGGCGAGGCCGTTCTCTGTGTGTCGGATGGAGATACACTCCGCCTAACCTGATCGACCGAGCGCGATTCGCGAGGCTGGACACTAAAGCGAAGACGCGGTCTAGACGGCGGGACTCGTCGTGGTGTTTTGCTGCCATCAGCGGAACCACGCCTTACAATATTTCGAAGCATGGCTCGGTACCCGTGAAACCTCTCGCTTTGTCTACATGAGTTTTGTCACTTGTCCTCGTGGACGGTATAACGGGTAGGTCGGGAGGGAAGGATGTAATGGCAAGAGGACGGGGTCTTGAAATTATTTGCCGGGGGGGGGGGGAACGGTGTGGTACCATTTCTATTTCCACTTTTGCCTCTTTCCTTGGGGGCTGGCGATGTTGGGTACAGCGTGCCTTCAAACAACGGTATCCCATCCAGACAATAAGGAGGATGATGAAGATTCCTCCCAGTCCGGGCAATCCATAGGTAACATAGGTTGATAGGTTTTTGGTTCGATGATGGGTGGCCAGCTCCCTTGCCTGTCTTTCGATGTCCTCCAGGGCGATTGCGTTTGCTTTCGCATGGGCCTCATGAAGGGTCCCCTGGGGTTCCTTTTCTTGATGGTCGGCCAAGATTTTCACGTGATGTTCCGTGAGTGTTGGCAGGAACTCCGAGATGTTTATGTCGATAGATGGCTTGTAGATGGTTGTCAATGCCTCGGTGTCGACTCCGGATGCCCAGATCTGATCGGTCCCGATTTTAGCCTGACAATCTCTCTTCAGTTGTAATATTCCTGCACCCTGTAGCATTTCATATCCGGCCGCGTGCTTGTTGCATTGGATCTGCAGGGCCTGAGTGTCTTTAATGGAATATAACCAGGTGTTGGGTGCGACCATTTTCTTGAGGAAGGTTCGGCTTCCGGGAAGGGCCTTGATGTTGCAACTGGACCACTTGATGTTCTGTGGTTTTAACAACGCATCCGTTTCGCAGCTTGGTGCTTTCTCCAAGTCCTGGAGTGGCACGCTGAGCTCGCACATGTACATCCGAGGGTGTTTCCTGCATCCTGAGATGTAGTTCTCGTTGGGCATGAAGTATTGGGAGTTGGTTTGACTGATCGCTAAATATTGTGTTCTTGGTACCATGAATATAGGGGTAGACACGTTGGTTGATATAGACTGGAAAGATGGGCACGGTTGTAGGTAGTAAAGGTCGAAGGGAATTTGGTCTAGCAAAGGGATGTCGAGTGACAAGATGATTCGACCCTGTATGTAAGCTACGTTCAATTTGGTCACCCCTTGTAGTTGTTCGGAATTCAATTCTTCCGGGGTCAGCGGGAATTCGTACGGCGTGGTTTCGCGAATTCGTTCGCAAGTTTGCGCAAGCTGACTGGGGGACAATACGGCCGGATGTACAATACCGAGTTTCGCGAACGTGAGCGCGTCCGTAATTACAATGAGCGCGGTCACATATTCGTCCACGTGCCTGGTCATCATATACGTCCACGTCGAAAAAGCTAATTCTAATTCTACTTTTGTTTCACGTTCGTCTAATTGTAGTGTACCCGCCGCTATTTCCTTAATTCTATCGCCCACCTTTTGTACGGCACCCGTTACAGATCTTAGAGTGTCGTGTATATCCTGGAATTCGGATTTTATAATGTGAGTTTGGTTTCCTAACAATTCGGCTAAACGATTTTGATCTTTGTACAGTTTATCTATTTCCTTATTATAATATTGGGCGTCGTCGCTGTCCAAGGTTCCAAAAAGGGCCTTACTCAGCGATCCGATGAATCCCAGCGGTACCGATCGCTTGGTACGGCGTAGCGGTGTCTTTCCGAGTATGCTGAGTAGCAGTTCCTCGTAACGTTCGCCGTCGCGGAGTTTTCGTTGTAAGGCCTCATTAAGGGCGTCGGCTGGGCAAGGCATCCAGCTATGTGTTTTACATATTGTTCTCATCCGGTCAATCTGGGGTTGAGTCTGAGGTCTCGAAGCTAGTACTTCCGCGACTCCTATGCCCGTGACCAGCCTCCATTGGGTATGGAAGACTCGGAGGGGTCGGATCCTTTCGTAGTACAAGCCCGGGTTGTGAGTCAACTGCGATATCTGGTAGTCTCCGTCGATGATGTTACTATTAACGATCGTCCACAGTGACGCCAACAAAAGCAGCCCACGTCCGTCCATGGTGGCCGTAGTACGAGGGTTTCCCGAAAATGTCTTTCGCGGTAAAGTCTACTGTTATATGTAAATGTTAACTGCAATTACAAAAACAAGTGAGATAAAGGGAGGGGGTGGGGTTCTAGGGAGGAGGAATTCTATTGTTTTAAGTAATTGTTTACGAAAAACAAGTGAGATGAAGGAGAAAAGAAGGGGAAATGTCCGATTTACGGAGTGTAGGACCTGGATTATGGGGATCGGCTATTTGAGCTCTCCCGCCGGTCCGTTGTAAGCTTAAACCACATTGTGCATTGTGCACCTACGCTGCATTGGCGTCAAGGTGGTTCTTCTTTAACATAAGCATGTTTTAGTTTATCGAAATGCTTTATGATCTGTTGGCCCTTATCCGAAATTAATATGGCATTGTTTTGTTCGGTGATTGCTTTTATCTTGTAAGGACCGATGTAATGCGGGTCGAATTTATGCAGCCGTGGCTCTTTTTGAACGTAAACGAGGTCATTTGGCGCGAATGTGACCTGATTACTTTTGCGGTCGTAAATATTTTTCGAACGCGATTTACTAGTATCCAAATTTGATCGTGTAGTCGTTCGGATTTCGTCTAGGCGCTCCACTAGGTTCTGTACGTATCCCGGGTATGTTAGTAATTCTTCGCGGGACATAGGCGTAAACGGATCTCGAGCTAATTGTCCGAAAACTACTTCGTATGGGGTGAACTTCGTTGCTTCGTGCACCGAGGTATTGTATGAGTACATTGCGAACGGGAGGAGCAAGTCCCAGTCTTCGTATCTCTCCAGATAATGTTTTAAGTATTCTGTGAGGACTATGTGACTTCTTTCGAGGGAACCGTTGGTCTGCGGTCTATATCCCGATGTGGTTACGTGTTTAATTTTGAAAGTCTGGGCTATTCCCTGTATTATATTATTAATGAAGCTTGTCCCGCGATCCGTTAGTATTGCGCGCGGCGCGCCGAAGATCGCGATAAAGTAACGCGATAACGCGTCGGCCACGGTTACGGCCCGTATGTCAGGTAACGGGACGGCCATGCAAAATTTTGATAATTGGCATTGGATCGTCAATGCGTGACGGTTTCCACTTGGTGTTGGAGGAAGCGGTCCTACTGTGTCCAGGGCTACCTTATCGAAGGGTCTGGCTGGCGTATCGGTGATTAACATTGGCTCCCGTGTTTTGATGCGCACGAGCTTTTGTTCTTGGCAGCTCTGGCAATTTCGTACGAAATCCTCTACGTCGCGGCGTAGGCGCGGCCAGTCGAATAGGCTGCGTATGCGTCGATACGTCTTCGTCACGCCCTTGTGCCCTCCTATCATGCTTTCGTGATAGTGCCGGATGATTTCTTCCCGTTTATCTTCCGGTGGTAGTTGGATTTCGCCGGTACAGATCGTAATTGTAATGGTTGTATGTTTGAAAATTATTTGGCAGTATTTCTGGAGCGCCGTGGCGTCGAAACGGTGTAAGGTTTCGCCATACGTCGCTACTCGGAGCGTGCGGACGCGTTCGGTTTCTACGGCGTCCCTGAGTGCTGTTAATGCCGACGTGAGCTCGTCTTCCCCCATTTCATGGTAGAAGCTTCTTGCTCCGACAACGCTGAAAACTTTTCCTTCCTCATTGCGGGTGATAATTACGCGGTTTCTGATTAATTCTTCGGACGATACTTTAGTTTCGTCGAAAAGTCCGATAGCTTTTAGAGTTTTGCAAATTGGGCTAGTTAATATTCTGTCGGATGATATAAAATGGGCATAGTTGTCGGGGGTTGACGCGAGCGTGGTCTTGACGATTTTTACGTCGCATCGCGTTGAGTGGACTTCGTGTTCCGAGGTGTCCTGCCTGTATCCCGATGTTCCCCGCATGGTTGTTGGAAAATTTGGCGTGTCCACGAATGGCCCGCATACGGTTTCTTGGAACTCTGATATGTCAGGCATCTTAGTCACGTTAGACCTTTGGCTTGTGCTGGGTTTCTGCCTGGGGGATGATTGATCTCTCTGCCCCTCCGGGGTCTTGTCCTCCGGACAAATCATGGTCGACTGCGGGATGTCCAGGGCTTCCGCGTGCAGAGGTATTCCCCATGACACTCGCTTCTTTGGAATTGATTGTAGGTCCACTGTTTTCTGGGGACTGGCGTTATCGGGGGTATTCAATGCCTCCCCTTCTTCTTTTGATGGGTATTCTTCGTCAAGACTCTTCAGGATGGTGAGTTCTTCCTGTGTAATCGGGCCTATGCACGAGTCGTCGCTTAATATGGCGGAATCTTCGTTGCCTTCTTCTGGATCGTCGTTTTCCGGGTCTAGGAACTCGGGCATTCCTGTCTGTCCTTCCGTTGTATCCAGAACGGTAGAGTTCGCCCTGCTCTCCAGGCCGGACGTGTTGTCTGGCGGTTGTAACTCTTGTTCGAGTTCGTGTCCTTCAAGCGTTGAATCTTCAAGGAGGTCGAACGAAGGGGGTTCTTCATAATTTGGTCTGGGCGCTCCTTGACGACGCGTGCTAACGCGTGTTCCTATACCATCCTTTTCGCTCTCCTGGGCGGTTTCCTTTGAGGTAGTCGGGAACGCGTGTGAGACAGGGTTTCGCGATAGTGCGTCGGCGTTCGCGTTTACTCGGCCGGGCTTATAAATGATCTCGTATTGATAGTCGGCGAGCGTAATCTTCCAGCGGGCGAGTCGCGACACCGGGTCTTTTATCGACGAAAGCCACTGAAGCGGTCGATGGTCGGTTACCAAAAAAAATTTTCGTCCATAAATGTACGTGCGGAATTGTTTTACGGCGTAGACTATCGCGAGGCATTCCTTTTCGGTTGTTGAGTAGTTTTCTTGGCAGGGGTTGAGTACCTGCGAGGCATACGCTATTGGCGGATCTTCGCCTATTTTTCCTTGACTTAAAATTGCGCCGACCGCTACGTCGGAGGCGTCAGTTGTAATTATGAATGGTTCATCGTAATTTGGGTAACGTAAAACCGGCTCTTTGCAAAGTGCCTGGCGTAAATCTTCGAAACTCGCTTGATGACTCTCTGTCCAAAAGAATGGAGTTTTGATGCTGGTTAGCTTCGTGAGTGGCCTAGCGCGTCTAGCCATTTCGGGGATAAAGCGACGATAGTAATTCACAAGTCCCAGGAATTGCTTTACGTTTTTTCTGGTTTTCGGCACGGGGAAGGCAGAGACGGCTTTAATTTTCTCGGGGTTAGGTCTTACTCCGTCCGCGGATATTATGTGCCCCAAGTATATGACCTTGTCCTTAATA
Organism: Andrena praecox; assembly: GCA_963932275.1. Classification (NCBI taxonomy): domain Eukaryota; kingdom Metazoa; phylum Arthropoda; class Insecta; order Hymenoptera; family Andrenidae; genus Andrena; species Andrena praecox. The sequence continues at coordinate 24,565,653 of OZ010730.1, forward strand.
AACTTGGCCTTCTCCGTCTGTAGCGTCAAGTTATGCTCACGTAGGCGTTCAAAGAATCTCTCGAGTCGGTCTATGTGCTCCGCGAGCGTGCGCGAGTATACCACCACGTCGTCTAGATACACGAATAACTCTTTACCGATAAGCCCGCTCAACACCCGGTTCATTAAGCGCTGAAAGGTGGCTGGGGCGTTCTTTAACCCGAACGGCATGCGGAGGTATTCGTAATGACCATCGAGGGTGGTAAACGCGGTTTTCGCGCGATCTTCGGGGGCCATAGGGATTTGGTGAAAACCGTTCGCCAAATCGAAAATCGAGAAGAGTTTGGCCCCGCCTAAGCGATCGAGAATATCCGAGATCCGCGGAAGGGGGAAACGGTCGTCTATCGTTTTGGCATTCGTGAATCTAAAATCTGCCACCACCCGCCAGAGTTTCTTTCCATCGGGGGCCGATTTCTTGGGGACCACGTGCAGTGGTGAGTTATGTGGCGATGACGAGGCTGCGATTATTCCCAGTTCTTCGAGATTGCGTGTTTGCCTGGTGATTTCCTCGTCCAGCAACGGGGAGTGCGGGTATTGTCGGGTAAATACCGGCGTGGAATCGGTCATCGGGATAGTGTGCTCTATCGTTGTCGTTCCGCCGAGCGGGTCTCCGGGTACGAAGAACCTGTCTGAATGTCGTGTGACTAAGTCCTCGATTGCCTGGCGCGGTTCCGGTTCCAGTTCTTCCAGTTTCAGCGTTTCGACTATATGCTTTAATCGTTCTTCGGGGGGTTTCTGTTCGACGCGGTAATCCCCGAGATCTTGATCCTCGTTGGCGTCGAATTCTTCTTCGAAAATAAAGGGGGTACCTATTTCGTCCTCCATGAGACCATCGCGATTTTCGGGGAAGCAGATATTTACTTCGCTCTCATTTAATCTTAGTTCCGGATTCTCCATTAGGTGCGCACGAAATTTCTCATGGCTCCTTTTGCATCCCTCTAGCGTATTTTCTAGTTCTTTTGCATTAGAGAAGATTATGGGGTTGATCGGGCGGTTCGCCGTTACCATCGTGCGTTGGTGGTAAGATATTATGGCTTCCTCCTGAAGCAGGTACGGGCTCCCGACTAGGCCCGCAACCCCTTCAGGTAAATATGGCATGCTTATGACGTGAAATAGAGCCCAGTTGCCGTTGATTTTCAGGCGAGTCGTCCCCATGGTCATAACCTTTCCGTTCAAACCGCCGACTTCTATGGGGTCTCTACTTAAGACGGGGGCCTCCGAGCTCGCGGACCGTATTTCGAGCAGATTTAGCGCGGAGCCTGTGTCGACGATGAATTCTCCCTCACCGTTTTCCAGCTGTTCGGCCTTGACCCGGATGCGGGGGGAATCTGCGCGTCCGAGGACCGTCGCGGGTTCGGACTTCCCCGGGGGAATCTCGGTGATCCTGGGGCCAGCGAGAAGGACGCGCCCGCCTCGTCCCGATTGGATGAGCGGGCGCGCTGGTAGTTTAAATGTTCGCGATTTTCAAAAAATGTGTCGCGATTTCTTGATCTATGCGGTACGCGAGTTTCGTATCCTTCCGGTTCGTGAGGCTCGTATAATCTTCGTTCGCGGGGCTCGTACGTCATAAGTTCACGAGATCGCGACTGCCTATCGTATCGCGGTCTCTCCCGTTGGGGTCTCCGCTGTGGAACGGGCTGTCTGCTCCCGTCGTACAACGGCCGTTCGCCCTGCCTTGTCAGCAAGGTCGTCCGCCGGCGCGGCGGTGTTGGGTCGCGATAATACGCGACGGCGCGATCTTCCAGGTCGCGGTAATACGGCTCGCGATGATACTCCTCGTCAAAATCTTCGTCTCGATAGCGAGGGGAGCTATAGGCGGAATACGAGGAATGGGGCTCGTCGTATGGGACCTCCTCAATCGGCGGTCTCCACTCGGTCCATTTTCGCTGGGGATCGTATGGGGCCGGGGTGCGCGCGCTCCGAGCGTGCCCGTACACATCGTCGCGAGGCAAGCCGGATTTTTCTAGTTCTCGCCTTTGGATGTACAACGCTAAATCGAGCGCGTCGTCCAACGTTTCTGGATTTCGTAGCGCTACCCTAGTCGAGATTCTTTGGGGTAATCCCGCGATAAACGAGGAGCGTGCCAATCGATCAATGTCCCTCAGGGTCTTTTCGTTATTAGTCCCGACCATTTCTTTTGCCCTTAAGGTCACCTGTCGGTGCAGGCGGACTACACGGTGAATAAAGTCAATTATACGTTCTCGCGGTCGCATGCTTATATCCTCCAGGGCTGTCCGGAGCTCCTCATAATTACGACACGGAGCGTAGCGGGTCCGTAAGAGGGAGAGCAGTTCGGCCACGCTATTACAATCTCTCCCTTCGACATAGAATCTAACTGGCTCATCTAACTTGAATATGAGGCCGTCTAGGAACCTATCCTCCTGACTTGACGGTATGCGTTTCGTGGCGCGTTGTATCGCGGCAGCGAAGTCCTCCAAAGTTACTAAGTCAGGGTCGAACCGGGGGACGCTGTCTAGCTCCCGATCCGTTTTTTCTTCGTCGGCTCGAGATTGCCATATGTCCATTCTGGACGATTCCGTGTCGTTCGTTCGCATGCCGAAGGATACTTCACCGCCCTGAGGCGGCGGGGGAGGAGGTATAGCCGGAAGGGCTGCAGTAGAGGATCGTGCGGTAGAGGATAATCCCGAAGTCGGGGACCTCAAAACACCACCTGGCATTGTTATGCAATGCTCAGCAAGAGACTTTGAGTGGTAGGAAGCGTAGTCAAGTTACGAGCAGATAAGATTGCGGTAGGTCGCGATTATACGCGACGGCGCGATCTCTTAAAAGGAAATGATTAGAAGAATCAAATCCCACTTCTGACACCAGTTTGTTACGTCCTGAAGGGACAGCCTGTAAATCACCCCGAGCGGCTGGAGTGACTTACCGGGTTCTTGCTCTGTCAAAGGGCTAAGGCCCACCTTGACTATACTTACCGGGGGTAGAAAGGAAGAAAGGGGTTGAAATAATAAAGTAGGAAGGATATAAGGGGAAACGAGAAATAAATATATTGTTACAAGATTAGCTTATCCTACCTCGAGACAGCGCTTCGTCTCGGCTGTCGCTCGCTGTGTCGCGCGGCACGCTTGCCGTCTCGCGTTTCGGACGCTCGCCGTGTCTTTGACCCAAGGGTAGGTCGTGGTCGCTCGTTCGTCACTCGGGTGTCGGCGGCCTGATGCCCGTCGTACCGCACTGACTCTATCCGTCGTATCTCGTCGCGGTCCTACGTCGGTCACGATTTACACTCGAGGGCACTCCCGGCTAGGCCGTTTCCTGTATGTCGGATGGAGTTACCCTTTTCGCGAATTACTATCGGCCGATCGCGCTTCGCGGAATCTACGCGGAGACGTGGTTACGGTATCTAGACGGTCCTCTGATCCGTCGCGACTCCCTAGCTCGAGCTCTCGAATACGAATGAATGCTATCGAGTCCGCGGTTGAGGACCGCGCCTCGTCTTTTCGAAATCAATCGGGGGGAGAAATCGCCCCGTCGGCACCTGGCGGTCGCTGCCTCCTGTTGGGAAATATCGGGGCCCGGGCCGTCAACGGTCACGTTGCGCTTACGACGAACCTCCGCGGTTCGTCGACCTGCCCGACACGCGCGAGGCGATTCCGCTGAATCGCCGATTCGGAGGAAAGCGACGCGAGGACAGTGAGCACGGGATGGACCAGAAGGGCCCATGTAACAGAAGTGTCAAATTTTAATAAATTTATTTGAAACCAACTTCGATTTTTTTAGATTTTGTCGATTATTTGTGTTGTAGGATCTATATTTGAGTAAATTTAGATGAAAATAACTTCAAATTTTAGGATTGTGAAAAAAATTTTAGTTGGAAGTGTCAAATTTTAATAAATTTATTTGAAATCAACTTCGATTTTTTTTGATTTTGTCGAGTATTTTTGTTTTAGGATGTATATTTGAGTAAATTTAGATGAAAATAACGACCATTTTTTGGATTGTGAATAAAAATTTAGTTGGAAATGTCAAATTTTAATAAATTTATTTGAAATCAACTTCGATTTTTTTGGATATTGTTGAGTATTTTTGTTGTAGGATCTATATTTGAGTAAATTTAGATGAAAATAACTTCCATTTTTAGGATTGTGAAAAAAAATTTAGTTGGAAGTGTCAAATTTTAATAAATTTATTTGAAACCAACTTCGATTTTTTTGGATTTTGTCGAGTATTTTTGTTGTGGGATTTATATTTGAGTAAATTTAGATGAAAATAACGACAATATTTTGGATTGTCAAAAATATTTGAGTTGGAAATGCCAAATTTTAATAAGTTTATTTGAAACCAACTTCGATTTTTTTGGATATTGTTGAGTATTTTTTTGTAGGATCTATATTTGAGTAAATTTAGATGAAAATAACTTCAATTTTTAGGATTGTGAAAAAAAATTTAGTTGGAAATGTCAAATTTTAATAAATTTATTTGAAATCAACTTCGATTCTTTTGGATTTTGTCGAGTATTTTTGGTGTAGGATGTATATTTGAGTAAATTTAGATGAAAATAACTTCAATTTTTTGGATTGTGAAAAAAAATTTTAGTTGGAAGTGCCAAATTTGAATAAATTTATTTGAAATCAACATCGATTTTTTTTTATTTTGTTGAGTATTTTTGTTGTAGGATCTATATTTGAGTAAATTTAGATAAAAATAACTTCAATTTTTTGGATTGTGCAAAAAATTTTAGTTGGAAGTGTCAAATTTTAATAAATTTCTTTGAAACCAACTTCGATTTTTTTGGATTTTGTCGAGTATTTTTGTTGTAGGATGTATATTTGAGTAAATTTAGATGAAACTAACGACCATTTTTTGGATTGTGAAGAAAATTTTAGTTGGAAGTGTCAAATTTTAATAAATTTATTTGAAATCAACTTCGATTTTTTTGGATTTTGTCGAGTATTTTTGGTGTAGGATGTATATGTGAGTAAATTTAGATGAAAATAACTTCAATTTTTTGGATTGTGAAAAAAATTTTAGTCGGAAGTGTCAAATTTTAATAAATTTATTTGAAATCAACTTCGTTTTTTTTGGATTTTGTTGATTATTTTTGGTAGGATCTATATTTGAGTAAATTTAGATGAAAATAACTTCAATTTTTAGGATTGTGAAAAAATTTTTAGTTGGAAGTGTCAAATTTTTATAAATTTATTTGAAACCAACTTCGAGTTTTTTTGGATTTTGTCGAGTATTTTTGTTGTAGGATTTATATTTGAGTAAATTTAGATGAAAATAACGACAATATTTTGGATTGTCAAAAATATTTGAGTTGGAAATGCCAAATTTTAATAAGTTTATTTGAAACCAACTTCGATTTTTTTGGATATTGTTGAGTATTTTTTTGTAGGATCTATATTTGAGTAAATTTAGATGAAAATAACTTCAATTTTTAGGATTGTGAAAAAAATTTTAGTTGGAAATGTCAAATTTTAATAAATTTATTTGAAATCAACTTCGATTCTTTTGGATTTTGTCGAGTATTTTTGGTGTAGGATGTATATTTGAGTAAATTTAGATGAAAATAACTTCAATTTTTTGGATTGTGAAAAAAAATTTTAGTTGGAAGTGCCAAATTTGAATAAATTTATTTGAAATCAACATCGATTTTTTTTTATTTTGTTGAGTATTTTTGTTGTAGGATCTATATTTGAGTAAATTTAGATAAAAATAACTTCAATTTTTTGGATTGTGCAAAAAATTTTAGTTGGAAGTGTCAAATTTTAATAAATTTCTTTGAAACCAACTTCGATTTTTTTGGATTTTGTCGAGTATTTTTGTTGTAGGATGTATATTTGAGTAAATTTAGATGAAACTAACGACCATTTTTTGGATTGTGAAGAAAATTTTAGTTGGAAGTGTCAAATTTTAATAAATTTATTTGAAACCAACTTCGATTTTTTTGGATTTTGTCGAGTATTTTTGGTGTAGGATGTATATTTGAGTAAATTTAGATGAAAATAACTTCAATTTTTTGGATTGTGAAAAAAATTTTAGTCGGAAGTGTCAAATTTTAATAAATTTATTTGAAATCAACTTCGTTTTTTTTGGATTTTGTTGATTATTTTTGGTAGGATCTATATTTGAGTAAATTTAGATGAAAATAACTTCAATTTTTAGGATTGTGAAATAAATTTTAGTTGGAAGTGTCAAATTTTAATAAATTTATTTGAAACCAACTTCGATTTTTTTAGATTTTGTCGATTATTTTTGTTGTAGGATCTATATTTGAGTAAATTTAGATGAAAATAACTTCAAATTTTAGGATTGTGAAAAAAATTTTAGTTGGAAGTGTCAAATTTTAATAAATTTATTTGAAATCAACTTCGATTCTTTTGGATTTTGTCGAGTATTTTTGGTGTAGGATGTATATTTGAGTAAATTTAGATGAAAATTACTTCAATTTTTTGGATTGTGAAAAAAAATTTTAGTTGGAAGTGCCAAATTTGAATAAATTTATTTGAAATCAACCTCGATTTTTTTTTATTTTGTTGAGTATTTTTGTTGTAGGATCTATATTTGAGTAAATTTAGATAAAAATAACTTCAATTTTTTTGATTGTGCAAAAAATTTTAGTTGGAAGTGTCAAATTTTAATAAATTTCTTTGAAACCAACTTCGATTTTTTTGGATTTTGTCGAGTATTTTTGTTGTAGGATGTATATTTGAGTAAATTTAGATGAAACTAACGACCATTTTTTGGATTGTGAAGAAAATTTTAGTTGGAAGTAACAAATTTTAATAAATTTATTTGAAACCAACTTCGATTTTTTTGGATTTTGTCGAATATTTTTGGTGTAGGATGTATATTTGAGTAAATTTAGATGAAAATAACTTCGATTTTTAGGATTGTGAAAAAAATTTTAGTTGGTAGTGTCAAATTTTAATAAATTTATTTGAAATCAACTTCGATTCTTTTGGATTTTGTCGAGTATTTTTGGTGTAGGATGTATATTTGAGTAAATTTAGATGAAAATAACTTCAATTTTTTGGATTGTGAAAAAAAATTTTAGTTCGAAGTGGGAAATTTGAATAAATTTATTTGAAATCAACTTCGATTTTTTTTTATTTTGTTGAGTATTTTTGTTGTAGGATCTATATTTGAGTAAATTTAGATGAAAATAACTTGAATTTTTAGGATTGTGAAAAAAAATTTAGTTGGAAGTGTCAAATTTTAATAAATTTATTTGAAACCAACTTCGATTTTTTTGGATTTTGTCGAGTATTTTTGGTGTAGGATGTATATTTGATTAAATTTAGATGAAAATAACTTCAATTTTTAGGATTGTGAAAAAAATTTTAGTTGGAAGTGTCAAATTTTTATAAATTTATTTGAAACCAACTTCGAGTTTTTTTGGATTTTGTCGAGTATTTTTGTTGTAGGATTTATATTTGAGTAAATTTAGATGAAAATAACGACCATTTTTTGGATTGTGAAGAAAATTTTAGTTGGAAGTGTCAAATTTTAATAAATTTATTTGAAACCAACTTCGATTTTTTTGGATTTTGTCGAATATTTTTGGTGTAGGATGTATATTTGAGTAAATTTAGATGAAAATAACTTCAATTTTTTGGATTGTGAAAAAAATTTTAGTCGGAAGTGTCAAATTTTAATAAATTTATTTGAAATCAACTTCGTTTTTTTTGGATTTTGTTGATTATTTTTGGTAGGATCTATATTTGAGTAAATTTAGATGAAAATAACTTCAATTTTTTGGATTGTGAAAAAAAATTTTAGTTGGAAGTGCCAAATTTGAATAAATTTATTTGAAATCAACATCGATTTTTTTTTATTTTGTTGAGTATTTTTGTTGTAGGATCTATATTTGAGTAAATTTAGATGAAAATAACTTCAAATTTTAGGATTGTGCAAAAAATTTTAGTTGGAAGTGTCAAATTTTAATAAATTTCTTTGAAACCAACTTCGATTTTTTTGGATTTTGTCGAGTATTTTTGGTGTAGGATGTATATTTGAGTAAATTTTGATGAAAATTACTTCAATTTTTTGGATTGTGAAAAAAAATTTTAGTTGGAAGTGCCAAATTTGAATAAATTTATTTGAAATCAACCTCGATTTTTTTTTATTTTGTTGAGTATTTTTGTTGTAGGATCTATATTTGAGTAAATTTAGATAAAAATAACTTCAATTTTTTTGATTGTGCAAAAAATTTTAGTTGGAAGTGTCAAATTTTAATAAATTTCTTTGAAACCAACTTCGATTTTTTTGGATTTTGTCGAGTATTTTTGTTGTAGGATGTATATTTGAGTAAATTTAGATGAAACTAACGACCATTTTTTGGATTGTGAAGAAAATTTTAGTTGGAAGTAACAAATTTTAATAAATTTATTTGAAACCAACTTCGATTTTTTTGGATTTTGTCGAATATTTTTGGTGTAGGATGTATATTTGAGTAAATTTAGATGAAAATAACTTCGATTTTTAGGATTGTGAAAAAAATTTTAGTTGGTAGTGTCAAATTTTAATAAATTTATTTGAAATCAACTTCGATTCTTTTGGATTTTGTCGAGTATTTTTGGTGTAGGATGTATATTTGAGTAAATTTAGATGAAAATAACTTCAATTTTTTGGATTGTGAAAAAAAATTTTAGTTGGAAGTGCCAAATTTGAATAAATTTATTTGAAATCAACTTCGATTTTTTTTTATTTTGTTGAGTATTTTTGTTGTAGGATCTATATTTGAGTAAATTTAGATGAAAATAACTTGAATTTTTAGGATTGTGAAAAAAAATTTAGTTGGAAGTGTCAAATTTTAATAAATTTATTTGAAACCAACTTCGATTTTTTTGGATTTTGTCGAGTATTTTTGGTGTAGGATGTATATTTGATTAAATTTAGATGAAAATAACTTCAATTTTTAGGATTGTGAAAAAAATTTTAGTTGGAAGTGTCAAATTTTTATAAATTTATTTGAAACCAACTTCGAGTTTTTTTGGATTTTGTCGAGTATTTTTGGTGTAGGATGTATATTTGAGTAAATTTAGATGAAAATAACTTCAATTTTTTGGATTGTGAAAAAAAATTTTAGTTGGAAGTGCCAAATTTGAATAAATTTATTTGAAATCAACATCGATTTTTTTTTATTTTGTTGAGTATTTTTGTTGTAGGATCTATATTTGAGTAAATTTAGATAAAAATAACTTCAATTTTTTGGATTGTGCAAAAAATTTTAGTTGGAAGTGTCAAATTTTAATAAATTTCTTTGAAACCAACTTCGATTTTTTTGGATTTTGTCGAGTATTTTTGTTGTAGGATGTATATTTGAGTAAATTTAGATGAAACTAACGACCATTTTTTGGATTGTGAAGAAAATTTTAGTTGGAAGTGTCAAATTTTAATAAATTTATTTGAAACCAACTTCGATTTTTTTGGATTTTGTCGAGTATTTTTGGTGTAGGATGTATATGTGAGTAAATTTAGATGAAAATAACTTCAATTTTTTGGATTGTGAAAAAAATTTTAGTCGGAAGTGTCAAATTTTAATAAATTTATTTGAAATCAACTTCGTTTTTTTTGGATTTTGTTGATTATTTTTGGTAGGATCTATATTTGAGTAAATTTAGATGAAAATAACTTCAATTTTTAGGATTGTGAAATAAATTTTAGTTGGAAGTGTCAAATTTTAATAAATTTATTTGAGACCAACTTCGATTTTTTTAGTTTTTGTCGATTATTTGTGTTGTAGGATCTATATTTGAGTAAATTTAGATGAAAATAACTTCAAATTTTAGGATTGTGAAAAAAATTTTAGTTGGAAGTGTCAAATTTTAATAAATTTATTTGAAATCAACTTCGATTCTTTTGGATTTTGTCGAGTATTTTTGGTGTAGGATGTATATTTGAGTAAATTTAGATGAAAATTACTTCAATTTTTTGGATTGTGAAAAAAAATTTTAGTTGGAAGTGCCAAATTTGAATAAATTTATTTGAAATCAACATCGATTTTTTTTTATTTTGTTGAGTATTTTTGTTGTAGGATCTATATTTGAGTAAATTTAGATAAAAATAACTTCAATTTTTTTGATTGTGCAAAAAATTTTAGTTGGAAGTGTCAAATTTTAATAAATTTCTTTGAAACCAACTTCGATTTTTTTGGATTTTGTCGAGTATTTTTGTTGTAGGATGTATATTTGAGTAAATTTAGATGAAACTAACGACCATTTTTTGGATTGTGAAGAAAATTTTAGTTGGAAGTGTCAAATTTTAATAAATTTATTTGAAACCAACTTCGATTTTTTTGGATTTTGTCGAGTATTTTTGGTGTAGGATGTATATTTGAGTAAATTTAGATGAAAATAACTTCAATTTCTAGGATTGTGAAAAAAATTTTAGTTGGAAGTGTCAAATTTTAATCAATTTATTTGAAACCAACTTCGATTTTTTTGGATTTTGTCGAGTATTTTGGGTGTAGGATGTATATTTGAGTAAATTTAGATGAAAATAACTTCAATTTCTAGGATTGTGAAAAAAATTTTAGTTGGAAGTGTCAAATTTTAATAAATTTATTTGAAATCAACTTCGATTTTTTTATATTTTGTTGAGTATTTTTGTTGTAGGATCTATATTTGAGTAAATTTAGATAAAAATAACTTCAATTTTTTGGATTGTGCAAAAAATTTTAGTTGGAAGTGTCAAATTTTAATAAATTTCTTTGAAACCAACTTCGATTTTTTTGGATTTTGTCGAGTATTTTTGTTGTAGGATGTATATTTGAGTAAATTTAGATGAAAATAACGACCATTTTTTGGATTGTGAAGAAAATTTTAGTTGGAAGTGTCAAATTTTAATAAATTTATTTGAAATCAACTTCGATTTTTTTTTATTTTGTCGAGTATTTTTGTTTTAGGATGTATATTTGAGTAAATTTAGATGAAAATAACGACCATTTTTTGGATTGTGAATAAAAATTTAGTTGGAAATGTCAAATTTTAATAAATTTATTTGAAATCAACTTCGATTTTTTTGGATATTGTTGAGTATTTTTGTTGTAGGATCTATATTTGAGTAAATTTAGATGAAAATAACTTCCATTTTTAGGATTGTGAAAAAAAATTTAGTTGGAAGTGTCAAATTTTAATAAATTTATTTGAAACCAACTTCGATTTTTTTGGATTTTGTCGAGTATTTTTGGTGTAGGATGTATATTTGATTAAATTTAGATGAAAATAACTTCAATTTTTAGGATTGTGAAAAAAATTTTAGTTGGATGTGTCAAATTTTTATAAATTTATTTGAAACCAACTTCGAGTTTTTTTGGATTTTGTCGAGTATTTTTGTTGTAGGATTTATATTTGAGTAAATTTAGATGAAAATAACGACAATATTTTGGATTGTCAAAAATATTTGAGTTGGAAATGCCAAATTTTAATAAGTTTATTTGAAACCAACTTCGATTTTTTTGGATATTGTTGAGTATTTTTTTGTAGGATCTATATTTGAGTAAATTTAGATGAAAATAACTTCAATTTTTAGGATTGTGAAAAAAATTTTAGTTGGAAATGTCAAATTTTAATAAATTTATTTGAAATCAACTTCGATTCTTTTGGATTTTGTCGAGTATTTTTGGTGTAGGATGTATATTTGAGTAAATTTAGATGAAAATAACTTCAATTTTTTGGATTGTGAAAAAAAATTTTAGTTGGAAGTGCCAAATTTGAATAAATTTATTTGAAATCAACATCGATTTTTTTTTATTTTGTTGAGTATTTTTGTTGTAGGATCTATATTTGAGTAAATTTAGATAAAAATAACTTCAATTTTTTGGATTGTGCAAAAAATTTTAGTTGGAAGTGTCAAATTTTAATAAATTTCTTTGAAACCAACTTCGATTTTTTTGGATTTTGTCGAGTATTTTTGTTGTAGGATGTATATTTGAGTAAATTTAGATGAAACTAACGACCATTTTTTGGATTGTGAAGAAAATTTTAGTTGGAAGTGTCAAATTTTAATAAATTTATTTGAAACCAACTTCGATTTTTTTGGATTTTGTCGAGTATTTTTGGTGTAGGATGTATATTTGAGTAAATTTAGATGAAAATAACTTCAATTTTTTGGATTGTGAAAAAAATTTTAGTCGGAAGTGTCAAATTTTAATAAATTTATTTGAAATCAACTTCGTTTTTTTTGGATTTTGTTGATTATTTTTGGTAGGATCTATATTTGAGTAAATTTAGATGAAAATAACTTCAATTTTTAGGATTGTGAAATAAATTTTAGTTGGAAGTGTCAAATTTTAATAAATTTATTTGAAACCAACTTCGATTTTTTTAGATTTTGTCGATTATTTTTGTTGTAGGATCTATATTTGAGTAAATTTAGATGAAAATAACTTCAAATTTTAGGATTGTGAAAAAAATTTTAGTTGGAAGTGTCAAATTTTAATAAATTTATTTGAAATCAACTTCGATTCTTTTGGATTTTGTCGAGTATTTTTGGTGTAGGATGTATATTTGAGTAAATTTAGATGAAAATTACTTCAATTTTTTGGATTGTGAAAAAAAATTTTAGTTGGAAGTGCCAAATTTGAATAAATTTATTTGAAATCAACCTCGATTTTTTTTTATTTTGTTGAGTATTTTTGTTGTAGGATCTATATTTGAGTAAATTTAGATAAAAATAACTTCAATTTTTTTGATTGTGCAAAAAATTTTAGTTGGAAGTGTCAAATTTTAATAAATTTCTTTGAAACCAACTTCGATTTTTTTGGATTTTGTCGAGTATTTTTGTTGTAGGATGTATATTTGAGTAAATTTAGATGAAACTAACGACCATTTTTTGGATTGTGAAGAAAATTTTAGTTGGAAGTAACAAATTTTAATAAATTTATTTGAAACCAACTTCGATTTTTTTGGATTTTGTCGAATATTTTTGGTGTAGGATGTATATTTGAGTAAATTTAGATGAAAATAACTTCGATTTTTAGGATTGTGAAAAAAATTTTAGTTGGTAGTGTCAAATTTTAATAAATTTATTTGAAATCAACTTCGATTCTTTTGGATTTTGTCGAGTATTTTTGGTGTAGGATGTATATTTGAGTAAATTTAGATGAAAATAACTTCAATTTTTTGGATTGTGAAAAAAAATTTTAGTTGGAAGTGCCAAATTTGAATAAATTTATTTGAAATCAACTTCGATTTTTTTTTATTTTGTTGAGTATTTTTGTTGTAGGATCTATATTTGAGTAAATTTAGATGAAAATAACTTGAATTTTTAGGATTGTGAAAAAAAATTTAGTTGGAAGTGTCAAATTTTAATAAATTTATTTGAAACCAACTTCGATTTTTTTGGATTTTGTCGAGTATTTTTGGTGTAGGATGTATATTTGATTAAATTTAGATGAAAATAACTTCAATTTTTAGGATTGTGAAAAAAATTTTAGTTGGAAGTGTCAAATTTTTATAAATTTATTTGAAACCAACTTCGAGTTTTTTTGGATTTTGTCGAGTATTTTTGGTGTAGGATGTATATTTGAGTAAATTTAGATGAAAATAACTTCAATTTTTTGGATTGTGAAAAAAAATTTTAGTTGGAAGTGCCAAATTTGAATAAATTTATTTGAAATCAACATCGATTTTTTTTTATTTTGTTGAGTATTTTTGTTGTAGGATCTATATTTGAGTAAATTTAGATAAAAATAACTTCAATTTTTTTGATTGTGCAAAAAATTTTAGTTGGAAGTGTCAAATTTTAATAAATTTCTTTGAAACCAACTTCGATTTTTTTGGATTTTGTCGAGTATTTTTGTTGTAGGATGTATATTTGAGTAAATTTAGATGAAACTAACGACCATTTTTTGGATTGTGAAGAAAATTTTAGTTGGAAGTGTCAAATTTTAATAAATTTATTTGAAACCAACTTCGATTTTTTTGGATTTTGTCGAGTATTTTTGGTGTAGGATGTATATTTGAGTAAATTTAGATGAAAATAACTTCAATTTCTAGGATTGTGAAAAAAATTTTAGTTGGAAGTGTCAAATTTTAATCAATTTATTTGAAACCAACTTCGATTTTTTTGGATTTTGTCGAGTATTTTGGGTGTAGGATGTATATTTGAGTAAATTTAGATGAAAATAACTTCAATTTCTAGGATTGTGAAAAAAATTTTAGTTGGAAGTGTCAAATTTTAATAAATTTATTTGAAATCAACTTCGATTTTTTTATATTTTGTTGAGTATTTTTGTTGTAGGATCTATATTTGAGTAAATTTAGATAAAAATAACTTCAATTTTTTGGATTGTGCAAAAAATTTTAGTTGGAAGTGTCAAATTTTAATAAATTTCTTTGAAACCAACTTCGATTTTTTTGGATTTTGTCGAGTATTTTTGTTGTAGGATGTATATTTGAGTAAATTTAGATGAAAATAACGACCATTTTTTGGATTGTGAAGAAAATTTTAGTTGGAAGTGTCAAATTTTAATAAATTTATTTGAAATCAACTTCGATTTTTTTTTATTTTGTCGAGTATTTTTGTTTTAGGATGTATATTTGAGTAAATTTAGATGAAAATAACGACCATTTTTTGGATTGTGAATAAAAATTTAGTTGGAAATGTCAAATTTTAATAAATTTATTTGAAATCAACTTCGATTTTTTTGGATATTGTTGAGTATTTTTGTTGTAGGATCTATATTTGAGTAAATTTAGATGAAAATAACTTCCATTTTTAGGATTGTGAAAAAAAATTTAGTTGGAAGTGTCAAATTTTAATAAATTTATTTGAAACCAACTTCGATTTTTTTGGATTTTGTCGAGTATTTTTGGTGTAGGATGTATATTTGATTAAATTTAGATGAAAATAACTTCAATTTTTAGGATTGTGAAAAAAATTTTAGTTGGATGTGTCAAATTTTTATAAATTTATTTGAAACCAACTTCGAGTTTTTTTGGATTTTGTCGAGTATTTTTGTTGTAGGATTTATATTTGAGTAAATTTAGATGAAAATAACGACAATATTTTGGATTGTCAAAAATATTTGAGTTGGAAATGCCAAATTTTAATAAGTTTATTTGAAACCAACTTCGATTTTTTTGGATATTGTTGAGTATTTTTTTGTAGGATCTATATTTGAGTAAATTTAGATGAAAATAACTTCAATTTTTAGGATTGTGAAAAAAATTTTAGTTGGAAATGTCAAATTTTAATAAATTTCTTTGAAACCAACTTCGATTCTTTTGGATTTTGTCGAGTATTTTTGTTGTAGGATGTATATTTGAGTAAATTTAGATGAAACTAACGACCATTTTTTGGATTGTGAAGAAAATTTTAGTTGGAAGTGTCAAATTTTAATAAATTTATTTGAAACCAACTTCGATTTTTTTGGATTTTGTCGAGTATTTTTGGTAGGATCTATATTTGAGTAAATTTAGATGAAAATAACTTCAATTTCTAGGATTGTGAAAAAAATTTTAGTTGGAAGTGTCAAATTTTAATCAATTTATTTGAAACCAACTTCGATTTTTTTGGATTTTGTCGAGTATTTTGGGTGTAGGATGTATATTTGAGTAAATTTAGATGAAAATAACTTCAATTTCTAGGATTGTGAAAAAAATTTTAGTTGGAAGTGTCAAATTTTAATAAATTTATTTGAAATCAACTTCGATTTTTTTATATTTTGTTGAGTATTTTTGTTGTAGGATCTATATTTGAGTAAATTTAGATAAAAATAACTTCAATTTTTTGGATTGTGCAAAAAATTTTAGTTGGAAGTGTCAAATTTTAATAAATTTCTTTGAAACCAACTTCGATTTTTTTGGATTTTGTCGAGTATTTTTGTTGTAGGATGTATATTTGAGTAAATTTAGATGAAAATAACGACCATTTTTTGGATTGTGAAGAAAATTTTAGTTGGAAGTGTCAAATTTTAATAAATTTATTTGAAATCAACTTCGATTTTTTTTTATTTTGTCGAGTATTTTTGTTTTAGGATGTATATTTGAGTAAATTTAGATGAAAATAACGACCATTTTTTGGATTGTGAATAAAAATTTAGTTGGAAATGTCAAATTTTAATAAATTTATTTGAAATCAACTTCGATTTTTTTGGATATTGTTGAGTATTTTTGTTGTAGGATCTATATTTGAGTAAATTTAGATGAAAATAACTTCCATTTTTAGGATTGTGAAAAAAAATTTAGTTGGAAGTGTCAAATTTTAATAAATTTATTTGAAACCAACTTCGATTTTTTTGGATTTTGTCGAGTATTTTTGGTGTAGGATGTATATTTGATTAAATTTAGATGAAAATAACTTCAATTTTTAGGATTGTGAAAAAAATTTTAGTTGGATGTGTCAAATTTTTATAAATTTATTTGAAACCAACTTCGAGTTTTTTTGGATTTTGTCGAGTATTTTTGTTGTAGGATTTATATTTGAGTAAATTTAGATGAAAATAACGACAATATTTTGGATTGTCAAAAATATTTGAGTTGGAAATGCCAAATTTTAATAAGTTTATTTGAAACCAACTTCGATTTTTTTGGATATTGTTGAGTATTTTTTTGTAGGATCTATATTTGAGTAAATTTAGATGAAAATAACTTCAATTTTTAGGATTGTGAAAAAAATTTTAGTTGGAAATGTCAAATTTTAATAAATTTCTTTGAAACCAACTTCGATTCTTTTGGATTTTGTCGAGTATTTTTGTTGTAGGATGTATATTTGAGTAAATTTAGATGAAACTAACGACCATTTTTTGGATTGTGAAGAAAATTTTAGTTGGAAGTGTCAAATTTTAATAAATTTATTTGAAACCAACTTCGATTTTTTTGGATTTTGTCGAGTATTTTTGGTAGGATCTATATTTGAGTAAATTTAGATGAAAATAACTTCAATTTTTAGGATTGTGAAATAAATTTTAGTTGGAAGTGTCAAATTTTAATAAATTTATTTGAAACCAACTTCGATTTTTTTAGATTTTGTCGATTATTTTTGTTGTAGGATCTATATTTGAGTAAATTTAGATGAAAATAACTTCAAATTTTAGGATTATGAAAAAAATTTTAGTTGGAAGTGTCAAATTTTAATAAATTTATTTGAAATCAACTTCGATTTTTTTGGATATTGTTGAGTATTTTTGTTGTAGGATCTATATTTGAGTAAATTTAGATGAAAATAACTTCAATTTTTTGGATTGTGAAAAAAATTTTAGTTCGCAGTGTCAAATTTTAATAAATTTATTTGAAATCAACTTCGATTTTTTTGGATTTTGTTGAGTATTTTTTTGTAGGATCTATATTTGAGTAAATTTAGATGAAAATAACTTCAATTTTTTGGATTGTGAAAAAAATTTTAGTTGGCAGTGTCAAATTTTAATAAATTTATTTGAAATCAACTTCGATTTTTTTGGATTTTGTTGAGTATTTTTTTGTAGGATCTATATTTGAGTAAATTTAGATGAAAATAACATCAATTTTTAGGATTGTGAAAAATATTTTAGTTGGAAGTGCCAAATTTGAATAAATTTATTGGAAATCAACTTCGATTTTTTTGGATTTTGTCGAGTATTTTTGGTGTAGGATGTATATTTGAGTAAATTTAGATGAAAATTACTTCAATTTCTAGGATTGTGAAAAAAATTTTAGTTGGAAGTGCCAAATTTGAATAAATTTATTTGAAATCAACTTCGATTTTTTTTTATTTTGTTGAGTATTTTTGTTGTAGGATCTATATTTGAGTAAATTTAGATGAAAATAACTTCAATTTTTTGGATTGTGAAAAAAATTTTAGTCGGAAGTGTCAAATTTTAATAAATTTATTTGAAATCAACTTCGTTTTTTTTTTTATTTTGTTGATTATTTTTGGTAGGATCTATATTTGAGTAAATTTAGATGAAAATAACGACCATTTTTTGGATTGTGAAAAAAATTTTAGTTGGAAGTGTCAAATTTTAATAAATTTATTTGAAACCAACTTCGATTTTTTTGGATTTTGTCGATTATTTTTGTTGTAGGATCTATATTTGAGTAAATTTAGATGAAAATAACTTCAAATTTTAGGATTATGAAAAAAATTTTAGTT
Organism: Andrena praecox; assembly: GCA_963932275.1. Lineage (NCBI taxonomy): Eukaryota > Metazoa > Arthropoda > Insecta > Hymenoptera > Andrenidae > Andrena > Andrena praecox. The sequence goes on from OZ010730.1 coordinate 24,583,730, forward strand.
GGAAGTGTCAAATTTTAATAAATTTATTTGAAATCAACTTCGATTTTTTTGGATATTGTTGAGTATTTTTGTTGTAGGATCTATATTTGAGTAAATTTAGATGAAAATAACTTCAATTTTTTGGATTGTGAAAAAAATTTTAGTTGGCAGTGTCAAATTTTAATAAATTTATTTGAAATCAACTTCGATTTTTTTTGATTTTGTTGAGTATTTTTTTGTAGGATCTATATTTGAGTAAATTTAGATGAAAATAACATCAATTTTTAGGATTGTGAAAAATATTTTAGTTGGAAGTGCCAAATTTGAATAAATTTGTTTGAAATCAACTTCGATTTTTTTGGATTTTGTCGAGTATTTTTGGTGTAGGATGTATATTTGAGTAAATTTAGATGAAAATAACTTCAATTTCTAGGATTGTGAAAAAAATTTATTTGGAAGTGTCAAATTTTAATAAATTTATTTGAAACCAACTTCGATTTTTTTGGATTTTGTTGAGTATTTTTTTGTAGGATCTATATTTGAGTAAATTTAGATAAAAATAACTTCAATCTTTTGGATTGTGCAAAAAATTTTAGTTGGAAGTGTCAAATTTTAATAAATTTCTTTGAAACCAACTTCGATTTTTTTGGATTTTGTCGAGTATTTTTGTTGTAGGATGTATATTTGAGTAAATTTAGATGAAAATAACGACCATTTTTTGGATTGTGAAGAAAATTTTAGTTGGAAGTGTCAAATTTTAATAAATTTATTTGAAATCAACTTCGATTTTTTTTGATTTTGTCGAGTATTTTTGTTTTAGGATGTATATTTGAGTAAATTTAGATGAAAATAACGACCATTTTTTGGATTGTGAATAAAAATTTAGTTGGAAATGTCAAATTTTAATAAATTTATTTGAAATCAACTTCGATTTTTTTGGATATTGTTGAGTATTTTTGTTGTAGGATCTATATTTGAGTAAATTTAGATGAAAATAACTTCCATTTTTAGGATTGTGAAAAAAATTTTAGTTGGAAATGTCAAATTTTAATAAATTTATTTGAAATCAACTTCGTTTTTTTTTGGATTTTGTTGATTATTTTTGGTAGGATCTATATTTGAGTAAATTTAGATGAAAATAACGACCATTTTTTGGATTGTGAAAAAAATTTTAGTTGGAAGTGTCAAATTTTAATAAATTTATTTGAAACCAACTTCGATTTTTTTGGATTTTGTTGATTATTTTTGTTGTAGGATCTATATTTGAGTAAATTTAGATGAAAATAACTTCAAATTTTAGGATTATGAAAAAAATTTTAGTTGGAAGTGTCAAATTTTAATAAATTTATTTGAAATCAACTTCGATTTTTTTGGATATTGTTGAGTATTTTTGTTGTAGGATCTATATTTGAGTAAATTTAGATGAAAATAACTTCAATTTTTTGGATTGTGAAAAAAATTTTAGTTGGCAGTGTCAAATTTTAATAAATTTATTTGAAATCAACTTCGATTTTTTTGGATTTTGTTGAGTATTTTTTTGTAGGATCTATATTTGAGTAAATTTAGATGAAAATAACATCAATTTTTAGGATTGTGAAAAATATTTTAGTTGGAAGTGCCAAATTTGAATAAATTTATTTGAAATCAACTTCGATTTTTTTGGATTTTGTCGAGTATTTTTGGTGTAGGATGTATATTTGAGTAAATTTAGATGAAAATTACTTCAATTTCTAGGATTGTGAAAAAAATTTTAGTTGGAAGTGCCAAATTTGAATAAATTTATTTGAAATCAACTTCGATTTTTTTTTATTTTGTTGAGTATTTTTGTTGTAGGATCTATATTTGAGTAAATTTAGATGAAAATAACTTCAATTTTTTGGATTGTGAAAAAAATTTTAGTCGGAAGTGTCAAATTTTAATAAATTTATTTGAAATCAACTTCGTTTTTTTTTTTATTTTGTTGATTATTTTTGGTAGGATCTATATTTGAGTAAATTTAGATGAAAATAACGACCATTTTTTGGATTGTGAAAAAAATTTTAGTTGGAAGTGTCAAATTTTAATAAATTTATTTGAAACCAACTTCGATTTTTTTGGATTTTGTCGATTATTTTTGTTGTAGGATCTATATTTGAGTAAATTTAGATGAAAATAACTTCAAATTTTAGGATTATGAAAAAAATTTTAGTTGGAAGTGTCAAATTTTAATAAATTTATTTGAAATCAACTTCGATTTTTTTGGATATTGTTGAGTATTTTTGTTGTAGGATCTATATTTGAGTAAATTTAGATGAAAATAACTTCAATTTTTTGGATTGTGAAAAAAATTTTAGTTGGCAGTGTCAAATTTTAATAAATTTATTTGAAATCAACTTCGGTTTTTTTGGATTTTGTTGAGTATTTTTTTGTAGGATCTATATTTGAGTAAATTTAGATGAAAATAACATCAATTTTTAGGATTGTGAAAAATATTTTAGTTGGAAGTGCCAAATTTGAATAAATTTATTTGAAATCAACTTCGATTTTTTTGGATTTTGTCGAGTATTTTTGGTGTAGGATGTATATTTGAGTAAATTTAGATGAAACTAACGACCATTTTTTGGATTGTGAAGAAAATTTTAGTTGGAAGTGTCAAATTTTAATAAATTTATTTGAAACCAACTTCGATTTTTGTGGATTTTGTCGAGTATTTTTGGTGTAGGATGTATATTTGAGTAAATTTAGATGAAAATAACTTCAATTTTTAGGATTGTGAAAAAAATTTTAGTTGGAAGTGCCAAATTTGAATAAATTTATTTGAAATCAACTTCGATTTTTTTTTATTTTGTTGAGTATTTTTGTTGTAGGATCTATATTTGAGTAAATTTAGATGAAAATAACTTCAATTTTTTGGATTGTGAAAAAAATTTTAGTCGGAAGTGTCAAATTTTTATAAATTTATTTGAAATCAACTTCGTTTTTTTTGGATTTTGTTGATTATTTTTGGTAGGATCTATATTTGATTAAATTTAGATGAAAATAACGACCATTTTTTGGATTGTGAAAAAAATTTTAGTGGGAAGTGCCAAATTTGAATAAATTTATTTGAAATCAACTTCGATTTTTTTTTATTTTGTTGAGTATTTTTGTTGTAGGATGTATATTTGAGTAAATTTAGATGAAAATAACTTCAATTTTTTGGATTGTGAAAAAAATTTTAGTCGGAAGTGTCAAATTTTAATAAATTTATTTGAAATCAACTTCGTTTTTTTTGGATTTTGTTGATTATTTTTGGTAGGATCTATATTTGAGTAAATTTAGATGAAAATAACTTCAATTTTTAGGATTGTGAAATAAATTTTAGTTGGAAGTGTCAAATTTTAATAAATTTATTTGAAACCAACTTCGATTTTTTTAGATTTTGTCGATTATTTTTGTTGTAGGATCTATATTTGAGTAAATTTAGATGAAAATAACTTCAAATTTTAGGATTGTGAAAAAAATTTTAGTTGGAAGTGTCAAATTTTAATAAATTTATTTGAAATCAACTTCGATTCTTTTGGATTTTGTCGAGTATTTTTGGTGTAGGATGTATATTTGAGTAAATTTAGATGAAAATTACTTCAATTTTTTGGATTGTGAAAAAAAATTTTAGTTGGAAGTGCCAAATTTGAATAAATTTATTTGAAATCAACCTCGATTTTTTTTTATTTTGTTGAGTATTTTTGTTGTAGGATCTATATTTGAGTAAATTTAGATAAAAATAACTTCAATTTTTTTGATTGTGCAAAAAATTTTAGTTGGAAGTGTCAAATTTTAATAAATTTCTTTGAAACCAACTTCGATTTTTTTGGATTTTGTCGAGTATTTTTGTTGTAGGATGTATATTTGAGTAAATTTAGATGAAACTAACGACCATTTTTTGGATTGTGAAGAAAATTTTAGTTGGAAGTAACAAATTTTAATAAATTTATTTGAAACCAACTTCGATTTTTTTGGATTTTGTTGAGTATTTTTGTTGTAGGATGTATATTTGAGTAAATTTAGATGAAAATAACTTCAATTTTTTGGATTGTGAAATAAATTTTAGTTGGAAGTGTCAAATTTTAATAAATTTATTTGAAACCAACTTCGATTTTTTTAGATTTTGTCGATTATTTTTGTTGTAGGATCTATATTTGAGTAAATTTAGATGAAAATAACTTCAAATTTTAGGATTGTGAAAAAAATTTTAGTTGGAAGTGTCAAATTTTAATAAATTTATTTGAAATCAACTTCGATTCTTTTGGATTTTGTCGAGTATTTTTGGTGTAGGATGTATATTTGAGTAAATTTAGATGAAAATTACTTCAATTTTTTGGATTGTGAAAAAAAATTTTAGTTGGAAGTGCCAAATTTGAATAAATTTATTTGAAATCAACCTCGATTTTTTTTTATTTTGTTGAGTATTTTTGTTGTAGGATCTATATTTGAGTAAATTTAGATAAAAATAACTTCAATTTTTTTGATTGTGCAAAAAATTTTAGTTGGAAGTGTCAAATTTTAATAAATTTCTTTGAAATCAACTTCGATTTTTTTGGATTTTGTCGAGTATTTTTGTTGTAGGATGTATATTTGAGTAAATTTAGATGAAACTAACGACCATTTTTTGGATTGTGAAGAAAATTTTAGTTGGAAGTAACAAATTTTAATAAATTTATTTGAAACCAACTTCGATTTTTTTGGATTTTGTCGAGTATTTTTGGTGTAGGATGTATATTTGAGTAAATTTAGATGAAAATAACTTCGATTTTTAGGATTGTGAAAAAAATTTTAGTTGGTAGTGTCAAATTTTAATAAATTTATTTGAAATCAACTTCGATTCTTTTGGATTTTGTCGAGTATTTTTGGTGTAGGATGTATATTTGAGTAAATTTAGATGAAAATAACTTCAATTTTTTGGATTGTGAAAAAAAATTTTAGTTGGAAGTGCCAAATTTGAATAAATTTATTTGAAATCAACTTCGATTTTTTTTTATTTTGTTGAGTATTTTTGTTGTAGGATCTATATTTGAGTAAATTTAGATGAAAATAACTTCAATTTTTTGGATTGTGAAAAAAATTTTAGTCAGAAGTGTCAAATTTTAATAAATTTATTTGAAATCAACTTCGTTTTTTTTTGGATTTTGTTGAGTATTTTTTGTAGGATCTATATTTGAGTAAATTTAGATGAAAATAACTTGAATTTTTAGGATTGTGAAAAAAAATTTAGTTGGAAGTGTCAAATTTTAATAAATTTATTTGAAACCAACTTCGATTTTTTTGGATTTTGTCGAGTATTTTTGGTGTAGGATGTATATTTGATTAAATTTAGATGAAAATAACTTCAAATTTTAGGATTATGAAAAAAATTTTAGTTGGAAGTGTCAAATTTTAATAAATTTATTTGAAATCAACTTCGATTTTTTTGGATATTGTTGAGTATTTTTGTTGTAGGATCTATATTTGAGTAAATTTAGATGAAAATAACTTCAATTTTTTGGATTGTGAAAAAAATTTTAGTTGGCAGTGTCAAATTTTAATAAATTTATTTGAAATCAACTTCGATTTTTTTGGATTTTGTTGAGTATTTTTTTGTAGGATCTATATTTGAGTAAATTTAGATGAAAATAACATCAATTTTTAGGATTGTGAAAAATATTTTAGTTGGAAGTGCCAAATTTGAATAAATTTGTTTGAAATCAACTTCGATTTTTTTGGATTTTGTCGAGTATTTTTGGTGTAGGATGTATATTTGAGTAAATTTAGATGAAAATAACTTCAATTTCTAGGATTGTGAAAAAAATTTATTTGGAAGTGTCAAATTTTAATAAATTTATTTGAAACCAACTTCGATTTTTTTGGATTTTGTTGAGTATTTTTTTGTAGGACCTATATTTGAGTAAATTTAGATAAAAATAACTTCAATCTTTTGGATTGTGCAAAAAATTTTAGTTGGAAGTGTCAAATTTTAATAAATTTCTTTGAAACCAACTTCGATTTTTTTGGATTTTGTCGAGTATTTTTGTTGTAGGATGTATATTTGAGTAAATTTAGATGAAAATAACGACCATTTTTTGGATTGTGAAGAAAATTTTAGTTGGAAGTGTCAAATTTTAATAAATTTATTTGAAATCAACTTCGATTTTTTTTGATTTTGTCGAGTATTTTTGTTTTAGGATGTATATTTGAGTAAATTTAGATGAAAATAACGACCATTTTTTGGATTGTGAATAAAAATTTAGTTGGAAATGTCAAATTTTAATAAATTTATTTGAAATCAACTTCGATTTTTTTGGATATTGTTGAGTATTTTTGTTGTAGGATCTATATTTGAGTAAATTTAGATGAAAATAACTTCCATTTTTAGGATTGTGAAAAAAATTTTAGTTGGAAATGTCAAATTTTAATAAATTTATTTGAAATCAACTTCGTTTTTTTTTGGATTTTGTTGATTATTTTTGGTAGGATCTATATTTGAGTAAATTTAGATGAAAATAACGACCATTTTTTGGATTGTGAAAAAAATTTTAGTTGGAAGTGTCAAATTTTAATAAATTTATTTGAAACCAACTTCGATTTTTTTGGATTTTGTTGATTATTTTTGTTGTAGGATCTATATTTGAGTAAATTTAGATGAAAATAACTTCAAATTTTAGGATTATGAAAAAAATTTTAGTTGGAAGTGTCAAATTTTAATAAATTTATTTGAAATCAACTTCGATTTTTTTGGATATTGTTGAGTATTTTTGTTGTAGGATCTATATTTGAGTAAATTTAGATGAAAATAACTTCAATTTTTTGGATTGTGAAAAAAATTTTAGTTGGCAGTGTCAAATTTTAATAAATTTATTTGAAATCAACTTCGATTTTTTTGGATTTTGTTGAGTATTTTTTTGTAGGATCTATATTTGAGTAAATTTAGATGAAAATAACATCAATTTTTAGGATTGTGAAAAATATTTTAGTTGGAAGTGCCAAATTTGAATAAATTTATTTGAAATCAACTTCGATTTTTTTGGATTTTGTCGAGTATTTTTGGTGTAGGATGTATATTTGAGTAAATTTAGATGAAAATTACTTCAATTTCTAGGATTGTGAAAAAAATTTTAGTTGGAAGTGCCAAATTTGAATAAATTTATTTGAAATCAACTTCGATTTTTTTTTATTTTGTTGATTATTTTTGGTAGGATCTATATTTGAGTAAATTTAGATGAAAATAACGACCATTTTTTGGATTGTGAAAAAAATTTTTGTTGGAAGTGTCAAATTTTAATAAATTTATTTGAAACCAACTTCGATTTTTTTGGATTTTGTCGATTATTTTTGTTGTAGGATCTATATTTGAGTAAATTTAGATGAAAATAACTTCAAATTTTAGGATTATGAAAAAAATTTTAGTTGGAAGTGTCAAATTTTAATAAATTTATTTGAAATCAACTTCGATTTTTTTGGATATTGTTGAGTATTTTTGTTGTAGGATCTATATTTGAGTAAATTTAGATGAAAATAACTTCAATTTTTTGGATTGTGAAAAAAATTTTAGTTGGCAGTGTCAAATTTTAATAAATTTATTTGAAATCAACTTCGGTTTTTTTGGATTTTGTTGAGTATTTTTTTGTAGGATCTATATTTGAGTAAATTTAGATGAAAATAACATCAATTTTTAGGATTGTGAAAAATATTTTAGTTGGAAGTGCCAAATTTGAATAAATTTATTTGAAATCAACTTCGATTTTTTTGGATTTTGTCGAGTATTTTTGGTGTAGGATGTATATTTGAGTAAATTTAGATGAAACTAACGACCATTTTTTGGATTGTGAAGAAAATTTTAGTTGGAAGTGTCAAATTTTAATAAATTTATTTGAAACCAACTTCGATTTTTGTGGATTTTGTCGAGTATTTTTGGTGTAGGATGTATATTTGAGTAAATTTAGATGAAAATAACTTCAATTTTTAGGATTGTGAAAAAAATTTTAGTTGGAAGTGCCAAATTTGAATAAATTTATTTGAAATCAACTTCGATTTTTTTTTATTTTGTTGAGTATTTTTGTTGTAGGATCTATATTCGAGTAAATTTAGATGAAAATAACTTCAATTTTTTGGATTGTGAAAAAAATTTTAGTCGGAAGTGTCAAATTTTTATAAATTTATTTGAAATCAACTTCGTTTTTTTTGGATTTTGTTGATTATTTTTGGTAGGATCTATATTTGATTAAATTTAGATGAAAATAACGACCATTTTTTGGATTGTGAAAAAAATTTTAGTGGGAAGTGCCAAATTTGAATAAATTTATTTGAAATCAACTTCGATTTTTTTTTATTTTGTTGAGTATTTTTGTTGTAGGATGTATATTTGAGTAAATTTAGATGAAAATAACTTCAATTTTTTGGATTGTGAAAAAAATTTTAGTCGGAAGTGTCAAATTTTAATAAATTTATTTGAAATCAACTTCGTTTTTTTTGGATTTTGTTGATTATTTTTGGTAGGATCTATATTTGAGTAAATTTAGATGAAAATAACTTCAATTTTTAGGATTGTGAAATAAATTTTAGTTGGAAGTGTCAAATTTTAATAAATTTATTTGAAACCAACTTCGATTTTTTTAGATTTTGTCGATTATTTTTGTTGTAGGATCTATATTTGAGTAAATTTAGATGAAAATAACTTCAAATTTTAGGATTGTGAAAAAAATTTTAGTTGGAAGTGTCAAATTTTAATAAATTTATTTGAAATCAACTTCGATTCTTTTGGATTTTGTCGAGTATTTTTGGTGTAGGATGTATATTTGAGTAAATTTAGATGAAAATTACTTCAATTTTTTGGATTGTGAAAAAAAATTTTAGTTGGAAGTGCCAAATTTGAATAAATTTATTTGAAATCAACCTCGATTTTTTTTTATTTTGTTGAGTATTTTTGTTGTAGGATCTATATTTGAGTAAATTTAGATAAAAATAACTTCAATTTTTTTGATTGTGCAAAAAATTTTAGTTGGAAGTGTCAAATTTTAATAAATTTCTTTGAAACCAACTTCGATTTTTTTGGATTTTGTCGAGTATTTTTGTTGTAGGATGTATATTTGAGTAAATTTAGATGAAACTAACGACCATTTTTTGGATTGTGAAGAAAATTTTAGTTGGAAGTAACAAATTTTAATAAATTTATTTGAAACCAACTTCGATTTTTTTGGATTTTGTCGAGTATTTTTGGTGTAGGATGTATATTTGAGTAAATTTAGATGAAAATAACTTCGATTTTTAGGATTGTGAAAAAAATTTTAGTTGGTAGTGTCAAATTTTAATAAATTTATTTGAAATCAACTTCGATTCTTTTGGATTTTGTCGAGTATTTTTGGTGTAGGATGTATATTTGAGTAAATTTAGATGAAAATAACTTCAATTTTTTGGATTGTGAAAAAAAATTTTAGTTGGAAGTGCCAAATTTGAATAAATTTATTTGAAATCAACTTCGATTTTTTTTTATTTTGTTGAGTATTTTTGTTGTAGGATCTATATTTGAGTAAATTTAGATGAAAATAACTTAAATTTTTTGGATTGTGAAAAAAATTTTAGTCAGAAGTGTCAAATTTTAATAAATTTATTTGAAATCAACTTCGTTTTTTTTTGGATTTTGTTGAGTATTTTTTGTAGGATCTATATTTGAGTAAATTTAGATGAAAATAACTTGAATTTTTAGGATTGTGAAAAAAAATTTAGTTGGAAGTGTCAAATTTTAATAAATTTATTTGAAACCAACTTCGATTTTTTTGGATTTTGTCGAGTATTTTTGGTGTAGGATGTATATTTGATTAAATTTAGATGAAAATAACTTCAATTTTTAGGATTGTGAAAAAAATTTTAGTTGGAAGTGTCAAATTTTTATAAATTTATTTGAAACCAACTTCGAGTTTTTTTGGATTTTGTCGAGTATTTTTGTTGTAGGATTTATATTTGAGTAAATTTAGATGAAAATAACGACAATATTTTGGATTGTCAAAAATATTTGAGTTGGAAATGCCAAATTTTAATAAGTTTATTTGAAACCAACTTCGATTTTTTTGGATATTGTTGAGTATTTTTTTGTAGGATCTATATTTGAGTAAATTTAGATGAAAATAACTTCAATTTTTAGGATTGTGAAAAAAATTTTAGTTGGAAATGTCAAATTTTAATAAATTTATTTGAAATCAACTTCGATTCTTTTGGATTTTGTCGAGTATTTTTGGTGTAGGATGTATATTTGAGTAAATTTAGATGAAAATAACTTCAATTTTTTGGATTGTGAAAAAAAATTTTAGTTGGAAGTGCCAAATTTGAATAAATTTATTTGAAATCAACATCGATTTTTTTTTATTTTGTTGAGTATTTTTGTTGTAGGATCTATATTTGAGTAAATTTAGATAAAAATAACTTCAATTTTTTGGATTGTGCAAAAAATTTTAGTTGGAAGTGTCAAATTTTAATAAATTTCTTTGAAACCAACTTCGATTTTTTTGGATTTTGTCGAGTATTTTTGTTGTAGGATGTATATTTGAGTAAATTTAGATGAAACTAACTACCATTTTTTGGATTGTGAAGAAAATTTTAGTTGGAAGTGTCAAATTTTAATAAATTTATTTGAAACCAACTTCGATTTTTTTGGATTTTGTCGAGTATTTTTGGTGTAGGATGTATATGTGAGTAAATTTAGATGAAAATAACTTCAATTTTTTGGATTGTGAAAAAAATTTTAGTTGGAAGTGTCAAATTTTAATAAATTTATTTGAAATCAACTTCGATTCTTTTGGATTTTGTCGAGTATTTTTGGTGTAGGATGTATATTTGAGTAAATTTAGATGAAAATTACTTCAATTTTTTGGATTGTGAAAAAAAATTTTAGTTGGAAGTGCCAAATTTGAATAAATTTATTTGAAATCAACATCGATTTTTTTTTATTTTGTTGAGTATTTTTGTTGTAGGATCTATATTTGAGTAAATTTAGATAAAAATAAGTTCAATTTTTTTGATTGTGCAAAAAATTTTAGTTGGAAGTGTCAAATTTTAATAAATTTCTTTGAAACCAACTTCGATTTTTTTGGATTTTGGCGAGTATTTTTGTTGTAGGATGTATATTTGAGTAAATTTAGATGAAACTAACGACCATTTTTTGGATTGTGAAGAAAATTTTAGTTGGAAGTGTCAAATTTTAATAAATTTATTTGAAACCAACTTCGATTTTTTTGGATTTTGTCGAGTATTTTTGGTGTAGGATGTATATTTGAGTAAATTTAGATGAAAATAACTTCAATTTCTAGGATTGTGAAAAAAATTTTAGTTGGAAGTGTCAAATTTTAATAAATTTATTTGAAACCAACTTCGATTTTTTTGGATTTTGTCGAGTATTTTGGGTGTAGGATGTATATTTGAGTAAATTTAGATGAAAATAACTTCAATTTCTAGGATTGTGAAAAAAATTTTAGTTGGAAGTGTCAAATTTTAATAAATTTATTTGAAATCAACTTCGATTTTTTTATATTTTGTTGAGTATTTTTGTTGTTGGATCTATATTTGAGTAAATTTGGATAAAAATAACTTCAATTTTTTGGATTGTGCAAAAAATTTTAGTTGGAAGTGTCAAATTTTAATAAATTTCTTTGAAACCAACTTCGATTTTTTTGGATTTTGTCGAGTATTTTTGTTGTAGGATGTATATTTGAGTAAATTTAGATGAAAATAACGACCATTTTTTGGATTGTGAAGAAAATTTTAGTTGGAAGTGTCAAATTTTAATAAATTTATTTGAAATCAACTTCGATTTTTTTTGATTTTGTCGAGTATTTTTGTTTTAGGATGTATATTTGAGTAAATTTAGATGAAAATAACGACCATTTTTTGGATTGTGAATAAAAATTTAGTTGGAAATGTCAAATTTTAATAAATTTATTTGAAATCAACTTCGATTTTTTTGGATATTGTTGAGTATTTTTGTTGTAGGATCTATATTTGAGTAAATTTAGATGAAAATAACTTCCATTTTTAGGATTGTGAAAAAAATTTTAGTTGGAAGTGTCAAATTTTAATAAATTTATTTGAAACCAACTTCGATTTTTGTGGATTTTGTCGAGTATTTTTGGTGTAGGATGTATATTTGAGTAAATTTAGATGAAAATAACTTCAATTTTTAGGATTGTGAAAAAAATTTTAGTTGGAAGTGCCAAATTTGAATAAATTTATTTGAAATCAACTTCGATTTTTTTTTATTTTGTTGAGTATTTTTGTTGTAGGATCTATATTTGAGTAAATTTAGCTGAAAATAACTTCAATTTTTTGGATTGTGAAAAAAATTTTAGTCGGAAGTGTCAAATTTTTATAAATTTATTTGAAATCAACTTCGTTTTTTTTGGATTTTGTTGATTATTTTTGGTAGGATCTATATTTGATTAAATTTAGATGAAAATAACGACCATTTTTTGGATTGTGAAAAAAATTTTAGTGGGAAGTGCCAAATTTGAATAAATTTATTTGAAATCAACTTCGATTTTTTTTTATTTTGTTGAGTATTTTTGTTGTAGGATGTATATTTGAGTAAATTTAGATGAAAATAACTTCAATTTTTTGGATTGTGAAAAAAATTTTAGTCGGAAGTGTCAAATTTTAATAAATTTATTTGAAATCAACTTCGTTTTTTTTGGATTTTGTTGATTATTTTTGGTAGGATCTATATTTGAGTAAATTTAGATGAAAATAACTTCAATTTTTAGGATTGTGAAATAAATTTTAGTTGGAAGTGTCAAATTTTAATAAATTTATTTGAAACCAACTTCGATTTTTTTAGATTTTGTCGATTATTTTTGTTGTAGGATCTATATTTGAGTAAATTTAGATGAAAATAACTTCAAATTTTAGGATTGTGAAAAAAATTTTAGTTGGAAGTGTCAAATTTTAATAAATTTATTTGAAATCAACTTCGATTCTTTTGGATTTTGTCGAGTATTTTTGGTGTAGGATGTATATTTGAGTAAATTTAGATGAAAATTACTTCAATTTTTTGGATTGTGAAAAAAAATTTTAGTTGGAAGTGCCAAATTTGAATAAATTTATTTGAAATCAACCTCGATTTTTTTTTATTTTGTTGAGTATTTTTGTTGTAGGATCTATATTTGAGTAAATTTAGATAAAAATAACTTCAATTTTTTTGATTGTGCAAAAAATTTTAGTTGGAAGTGTCAAATTTTAATAAATTTCTTTGAAACCAACTTCGATTTTTTTGGATTTTGTCGAGTATTTTTGTTGTAGGATGTATATTTGAGTAAATTTAGATGAAACTAACGACCATTTTTTGGATTGTGAAGAAAATTTTAGTTGGAAGTAACAAATTTTAATAAATTTATTTGAAACCAACTTCGATTTTTTTGGATTTTGTCGAGTATTTTTGGTGTAGGATGTATATTTGAGTAAATTTAGATGAAAATAACTTCGATTTTTAGGATTGTGAAAAAAATTTTAGTTGGTAGTGTCAAATTTTAATAAATTTATTTGAAATCAACTTCGATTCTTTTGGATTTTGTCGAGTATTTTTGGTGTAGGATGTATATTTGAGTAAATTTAGATGAAAATAACTTCAATTTTTTGGATTGTGAAAAAAAATTTTAGTTGGAAGTGCCAAATTTGAATAAATTTATTTGAAATCAACTTCGATTTTTTTTTATTTTGTTGAGTATTTTTGTTGTAGGATCTATATTTGAGTAAATTTAGATGAAAATAACTTAAATTTTTTGGATTGTGAAAAAAATTTTAGTCAGAAGTGTCAAATTTTAATAAATTTATTTGAAATCAACTTCGTTTTTTTTTGGATTTTGTTGAGTATTTTTTGTAGGATCTATATTTGAGTAAATTTAGATGAAAATAACTTGAATTTTTAGGATTGTGAAAAAAAATTTAGTTGGAAGTGTCAAATTTTAATAAATTTATTTGAAACCAACTTCGATTTTTTTGGATTTTGTCGAGTATTTTTGGTGTAGGATGTATATTTGATTAAATTTAGATGAAAATAACTTCAATTTTTAGGATTGTGAAAAAAATTTTAGTTGGAAGTGTCAAATTTTTATAAATTTATTTGAAACCAACTTCGAGTTTTTTTGGATTTTGTCGAGTATTTTTGTTGTAGGATTTATATTTGAGTAAATTTAGATGAAAATAACGACAATATTTTGGATTGTCAAAAATATTTGAGTTGGAAATGCCAAATTTTAATAAGTTTATTTGAAACCAACTTCGATTTTTTTGGATATTGTTGAGTATTTTTTTGTAGGATCTATATTTGAGTAAATTTAGATGAAAATAACTTCAATTTTTAGGATTGTGAAAAAAAATTTAGTTGGAAATGTCAAATTTTAATAAATTTATTTGAAATCAACTTCGATTCTTTTGGATTTTGTCGAGTATTTTTGGTGTAGGATGTATATTTGAGTAAATTTAGATGAAAATAACTTCAATTTTTTGGATTGTGAAAAAAAATTTTAGTTGGAAGTGCCAAATTTGAATAAATTTATTTGAAATCAACATCGATTTTTTTTTATTTTGTTGAGTATTTTTGTTGTAGGATCTATATTTGAGTAAATTTAGATAAAAATAACTTCAATTTTTAGTGGGAAGTGCCAAATTTGAATAAATTTATTTGAAATCAACTTCGATTTTTTTTTATTTTGTTGAGTATTTTTGTTGTAGGATGTATATTTGAGTAAATTTAGATGAAAATAACTTCAATTTTTTGGATTGTGAAAAAAATTTTAGTCGGAAGTGTCAAATTTTAATAAATTTATTTGAAATCAACTTCGTTTTTTTTGGATTTTGTTGATTATTTTTGGTAGGATCTATATTTGAGTAAATTTAGATGAAAATAACTTCAATTTTTAGGATTGTGAAATAAATTTTAGTTGGAAGTGTCAAATTTTAATAAATTTATTTGAAACCAACTTCGATTTTTTTAGATTTTGTCGATTATTTTTGTTGTAGGATCTATATTTGAGTAAATTTAGATGAAAATAACTTCAAATTTTAGGATTGTGAAAAAAATTTTAGTTGGAAGTGTCAAATTTTAATAAATTTATTTGAAATCAACTTCGATTCTTTTGGATTTTGTCGAGTATTTTTGGTGTAGGATGTATATTTGAGTAAATTTAGATGAAAATTACTTCAATTTTTTGGATTGTGAAAAAAAATTTTAGTTGGAAGTGCCAAATTTGAATAAATTTATTTGAAATCAACCTCGATTTTTTTTTATTTTGTTGAGTATTTTTGTTGTAGGATCTATATTTGAGTAAATTTAGATAAAAATAACTTCAATTTTTTTGATTGTGCAAAAAATTTTAGTTGGAAGTGTCAAATTTTAATAAATTTCTTTGAAACCAACTTCGATTTTTTTGGATTTTGTCGAGTATTTTTGTTGTAGGATGTATATTTGAGTAAATTTAGATGAAACTAACGACCATTTTTTGGATTGTGAAGAAAATTTTAGTTGGAAGTAACAAATTTTAATAAATTTATTTGAAACCAACTTCGATTTTTTTGGATTTTGTCGAGTATTTTTGGTGTAGGATGTATATTTGAGTAAATTTAGATGAAAATAACTTCGATTTTTAGGATTGTGAAAAAAATTTTAGTTGGTAGTGTCAAATTTTAATAAATTTATTTGAAATCAACTTCGATTTTTTTGGATATTGTTGAGTATTTTTGTTGTAGGATCTATATTTGAGTAAATTTAGATGAAAATAACTTCAATTTTTTGGATTGTGAAAAAAATTTTAGTTGGCAGTGTCAAATTTTAATAAATTTATTTGAAATCAACTTCGGTTTTTTTGGATTTTGTTGAGTATTTTTTTGTAGGATCTATATTTGAGTAAATTTAGATGAAAATAACATCAATTTTTAGGATTGTGAAAAATATTTTAGTTGGAAGTGCCAAATTTGAATAAATTTATTTGAAATCAACTTCGATTTTTTTGGATTTTGTCGAGTATTTTTGGTGTAGGATGTATATTTGAGTAAATTTAGATGAAACTAACGACCATTTTTTGGATTGTGAAGAAAATTTTAGTTGGAAGTGTCAAATTTTAATAAATTTATTTGAAACCAACTTCGATTTTTGTGGATTTTGTCGAGTATTTTTGGTGTAGGATGTATATTTGAGTAAATTTAGATGAAAATAACTTCAATTTTTAGGATTGTGAAAAAAATTTTAGTTGGAAGTGCCAAATTTGAATAAATTTATTTGAAATCAACTTCGATTTTTTTTTATTTTGTTGAGTATTTTTGTTGTAGGATCTATATTCGAGTAAATTTAGATGAAAATAACTTCAATTTTTTGGATTGTGAAAAAAATTTTAGTCGGAAGTGTCAAATTTTTATAAATTTATTTGAAATCAACTTCGTTTTTTTTGGATTTTGTTGATTATTTTTGGTAGGATCTATATTTGATTAAATTTAGATGAAAATAACGACCATTTTTTGGATTGTGAAAAAAATTTTAGTGGGAAGTGCCAAATTTGAATAAATTTATTTGAAATCAACTTCGATTTTTTTTTATTTTGTTGAGTATTTTTGTTGTAGGATGTATATTTGAGTAAATTTAGATGAAAATAACTTCAATTTTTTGGATTGTGAAAAAAATTTTAGTCGGAAGTGTCAAATTTTAATAAATTTATTTGAAATCAACTTCGTTTTTTTTGGATTTTGTTGATTATTTTTGGTAGGATCTATATTTGAGTAAATTTAGATGAAAATAACTTCAATTTTTAGGATTGTGAAATAAATTTTAGTTGGAAGTGTCAAATTTTAATAAATTTATTTGAAACCAACTTCGATTTTTTTAGATTTTGTCGATTATTTTTGTTGTAGGATCTATATTTGAGTAAATTTAGATGAAAATAACTTCAAATTTTAGGATTGTGAAAAAAATTTTAGTTGGAAGTGTCAAATTTTAATAAATTTATTTGAAATCAACTTCGATTCTTTTGGATTTTGTCGAGTATTTTTGGTGTAGGATGTATATTTGAGTAAATTTAGATGAAAATTACTTCAATTTTTTGGATTGTGAAAAAAAATTTTAGTTGGAAGTGCCAAATTTGAATAAATTTATTTGAAATCAACCTCGATTTTTTTTTATTTTGTTGAGTATTTTTGTTGTAGGATCTATATTTGAGTAAATTTAGATAAAAATAACTTCAATTTTTTTGATTGTGCAAAAAATTTTAGTTGGAAGTGTCAAATTTTAATAAATTTCTTTGAAACCAACTTCGATTTTTTTGGATTTTGTCGAGTATTTTTGTTGTAGGATGTATATTTGAGTAAATTTAGATGAAACTAACGACCATTTTTTGGATTGTGAAGAAAATTTTAGTTGGAAGTAACAAATTTTAATAAATTTATTTGAAACCAACTTCGATTTTTTTGGATTTTGTCGAGTATTTTTGGTGTAGGATGTATATTTGAGTAAATTTAGATGAAAATAACTTCGATTTTTAGGATTGTGAAAAAAATTTTAGTTGGTAGTGTCAAATTTTAATAAATTTATTTGAAATCAACTTCGATTCTTTTGGATTTTGTCGAGTATTTTTGGTGTAGGATGTATATTTGAGTAAATTTAGATGAAAATTACTTCAATTTTTTGGATTGTGAAAAAAAATTTTAGTTGGAAGTGCCAAATTTGAATAAATTTATTTGAAATCAACCTCGATTTTTTTTTATTTTGTTGAGTATTTTTGTTGTAGGATCTATATTTGAGTAAATTTAGATAAAAATAACTTCAATTTTTTTGATTGTGCAAAAAATTTTAGTTGGAAGTGTCAAATTTTAATAAATTTCTTTGAAACCAACTTCGATTTTTTTGGATTTTGTCGAGTATTTTTGTTGTAGGATGTATATTTGAGTAAATTTAGATGAAACTAACGACCATTTTTTGGATTGTGAAGAAAATTTTAGTTGGAAGTAACAAATTTTAATAAATTTATTTGAAACCAACTTCGATTTTTTTGGATTTTGTCGAGTATTTTTGGTGTAGGATGTATATTTGAGTAAATTTAGATGAAAATAACTTCGATTTTTAGGATTGTGAAAAAAATTTTAGTTGGTAGTGTCAAATTTTAATAAATTTATTTGAAATCAACTTCGATTCTTTTGGATTTTGTCGAGTATTTTTGGTGTAGGATGTATATTTGAGTAAATTTAGATGAAAATAACTTCAATTTTTTGGATTGTGAAAAAAAATTTTAGTTGGAAGTGCCAAATTTGAATAAATTTATTTGAAATCAACTTCGATTTTTTTTTATTTTGTTGAGTATTTTTGTTGTAGGATCTATATTTGAGTAAATTTAGATGAAAATAACTTAAATTTTTTGGATTGTGAAAAAAATTTTAGTCAGAAGTGTCAAATTTTAATAAATTTATTTGAAATCAACTTCGTTTTTTTTTGGATTTTGTTGAGTATTTTTTGTAGGATCTATATTTGAGTAAATTTAGATGAAAATAACTTGAATTTTTAGGATTGTGAAAAAAAATTTAGTTGGAAGTGTCAAATTTTAATAAATTTATTTGAAACCAACTTCGATTTTTTTGGATTTTGTCGAGTATTTTTGGTGTAGGATGTATATTTGATTAAATTTAGATGAAAATAACTTCAATTTTTAGGATTGTGAAAAAAATTTTAGTTGGAAGTGTCAAATTTTTATAAATTTATTTGAAACCAACTTCGAGTTTTTTTGGATTTTGTCGAGTATTTTTGTTGTAGGATTTATATTTGAGTAAATTTAGATGAAAATAACGACAATATTTTGGATTGTCAAAAATATTTGAGTTGGAAATGCCAAATTTTAATAAGTTTATTTGAAACCAACTTCGATTTTTTTGGATATTGTTAAGTATTTTTTTGTAGGATCTATATTTGAGTAAATTTAGATGAAAATAACTTCAATTTTTAGGATTGTGAAAAAAATTTTAGTTGGAAATGTCAAATTTTAATAAATTTATTTGAAATCAACTTCGATTCTTTTGGATTTTGTCGAGTATTTTTGGTGTAGGATGTATATTTGAGTAAATTTAGATGAAAATAACTTCAATTTTTTGGATTGTGAAAAAAAATTTTAGTTGGAAGTGCCAAATTTGAATAAATTTATTTGAAATCAACATCGATTTTTTTTTATTTTGTTGAGTATTTTTGTTGTAGGATCTATATTTGAGTAAATTTAGATAAAAATAACTTCAATTTTTTGGATTGTGCAAAAAATTTTAGTTGGAAGTGTCAAATTTTAATAAATTTCTTTGAAACCAACTTCGATTTTTTTGGATTTTGTCGAGTATTTTTGTTGTAGGATGTATATTTGAGTAAATTTAGATGAAACTAACTACCATTTTTTGGATTGTGAAGAAAATTTTAGTTGGAAGTGTCAAATTTTAATAAATTTATTTGAAACCAACTTCGATTTTTTTGGATTTTGTCGAGTATTTTTGGTGTAGGATGTATATGTGAGTAAATTTAGATGAAAATAACTTCAATTTTTTGGATTGTGAAAAAAATTTTAGTTGGAAGTGTCAAATTTTAATAAATTTATTTGAAATCAACTTCGATTCTTTTGGATTTTGTCGAGTATTTTTGGTGTAGGATGTATATTTGAGTAAATTTAGATGAAAATTACTTCAATTTTTTGGATTGTGAAAAAAAATTTTAGTTGGAAGTGCCAAATTTGAATAAATTTATTTGAAATCAACATCGATTTTTTTTTATTTTGTTGAGTATTTTTGTTGTAGGATCTATATTTGAGTAAATTTAGATAAAAATAAGTTCAATTTTTTTGATTGTGCAAAAAATTTTAGTTGGAAGTGTCAAATTTTAATAAATTTCTTTGAAACCAACTTCGATTTTTTTGGATTTTGGCGAGTATTTTTGTTGTAGGATGTATATTTGAGTAAATTTAGATGAAACTAACGACCATTTTTTGGATTGTGAAGAAAATTTTAGTTGGAAGTGTCAAATTTTAATAAATTTATTTGAAACCAACTTCGATTTTTTTGGATTTTGTCGAGTATTTTTGGTGTAGGATGTATATTTGAGTAAATTTAGATGAAAATAACTTCAATTTCTAGGATTGTGAAAAAAATTTTAGTTGGAAGTGTCAAATTTTAATAAATTTATTTGAAACCAACTTCGATTTTTTTGGATTTTGTCGAGTATTTTGGGTGTAGGATGTATATTTGAGTAAATTTAGATGAAAATAACTTCAATTTCTAGGATTGTGAAAAAAATTTTAGTTGGAAGTGTCAAATTTTAATAAATTTATTTGAAATCAACTTCGATTTTTTTATATTTTGTTGAGTATTTTTGTTGTTGGATCTATATTTGAGTAAATTTGGATAAAAATAACTTCAATTTTTTGGATTGTGCAAAAAATTTTAGTTGGAAGTGTCAAATTTTAATAAATTTCTTTGAAACCAACTTCGATTTTTTTGGATTTTGTCGAGTATTTTTGTTGTAGGATGTATATTTGAGTAAATTTAGATGAAAATAACGACCATTTTTTGGATTGTGAAGAAAATTTTAGTTGGAAGTGTCAAATTTTAATAAATTTATTTGAAATCAACTTCGATTTTTTTTGATTTTGTCGAGTATTTTTGTTTTAGGATGTATATTTGAGTAAATTTAGATGAAAATAACGACCATTTTTTGGATTGTGAATAAAAATTTAGTTGGAAATGTCAAATTTTAATAAATTTATTTGAAATCAACTTCGATTTTTTTGGATATTGTTGAGTATTTTTGTTGTAGGATCTATATTTGAGTAAATTTAGATGAAAATAACTTCCATTTTTAGGATTGTGAAAAAAATTTTAGTTGGAAGTGTCAAATTTTAATAAATTTATTTGAAACCAACTTCGATTTTTGTGGATTTTGTCGAGTATTTTTGGTGTAGGATGTATATTTGAGTAAATTTAGATGAAAATAACTTCAATTTTTAGGATTGTGAAAAAAATTTTAGTTGGAAGTGCCAAATTTGAATAAATTTATTTGAAATCAACTTCGATTTTTTTTTATTTTGTTGAGTATTTTTGTTGTAGGATCTATATTTGAGTAAATTTAGATGAAAATAACTTCAATTTTTTGGATTGTGAAAAAAATTTTAGTCGGAAGTGTCAAATTTTTATAAATTTATTTGAAATCAACTTCGTTTTTTTTGGATTTTGTTGATTATTTTTGGTAGGATCTATATTTGATTAAATTTAGATGAAAATAACGACCATTTTTTGGATTGTGAAAAAAATTTTAGTGGGAAGTGCCAAATTTGAATAAATTTATTTGAAATCAACTTCGATTTTTTTTTATTTTGTTGAGTATTTTTGTTGTAGGATGTATATTTGAGTAAATTTAGATGAAAATAACTTCAATTTTTTGGATTGTGAAAAAAATTTTAGTCGGAAGTGTCAAATTTTAATAAATTTATTTGAAATCAACTTCGTTTTTTTTGGATTTTGTTGATTATTTTTGGTAGGATCTATATTTGAGTAAATTTAGATGAAAATAACTTCAATTTTTAGGATTGTGAAATAAATTTTAGTTGGAAGTGTCAAATTTTAATAAATTTATTTGAAACCAACTTCGATTTTTTTAGATTTTGTCGATTATTTTTGTTGTAGGATCTATATTTGAGTAAATTTAGATGAAAATAACTTCAAATTTTAGGATTGTGAAAAAAATTTTAGTTGGAAGTGTCAAATTTTAATAAATTTATTTGAAATCAACTTCGATTCTTTTGGATTTTGTCGAGTATTTTTGGTGTAGGATGTATATTTGAGTAAATTTAGATGAAAATTACTTCAATTTTTTGGATTGTGAAAAAAAATTTTAGTTGGAAGTGCCAAATTTGAATAAATTTATTTGAAATCAACCTCGATTTTTTTTTATTTTGTTGAGTATTTTTGTTGTAGGATCTATATTTGAGTAAATTTAGATAAAAATAACTTCAATTTTTTTGATTGTGCAAAAAATTTTAGTTGGAAGTGTCAAATTTTAATAAATTTCTTTGAAACCAACTTCGATTTTTTTGGATTTTGTCGAGTATTTTTGTTGTAGGATGTATATTTGAGTAAATTTAGATGAAACTAACGACCATTTTTTGGATTGTGAAGAAAATTTTAGTTGGAAGTAACAAATTTTAATAAATTTATTTGAAACCAACTTCGATTTTTTTGGATTTTGTCGAGTATTTTTGGTGTAGGATGTATATTTGAGTAAATTTAGATGAAAATAACTTCGATTTTTAGGATTGTGAAAAAAATTTTAGTTGGTAGTGTCAAATTTTAATAAATTTATTTGAAATCAACTTCGATTCTTTTGGATTTTGTCGAGTATTTTTGGTGTAGGATGTATATTTGAGTAAATTTAGATGAAAATAACTTCAATTTTTTGGATTGTGAAAAAAAATTTTAGTTGGAAGTGCCAAATTTGAATAAATTTATTTGAAATCAACTTCGATTTTTTTTTATTTTGTTGAGTATTTTTGTTGTAGGATCTATATTTGAGTAAATTTAGATGAAAATAACTTAAATTTTTTGGATTGTGAAAAAAATTTTAGTCAGAAGTGTCAAATTTTAATAAATTTATTTGAAATCAACTTCGTTTTTTTTTGGATTTTGTTGAGTATTTTTTGTAGGATCTATATTTGAGTAAATTTAGATGAAAATAACTTGAATTTTTAGGATTGTGAAAAAAAATTTAGTTGGAAGTGTCAAATTTTAATAAATTTATTTGAAACCAACTTCGATTTTTTTGGATTTTGTCGAGTATTTTTGGTGTAGGATGTATATTTGATTAAATTTAGATGAAAATAACTTCAATTTTTAGGATTGTGAAAAAAATTTTAGTTGGAAGTGTCAAATTTTTATAAATTTATTTGAAACCAACTTCGAGTTTTTTTGGATTTTGTCGAGTATTTTTGTTGTAGGATTTATATTTGAGTAAATTTAGATGAAAATAACGACAATATTTTGGATTGTCAAAAATATTTGAGTTGGAAATGCCAAATTTTAATAAGTTTATTTGAAACCAACTTCGATTTTTTTGGATATTGTTGAGTATTTTTTTGTAGGATCTATATTTGAGTAAATTTAGATGAAAATAACTTCAATTTTTAGGATTGTGAAAAAAAATTTAGTTGGAAATGTCAAATTTTAATAAATTTATTTGAAATCAACTTCGATTCTTTTGGATTTTGTCGAGTATTTTTGGTGTAGGATGTATATTTGAGTAAATTTAGATGAAAATAACTTCAATTTTTTGGATTGTGAAAAAAAATTTTAGTTGGAAGTGCCAAATTTGAATAAATTTATTTGAAATCAACATCGATTTTTTTTTATTTTGTTGAGTATTTTTGTTGTAGGATCTATATTTGAGTAAATTTAGATAAAAATAACTTCAATTTTTTGGATTGTGCAAAAAATTTTAGTTGGAAGTGTCAAATTTTAATAAATTTCTTTGAAACCAACTTCGATTTTTTTGGATTTTGTCGAGTATTTTTGTTGTAGGATGTATATTTGAGTAAATTTAGATGAAACTAACGACCATTTTTTGGATTGTGAAGAAAATTTTAGTTGGAAGTGTCAAATTTTAATAAATTTATTTGAAACCAACTTCGATTTTTTTGGATTTTGTCGAGTATTTTTGGTGTAGGATGTATATGTGAGTAAATTTAGATGAAAATAACTTCAATTTTTTGGATTGTGAAAAAAATTTTAGTTGGAAGTGTCAAATTTTAATAAATTTATTTGAAATCAACTTCGATTCTTTTGGATTTTGTCGAGTATTTTTGGTGTAGGATGTATATTTGAGTAAATTTAGATGAAAATTACTTCAATTTTTTGGATTGTGAAAAAAAATTTTAGTTGGAAGTGCCAAATTTGAATAAATTTATTTGAAATCAACATCGATTTTTTTTTATTTTGTTGAGTATTTTTGTTGTAGGATCTATATTTGAGTAAATTTAGATAAAAATAAGTTCAATTTTTTTGATTGTGCAAAAAATTTTAGTTGGAAGTGTCAAATTTTAATAAATTTCTTTGAAACCAACTTCGATTTTTTTGGATTTTGGCGAGTATTTTTGTTGTAGGATGTATATTTGAGTAAATTTAGATGAAACTAACGACCATTTTTTGGATTGTGAAGAAAATTTTAGTTGGAAGTGTCAAATTTTAATAAATTTATTTGAAACCAACTTCGATTTTTTTGGATTTTGTCGAGTATTTTTGGTGTAGGATGTATATTTGAGTAAATTTAGATGAAAATAACTTCAATTTCTAGGATTGTGAAAAAAATTTTAGTTGGAAGTGTCAAATTTTAATAAATTTATTTGAAACCAACTTCGATTTTTTTGGATTTTGTCGAGTATTTTTGGTGTAGGATGTATATTTGATTAAATTTAGATGAAAATAACTTCAATTTTTAGGATTGTGAAAAAAATTTTAGTTGGATGTGTCAAATTTTTATAAATTTATTTGAAACCAACTTCGAGTTTTTTTGGATTTTGTCGAGTATTTTTGTTGTAGGATTTATATTTGAGTAAATTTAGATGAAAATAACGACAATATTTTGGATTGTGAATAAAAATTTAGTTGGAAATGTCAAATTTTAATAAATTTATTTGAAATCAACTTCGATTTTTTTGGATATTGTTGAGTATTTTTGTTGTAGGATCTATATTTGAGTAAATTTAGATGAAAATAACTTCCATTTTTAGGATTGTGAAAAAAAATTTAGTTGGAAGTGTCAAATTTTAATAAATTTATTTGAAACCAACTTCGATTTTTTTGGATTTTGTCGAGTATTTTTGGTGTAGGATGTATATTTGATTAAATTTAGATGAAAATAACTTCAATTTTTAGGATTGTGAAAAAAATTTTAGTTGGATGTGTCAAATTTTTATAAATTTATTTGAAACCAACTTCGAGTTTTTTTGGATTTTGTCGAGTATTTTTGTTGTAGGATTTATATTTGAGTAAATTTAGATGAAAATAACGACAATATTTTGGATTGTCAAAAATATTTGAGTTGGAAATGCCAAATTTTAATAAGTTTATTTGAAACCAACTTCGATTTTTTTGGATATTGTTGAGTATTTTTTTGTAGGATCTATATTTGAGTAAATTTAGATGAAAATAACTTCAATTTTTAGGATTGTGAAAAAAATTTTAGTTGGAAATGTCAAATTTTAATAAATTTATTTGAAATCAACTTCGATTCTTTTGGATTTTGTCGAGTATTTTTGGTGTAGGATGTATATTTGAGTAAATTTAGATAAAAATAACTTCAATTTTTTGGATTGTGAAAAAAATTTTAGTCGGAAGTGTCAAATTTTAATAAATTTATTTGAAATCAACTTCGTTTTTTTTGGATTTTGTTGATTATTTTTGGTAGGATCTATATTTGAGTAAATTTAGATAAAAATAACTTCAATTTTTTGGATTGTGCAAAAAATTTTAGTTGGAAGTGTCAAATTTTAATAAATTTCTTTGAAACCAACTTCGATTTTTTTGGATTTTGTCGAGTATTTTTGTTGTAGGATGTATATTTGAGTAAATTTAGATGAAACTAACGACCATTTTTTGGATTGTGAAGAAAATTTTAGTTGGAAGTGTCAAATTTTAATAAATTTATTTGAAACCAACTTCGATTTTTTTGGATTTTGTCGAGTATTTTTGGTGTAGGATGTATATTTGATTAAATTTAGATGAAAATAACTTCAATTTTTAGGATTGTGAAAAAAATTTTAGTTGGAAGTGTCAAATTTTTATAAATTTATTTGAAACCAACTTCGAGTTTTTTTGGATTTTGTCGAGTATTTTTGTTGTAGGATTTATATTTGAGTAAATTTAGATGAAAATAACGACAATATTTTGGATTGTCAAAAATATTTGAGTTGGAAATGCCAAATTTTAATAAGTTTATTTGAAACCAACTTCGATTTTTTTGGATATTGTTGAGTATTTTTTTGTAGGATCTATATTTGAGTAAATTTAGATGAAAATAACTTCAATTTTTAGGATTGTGAAAAAAATTTTAGTTGGAAATGTCAAATTTTAATAAATTTATTTGAAATCAACTTCGATTCTTTTGGATTTTGTCGAGTATTTTTGGTGTAGGATGTATATTTGAGTAAATTTAGATGAAAATAACTTCAATTTTTTGGATTGGGAAAAAAAATTTTAGTTGGAAGTGCCAAATTTGAATAAATTTATTTGAAATCAACATCGATTTTTTTTTATTTTGTTGAGTATTTTTGTTGTAGGATCTATATTTGAGTAAATTTAGATAAAAATAACTTCAATTTTTTGGATTGTGCAAAAAATTTTAGTTGGAAGTGTCAAATTTTAATAAATTTCTTTGAAACCAACTTCGATTTTTTTGGATTTTGTCGAGTATTTTTGTTGTAGGATGTATATTTGAGTAAATTTAGATGAAACTAACGACCATTTTTTGGATTGTGAAGAAAATTTTAGTTGGAAGTGTCAAATTTTAATAAATTTATTTGAAACCAACTTCGATTTTTTTGGATTTTGTCGAGTATTTTTGGTGTAGGATGTATATGTGAGTAAATTTAGATGAAAATAACTTCAATTTTTTGGATTGTGAAAAAAATTTTAGTCGGAAGTGTCAAATTTTAATAAATTTATTTGAAATCAACTTCGTTTTTTTTGGATTTTGTTGATTATTTTTGGTAGGATCTATATTTGAGTAAATTTAGATGAAAATAACTTCAATTTTTAGGATTGTGAAATAAATTTTAGTTGGAAGTGTCAAATTTTAATAAATTTATTTGAGACCAACTTCGATTTTTTTAGTTTTTGTCGATTATTTGTGTTGTAGGATCTATATTTGAGTAAATTTAGATGAAAATAACTTCAAATTTTAGGATTGTGAAAAAAATTTTAGTTGGAAGTGTCAAATTTTAATAAATTTATTTGAAATCAACTTCGATTCTTTTGGATTTTGTCGAGTATTTTTGGTGTAGGATGTATATTTGAGTAAATTTAGATGAAAATTACTTCAATTTTTTGGATTGTGAAAAAAAATTTTAGTTGGAAGTGCCAAATTTGAATAAATTTATTTGAAATCAACATCGATTTTTTTTTATTTTGTTGAGTATTTTTGTTGTAGGATCTATATTTGAGTAAATTTAGATAAAAATAACTTCAATTTTTTTGATTGTGCAAAAAATTTTAGTTGGAAGTGTCAAATTTTAATAAATTTCTTTGAAACCAACTTCGATTTTTTTGGATTTTGTCGAGTATTTTTGTTGTAGGATGTATATTTGAGTAAATTTAGATGAAACTAACGACCATTTTTTGGATTGTGAAGAAAATTTTAGTTGGAAGTGTCAAATTTTAATAAATTTATTTGAAACCAACTTCGATTTTTTTGGATTTTGTCGAGTATTTTTGGTGTAGGATGTATATTTGAGTAAATTTAGATGAAAATAACTTCAATTTCTAGGATTGTGAAAAAAATTTTAGTTGGAAGTGTCAAATTTTAATCAATTTATTTGAAACCAACTTCGATTTTTTTGGATTTTGTCGAGTATTTTGGGTGTAGGATGTATATTTGAGTAAATTTAGATGAAAATAACTTCAATTTCTAGGATTGTGAAAAAAATTTTAGTTGGAAGTGTCAAATTTTAATAAATTTATTTGAAATCAACTTCGATTTTTTTATATTTTGTTGAGTATTTTTGTTGTAGGATCTATATTTGAGTAAATTTAGATAAAAATAACTTCAATTTTTTGGATTGTGCAAAAAATTTTAGTTGGAAGTGTCAAATTTTAATAAATTTCTTTGAAACCAACTTCGATTTTTTTGGATTTTGTCGAGTATTTTTGTTGTAGGATGTATATTTGAGTAAATTTAGATGAAAATAACGACCATTTTTTGGATTGTGAAGAAAATTTTAGTTGGAAGTGTCAAATTTTAATAAATTTATTTGAAATCAACTTCGATTTTTTTTTATTTTGTCGAGTATTTTTGTTTTAGGATGTATATTTGAGTAAATTTAGATGAAAATAACGACCATTTTTTGGATTGTGAATAAAAATTTAGTTGGAAATGTCAAATTTTAATAAATTTATTTGAAATCAACTTCGATTTTTTTGGATATTGTTGAGTATTTTTGTTGTAGGATCTATATTTGAGTAAATTTAGATGAAAATAACTTCCATTTTTAGGATTGTGAAAAAAAATTTAGTTGGAAGTGTCAAATTTTAATAAATTTATTTGAAACCAACTTCGATTTTTTTGGATTTTGTCGAGTATTTTTGGTGTAGGATGTATATTTGATTAAATTTAGATGAAAATAACTTCAATTTTTAGGATTGTGAAAAAAATTTTAGTTGGATGTGTCAAATTTTTATAAATTTATTTGAAACCAACTTCGAGTTTTTTTGGATTTTGTCGAGTATTTTTGTTGTAGGATTTATATTTGAGTAAATTTAGATGAAAATAACGACAATATTTTGGATTGTCAAAAATATTTGAGTTGGAAATGCCAAATTTTAATAAGTTTATTTGAAACCAACTTCGATTTTTTTGGATATTGTTGAGTATTTTTTTGTAGGATCTATATTTGAGTAAATTTAGATGAAAATAACTTCAATTTTTAGGATTGTGAAAAAAATTTTAGTTGGAAATGTCAAATTTTAATAAATTTCTTTGAAACCAACTTCGATTCTTTTGGATTTTGTCGAGTATTTTTGTTGTAGGATGTATATTTGAGTAAATTTAGATGAAACTAACGACCATTTTTTGGATTGTGAAGAAAATTTTAGTTGGAAGTGTCAAATTTTAATAAATTTATTTGAAACCAACTTCGATTTTTTTGGATTTTGTCGAGTATTTTTGGTGTAGGATGTATATGTGAGTAAATTTAGATAAAAATAACTTCAATTTTTTGGATTGTGAAAAAAATTTTAGTCGGAAGTGTCAAATTTTAATAAATTTATTTGAAATCAACTTCGTTTTTTTTGGATTTTGTTGATTATTTTTGGTAGGATCTATATTTGAGTAAATTTAGATGAAAATAACTTCAATTTTTAGGATTGTGAAATAAATTTTAGTTGGAAGTGTCAAATTTTAATAAATTTATTTGAAACCAACTTCGATTTTTTTAGATTTTGTCGATTATTTTTGTTGTAGGATCTATATTTGAGTAAATTTAGATGAAAATAACTTCAAATTTTAGGATTATGAAAAAAATTTTAGTTGGAAGTGTCAAATTTTAATAAATTTATTTGAAATCAACTTCGATTTTTTTGGATATTGTTGAGTATTTTTGTTGTAGGATCTATATTTGAGTAAATTTAGATGAAAATAACTTCAATTTTTTGGATTGTGAAAAAAATTTTAGTCGGAAGTGTCAAATTTTTATAAATTTATTTGAAATCAACTTCGTTTTTTTTGGATTTTGTTGATTATTTTTGGTAGGATCTATATTTGATTAAATTTAGATGAAAATAACGACCATTTTTTGGATTGTGAAAAAAATTTTAGTGGGAAGTGCCAAATTTGAATAAATTTATTTGAAATCAACTTCGATTTTTTTTTATTTTGTTGAGTATTTTTGTTGTAGGATGTATATTTGAGTAAATTTAGATGAAAATAACTTCAATTTTTTGGATTGTGAAATAAATTTTAGTTGGAAGTGTCAAATTTTAATAAATTTATTTGAAACCAACTTCGATTTTTTTAGATTTTGTCGATTATTTTTGTTGTAGGATCTATATTTGAGTAAATTTAGATGAAAATAACTTCAAATTTTAGGATTGTGAAAAAAATTTTAGTTGGAAGTGTCAAATTTTAATAAATTTATTTGAAATCAACTTCGATTCTTTTGGATTTTGTCGAGTATTTTTGGTGTAGGATGTATATTTGAGTAAATTTAGATGAAAATTACTTCAATTTTTTGGATTGTGAAAAAAAATTTTAGTTGGAAGTGCCAAATTTGAATAAATTTATTTGAAATCAACCTCGATTTTTTTTTATTTTGTTGAGTATTTTTGTTGTAGGATCTATATTTGAGTAAATTTAGATAAAAATAACTTCAATTTTTTGATTGTGCAAAAAATTTTAGTTGGAAGTGTCAAATTTTAATAAATTTCTTTGAAACCAACTTCGATTTTTTTGGATTTTGTCGAGTATTTTTGTTGTAGGATGTATATTTGAGTAAATTTAGATGAAACTAACGACCATTTTTTGGATTGTGAAGAAAATTTTAGTTGGAAGTAACAAATTTTAATAAATTTATTTGAAACCAACTTCGATTTTTTTGGATTTTGTCGAGTATTTTTGGTGTAGGATGTATATTTGAGTAAATTTAGATGAAAATAACTTCGATTTTTAGGATTGTGAAAAAAATTTTAGTTGGTAGTGTCAAATTTTAATAAATTTATTTGAAATCAACTTCGATTCTTTTGGATTTTGTCGAGTATTTTTGGTGTAGGATGTATATTTGAGTAAATTTAGATGAAAATAACTTCAATTTTTTGGATTGTGAAAAAAAATTTTAGTTGGAAGTGCCAAATTTGAATAAATTTATTTGAAATCAACTTCGATTTTTTTTTATTTTGTTGAGTATTTTTGTTGTAGGATCTATATTTGAGTAAATTTAGATGAAAATAACTTCAATTTTTTGGATTGTGAAAAAAATTTTAGTCAGAAGTGTCAAATTTTAATAAATTTATTTGAAATCAACTTCGTTTTTTTTTGGATTTTGTTGAGTATTTTTTGTAGGATCTATATTTGAGTAAATTTAGATGAAAATAACTTGAATTTTTAGGATTGTGAAAAAAAATTTAGTTGGAAGTGTCAAATTTTAATAAATTTATTTGAAACCAACGTCGATTTTTTTGGATTTTGTCGAGTATTTTTGGTGTAGGATGTATATTTGATTAAATTTAGATGAAAATAACTTCAAATTTTAGGATTATGAAAAAAATTTTAGTTGGAAGTGTCAAATTTTAATAAATTTATTTGAAATCAACTTCGATTTTTTTGGATATTGTTGAGTATTTTTGTTGTAGGATCTATATTTGAGTAAATTTAGATGAAAATAACTTCAATTTTTTGGATTGTGAAAAAAATTTTAGTTGGCAGTGTCAAATTTTAATAAATTTATTTGAAATCAACTTCGATTTTTTTGGATTTTGTTGAGTATTTTTTTGTAG
This sequence comes from Andrena praecox, assembly GCA_963932275.1. NCBI lineage: Eukaryota > Metazoa > Arthropoda > Insecta > Hymenoptera > Andrenidae > Andrena > Andrena praecox. The sequence continues at coordinate 24,614,933 of OZ010730.1, forward strand.
GATCTATATTTGAGTAAATTTAGATGAAAATAACATCAATTTTTAGGATTGTGAAAAATATTTTAGTTGGAAGTGCCAAATTTGAATAAATTTGTTTGAAATCAACTTCGATTTTTTTGGATTTTGTCGAGTATTTTTGGTGTAGGATGTATATTTGAGTAAATTTAGATGAAAATAACTTCAATTTCTAGGATTGTGAAAAAAATTTATTTGGAAGTGTCAAATTTTAATAAATTTATTTGAAACCAACTTCGATTTTTTTGGATTTTGTTGAGTATTTTTTTGTAGGATCTATATTTGAGTAAATTTAGATAAAAATAACTTCAATCTTTTGGATTGTGCAAAAAATTTTAGTTGGAAGTGTCAAATTTTAATAAATTTCTTTGAAACCAACTTCGATTTTTTTGGATTTTGTCGAGTATTTTTGTTGTAGGATGTATATTTGAGTAAATTTAGATGAAAATAACGACCATTTTTTGGATTGTGAAGAAAATTTTAGTTGGAAGTGTCAAATTTTAATAAATTTATTTGAAATCAACTTCGATTTTTTTTGATTTTGTCGAGTATTTTTGTTTTAGGATGTATATTTGAGTAAATTTAGATGAAAATAACGACCATTTTTTGGATTGTGAATAAAAATTTAGTTGGAAATGTCAAATTTTAATAAATTTATTTGAAATCAACTTCGATTTTTTTGGATATTGTTGAGTATTTTTGTTGTAGGATCTATATTTGAGTAAATTTAGATGAAAATAACTTCCATTTTTAGGATTGTGAAAAAAATTTTAGTTGGAAATGTCAAATTTTAATAAATTTATTTGAAATCAACTTCGTTTTTTTTTGGATTTTGTTGATTATTTTTGGTAGGATCTATATTTGAGTAAATTTAGATGAAAATAACGACCATTTTTTGGATTGTGAAAAAAATTTTAGTTGGAAGTGTCAAATTTTAATAAATTTATTTGAAACCAACTTCGATTTTTTTGGATTTTGTTGATTATTTTTGTTGTAGGATCTATATTTGAGTAAATTTAGATGAAAATAACTTCAAATTTTAGGATTATGAAAAAAATTTTAGTTGGAAGTGTAAAATTTTAATAAATTTATTTGAAATCAACTTCGATTTTTTTGGATATTGTTGAGTATTTTTGTTGTAGGATCTATATTTGAGTAAATTTAGATGAAAATAACTTCAATTTTTTGGATTGTGAAAAAAATTTTAGTTGGCAGTGTCAAATTTTAATAAATTTATTTGAAATCAACTTCGATTTTTTTGGATTTTGTTGAGTATTTTTTTGTAGGATCTATATTTGAGTAAATTTAGATGAAAATAACATCAATTTTTAGGATTGTGAAAAATATTTTAGTTGGAAGTGCCAAATTTGAATAAATTTATTTGAAATCAACTTCGATTTTTTTGGATTTTGTCGAGTATTTTTGGTGTAGGATGTATATTTGAGTAAATTTAGATGAAAATTACTTCAATTTCTGGGATTGTGAAAAAAATTTTAGTTGGAAGTGCCAAATTTGAATAAATTTATTTGAAATCAACTTCGATTTTTTTTTATTTTGTTGAGTATTTTTGTTGTAGGATCTATATTTGAGTAAATTTAGATGAAAATAACTTCAATTTTTTGGATTGTGAAAAAAATTTTAGTCGGAAGTGTCAAATTTTAATAAATTTATTTGAAATCAACTTCGTTTTTTTTTTTATTTTGTTGATTATTTTTGGTAGGATCTATATTTGAGTAAATTTAGATGAAAATAACGACCATTTTTTGGATTGTGAAAAAAATTTTAGTTGGAAGTGTCAAATTTTAATAAATTTATTTGAAACCAACTTCGATTTTTTTGGATTTTGTCGATTATTTTTGTTGTAGGATCTATATTTGAGTAAATTTAGATGAAAATAACTTCAAATTTTAGGATTATGAAAAAAATTTTAGTTGGAAGTGTCAAATTTTAATAAATTTATTTGAAATCAACTTCGATTTTTTTGGATATTGTTGAGTATTTTTGTTGTAGGATCTATATTTGAGTAAATTTAGATGAAAATAACTTCAATTTTTTGGATTGTGAAAAAAATTTTAGTTGGCAGTGTCAAATTTTAATAAATTTATTTGAAATCAACTTCGGTTTTTTTGGATTTTGTTGAGTATTTTTTTGTAGGATCTATATTTGAGTAAATTTAGATGAAAATAACATCAATTTTTAGGATTGTGAAAAATATTTTAGTTGGAAGTGCCAAATTTGAATAAATTTATTTGAAATCAACTTCGATTTTTTTGGATTTTGTCGAGTATTTTTGGTGTAGGATGTATATTTGAGTAAATTTAGATGAAACTAACGACCATTTTTTGGATTGTGAAGAAAATTTTAGTTGGAAGTGTCAAATTTTAATAAATTTATTTGAAACCAACTTCGATTTTTGTGGATTTTGTCGAGTATTTTTGGTGTAGGATGTATATTTGAGTAAATTTAGATGAAAATAACTTCAATTTTTAGGATTGTGAAAAAAATTTTAGTTGGAAGTGCCAAATTTGAATAAATTTATTTGAAATCAACTTCGATTTTTTTTTATTTTGTTGAGTATTTTTGTTGTAGGATCTATATTTGAGTAAATTTAGATGAAAATAACTTCAATTTTTTGGATTGTGAAAAAAATTTTAGTCGGAAGTGTCAAATTTTTATAAATTTATTTGAAATCAACTTCGTTTTTTTTGGATTTTGTTGATTATTTTTGGTAGGATCTATATTTGATTAAATTTAGATGAAAATAACGACCATTTTTTGGATTGTGAAAAAAATTTTAGTGGGAAGTGCCAAATTTGAATAAATTTATTTGAAATCAACTTCGATTTTTTTTTATTTTGTTGAGTATTTTTGTTGTAGGATGTATATTTGAGTAAATTTAGATGAAAATAACTTCAATTTTTTGGATTGTGAAAAAAATTTTAGTCGGAAGTGTCAAATTTTAATAAATTTATTTGAAATCAACTTCGTTTTTTTTGGATTTTGTTGATTATTTTTGGTAGGATCTATATTTGAGTAAATTTAGATGAAAATAACTTCAATTTTTAGGATTGTGAAATAAATTTTAGTTGGAAGTGTCAAATTTTAATAAATTTATTTGAAACCAACTTCGATTTTTTTAGATTTTGTCGATTATTTTTGTTGTAGGATCTATATTTGAGTAAATTTAGATGAAAATAACTTCAAATTTTAGGATTGTGAAAAAAATTTTAGTTGGAAGTGTCAAATTTTAATAAATTTATTTGAAATCAACTTCGATTCTTTTGGATTTTGTCGAGTATTTTTGGTGTAGGATGTATATTTGAGTAAATTTAGATGAAAATTACTTCAATTTTTTGGATTGTGAAAAAAAATTTTAGTTGGAAGTGCCAAATTTGAATAAATTTATTTGAAATCAACCTCGATTTTTTTTTATTTTGTTGAGTATTTTTGTTGTAGGATCTATATTTGAGTAAATTTAGATAAAAATAACTTCAATTTTTTTGATTGTGCAAAAAATTTTAGTTGGAAGTGTCAAATTTTAATAAATTTCTTTGAAACCAACTTCGATTTTTTTGGATTTTGTCGAGTATTTTTGTTGTAGGATGTATATTTGAGTAAATTTAGATGAAACTAACGACCATTTTTTGGATTGTGAAGAAAATTTTAGTTGGAAGTAACAAATTTTAATAAATTTATTTGAAACCAACTTCGATTTTTTTGGATTTTGTCGAGTATTTTTGGTGTAGGATGTATATGTGAGTAAATTTAGATGAAAATAACTTCAATTTTTTGGATTGTGAAAAAAATTTTAGTTGGAAGTGTCAAATTTTAATAAATTTATTTGAAATCAACTTCGATTCTTTTGGATTTTGTCGAGTATTTTTGGTGTAGGATGTATATTTGAGTAAATTTAGATGAAAATTACTTCAATTTTTTGGATTGTGAAAAAAAATTTTAGTTGGAAGTGCCAAATTTGAATAAATTTATTTGAAATCAACATCGATTTTTTTTTATTTTGTTGAGTATTTTTGTTGTAGGATCTATATTTGAGTAAATTTAGATAAAAATAAGTTCAATTTTTTTGATTGTGCAAAAAATTTTAGTTGGAAGTGTCAAATTTTAATAAATTTCTTTGAAACCAACTTCGATTTTTTTGGATTTTGGCGAGTATTTTTGTTGTAGGATGTATATTTGAGTAAATTTAGATGAAACTAACGACCATTTTTTGGATTGTGAAGAAAATTTTAGTTGGAAGTGTCAAATTTTAATAAATTTATTTGAAACCAACTTCGATTTTTTTGGATTTTGTCGAGTATTTTTGGTGTAGGATGTATATTTGAGTAAATTTAGATGAAAATAACTTCAATTTCTAGGATTGTGAAAAAAATTTTAGTTGGAAGTGTCAAATTTTAATAAATTTATTTGAAACCAACTTCGATTTTTTTGGATTTTGTCGAGTATTTTGGGTGTAGGATGTATATTTGAGTAAATTTAGATGAAAATAACTTCAATTTCTAGGATTGTGAAAAAAATTTTAGTTGGAAGTGTCAAATTTTAATAAATTTATTTGAAATCAACTTCGATTTTTTTATATTTTGTTGAGTATTTTTGTTGTTGGATCTATATTTGAGTAAATTTGGATAAAAATAACTTCAATTTTTTGGATTGTGCAAAAAATTTTAGTTGGAAGTGTCAAATTTTAATAAATTTCTTTGAAACCAACTTCGATTTTTTTGGATTTTGTCGAGTATTTTTGTTGTAGGATGTATATTTGAGTAAATTTAGATGAAAATAACGACCATTTTTTGGATTGTGAAGAAAATTTTAGTTGGAAGTGTCAAATTTTAATAAATTTATTTGAAATCAACTTCGATTTTTTTTGATTTTGTCGAGTATTTTTGTTTTAGGATGTATATTTGAGTAAATTTAGATGAAAATAACGACCATTTTTTGGATTGTGAATAAAAATTTAGTTGGAAATGTCAAATTTTAATAAATTTATTTGAAATCAACTTCGATTTTTTTGGATATTGTTGAGTATTTTTGTTGTAGGATCTATATTTGAGTAAATTTAGATGAAAATAACTTCCATTTTTAGGATTGTGAAAAAAAATTTAGTTGGAAGTGTCAAATTTTAATAAATTTATTTGAAACCAACTTCGATTTTTTTGGATTTTGTCGAGTATTTTTGGTGTAGGATGTATATTTGATTAAATTTAGATGAAAATAACTTCAATTTTTAGGATTGTGAAAAAAATTTTAGTTGGATGTGTCAAATTTTTATAAATTTATTTGAAACCAACTTCGAGTTTTTTTGGATTTTGTCGAGTATTTTTGTTGTAGGATTTATATTTCAGTAAATTTAGATGAAAATAACGACAATATTTTGGATTGTCAAAAATATTTGAGTTGGAAATGCCAAATTTTAATAAGTTTATTTGAAACCAACTTCGATTTTTTTGGATATTGTTGAGTATTTTTTTGTAGGATCTATATTTGAGTAAATTTAGATGAAAATAACTTCAATTTTTAGGATTGTGAAAAAAATTTTAGTTGGAAATGTCAAATTTTAATAAATTTATTTGAAATCAACTTCGATTCTTTTGGATTTTGTCGAGTATTTTTGGTGTAGGATGTATATTTGAGTAAATTTAGATAAAAATAACTTCAATTTTTTGGATTGTGAAAAAAATTTTAGTCGGAAGTGTCAAATTTTAATAAATTTATTTGAAATCAACTTCGTTTTTTTTGGATTTTGTTGATTATTTTTGGTAGGATCTATATTTGAGTAAATTTAGATAAAAATAACTTCAATTTTTTGGATTGTGCAAAAAATTTTAGTTGGAAGTGTCAAATTTTAATAAATTTCTTTGAAACCAACTTCGATTTTTTTGGATTTTGTCGAGTATTTTTGTTGTAGGATGTATATTTGAGTAAATTTAGATGAAACTAACGACCATTTTTTGGATTGTGAAGAAAATTTTAGTTGGAAGTGTCAAATTTTAATAAATTTATTTGAAACCAACTTCGATTTTTTTGGATTTTGTCGAGTATTTTTGGTGTAGGATGTATATGTGAGTAAATTTAGATAAAAATAACTTCAATTTTTTGGATTGTGAAAAAAATTTTAGTCGGAAGTGTCAAATTTTAATAAATTTATTTGAAATCAACTTCGTTTTTTTTGGATTTTGTTGATTATTTTTGGTAGGATCTATATTTGAGTAAATTTAGATGAAAATAACTTCAATTTTTAGGATTGTGAAATAAATTTTAGTTGGAAGTGTCAAATTTTAATAAATTTATTTGAAACCAACTTCGATTTTTTTAGATTTTGTCGATTATTTTTGTTGTAGGATCTATATTTGAGTAAATTTAGATGAAAATAACTTCAAATTTTAGGATTGTGAAAAAAATTTTAGTTGGAAGTGTCAAATTTTAATAAATTTATTTGAAATCAACTTCGATTCTTTTGGATTTTGTCGAGTATTTTTGGTGTAGGATGTATATTTGAGTAAATTTAGATGAAAATTACTTCAATTTTTTGGATTGTGAAAAAAAATTTTAGTTGGAAGTGCCAAATTTGAATAAATTTATTTGAAATCAACTTCGATTTTTTTTTATTTTGTTGAGTATTTTTGTTGTAGGATCTATATTTGAGTAAATTTAGATGAAAATAACTTCAATTTTTTGGATTGTGAAAATAATTTTAGTCAGAAGTGTCAAATTTTAATAAATTTATTTGAAATCAACTTCGTTTTTTTTTGGATTTTGTTGAGTATTTTTTGTAGGATCTATATTTGAGTAAATTTAGATGAAAATAACTTGAATTTTTAGGATTGTGAAAAAAAATTTAGTTGGAAGTGTCAAATTTTAATAAATTTATTTGAAACCAACTTCGATTTTTTTGGATTTTGTCGAGTATTTTTGGTGTAGGATGTATATTTGATTAAATTTAGATGAAAATAACTTCAATTTTTAGGATTGTGAAAAAAATTTTAGTTGGAAGTGTCAAATTTTTATAAATTTATTTGAAACCAACTTCGAGTTTTTTTGGATTTTGTCGAGTATTTTTGTTGTAGGATTTATATTTGAGTAAATTTAGATGAAAATAACGACAATATTTTGGATTGTCAAAAATATTTTAGTTGGAAGTGTCAAATTTTAATAAATTTCTTTGAAACCAACTTCGATTTTTTTGGATTTTGGCGAGTATTTTTGTTGTAGGATGTATATTTGAGTAAATTTAGATGAAACTAACGACCATTTTTTGGATTGTGAAGAAAATTTTAGTTGGAAGTGTCAAATTTTAATAAATTTATTTGAAACCAACTTCGATTTTTTTGGATTTTGTCGAGTATTTTTGGTGTAGGATGTATATTTGAGTAAATTTAGATGAAAATAACTTCAATTTCTAGGATTGTGAAAAAAATTTTAGTTGGAAGTGTCAAATTTTAATAAATTTATTTGAAACCAACTTCGATTTTTTTGGATTTTGTCGAGTATTTTGGGTGTAGGATGTATATTTGAGTAAATTTAGATGAAAATAACTTCAATTTCTAGGATTGTGAAAAAAATTTTAGTTGGAAGTGTCAAATTTTAATAAATTTATTTGAAATCAACTTCGATTTTTTTATATTTTGTTGAGTATTTTTGTTGTTGGATCTATATTTGAGTAAATTTGGATAAAAATAACTTCAATTTTTTGGATTGTGCAAAAAATTTTAGTTGGAAGTGTCAAATTTTAATAAATTTCTTTGAAACCAACTTCGATTTTTTTGGATTTTGTCGAGTATTTTTGTTGTAGGATGTATATTTGAGTAAATTTAGATGAAAATAACGACCATTTTTTGGATTGTGAAGAAAATTTTAGTTGGAAGTGTCAAATTTTAATAAATTTATTTGAAATCAACTTCGATTTTTTTTGATTTTGTCGAGTATTTTTGTTTTAGGATGTATATTTGAGTAAATTTAGATGAAAATAACGACCATTTTTTGGATTGTGAATAAAAATTTAGTTGGAAATGTCAAATTTTAATAAATTTATTTGAAATCAACTTCGATTTTTTTGGATATTGTTGAGTATTTTTGTTGTAGGATCTATATTTGAGTAAATTTAGATGAAAATAACTTCCATTTTTAGGATTGTGAAAAAAAATTTAGTTGGAAGTGTCAAATTTTAATAAATTTATTTGAAACCAACTTCGATTTTTTTGGATTTTGTCGAGTATTTTTGGTGTAGGATGTATATTTGATTAAATTTAGATGAAAATAACTTCAATTTTTAGGATTGTGAAAAAAATTTTAGTTGGATGTGTCAAATTTTTATAAATTTATTTGAAACCAACTTCGAGTTTTTTTGGATTTTGTCGAGTATTTTTGTTGTAGGATTTATATTTCAGTAAATTTAGATGAAAATAACGACAATATTTTGGATTGTCAAAAATATTTGAGTTGGAAATGCCAAATTTTAATAAGTTTATTTGAAACCAACTTCGATTTTTTTGGATATTGTTGAGTATTTTTTTGTAGGATCTATATTTGAGTAAATTTAGATGAAAATAACTTCAATTTTTAGGATTGTGAAAAAAATTTTAGTTGGAAATGTCAAATTTTAATAAATTTATTTGAAATCAACTTCGATTCTTTTGGATTTTGTCGAGTATTTTTGGTGTAGGATGTATATTTGAGTAAATTTAGATAAAAATAACTTCAATTTTTTGGATTGTGAAAAAAATTTTAGTCGGAAGTGTCAAATTTTAATAAATTTATTTGAAATCAACTTCGTTTTTTTTGGATTTTGTTGATTATTTTTGGTAGGATCTATATTTGAGTAAATTTAGATAAAAATAACTTCAATTTTTTGGATTGTGCAAAAAATTTTAGTTGGAAGTGTCAAATTTTAATAAATTTCTTTGAAACCAACTTCGATTTTTTTGGATTTTGTCGAGTATTTTTGTTGTAGGATGTATATTTGAGTAAATTTAGATGAAACTAACGACCATTTTTTGGATTGTGAAGAAAATTTTAGTTGGAAGTGTCAAATTTTAATAAATTTATTTGAAACCAACTTCGATTTTTTTGGATTTTGTCGAGTATTTTTGGTGTAGGATGTATATGTGAGTAAATTTAGATAAAAATAACTTCAATTTTTTGGATTGTGAAAAAAATTTTAGTCGGAAGTGTCAAATTTTAATAAATTTATTTGAAATCAACTTCGTTTTTTTTGGATTTTGTTGATTATTTTTGGTAGGATCTATATTTGAGTAAATTTAGATGAAAATAACTTCAATTTTTAGGATTGTGAAATAAATTTTAGTTGGAAGTGTCAAATTTTAATAAATTTATTTGAAACCAACTTCGATTTTTTTAGATTTTGTCGATTATTTTTGTTGTAGGATCTATATTTGAGTAAATTTAGATGAAAATAACTTCAAATTTTAGGATTGTGAAAAAAATTTTAGTTGGAAGTGTCAAATTTTAATAAATTTATTTGAAATCAACTTCGATTCTTTTGGATTTTGTCGAGTATTTTTGGTGTAGGATGTATATTTGAGTAAATTTAGATGAAAATTACTTCAATTTTTTGGATTGTGAAAAAAAATTTTAGTTGGAAGTGCCAAATTTGAATAAATTTATTTGAAATCAACTTCGATTTTTTTTTATTTTGTTGAGTATTTTTGTTGTAGGATCTATATTTGAGTAAATTTAGATGAAAATAACTTCAATTTTTTGGATTGTGAAAATAATTTTAGTCAGAAGTGTCAAATTTTAATAAATTTATTTGAAATCAACTTCGTTTTTTTTTGGATTTTGTTGAGTATTTTTTGTAGGATCTATATTTGAGTAAATTTAGATGAAAATAACTTGAATTTTTAGGATTGTGAAAAAAAATTTAGTTGGAAGTGTCAAATTTTAATAAATTTATTTGAAACCAACTTCGATTTTTTTGGATTTTGTCGAGTATTTTTGGTGTAGGATGTATATTTGATTAAATTTAGATGAAAATAACTTCAATTTTTAGGATTGTGAAAAAAATTTTAGTTGGAAGTGTCAAATTTTTATAAATTTATTTGAAACCAACTTCGAGTTTTTTTGGATTTTGTCGAGTATTTTTGTTGTAGGATTTATATTTGAGTAAATTTAGATGAAAATAACGACAATATTTTGGATTGTCAAAAATATTTGAGTTGGAAATGCCAAATTTTAATAAGTTTATTTGAAACCAACTTCGATTTTTTTGGATATTGTTGAGTATTTTTTTGTAGGATCTATATTTGAGTAAATTTAGATGAAAATAACTTCAATTTTTAGGATTGTGAAAAAAATTTTAGTTGGAAATGTCAAATTTTAATAAATTTATTTGAAATCAACTTCGATTCTTTTGGATTTTGTCGAGTATTTTTGGTGTAGGATGTATATTTGAGTAAATTTAGATGAAAATAACTTCAATTTTTTGGATTGTGAAAAAAAATTTTAGTTGGAAGTGCCAAATTTGAATAAATTTATTTGAAATCAACTTCGTTTTTTTTTGGATTTTGTTGAGTATTTTTTGTAGGATCTATATTTGAGTAAATTTAGATGAAAATAACTTGAATTTTTAGGATTGTGAAAAAAAATTTAGTTGGAAGTGTCAAATTTTAATAAATTTATTTGAAACCAACTTCGATTTTTTTGGATTTTGTCGAGTATTTTTGGTGTAGGATGTATATTTGATTAAATTTAGATGAAAATAACTTCAATTTTTAGGATTGTGAAAAAAATTTTAGTTGGAAGTGTCAAATTTTTATAAATTTATTTGAAACCAACTTCGAGTTTTTTTGGATTTTGTCGAGTATTTTTGTTGTAGGATTTATATTTGAGTAAATTTAGATGAAAATAACGACAATATTTTGGATTGTCAAAAATATTTGAGTTGGAAATGCCAAATTTTAATAAGTTTATTTGAAACCAACTTCGATTTTTTTTTGATATTGTTGAGTATTTTTTTGTAGGATCTATATTTGAGTAAATTTAGATGAAAATAACTTCAATTTATAGGATTGTGAAAAAAATTTTAGTTGGAAATGTCAAATTTTAATAAATTTATTTGAAATCAACTTCGATTCTTTTGGATTTTGTCGAGTATTTTTGGTGTAGGATGTATATTTGAGTAAATTTAGATGAAAATAACTTCAATTTTTTGGATTGTGAAAAAAAATTTTAGTTGGAAGTGCTAAATTTGAATAAATTTATTTGAAATCAACATCGATTTTTTTTTATTTTGTTGAGTATTTTTGTTGTAGGATCTATATTTGAGTAAATTTAGATAAAAATAACTTCAATTTTTTGGATTGTGCAAAAAATTTTAGTTGGAAGTGTCAAATTTTAATAAATTTCTTTGAAACCAACTTCGATTTTTTTGGATTTTGTCGAGTATTTTTGTTGTAGGATGTATATTTGAGTAAATTTAGATGAAACTAACCACCATTTTTTGGATTGTGAAGAAAATTTTAGTTGGAAGTGTCAAATTTTAATAAATTTATTTGAAACCAACTTCGATTTTTTTGGATTTTGTCGAGTATTTTTGGTGTAGGATGTATATGTGAGTAAATTTAGATGAAAATTACTTCAATTTCTAGGATTGTGAAAAAAATTTTAGTTGGAAGTGCCAAATTTGATTAAATTTATTTGAAATCAACTTCGATTTTTTTTTATTTTGTTGAGTATTTTTGTTGTAGGATCTATATTTGAGTAAATTTAGATGAAAATAACTTCAATTTTTTGGATTGTGAAAAAAATTTTAGTCGGAAGTGTCAAATTTTAATAAATTTATTTGAAATCAACTTCGTTTCTTTTGGACTTTGTTGATTATTTTTGGTAGGATCTATATTTGAGTAAATTTAGATGAAAATAACAACCATTTTTTGGATTGTGAAAAAAATTTTAGTTGGAAGTGTCAAATTTTAATAAATTTATTTGAAACCAACTTCGATTTTTTTGGATTTTGTCGATTATTTTTGTTGTAGGATCTATATTTGAGTAAATTTAGATGAAAATAACTTCAAATTTTAGGATTATGAAAAAAATTTTAGTTGGAAGTGTCAAATTTTAATAAATTTATTTGAAATCAACTTCGATTTTTTTGGATATTGTTGAGTATTTTTGTTGTAGGATCTATATTTGAGTAAATTTAGATGAAAATAACTTCAATTTTTTGGATTGTGAAAAAAATTTTAGTTGGCAGTGTCAAATTTTAATAAATTTATTTGAAATCAACTTCGATTTTTTTGGATTTTGTTGAGTATTTTTTTGTAGGATCTATATTTGAGTAAATTTAGATGAAAATAACATCTATTTTTAGGATTGTGAAAAATATTTTAGTTGGAAGTGCCAAATTTGAATAAATTTATTTGAAATCAACTTCGATTTTTTTGGATTTTGTCGAGTATTTTTGGTGTAGGATGTATATTTGAGTAAATTTAGATGAAAATAACTTCAATTTCTAGGATTGTGAAAAAAATTTTAGTTGGAAGTGTCAAATTTTAATAAATTTATTTGAAACCAACTTCGATTTTTTTGGATTTTGTTGAGTATTTTTTTGTAGGATCTATATTTGAGTAAATTTAGATGAAAATAACTTCAAATTTTAGGATTGTGAAAAAAATTTTAGTTGGAAGTGTCCAATTTTAATAAATTTATTTGAAATCAACTTCGATTCTTTTGGATTTTGTCGAGTATTTTTGTTGTAGGATGTATATTTGAGTAAATTTAGATGAAACTAACGACCATTTTTTGGATTGTGAAGAAAATTTTAGTTGGAAGTAACAAATTTTAATAAATTTATTTGAAACCAACTTCGATTTTTTTGGATTTTGTCGAGTATTTTTGGTGTAGGATGTATATTTGAGTAAATTTAGATGAAAATAACTTCGATTTTTAGGATTGTGAAAAAAATTTTAGTTGGTAGTGTCAAATTTTAATAAATTTATTTGAAATCAACTTCGATTCTTTTGGATTTTGTCGAGTATTTTTGGTGTAGGATGTATATTTGAGTAAATTTAGATGAAAATAACTTCAATTTTTTGGATTGTGAAAAAAAATTTTAGTTGGAAGTGCCAAATTTGAATAAATTTCTTTGAAACCAACTTCGATTTTTTTGGATTTTGTCGAGTATTTTTGTTGTAGGATGTATATTTGAGTAAATTTAGATGAAAATAACTTGAATTTTTAGGATTGTGAAAAAAAATTTAGTTGGAAGTGTAAAATTTTAATAAATTTATTTGAAACCAACTTCGATTTTTTTGGATTTTGTCGAGTATTTTTGGTGTAGGATGTATATTTGATTAAATTTAGATGAAAATAACTTCAATTTTTAGGATTGTGAAAAAAATTTTAGTTGGAAGTGTCAAATTTTTATAAATTTATTTGAAACCAACTTCGAGTTTTTTTGGATTTTGTCGAGTATTTTTGTTGTAGGATTTATATTTGAGTAAATTTAGATGAAAATAACGACAATATTTTGGATTGTCAAAAATATTTGAGTTGGAAATGCCAAATTTTAATAAGTTTATTTGAAACCAACTTCGATTTTTTTTTGATATTGTTGAGTATTTTTTTGTAGGATCTATATTTGAGTAAATTTAGATGAAAATAACTTCAATTTATAGGATTGTGAAAAAAATTTTAGTTGGAAATGTCAAATTTTAATAAATTTATTTGAAATCAACTTCGATTCTTTTGGATTTTGTCGAGTATTTTTGGTGTAGGATGTATATTTGAGTAAATTTAGATGAAAATTACTTCAATTTTTTGGATTGTGAAAAAAAATTTTAGTTGGAAGTGCCAAATTTGAATAAATTTATTTGAAATCAACCTCGATTTTTTTTTATTTTGTTGAGTATTTTTGTTGTAGGATCTATATTTGAGTAAATTTAGATAAAAATAACTTCAATTTTTTTGATTGTGCAAAAAATTTTAGTTGGAAGTGTCAAATTTTAATAAATTTCTTTGAAACCAACTTCGATTTTTTTGGATTTTGTCGAGTATTTTTGTTGTAGGATGTATATTTGAGTAAATTTAGATGAAACTAACGACCATTTTTTGGATTGTGAAGAAAATTTTAGTTGGAAGTAACAAATTTTAATAAATTTATTTGAAACCAACTTCGATTTTTTTGGATTTTGTCGAGTATTTTTGGTGTAGGATGTATATTTGAGTAAATTTAGATGAAAATAACTTCGATTTTTAGGATTGTGAAAAAAATTTTAGTTGGTAGTGTCAAATTTTAATAAATTTATTTGAAATCAACTTCGATTCTTTTGGATTTTGTCGAGTATTTTTGGTGTAGGATGTATATTTGAGTAAATTTAGATGAAAATAACTTCAATTTTTTGGATTGTGAAAAAAAATTTTAGTTGGAAGTGCCAAATTTGAATAAATTTATTTGAAATCAACTTCGATTTTTTTTTATTTTGTTGAGTATTTTTGTTGTAGGATCTATATTTGAGTAAATTTAGATGAAAATAACTTCAATTTTTTGGATTGTGAAAAAAATTTTAGTCAGAAGTGTCAAATTTTAATAAATTTATTTGAAATCAACTTCGTTTTTTTTTGGATTTTGTTGAGTATTTTTTGTAGGATCTATATTTGAGTAAATTTAGATGAAAATAACTTGAATTTTTAGGATTGTGAAAAAAAATTTAGTTGGAAGTGTCAAATTTTAATAAATTTATTTGAAACCAACTTCGATTTTTTTGGATTTTGTCGAGTATTTTTGGTGTAGGATGTATATTTGATTAAATTTAGATGAAAATAACTTCAATTTTTAGGATTGTGAAAAAAATTTTAGTTGGAAGTGTCAAATTTTTATAAATTTATTTGAAACCAACTTCGAGTTTTTTTGGATTTTGTCGAGTATTTTTGTTGTAGGATTTATATTTGAGTAAATTTAGATGAAAATAACGACAATATTTTGGATTGTCAAAAATATTTGAGTTGGAAATGCCAAATTTTAATAAGTTTATTTGAAACCAACTTCGATTTTTTTTTGATATTGTTGAGTATTTTTTTGTAGGATCTATATTTGAGTAAATTTAGATGAAAATAACTTCAATTTATAGGATTGTGAAAAAAATTTTAGTTGGAAATGTCAAATTTTAATAAATTTATTTGAAATCAACTTCGATTCTTTTGGATTTTGTCGAGTATTTTTGGTGTAGGATGTATATTTGAGTAAATTTAGATGAAAATAACTTCAATTTTTTGGATTGTGAAAAAAAATTTTAGTTGGAAGTGCTAAATTTGAATAAATTTATTTGAAATCAACATCGATTTTTTTTTATTTTGTTGAGTATTTTTGTTGTAGGATCTATATTTGAGTAAATTTAGATAAAAATAACTTCAATTTTTTGGATTGTGCAAAAAATTTTAGTTGGAAGTGTCAAATTTTAATAAATTTCTTTGAAACCAACTTCGATTTTTTTGGATTTTGTCGAGTATTTTTGTTGTAGGATGTATATTTGAGTAAATTTAGATGAAACTAACGACCATTTTTTGGATTGTGAAGAAAATTTTAGTTGGAAGTGTCAAATTTTAATAAATTTATTTGAAACCAACTTCGATTTTTTTGGATTTTGTCGAGTATTTTTGGTGTAGGATGTATATGTGAGTAAATTTAGATGAAAATTACTTCAATTTCTAGGATTGTGAAAAAAATTTTAGTTGGAAGTGCCAAATTTGATTAAATTTATTTGAAATCAACTTCGATTTTTTTTTATTTTGTTGAGTATTTTTGTTGTAGGATCTATATTTGAGTAAATTTAGATGAAAATAACTTCAATTTTTTGGATTGTGAAAAAAATTTTAGTCGGAAGTGTCAAATTTTAATAAATTTATTTGAAATCAACTTCGTTTCTTTTGGACTTTGTTGATTATTTTTGGTAGGATCTATATTTGAGTAAATTTAGATGAAAATAACAACCATTTTTTGGATTGTGAAAAAAATTTTAGTTGGAAGTGTCAAATTTTAATAAATTTATTTGAAACCAACTTCGATTTTTTTGGATTTTGTCGATTATTTTTGTTGTAGGATCTATATTTGAGTAAATTTAGATGAAAATAACTTCAAATTTTAGGATTATGAAAAAAATTTTAGTTGGAAGTGTCAAATTTTAATAAATTTATTTGAAATCAACTTCGATTTTTTTGGATATTGTTGAGTATTTTTGTTGTAGGATCTATATTTGAGTAAATTTAGATGAAAATAACTTCAATTTTTTGGATTGTGAAAAAAATTTTAGTTGGCAGTGTCAAATTTTAATAAATTTATTTGAAATCAACTTCGATTTTTTTGGATTTTGTTGAGTATTTTTTTGTAGGATCTATATTTGAGTAAATTTAGATGAAAATAACATCTATTTTTAGGATTGTGAAAAATATTTTAGTTGGAAGTGCCAAATTTGAATAAATTTATTTGAAATCAACTTCGATTTTTTTGGATTTTGTCGAGTATTTTTGGTGTAGGATGTATATTTGAGTAAATTTAGATGAAAATAACTTCAATTTCTAGGATTGTGAAAAAAATTTTAGTTGGAAGTGTCAAATTTTAATAAATTTATTTGAAACCAACTTCGATTTTTTTGGATTTTGTTGAGTATTTTTTTGTAGGATCTATATTTGAGTAAATTTAGATGAAAATAACTTCAAATTTTAGGATTGTGAAAAAAATTTTAGTTGGAAGTGTCCAATTTTAATAAATTTATTTGAAATCAACTTCGATTCTTTTGGATTTTGTCGAGTATTTTTGGTGTAGGATGTATATTTGAGTAAATTTAGATGAAAATAACTTCAATTTCTAGGATTATGAAAAAAATTTTAGTTGGAAGTGTCAAATTTTAATAAATTTATTTGAAACCAACTTCGTTTTTTGTGGATTTTGTCGATTATTTTTGTTGTAGGATGTATATTTGAGTAAATTTAGATGAAAATAACGAAAATTTATTGGATTGTGAAGAAAATTTTAGTTGGAAGTGTCAAATTTTAATAAATTTATTTGAAACCAACTTGGGTTTTTTTGGATTTTGTCGAGTATTTTTGGTGTAGGATGTATATTTGAGTAAATTTAGATGAAAATAACTTCAATTTCTAGGATTGTGAAAAAAATTTTAGTTGGAAGTGTCAAATTTTAATAAATTTATTTGAAACCAACTTCGATTTTTTTGGATTTTGTCGAGTATTTTTGGTGTAGGATGTATATTTGAGTAAATTTAGATGAAAATAACTTCAATTTTTTGGATTGTGAAAAAAATTTTAGTCGGAAGTGTCAAATTTTAATAAATTTATTTGAAATCAACTTCGTTTTTTTTGGATTTTGTTGATTATTTTTGGTAGGATCTATATTTGAGTAAATTTAGATGAAAATAACTTCAATTTTTAGGATTGTGAAATAAATTTTAGTTGGAAGTGTCAAATTTTAATAAATTTATTTGAAACCAACTTCGATTTTTTTAGATTTTGTCGATTATTTTTGTTGTAGGATCTATATTTGAGTAAATTTAGATGAAAATAACTTCAAATTTTAGGATTGTGAAAAAAATTTTAGTTGGAAGTGTCAAATTTTAATAAATTTATTTGAAATCAACTTCGATTCTTTTGGATTTTGTCGAGTATTTTTGGTGTAGGATGTATATTTGAGTAAATTTAGATGAAAATTACTTCAATTTTTTGGATTGTGAAAAAAAATTTTAGTTGGAAGTGCCAAATTTGAATAAATTTATTTGAAATCAACCTCGATTTTTTTTTATTTTGTTGAGTATTTTTGTTGTAGGATCTATATTTGAGTAAATTTAGATAAAAATAACTTCAATTTTTTTGATTGTGCAAAAAATTTTAGTTGGAAGTGTCAAATTTTAATAAATTTCTTTGAAACCAACTTCGATTTTTTTGGATTTTGTCGAGTATTTTTGTTGTAGGATGTATATTTGAGTAAATTTAGATGAAACTAACGACCATTTTTTGGATTGTGAAGAAAATTTTAGTTGGAAGTAACAAATTTTAATAAATTTATTTGAAACCAACTTCGATTTTTTTGGATTTTGTCGAGTATTTTTGGTGTAGGATGTATATTTGAGTAAATTTAGATGAAAATAACTTCGATTTTTAGGATTGTGAAAAAAATTTTAGTTGGTAGTGTCAAATTTTAATAAATTTATTTGAAATCAACTTCGATTCTTTTGGATTTTGTCGAGTATTTTTGGTGTAGGATGTATATTTGAGTAAATTTAGATGAAAATAACTTCAATTTTTTGGATTGTGAAAAAAAATTTTAGTTGGAAGTGCCAAATTTGAATAAATTTCTTTGAAACCAACTTCGATTTTTTTGGATTTTGTCGAGTATTTTTGTTGTAGGATGTATATTTGAGTAAATTTAGATGAAAATAACTTGAATTTTTAGGATTGTGAAAAAAAATTTAGTTGGAAGTGTCAAATTTTAATAAATTTATTTGAAACCAACTTCGATTTTTTTGGATTTTGTCGAGTATTTTTGGTGTAGGATGTATATTTGATTAAATTTAGATGAAAATAACTTCAATTTTTAGGATTGTGAAAAAAATTTTAGTTGGAAGTGTCAAATTTTTATAAATTTATTTGAAACCAACTTCGAGTTTTTTTGGATTTTGTCGAGTATTTTTGTTGTAGGATTTATATTTGAGTAAATTTAGATGAAAATAACGACAATATTTTGGATTGTCAAAAATATTTGAGTTGGAAATGCCAAATTTTAATAAGTTTATTTGAAACCAACTTCGATTTTTTTTTTATATTGTTGAGTATTTTTTTGTAGGATCTATATTTGAGTAAATTTAGATGAAAATAACTTCAATTTATAGGATTGTGAAAAAAATTTTAGTTGGAAATGTCAAATTTTAATAAATTTATTTGAAATCAACTTCGATTCTTTTGGATTTTGTCGAGTATTTTTGGTGTAGGATGTATATTTGAGTAAATTTAGATGAAAATAACTTCAATTTTTTGGATTGTGAAAAAAAATTTTAGTTGGAAGTGCTAAATTTGAATAAATTTATTTGAAATCAACATCGATTTTTTTTTATTTTGTTGAGTATTTTTGTTGTAGGATCTATATTTGAGTAAATTTAGATAAAAATAACTTCAATTTTTTGGATTGTGCAAAAAATTTTAGTTGGAAGTGTCAAATTTTAATAAATTTCTTTGAAACCAACTTCGATTTTTTTGGATTTTGTCGAGTATTTTTGTTGTAGGATGTATATTTGAGTAAATTTAGATGAAACTAACGACCATTTTTTGGATTGTGAAGAAAATTTTAGTTGGAAGTGTCAAATTTTAATAAATTTATTTGAAACCAACTTCGATTTTTTTGGATTTTGTCGAGTATTTTTGGTGTAGGATGTATATGTGAGTAAATTTAGATGAAAATTACTTCAATTTCTAGGATTGTGAAAAAAATTTTAGTTGGAAGTGTCAAATTTTTATAAATTTATTTGAAACCAACTTCGAGTTTTTTTGGATTTTGTCGAGTATTTTTGTTGTAGGATTTATATTTGAGTAAATTTAGATGAAAATAACGACAATATTTTGGATTGTCAAAAATATTTGAGTTGGAAATGCCAAATTTTAATAAGTTTATTTGAAACCAACTTCGATTTTTTTTTGATATTGTTGAGTATTTTTTTGTAGGATCTATATTTGAGTAAATTTAGATGAAAATAACTTCAATTTATAGGATTGTGAAAAAAATTTTAGTTGGAAATGTCAAATTTTAATAAATTTATTTGAAATCAACTTCGATTCTTTTGGATTTTGTCGAGTATTTTTGGTGTAGGATGTATATTTGAGTAAATTTAGATGAAAATAACTTCAATTTTTTGGATTGTGCAAAAAATTTTAGTTGGAAGTGTCAAATTTTAATAAATTTATTTGAAACCAACTTCGATTTTTTTAGATTTTGTCGATTATTTTTGTTGTAGGATCTATATTTGAGTAAATTTAGATGAAAATAACTTCAAATTTTAGGATTGTGAAAAAAATTTTAGTTGGAAGTGTCAAATTTTAATAAATTTATTTGAAATCAACTTCGATTTTTTTGGATATTGTTGAGTATTTTTGTTGTAGGATCTATATTTGAGTAAATTTAGATGAAAATAACTTCCATTTTTAGGATTGTGAAAAAAAATTTAGTTGGAAGTGTCAAATTTTAATAAATTTATTTGAAACCAACTTCGATTTTTTTGGATTTTGTCGAGTATTTTTGGTGTAGGATGTATATTTGATTAAATTTAGATGAAAATAACTTCAATTTTTAGGATTGTGAAAAAAATTTTAGTTGGATGTGTCAAATTTTTATAAATTTATTTGAAACCAACTTCGAGTTTTTTTGGATTTTGTCGAGTATTTTTGTTGTAGGATTTATATTTGAGTAAATTTAGATGAAAATAACGACAATATTTTGGATTGTCAAAAATATTTGAGTTGGAAATGCCAAATTTTAATAAGTTTATTTGAAACCAACTTCGATTTTTTTGGATATTGTTGAGTATTTTTTTGTAGGATCTATATTTGAGTAAATTTAGATGAAAATAACTTCAATTTTTAGGATTGTGAAAAAAATTTTAGTTGGAAATGTCAAATTTTAATAAATTTATTTGAAATCAACTTCGATTCTTTTGGATTTTGTCGAGTATTTTTGGTGTAGGATGTATATTTGAGTAAATTTAGATGAAAATAACTTCAATTTTTTGGATTGTGAAAAAAAATTTTAGTTGGAAGTGCCAAATTTGAATAAATTTATTTGAAATCAACATCGATTTTTTTTTATTTTGTTGAGTATTTTTGTTGTAGGATCTATATTTGAGTAAATTTAGATAAAAATAACTTCAATTTTTTGGATTGTGCAAAAAATTTTAGTTGGAAGTGTCAAATTTTAATAAATTTCTTTGAAACCAACTTCGATTTTTTTGGATTCTGTCGAGTATTTTTGTTGTAGGATATATATTTGAGTAAATTTAGATGAAACTAACGACCATTTTTTGGATTGTGAAGAAAATTTTAGTTGGAAGTGTCAAATTTTAATAAATTTATTTGAAACCAACTTCGATTTTTTTGGATTTTGTCGAGTATTTTTGGTGTAGGATGTATATGTGAGTAAATTTAGATAAAAATAACTTCAATTTTTTGGATTGTGAAAAAAATTTTAGTCGGAAGTGTCAAATTTTAATAAATTTATTTGAAATCAACTTCGTTTTTTTTGGATTTTGTTGATTATTTTTGGTAGGATCTATATTTGAGTAAATTTAGATGAAAATAACTTCAATTTTTAGGATTGTGAAATAAATTTTAGTTGGAAGTGTCAAATTTTAATAAATTTATTTGAAACCAACTTCGATTTTTTTAGATTTTGTCGATTATTTTTGTTGTAGGATCTATATTTGAGTAAATTTAGATGAAAATAACTTCAAATTTTAGGATTGTGAAAAAAATTTTAGTTGGAAGTGTCAAATTTTAATAAATTTATTTGAAATCAACTTCGATTCTTTTGGATTTTGTCGAGTATTTTTGGTGTAGGATGTATATTTGTGTAAATTTAGATGAAAATTACTTCAATTTTTTGGATTGTGAAAAAAAATTTTAGTTGGAAGTGCCAAATTTGAATAAATTTATTTGAAATCAACATCGATTTTTTTTTATTTTGTTGAGTATTTTTGTTGTAGGATCTATATTTGAGTAAATTTAGATAAAAATAACTTCAATTTTTTTGATTGTGCAAAGAATTTTAGTTGGAAGTGTCAAATTTTAATAAATTTCTTTGAAACCAACTTCGATTTTTTTGGATTTTGTCGAGTATTTTTGTTGTAGGATGTATATTTGAGTAAATTTAGATGAAACTAACGACCATTTTTTGGATTGTGAAGAAAATTTTAGTTGGAAGTGTCAAATTTTAATAAATTTATTTGAAACCAACTTCGATTTTTTTGGATTTTGTCGAGTATTTTTGGTGTAGGATGTATATTTGAGTAAATTTAGATGAAAATAACTTCAATTTCTAGGATTGTGAAAAAAAATTTATTTGGAAGTGTCAAATTTTAATCAATTTATTTGAAACCAACTTCGATTTTTTTGGATTTTGTCGAGTATTTTGGGTGTAGGATGTATATTTGAGTAAATTTAGATGAAAATAACTTCAATTTCTAGGATTGTGAAAAAAATTTTAGTTGGAAGTGTCAAATTTTAATAAATTTATTTGAAATCAACTTCGATTTTTTTATATTTTGTTGAGTATTTTTGTTGTAGGATCTATATTTGAGTAAATTTAGATAAAAATAACTTCAATTTTTTGGATTGTGCAAAAAATTTTAGTTGGAAGTGTCAAATTTTAATAAATTTATTTGAAACCAACTTCGATTTTTTTAGATTTTGTCGATTATTTTTGTTGTAGGATCTATATTTGAGTAAATTTAGATGAAAATAACTTCAAATTTTAGGATTGTGAAAAAAATTTTAGTTGGAAGTGTCAAATTTTAATAAATTTATTTGAAATCAACTTCGATTTTTTTGGATATTGTTGAGTATTTTTGTTGTAGGATCTATATTTGAGTAAATTTAGATGAAAATAACTTCCATTTTTAGGATTGTGAAAAAAAATTTAGTTGGAAGTGTCAAATTTTAATAAATTTATTTGAAACCAACTTCGATTTTTTTGGATTTTGTCGAGTATTTTTGGTGTAGGATGTATATTTGATTAAATTTAGATGAAAATAACTTCAATTTTTAGGATTGTGAAAAAAATTTTAGTTGGATGTGTCAAATTTTTATAAATTTATTTGAAACCAACTTCGAGTTTTTTTGGATTTTGTCGAGTATTTTTGTTGTAGGATTTATATTTGAGTAAATTTAGATGAAAATAACGACAATATTTTGGATTGTCAAAAATATTTGAGTTGGAAATGCCAAATTTTAATAAGTTTATTTGAAACCAACTTCGATTTTTTTGGATATTGTTGAGTATTTTTTTGTAGGATCTATATTTGAGTAAATTTAGATGAAAATAACTTCAATTTTTAGGATTGTGAAAAAAATTTTAGTTGGAAATGTCAAATTTTAATAAATTTATTTGAAATCAACTTCGATTCTTTTGGATTTTGTCGAGTATTTTTGGTGTAGGATGTATATTTGAGTAAATTTAGATGAAAATAACTTCAATTTTTTGGATTGTGAAAAAAAATTTTAGTTGGAAGTGCCAAATTTGAATAAATTTATTTGAAATCAACATCGATTTTTTTTTATTTTGTTGAGTATTTTTGTTGTAGGATCTATATTTGAGTAAATTTAGATAAAAATAACTTCAATTTTTTGGATTGTGCAAAAAATTTTAGTTGGAAGTGTCAAATTTTAATAAATTTCTTTGAAACCAACTTCGATTTTTTTTGATTTTGTCGAGTATTTTTGTTGTAGGATGTATATTTGAGTAAATTTAGATGAAACTAACGACCATTTTTTGGATTGTGAAGAAAATTTTAGTTGGAAGTGTCAAATTTTAATAAATTTATTTGAAACCAACTTCGATTTTTTTGGATTTTGTCGAGTATTTTTGGTGTAGGATGTATATGTGAGTAAATTTAGATAAAAATAACTTCAATTTTTTGGATTGTGAAAAAAATTTTAGTCGGAAGTGTCAAATTTTAATAAATTTATTTGAAATCAACTTCGTTTTTTTTGGATTTTGTTGATTATTTTTGGTAGGATCTATATTTGAGTAAATTTAGATGAAAATAACTTCAATTTTTAGGATTGTGAAATAAATTTTAGTTGGAAGTGTCAAATTTTAATAAATTTATTTGAAACCAACTTCGATTTTTTTAGATTTTGTCGATTATTTTTGTTGTAGGATCTATATTTGAGTAAATTTAGATGAAAATAACTTCAAATTTTAGGATTGTGAAAAAAATTTTAGTTGGAAGTGTCAAATTTTAATAAATTTATTTGAAATCAACTTCGATTCTTTTGGATTTTGTCGAGTATTTTTGGTGTAGGATGTATATTTGTGTAAATTTAGATGAAAATTACTTCAATTTTTTGGATTGTGAAAAAAAATTTTAGTTGGAAGTGCCAAATTTGAATAAATTTATTTGAAATCAACATCGATTTTTTTTTATTTTGTTGAGTATTTTTGTTGTAGGATCTATATTTGAGTAAATTTAGTTAAAAACAACTTCAATTTTTTGGATTGTGCAAAAAATTTTAGTTGGAAGTGTCAGATTTTAATAAATTTCTTTGAAACCAACATCGATTTTTTTGGATTTTGTCGAGTATTTTTGTTGTAGGATGTATATTTGAGTAAATTTAGATGAAACTAACGACCATTTTTTGGATTGTGTAGAAAATTTTAGTTGGAAGTGTCAAATTTTAATCAATTTATTTGAAACCAACTTCGATTTTTTTGGATTTTGTCGAGTATTTTGGGTGTAGGATGTATATTTGAGTAAATTTAGATGAAAATAACGACCATTTTTTGGATTGTGAATAAAATTTTAGTTGGAAATGTCAAATTTTAATAAATGTATTTGAAATCAACTTCGATTTTTTTGGATGTTGTTGAGTATTTTTGTTGTAGGATCTATATTTGAGTAAATTTAGATGAAAATAACTTCAATTTTTTGGATTGTGAAAAAAATTTTAGTCAGAAGTGTCAAATTTTAATAAATTTATTTGAAATCAACTTCGTTTTTTTTTTTATTTTGTTGAGTATTTTTTGTAGGATCTATATTTGAGTAAATTTAGATGAAAATAACTTGAATTTTTAGGATTGTGAAAAAAAATTTAGTTGGAAGTGTCAAATTTTAATCAATTTATTTGAAACCAACTTCGATTTTTTTGGATTTTGTCGAGTATTTTGGGTGTAGGATGTATATTTGAGTAAATTTAGATGAAAATAACGACCATTTTTTGGATTGTGTAGAAAATTTTAGTTGGAAGTGTCAAATTTTAATCAATTTATTTGAAATCAACTTCGATTCTTTTGGATTTTGTCGAGTATTTTTGGTGTAGGATGTATATTTGAGTAAATTTAGATGAAAATAACTTCAATTTTTTGGATTGTGAAAAAAAATTTTAGTTGGAAGTGCCAAATTTGAATAAATTTATTTGAAATCAACTTCGATTTTTTTTTATTTTGTTGAGTATTTTTGTTGTAGGATCTATATTTGAGTAAATTTAGTTAAAAACAACTTCAATTTTTTGGATTGTGCAAAAAATTTTAGTTGGAAGTGTCAGATTTTAATAAATTTCTTTGAAACCAACATCGATTTTTTTGGATTTTGTCGAGTATTTTTGTTGTAGGATGTATATTTGAGTAAATTTAGATGAAACTAACGACCATTTTTTGGATTGTGTAGAAAATTTTAGTTGGAAGTGTCAAATTTTAATCAATTTATTTGAAACCAACTTCGATTTTTTTGGATTTTGTCGAGTATTTTGGGTGTAGGATGTATATTTGAGTAAATTTAGATGAAAATAACGACCATTTTTTGGATTGTGAATAAAATTTTAGTTGGAAATGTCAAATTTTAATAAATGTATTTGAAATCAACTTCGATTTTTTTGGATGTTGTTGAGTATTTTTGTTGTAGGATCTATATTTGAGTAAATTTAGATGAAAATAACTTCAATTTTTTGGATTGTGAAAAAAATTTTAGTCAGAAGTGTCAAATTTTAATAAATTTATTTGAAATCAACTTCGTTTTTTTTTTTATTTTGTTGAGTATTTTTTGTAGGATCTATATTTGAGTAAATTTAGATGAAAATAACTTGAATTTTTAGGATTGTGAAAAAAAATTTAGTTGGAAGTGTCAAATTTTAATCAATTTATTTGAAACCAACTTCGATTTTTTTGGATTTTGTCGAGTATTTTGGGTGTAGGATGTATATTTGAGTAAATTTAGATGAAAATAACGACCATTTTTTGGATTGTGTAGAAAATTTTAGTTGGAAGTGTCAAATTTTAATAAATTTATTTGAAATCAACTTCGATTCTTTTGGATTTTGTCGAGTATTTTTGGTGTAGGATGGATATTTGAGTAAATTTAGATGAAAATAACTTCAATTTTTTGGATTGTGAAAAAAATTTTTGTTGGAAGTGCCAAATTTGAATAAATTTATTTGAAATCAACATCGATTTTTTTTTATTTTGTTGAGTATTTTTGTTGTAGGATCTATATTTGAGTAAATTTAGATAAAAATAACTTCAATTTTTTGGATTGTGCAAAAAATTTTAGTTGGAAGTGTCAAATTTTAATAAATTTCTTTGAAACCAACTTCGATTTTTTTGGATTTTGTCGAGTATTTTTGTTGTAGGATGTATATTTGAGTAAATTTAGATGAAACTAACGACCATTTTTTGGATTGTGAAGAAAATTTTAGTTGGAAGTGTCAAATTTTAATAAATTTATTTGAAACCAACTTCGATTTTTTTGGATTTTGTCGAGTATTTTTGGTGTAGGATGTATATTTGAGTAAATTTAGATGAAAATTACTTCAATTTTTTGGATTGTGAAAAAAAATTTTAGTTGGAAGTGCCAAATTTGAATAAATTTATTTGAAATCAACATCGATTTTTTTTATTTTGTTGAGTATTTTTGTTGTAGGATCTATATTTGAGTAAATTTAGATAAAAATAACTTCAATTTTTTTGATTGTGCAAAAAATTTTAGTTGGAAGTGTCAAATTTTAATAAATTTCTTTGAAACCAACTTCGATTTTTTTGGATTTTGTCGAGTATTTGTGTTGTAGGATGTATATTTGAGTAAATTTAGATGAAACTAACGACCATTTTTTGGATTGTGAAGAAAATTTTAGTTGGAAGTGTCAAATTTTAATAAATTTATTTGAAACCAACTTCGATTTTTTTGGATTTTGTCGAGTATTTTTGGTGTAGGATGTATATTTGAGTAAATTTAGATGAAAATAACTTCAATTTCTAGGATTGTGAAAAAAATTTTAGTTGGAAGTGTCAAATTTTAATCAATTTATTGGAAACCAACTTCGATTTTTTTGGATTTTGTCGAGTATTTTGGGTGTAGGATGTATATTTGAGTAAATTTAGATGAAAATAACTTCAATTTCTAGGATTGTGAAAAAAATTTTAGTTGGAAGTGCCAAATTTGAATAAATTTATTTGAAATCAACATCGATTTTTTTTTATTTTGTTGAGTATTTTTGTTGTAGGATCTATATTTGAGTAAATTTAGATAAAAATAACTTCAATTTTTTTGATTGTGCAAAAAATTTTAGTTGGAAGTGTCAAATTTTAATAAATTTCTTTGAAACCAACTTCGATTTTTTTGGATTTTGTCGAGTATTTGTGTTGTAGGATGTATATTTGAGTAAATTTAGATGAAACTAACGACCATTTTTTGGATTGTGAAGAAAATTTTAGTTGGAAGTGTCAAATTTTAATAAATTTATTTGAAACCAACTTCGATTTTTTTGGATTTTGTCGAGTATTTTTGGTGTAGGATGTATATTTGAGTAAATTTAGATGAAAATAACTTCAATTTCTAGGATTGTGAAAAAAATTTTAGTTGGAAGTGTCAAATTTTAATCAATTTATTGGAAACCAACTTCGATTTTTTTGGATTTTGTCGAGTATTTTGGGTGTAGGATGTATATTTGAGTAAATTTAGATGAAAATAACTTCAATTTCTAGGATTGTGAAAAAAATTTTAGTTGGAAGTGCCAAATTTGAATAAATTTATTTGAAATCAACATCGATTTTTTTTTATTTTGTTGAGTATTTTTGTTGTAGGATCTATATTTGAGTAAATTTAGATAAAAATAACTTCAATTTTTTTGATTGTGCAAAAAATTTTAGTTGGAAGTGTCAAATTTTAATAAATTTCTTTGAAACCAACTTCGATTTTTTTGGATTTTGTCGAGTATTTTTGTTGTAGGATGTATATTTGAGTAAATTTAGATGAAACTAACGACCATTTTTTGGATTGTGAAGTAAATTTTAGTTGGAAGTGTCAAATTTTAATAAATTTATTTGAAACCAACTTCGATTTTTTTGGATTTTGTCGAGTATTTTTGGTGTAGGATGTATATTTGAGTAAATTTAGATGAAAATAACGACAATATTTTGGATTGTCAAAAATATTTGAGTTGGAAATGCCAAATTTTAATAAGTTTATTTGAAACCAACTTCGATTTTTCTCGACTATGATGAGGTTTTTTGATAGAGAAGCTTAATTTGAGTAATTTCAGTTGAATTTAACGTCGATTTTATGGATTTTGTCACGATTTTTGTCTAATTTTAATAAATTTATTTAAAATCAACTTGGATTATTTTGGATTTTGTAGAGTATTTTTGTTGTAGGATCTATATTTGAGTAAATTTAGATGAAAATAACTTCAATTTTTTGGATTGGGAAAAAATTTTAGTTGGAAGTGTGAAATTTTATTAAATTTATTTGAATCCAACTTCGATTTTTTTGGATTTTGTCGAGTATTATTGTTGTAGGATGTATATTTGAGTAGATTTATATGAAAATAACGACCATTTTTTGGATTGTGAAGAAAATTTTAGTTGGAAGTGTCAAATTTTAATCAATTTATTTGAAATCAACTTCGATTCTTTTGGATTTTGTCGAGTATTTTTGGTGTAGGATGTATATTTGAGTAAATTTAGATGAAAATAACTTCAATTTTTTGGATTGGGAAAAAAAATTTTAGTTGGAAGTGCCAAATTTGAATAAATTTATTTGAAATCAACTTCGATTTTTTTTTATTTTGTTGAGTATTTTTGTTGTAGGATCTATATTTGAGTAAATTTAGTTAAAAACAACTTCAATTTTTTGGATTGTGCAAAAAATTTTAGTTGGAAGTGTCAAATTTTAATAAATTTCTTTGAAACCAACATCGATTTTTTTGGATTTTGTCGAGTATTTTTGTTGTAGGATGTATATTTGAGTAAATTTAGATGAAACTAACGACCATTTTTTGGATTGTGTAGAAAATTTTAGTTGGAAGTGTCAAATTTTAATCAATTTATTTGAAACCAACTTCGATTTTTTTGGATTTTGTCGAGTATTTTGGGTGTAGGATGTATATTTGAGTAAATTTAGATGAAAATAACGACAATTTTTTGGATTGTGAAAAAATTTTAGTTGGAAGTGTCAAATTTTAATAAATTTCTTTGAAACCAACATCGATTTTTTTGGATGTTGTTGAGTATTTTTGTTGTAGGATCTATATTTGAGTAAATTTAGATGAAAATAACTTCAATTTTTTGGATTGTGAAAAAAATTTTAGTCAGAAGTGTCAAATTTTAATAAATTTATTTGAAATCAACTTCGTTTTTTTTTTTATTTTGTTGAGTATTTTTTGTAGGATCTATATTTGAGTAAATTTAGATGAAAATAACTTGAATTTTTAGGATTGTGAAAAAAAATTTAGTTGGAAGTGTCAAATTTTAATCAATTTATTTGAAACCAACTTCGATTTTTTTGGATTTTGTCGAGTATTTTGGGTGTAGGATGTATATTTGAGTAAATTTAGATGAAACTAACGACCATTTTTTGGATTGTGAAGAAAATTTTAGTTGGAAGTGTCAAATTTTAATAAATTTATTTGAAACCAACTTCGATTTTTTTGGATTTTGTCGAGTATTTTTGTTGTAGGATGTATATTTGAGTAAATTTAGATGAAACTAACGACCATTTTTTGGATTGTGAAGAAAATTTTAGTTGGAAGTGTCAAATTTTAATAAATTTATTTGAAACCAACTTCGATTTTTTTGGATTTTGTCGAGTATTTTTGGTGTAGGATGTATATTTGAGTAAATTTAGATGAAAATAACGACAATATTTTGGATTGTCAAAAATATTTGAGTTGGAAATGCCAAATTTTAATAAGTTTATTTGAAACCAACTTCGATTTTTCTCGACTATGATGAGGTTTTTTGATAGAGAAGCTTAATTTGAGTAATTTCAGTTGAATTTAACGTCGATTTTATGGATTTTGTCACGATTTTTGTCTAATTTTAATAAATTTATTTAAAATCAACTTGGATTATTTTGGATTTTGTAGAGTATTTTTGTTGTAGGATCTATATTTGAGTAAATTTAGATGAAAATAACTTCAATTTTTTGGATTGGGAAAAAATTTTAGTTGGAAGTGTGAAATTTTATTAAATTTATTTGAAACCAACTTCGATTTTTTTGGATTTTGTCGAGTATTATTGTTGTAGGATGTATATTTGAGTAGATTTATATGAAAATGACGACAATTTTTTGGATTGTGAAAAAATTTTAGTTGGAAGTGCCAAATTTGAATAAATTTATTTGAAATCAACATCGATTTTTTTTATTTTGTTGAGTATTTTTGTTGTAGGATCTATATTTGAGTAAATTTAGATAAAAATAACTTCAATTTTTTTGATTGTGCAAAAAATTTTAGTTGGAAGTGTCAAATTTTAATAAATTTCTTTGAAACCAACTTCGATTTTTTTGGATTTTGTCGAGTATTTGTGTTGTAGGATGTATATTTGAGTAAATTTAGATGAAACTAACGACCATTTTTTGGATTGTGAAGAAAATTTTAGTTGGAAGTGTCAAATTTTAATAAATTTATTTGAAACCAACTTCGATTTTTTTGGATTTTGTCGAGTATTTTTGGTGTAGGATGTATATTTGAGTAAATTTAGATGAAAATAACGACAATATTTTGGATTGTCAAAAATATTTGAGTTGGAAATGCCAAATTTTAATAAGTTTATTTGAAACCAACTTCGATTTTTCTCGACTATGATGAGGTTTTTTGATAGAGAAGCTTAATTTGAGTAATTTCAGTTGAATTTAACGTCGATTTTATGGATTTTGTCACGATTTTTGTCTAATTTTAATAAATTTATTTAAAATCAACTTGGATTATTTTGGATTTTGTAGAGTATTTTTGTTGTAGGATCTATATTTGAGTAAATTTAGATGAAAATAACGACCATTTTTTGGATTGTGAAGAAAATTTTAGTTGGAAGTGTCAAATTTTAATCAATTTATTTGAAACCAACTTCGATTTTTTTGGATTTTGTCGAGTATTTTGGGTGTAGGATGTATATTTGAGTAAATTTAGATGAAACTAACGACCATTTTTTGGATTGTGAAGAAAATTTTAGTTGGAAGTGTCAAATTTTAATCAATTTATTTGAAACCAACTTCGATTTTTTTGGATTTTGTCGAGTATTTTGGGTGTAGGATGTATATTTGAGTAAATTTAGATGAAAATAACGACCATTTTTTGGATTGTGAAGAAAATTTTAGTTGGAAGTGTCAAATTTTAATAAATTTATTTGAAATCAACTTCGATTCTTTTGGATTTTGTCGAGTATTTTTGGTGTAGGATGTATATTTGAGTAAATTTAGATGAAAATAACTTCAATTTTTTGGATTGTGAAAAAAAATTTTAGTTGGAAGTGCCAAATTTGAATAAATTTATTTGAAATCAACTTCGATTTTTTTTTATTTTGTTGAGTATTTTTGTTGTAGGATCTATATTTGAGTAAATTTAGTTAAAAACAACTTCAATTTTTTGGATTGTGCAAAAAATTTTAGTTGGAAGTGTCAGATTTTAATAAATTTCTTTGAAACCAACATCGATTTTTTTGGATTTTGTCGAGTATTTTTGTTGTAGGATGTATATTTGAGTAAATTTAGATGAAACTAACGACCATTTTTTGGATTGTGTAGAAAATTTTAGTTGGAAGTGTCAAATTTTAATCAATTTATTTGAAACCAACTTCGATTTTTTTGGATTTTGTCGAGTATTTTGGGTGTAGGATGTATATTTGAGTAAATTTAGATGAAAATAACGACCATTTTTTGGATTGTGAAGAAAATTTTAGTTGGAAGTGTCAAATTTTAATCAATTTATTTGAAATCAACTTCGATTCTTTTGGATTTTGTCGAGTATTTTTGGTGTAGGATGTATATTTGAGTAAATTTAGATGAAAATAACTTCAATTTTTTGGATTGTGAAAAAAAATTTTAGTTGGAAGTGCCAAATTTGAATAAATTTATTTGAAATCAACTTCGATTTTTTTTTATTTTGTTGAGTATTTTTGTTGTAGGATCTATATTTGAGTAAATTTAGTTAAAAACAACTTCAATTTTTTGGATTGTGCAAAAAATTTTAGTTGGAAGTGTCAAATTTTAATAAATTTCTTTGAAACCAACATCGATTTTTTTGGATTTTGTCGAGTATTTTTGTTGTAGGATGTATATTTGAGTAAATTTAGATGAAACTAACGACCATTTTTTGGATTGTGTAGAAAATTTTAGTTGGAAGTGTCAAATTTTAATCAATTTATTTGAAACCAACTTCGATTTTTTTTGATTTTGTAGAGTATTTTGGGTGTAGGATGTATATTTGAGTAAATTTAGATGAAAATAACGACCATTTTTTGGATTGTGAATAAAATTTTAGTTGGAAATGTCAAATTTTAATAAATGTATTTGAAATCAACTTCGATTTTTTTGGATGTTGTTGAGTATTTTTGATGTAGGATCTATATTTGAGTAAATTTAGATGAAAATAACTTCAATTTTTTGGATTGTGAAAAAAATTTTAGTCAGAAGTGTCAAATTTTAATAAATTTATTTGAAATCAACTTCGTTTTTTTTTTGATTTTGTTGAGTATTTTTTGTAGGATCTATATTTGAGTAAATTTAGATGAAAATAACTTGAATTTTTAGGATTGTGAAAAAAAATTTAGTTGGAAGTGTCAAATTTTAATCAATTTATTTGAAACCAACTTCGATTTTTTTGGATTTTGTCGAGTATTTTGGGTGTAGGATGTATATTTGAGTAAATTTAGATGAAACTAACGACCATTTTTTGGATTGTGAAGAAAATTTTAGTTGGAAGTGTCAAATTTTAATAAATTTATTTGAAACCAACTTCGATTTTTTTGGATTTTGTCGAGTATTTTTGTTGTAGGATGTATATTTGAGTAAATTTAGATGAAACTAACGACCATTTTTTGGATTGTGAAGAAAATTTTAGTTGGAAGTGTCAAATTTTAATAAATTTATTTGAAACCAACTTCGATTTTTTTGGATTTTGTCGAGTATTTTTGGTGTAGGATGTATATTTGAGTAAATTTAGATGAAAATAACGACAATATTTTGGATTGTCAAAAATATTTGAGTTGGAAATGCCAAATTTTAATAAGTTTATTTGAAACCAACTTCGATTTTTCTCGACTATGATGAGGTTTTTTGATAGAGAAGCTTAATTTGAGTAATTTCAGTTGAATTTAACGTCGATTTTATGGATTTTGTCACGATTTTTGTCTAATTTTAATAAATTTATTTAAAATCAACTTGGATTATTTTGGATTTTGTAGAGTATTTTTGTTGTAGGATCTATATTTGAGTAAATTTAGATGAAAATGACGACAATTTTTTGGATTGTGAAAAAATTTTAGTTGGAAGTGTCAAATTTTAATAAATTTCTTTTAAACCAACATCGATTTTTTTGGATTTTGTCGAGTATTTTTGTTGTAGGATGTATATTTGAGTAAATTTAGATGAAACTAACGACCATTTTTTGGATTGTGAAGAAAATTTTAGTTGGAAGTGTCAAATTTTAATCAATTTATTTGAAACCAACTTCGATTTTTTTGGATTTTGTCGAGTATTTTGGGTGTAGGATGTATATT
Organism: Andrena praecox; assembly: GCA_963932275.1. Classification (NCBI taxonomy): domain Eukaryota; kingdom Metazoa; phylum Arthropoda; class Insecta; order Hymenoptera; family Andrenidae; genus Andrena; species Andrena praecox. The sequence continues at coordinate 24,648,669 of OZ010730.1, forward strand.
TGAGTAAATTTAGATGAAAATAACGACCATTTTTTGGATTGTGAAGAAAATTTTAGTTGGAAGTGTCAAATTTTAATAAATTTATTTGAAACCAACTTCGATTTTTTTGGATTTTGTCGAGTATTTTTGGTGTAGGATGTATATTTGAGTAAATTTAGATGAAAATAACTTCAATTTCTAGGATTGTGAAAAAAATTTTAGTTGGAAGTGTCAAATTTTAATCAATTTATTGGAAACCAACTTCGATTTTTTTGGATTTTGTCGAGTATTTTGGGTGTAGGATGTATATTTGAGTAAATTTAGATGAAAATAACTTCAATTTCTAGGATTGTGAAAAAAATTTTAGTTGGAAGTGCCAAATTTGAATAAATTTATTTGAAATCAACATCGATTTTTTTTTATTTTGTTGAGTATTTTTGTTGTAGGATCTATATTTGAGTAAATTTAGATAAAAATAACTTCAATTTTTTTGATTGTGCAAAAAATTTTAGTTGGAAGTGTCAAATTTTAATAAATTTCTTTGAAACCAACTTCGATTTTTTTGGATTTTGTCGAGTATTTTTGTTGTAGGATGTATATTTGAGTAAATTTAGATGAAACTAACGACCATTTTTTGGATTGTGAAGTAAATTTTAGTTGGAAGTGTCAAATTTTAATAAATTTATTTGAAACCAACTTCGATTTTTTTGGATTTTGTCGAGTATTTTTGGTGTAGGATGTATATTTGAGTAAATTTAGATGAAAATAACGACAATATTTTGGATTGTCAAAAATATTTGAGTTGGAAATGCCAAATTTTAATAAGTGTATTTGAAACCAACTTCGATTTTTCTCGACTATGATGAGGTTTTTTGATAGAGAAGCTTAATTTGAGTAATTTCAGTTGAATTTAACGTCGATTTTATGGATTTTGTCACGATTTTTGTCTAATTTTAATAAATTTATTTAAAATCAACTTGGATTATTTTGGATTTTGTAGAGTATTTTTGTTGTAGGATCTATATTTGAGTAAATTTAGATGAAAATAACTTCAATTTTTTGGATTGGGAAAAAATTTTAGTTGGAAGTGTGAAATTTTATTAAATTTATTTGAATCCAACTTCGATTTTTTTGGATTTTGTCGAGTATTATTGTTGTAGGATGTATATTTGAGTAGATTTATATGAAAATAACGACCATTTTTTGGATTGTGAAGAAAATTTTAGTTGGAAGTGTCAAATTTTAATCAATTTATTTGAAATCAACTTCGATTCTTTTGGATTTTGTCGAGTATTTTTGGTGTAGGATGTATATTTGAGTAAATTTAGATGAAAATAACTTCAATTTTTTGGATTGGGAAAAAAAATTTTAGTTGGAAGTGCCAAATTTGAATAAATTTATTTGAAATCAACTTCGATTTTTTTTTATTTTGTTGAGTATTTTTGTTGTAGGATCTATATTTGAGTAAATTTAGTTAAAAACAACTTCAATTTTTTGGATTGTGCAAAAAATTTTAGTTGGAAGTGTCAAATTTTAATAAATTTCTTTGAAACCAACATCGATTTTTTTGGATTTTGTCGAGTATTTTTGTTGTAGGATGTATATTTGAGTAAATTTAGATGAAACTAACGACCATTTTTTGGATTGTGTAGAAAATTTTAGTTGGAAGTGTCAAATTTTAATCAATTTATTTGAAACCAACTTCGATTTTTTTGGATTTTGTCGAGTATTTTGGGTGTAGGATGTATATTTGAGTAAATTTAGATGAAAATAACGACAATTTTTTGGATTGTGAAAAAATTTTAGTTGGAAGTGTCAAATTTTAATAAATTTCTTTGAAACCAACATCGATTTTTTTGGATGTTGTTGAGTATTTTTGTTGTAGGATCTATATTTGAGTAAATTTAGATGAAAATAACTTCAATTTTTTGGATTGTGAAAAAAATTTTAGTCAGAAGTGTCAAATTTTAATAAATTTATTTGAAATCAACTTCGTTTTTTTTTTTATTTTGTTGAGTATTTTTTGTAGGATCTATATTTGAGTAAATTTAGATGAAAATAACTTGAATTTTTAGGATTGTGAAAAAAAATTTAGTTGGAAGTGTCAAATTTTAATCAATTTATTTGAAACCAACTTCGATTTTTTTGGATTTTGTCGAGTATTTTGGGTGTAGGATGTATATTTGAGTAAATTTAGATGAAACTAACGACCATTTTTTGGATTGTGAAGAAAATTTTAGTTGGAAGTGTCAAATTTTAATAAATTTATTTGAAACCAACTTCGATTTTTTTGGATTTTGTCGAGTATTTTTGTTGTAGGATGTATATTTGAGTAAATTTAGATGAAACTAACGACCATTTTTTGGATTGTGAAGAAAATTTTAGTTGGAAGTGTCAAATTTTAATAAATTTATTTGAAACCAACTTCGATTTTTTTGGATTTTGTCGAGTATTTTTGGTGTAGGATGTATATTTGAGTAAATTTAGATGAAAATAACGACAATATTTTGGATTGTCAAAAATATTTGAGTTGGAAATGCCAAATTTTAATAAGTTTATTTGAAACCAACTTCGATTTTTCTCGACTATGATGAGGTTTTTTGATAGAGAAGCTTAATTTGAGTAATTTCAGTTGAATTTAACGTCGATTTTATGGATTTTGTCACGATTTTTGTCTAATTTTAATAAATTTATTTAAAATCAACTTGGATTATTTTGGATTTTGTAGAGTATTTTTGTTGTAGGATCTATATTTGAGTAAATTTAGATGAAAATAACTTCAATTTTTTGGATTGGGAAAAAATTTTAGTTGGAAGTGTGAAATTTTATTAAATTTATTTGAAACCAACTTCGATTTTTTTGGATTTTGTCGAGTATTATTGTTGTAGGATGTATATTTGAGTAGATTTATATGAAAATGACGACAATTTTTTGGATTGTGAAAAAATTTTAGTTGGAAGTGCCAAATTTGAATAAATTTATTTGAAATCAACATCGATTTTTTTTATTTTGTTGAGTATTTTTGTTGTAGGATCTATATTTGAGTAAATTTAGATAAAAATAACTTCAATTTTTTTGATTGTGCAAAAAATTTTAGTTGGAAGTGTCAAATTTTAATAAATTTCTTTGAAACCAACTTCGATTTTTTTGGATTTTGTCGAGTATTTGTGTTGTAGGATGTATATTTGAGTAAATTTAGATGAAACTAACGACCATTTTTTGGATTGTGAAGAAAATTTTAGTTGGAAGTGTCAAATTTTAATAAATTTATTTGAAACCAACTTCGATTTTTTTGGATTTTGTCGAGTATTTTTGGTGTAGGATGTATATTTGAGTAAATTTAGATGAAAATAACGACAATATTTTGGATTGTCAAAAATATTTGAGTTGGAAATGCCAAATTTTAATAAGTTTATTTGAAACCAACTTCGATTTTTCTCGACTATGATGAGGTTTTTTGATAGAGAAGCTTAATTTGAGTAATTTCAGTTGAATTTAACGTCGATTTTATGGATTTTGTCACGATTTTTGTCTAATTTTAATAAATTTATTTAAAATCAACTTGGATTATTTTGGATTTTGTAGAGTATTTTTGTTGTAGGATCTATATTTGAGTAAATTTAGATGAAAATAACTTCAATTTTTTGGATTGGGAAAAAATTTTAGTTGGAAGTGTGAAATTTTATTAAATTTATTTGAAACCAACTTCGATTTTTTTGGATTTTGTCGAGTATTATTGTTGTAGGATGTATATTTGAGTAGATTTATATGAAAATGACGACAATTTTTTGGATTGTGAAAAAATTTTAGTTGGAAGTGTCAAATTTTAATAAATTTCTTTGAAACCAACATCGATTTTTTTGGATTTTGTCGAGTATTTTTGTTGTAGGATGTATATTTGAGTAAATTTAGATGAAACTAACGACCATTTTTTGGATTGTGAAGAAAATTTTAGTTGGAAGTGTCAAATTTTAATCAATTTATTTGAAACCAACTTCGATTTTTTTGGATTTTGTCGAGTATTTTGGGTGTAGGATGTATATTTGAGTAAATTTAGATGAAAATAACGACCATTTTTTGGATTGTGAAGAAAATTTTAGTTGGAAGTGTCAAATTTTAATAAATTTATTTGAAATCAACTTCGATTCTTTTGGATTTTGTCGAGTATTTTTGGTGTAGGATGTATATTTGAGTAAATTTAGATGAAAATAACTTCAATTTTTTGGATTGTGAAAAAAAATTTTAGTTGGAAGTGCCAAATTTGAATAAATTTATTTGAAATCAACTTCGATTTTTTTTTATTTTGTTGAGTATTTTTGTTGTAGGATCTATATTTGAGTAAATTTAGTTAAAAACAACTTCAATTTTTTGGATTGTGCAAAAAATTTTAGTTGGAAGTGTCAGATTTTAATAAATTTCTTTGAAACCAACATCGATTTTTTTGGATTTTGTCGAGTATTTTTGTTGTAGGATGTATATTTGAGTAAATTTAGATGAAACTAACGACCATTTTTTGGATTGTGTAGAAAATTTTAGTTGGAAGTGTCAAATTTTAATCAATTTATTTGAAACCAACTTCGATTTTTTTGGATTTTGTCGAGTATTTTGGGTGTAGGATGTATATTTGAGTAAATTTAGATGAAAATAACGACCATTTTTTGGATTGTGAAGAAAATTTTAGTTGGAAGTGTCAAATTTTAATCAATTTATTTGAAATCAACTTCGATTCTTTTGGATTTTGTCGAGTATTTTTGGTGTAGGATGTATATTTGAGTAAATTTAGATGAAAATAACTTCAATTTTTTGGATTGTGAAAAAAAATTTTAGTTGGAAGTGCCAAATTTGAATAAATTTATTTGAAATCAACTTCGATTTTTTTTTATTTTGTTGAGTATTTTTGTTGTAGGATCTATATTTGAGTAAATTTAGTTAAAAACAACTTCAATTTTTTGGATTGTGCAAAAAATTTTAGTTGGAAGTGTCAAATTTTAATAAATTTCTTTGAAACCAACATCGATTTTTTTGGATTTTGTCGAGTATTTTTGTTGTAGGATGTATATTTGAGTAAATTTAGATGAAACTAACGACCATTTTTTGGATTGTGTAGAAAATTTTAGTTGGAAGTGTCAAATTTTAATCAATTTATTTGAAACCAACTTCGATTTTTTTTGATTTTGTAGAGTATTTTGGGTGTAGGATGTATATTTGAGTAAATTTAGATGAAAATAACGACCATTTTTTGGATTGTGAATAAAATTTTAGTTGGAAATGTCAAATTTTAATAAATGTATTTGAAATCAACTTCGATTTTTTTGGATGTTGTTGAGTATTTTTGATGTAGGATCTATATTTGAGTAAATTTAGATGAAAATAACTTCAATTTTTTGGATTGTGAAAAAAATTTTAGTCAGAAGTGTCAAATTTTAATAAATTTATTTGAAATCAACTTCGTTTTTTTTTTGATTTTGTTGAGTATTTTTTGTAGGATCTATATTTGAGTAAATTTAGATGAAAATAACTTGAATTTTTAGGATTGTGAAAAAAAATTTAGTTGGAAGTGTCAAATTTTAATCAATTTATTTGAAACCAACTTCGATTTTTTTGGATTTTGTCGAGTATTTTGGGTGTAGGATGTATATTTGAGTAAATTTAGATGAAAATAACGACCATTTTTTGGATTGTGAAGAAAATTTTAGTTGGAAGTGTCAAATTTTAATCAATTTATTTGAAATCAACTTCGATTCTTTTGGATTTTGTCGAGTATTTTTGGTGTAGGATGTATATTTGAGTAAATTTAGATGAAAATAACTTCAATTTTTTGGATTGTGAAAAAAAATTTTAGTTGGAAGTGCCAAATTTGAATAAATTTATTTGAAATCAACTTCGATTTTTTTTTATTTTGTTGAGTATTTTTGTTGTAGGATCTATATTTGAGTAAATTTAGTTAAAAACAACTTCAATTTTTTGGATTGTGCAAAAAATTTTAGTTGGAAGTGTCAGATTTTAATAAATTTCTTTGAAACCAACATCGATTTTTTTGGATTTTGTCGAGTATTTTTGTTGTAGGATGTATATTTGAGTAAATTTAGATGAAACTAACGACCATTTTTTGGATTGTGTAGAAAATTTTAGTTGGAAGTGTCAAATTTTAATCAATTTATTTGAAACCAACTTCGATTTTTTTGGATTTTGTCGAGAATTTTGGGTGTAGGATGTATATTTGAGTAAATTTAGATTAAAATAACGACCATTTTTTGGATTGTGAATAAAATTTTAGTTGGAAATGTCAAATTTTAATAAATGTATTTGAAATCAACTTCGATTTTTTTGGATGTTGTTGAGTATTTTTGTTGTAGGATCTATATTTGAGTAAATTTAGATGAAAATAACTTCAATTTTTTGGATTGTGAAAAAAATTTTAGTCAGAAGTGTCAAATTTTAATAAATTTATTTGAAATCAACTTCGTTTTTTTTTTGATTTTGTTGAGTATTTTTTGTAGGATCTATATTTGAGTAAATTTAGATGAAAATAACTTGAATTTTTAGGATTGTGAAAAAAAATTTAGTTGGAAGTGTCAAATTTTAATCAATTTATTTGAAACCAACTTCGATTTTTTTGGATTTTGTCGAGTATTTTGGGTGTAGGATGTATATTTGAGTAAATTTAGATGAAACTAACGACCATTTTTTGGATTGTGAAGAAAATTTTAGTTGGAAGTGTCAAATTTTAATAAATTTATTTGAAACCAACTTCGATTTTTTTGGATTTTGTCGAGTATTTTTGTTGTAGGATGTATATTTGAGTAAATTTAGATGAAACTAACGACCATTTTTTGGATTGTGAAGAAAATTTTAGTTGGAAGTGTCAAATTTTAATAAATTTATTTGAAACCAACTTCGATTTTTTTGGATTTTGTCGAGTATTTTTGGTGTAGGATGTATATTTGAGTAAATTTAGATGAAAATAACGACAATATTTTGGATTGTCAAAAATATTTGAGTTGGAAATGCCAAATTTTAATAAGTTTATTTGAAACCAACTTCGATTTTTCTCGACTATGATGAGGTTTTTTGATAGAGAAGCTTAATTTGAGTAATTTCAGTTGAATTTAACGTCGATTTTATGGATTTTGTCACGATTTTTGTCTAATTTTAATAAATTTATTTAAAATCAACTTGGATTATTTTGGATTTTGTAGAGTATTTTTGTTGTAGGATCTATATTTGAGTAAATTTAGATGAAAATAACTTCAATTTTTTGGATTGGGAAAAAATTTTAGTTGGAAGTGTGAAATTTTATTAAATTTATTTGAAACCAACTTCGATTTTTTTGGATTTTGTCGAGTATTATTGTTGTAGGATGTATATTTGAGTAGATTTATATGAAAATGACGACAATTTTTTGGATTGTGAAAAAATTTTAGTTGGAAGTGTCAAATTTTAATAAATTTCTTTGAAACCAACATCGATTTATTTGGATTTTGTCGAGTATTTTTGTTGTAGGATGTATATTTGAGTAAATTTAGATGAAACTAACGACCATTTTTTGGATTGTGAAGAAAATTTTAGTTGGAAGTGTCAAATTTTAATCAATTTATTTGAAACCAACTTCGATTTTTTTGGATTTTGTCGAGTATTTTGGGTGTAGGATGTATATTTGAGTAAATTTAGATGAAAATAACGACCATTTTTTGGATTGTGAAGAAAATTTTAGTTGGAAGTGTCAAATTTTAATCAATTTATTTGAAATCAACTTCGATTCTTTTGGATTTTGTCGAGTATTTTTGGTGTAGGATGTATATTTGAGTAAATTTAGATGAAAATAACTTCAATTTTTTGGATTGTGAAAAAAAATTTTAGTTGGAAGTGCCAAATTTGAATAAATTTATTTGAAATCAACTTCGATTTTTTTTTATTTTGTTGAGTATTTTTGTTGTAGGATCTATATTTGAGTAAATTTAGTTAAAAACAACTTCAATTTTTTGGATTGTGCAAAAAATTTTAGTTGGAAGTGTCAGATTTTAATAAATTTCTTTGAAACCAACATCGATTTTTTTGGATTTTGTCGAGTATTTTTGTTGTAGGATGTATATTTGAGTAAATTTAGATGAAACTAACGACCATTTTTTGGATTGTGTAGAAAATTTTAGTTGGAAGTGTCAAATTTTAATCAATTTATTTGAAACCAACTTCGATTTTTTTTTGATTTTGTAGAGTATTTTGGGTGTAGGATGTATATTTGAGTAAATTTAGATGAAAATAACGACCATTTTTTGGATTGTGAATAAAATTTTAGTTGGAAATGTCAAATTTTAATAAATGTATTTGAAATCAACTTCGATTTTTTTGGATGTTGTTGAGTATTTTTGATGTAGGATCTATATTTGAGTAAATTTAGATGAAAATAACTTCAATTTTTTGGATTGTGAAAAAAATTTTAGTCAGAAGTGTCAAATTTTAATAAATTTATTTGAAATCAACTTCGTTTTTTTTTTGATTTTGTTGAGTATTTTTTGTAGGATCTATATTTGAGTAAATTTAGATGAAAATAACTTGAATTTTTAGGATTGTGAAAAAAAATTTAGTTGGAAGTGTCAAATTTTAATCAATTTATTTGAAACCAACTTCGATTTTTTTGGATTTTGTCGAGTATTTTGGGTGTAGGATGTATATTTGAGTAAATTTAGATGAAACTAACGACCATTTTTTGGATTGTGAAGAAAATTTTAGTTGGAAGTGTCAAATTTTAATAAATTTATTTGAAACCAACTTCGATTTTTTTGGATTTTGTCGAGTATTTTTGTTGTAGGATGTATATTTGAGTAAATTTAGATGAAACTAACGACCATTTTTTGGATTGTGATGAAAATTTTAGTTGGAAGTGTCAAATTTTAATAAATTTATTTGAAACCAACTTCGATTTTTTTGGATTTTGTCGAGTATTTTTGGTGTAGGATGTATATTTGAGTAAATTTAGATGAAAATAACGACAATATTTTGGATTGTCAAAAATATTTGAGTTGGAAATGCCAAATTTTAATAAGTTTATTTGAAACCAACTTCGATTTTTCTCGACTATGATGAGGTTTTTTGATAGAGAAGCTTAATTTGAGTAATTTCAGTTGAATTTAACGTCGATTTTATGGATTTTGTCACGATTTTTGTCTAATTTTAATAAATTTATTTAAAATCAACTTGGATTATTTTGGATTTTGTAGAGTATTTTTGTTGTAGGATCTATATTTGAGTAAATTTAGATGAAAATAACTTCAATTTTTTGGATTGGGAAAAAATTTTAGTTGGAAGTGTGAAATTTTATTAAATTTATTTGAAACCAACTTCGATTTTTTTGGATTTTGTCGAGTATTATTGTTGTAGGATGTATATTTGAGTAGATTTATATGAAAATGACGACAATTTTTTGGATTGTGAAAAAATTTTAGTTGGAAGTGTCAAATTTTAATAAATTTCTTTGAAACCAACATCGATTTTTTTGGATTTTGTCGAGTATTTTTGTTGTAGGATGTATATTTGAGTAAATTTAGATGAAACTAACGACCATTTTTTGGATTGTGAAGAAAATTTTAGTTGGAAGTGTCAAATTTTAATCAATTTATTTGAAACCAACTTCGATTTTTTTGGATTTTGTCGAGTATTTTGGGTGTAGGATGTATATTTGAGTAAATTTAGATGAAAATAACGACCATTTTTTGGATTGTGAAGAAAATTTTAGTTGGAAGTGTCAAATTTTAATCAATTTATTTGAAATCAACTTCGATTCTTTTGGATTTTGTCGAGTATTTTTGGTGTAGGATGTATATTTGAGTAAATTTAGATGAAAATAACTTCAATTTTTTGGATTGTGAAAAAAAATTTTAGTTGGAAGTGCCAAATTTGAATAAATTTATTTGAAATCAACTTCGATTTTTTTTTATTTTGTTGAGTATTTTTGTTGTAGGATCTATATTTGAGTAAATTTAGTTAAAAACAACTTCAATTTTTTGGATTGTGCAAAAAATTTTAGTTGGAAGTGTCAGATTTTAATAAATTTCTTTGAAACCAACATCGATTTTTTTGGATTTTGTCGAGTATTTTTGTTGTAGGATGTATATTTGAGTAAATTTAGATGAAACTAACGACCATTTTTTGGATTGTGTAGAAAATTTTAGTTGGAAGTGTCAAATTTTAATCAATTTATTTGAAACCAACTTCGATTTTTTTGGATTTTGTCGAGTATTTTGGGTGTAGGATGTATATTTGAGTAAATTTAGATGAAAATAACGACCATTTTTTGGATTGTGAATAAAATTTTAGTTGGAAATGTCAAATTTTAATAAATGTATTTGAAATCAACTTCGATTTTTTTGGATGTTGTTGAGTATTTTTGGTGTAGGATCTATATTTGAGTAAATTTAGATGAAAATAACTTCAATTTTTTGGATTGTGAAAAAAATTTTAGTCAGAAGTGTCAAATTTTAATAAATTTATTTGAAATCAACTTCGTTTTTTTTTTTATTTTGTTGAGTATTTTTTGTAGGATCTATATTTGAGTAAATTTAGATGAAAATAACTTGAATTTTTAGGATTGTGAAAAAAAATTTAGTTGGAAGTGTCAAATTTTAATAAATTTATTTGAAACCAACTTCGATTTTTTTGGATTTTGTCGAGTATTTTTGGTGTAGGATTTATATTTGAGTAAATTTAGATGAAAATAACGACAATATTTTGGATTGTCAAAAATATTTGAGTTGGAAATGCCAAATTTTAATAAGTTTATTTGAAACCAACTTCGATTTTTTTGGATATTGTTGAGTATTTTTTTGTAGGATCTATATTTGAGTAAATTTAGATAAAAATAACTTCAATTTTTTGGATTGTGCAAAAAATTTTAGTTGGAAGTGTCAAATTTTAATAAATTTCTTTGAAACCAACTTCGATTTTTTTGGATTTTGTCGAGTATTTTTGTTGTAGGATGTATATTTGAGTAAATTTAGATGAAACTAACGACCATTTTTTGGATTGTGAAGAAAATTTTAGTTGGAAGTGTCAAATTTTAATAAATTTATTTGAAACCAACTTCGATTTTTTTGGATTTTGTCGAGTATTTTTGGTGTAGGATGTATATTTGAGTAAATTTAGATGAAAATAACTTCAATTTTTTGGATTGTGAAAAAAATTTTAGTCGGAAGTGTCAAATTTTAAAAAATTTATTTGAAATCAACTTCGTTTTTTTTGGATTTTGTTGATTATTTTTGGTAGGATCTATATTTGAGTAAATTTAGATGAAAATAACTTCAATTTTTAGGATTGTGAAATAAATTTTAGTTGGAAGTGTCAAATTTTAATAAATTTATTTGAAACAAACTTCGATTTTTTTAGATTTTGTCGATTATTTTTGTTGTAGGATCTATATTTGAGTAAATTTAGATGAAAATAACTTCAAATTTTAGGATTGTGAAAAAAATTTTAGTTGGAAGTGTCAAATTTTAATAAATTTATTTGAAATCAACTTCGATTCTTTTGGATTTTGTCGAGTATTTTGGGTGTAGGATGTATATTTGAGTAAATTTATATGAAAATGACGACAATTTTTTGGATTGTGAAAAAATTTTAGTTGGAAGTGTCAAATTTTAATAAATTTCTTTGAAACCAACATCGATTTTTTTGGATTTTGTCGAGTATTTTTGTTGTAGGATGTATATTTGAGTAAATTTAGATGAAACTAACGACCATTTTTTGGATTGTGAAGAAAATTTTAGTTGGAAGTGTCAAATTTTAATCAATTTATTTGAAACCAACTTCGATTTTTTTGGATTTTGTCGAGTATTTTGGGTGTAGGATGTATATTTGAGTAAATTTAGATGAAAATAACGACCATTTTTTGGATTGTGAAGAAAATTTTAGTTGGAAGTGTCAAATTTTAATCAATTTATTTGAAATCAACTTCGATTCTTTTGGATTTTGTCGAGTATTTTTGGTGTAGGATGTATATTTGAGTAAATTTAGATGAAAATAACTTCAATTTTTTGGATTGTGAAAAAAAATTTTAGTTGGAAGTGCCAAATTTGAATAAATTTATTTGAAATCAACTTCGATTTTTTTTTATTTTGTTGAGTATTTTTGTTGTAGGATCTATATTTGAGTAAATTTAGTTAAAAACAACTTCAATTTTTTGGATTGTGCAAAAAATTTTAGTTGGAAGTGTCAGATTTTAATAAATTTCTTTGAAACCAACATCGATTTTTTTTGATTTTGTCGAGTATTTTTGTTGTAGGATGTATATTTGAGTAAATTTAGATGAAACTAACGACCATTTTTTGGATTGTGTAGAAAATTTTAGTTGGAAGTGTCAAATTTTAATCAATTTATTTGAAACCAACTTCGATTTTTTTGGATTTTGTCGAGTATTTTGGGTGTAGGATGTATATTTGAGTAAATTTAGATGAAAATAACGACCATTTTTTGGATTGTGAATAAAATTTTAGTTGGAAATGTCAAATTTTAATAAATGTATTTGAAATCAACTTCGATTTTTTTGGATGTTGTTGAGTATTTTTGTTGTAGGATCTATATTTGAGTAAATTTAGATGAAAATAACTTCAATTTTTTGGATTGTGAAAAAAATTTTAGTCAGAAGTGTCAAATTTTAATAAATTTATTTGAAATCAACTTCGTTTTTTTTTTGATTTTGTTGAGTATTTTTTGTAGGATCTATATTTGAGTAAATTTAGATGAAAATAACTTGAATTTTTAGGATTGTGAAAAAAAATTTAGTTGGAAGTGTCAAATTTTAATCAATTTATTTGAAACCAACTTCGATTTTTTTGGATTTTGTCGAGTATTTTGGGTGTAGGATGTATATTTGAGTAAATTTAGATGAAAATAACTTCAATTTCTAGGATTGTGAAAAAAATTTTAGTTGGAAGTGTCAAATTTTAATCAATTTATTTGAAACCAACTTCGATTTTTTTGAATTTTGTCGAGTATTTTGGGTGTAGGATGTATATTTGAGTAAATTTAGATGAAAATAACTTCAATTTTTTGGATTGTGAAAAAAATTTTAGTTGGTAGTGTCAAATTTTAATAAATTTATTTGAAACCAACTTCGATTTTTTTGGATTTTGTGGAGTATTTTTGGTGTAGGATGTATATTTGAGTAAATTTAGATGAAAATAACTTCAATTTTTAGGATTGTGAAAAAAAATTTAGTTGGAAGTGTCAAATTTTAATAAATTTATTTGAAACCAACTTCGATTTTTTTGGATTTTGTCGAGTATTTTTGGTGTAGGATGTATATTTGAGTAAATTTAGATGAAAATAACTTCAATTTTTTTGATTGTGCAAAAAATTTTAGTTGGAAGTGTCAAATTTTAATAAGTTTATTTGAAACCAACTTCGATTTTTCTCGACTATGATGAGGTTTTTTGATAGAGAAGCTTAATTTGAGTAATTTCAGTTGAATTTAACGTCGATTTTATGGATTTTGTCACGATTTTTGTCTAATTTTAATAAATTTATTTAAAATCAACTTGGATTATTTTGGATTTTGTAGAGTATTTTTGTTGTAGGATCTATATTTGAGTAAATTTAGATGAAAATAACTTCAATTTTTTGGATTGGGAAAAAATTTTAGTTGGAAGTGTGAAATTTTATTAAATTTATTTGAATCCAACTTCGATTTTTTTGGATTTTGTCGAGTATTATTGTTGTAGGATGTATATTTGAGTAGATTTATATGAAAATGACGACAATTTTTTGGATTGTGAAAAAATTTTAGTTGGAAGTGTCAAATTTTAATAAATTTCTTTGAAACCAACATCGATTTTTTTGGATTTTGTCGAGTATTTTTGTTGTAGGATGTATATTTGAGTAAATTTAGATGAAACTAACGACCATTTTTTGGATTGTGAAGAAAATTTTAGTTGGAAGTGTCAAATTTTAATCAATTTATTTGAAACCAACTTCGATTTTTTTGGATTTTGTCGAGTATTTTGGGTGTAGGATGTATATTTGAGTAAATTTAGATGAAAATAACGACCATTTTTTGGATTGTGAAGAAAATTTTAGTTGGAAGTGTCAAATTTTAATCAATTTATTTGAAATCAACTTCGATTCTTTTGGATTTTGTCGAGTATTTTTGGTGTAGGATGTATATTTGAGTAAATTTAGATGAAAATAACTTCAATTTTTTGGATTGTGAAAAAAAATTTTAGTTGGAAGTGCCAAATTTGAATAAATTTATTTGAAATCAACTTCGATTTTTTTTTATTTTGTTGAGTATTTTTGTTGTAGGATCTATATTTGAGTAAATTTAGTTAAAAACAACTTCAATTTTTTGGATTGTGCAAAAAATTTTAGTTGGAAGTGTCAGATTTTAATAAATTTCTTTGAAACCAACATCGATTTTTTTGGATTTTGTCGAGTATTTTTGTTGTAGGATGTATATTTGAGTAAATTTAGATGAAACTAACGACCATTTTTTGGATTGTGTAGAAAATTTTAGTTGGAAGTGTCAAATTTTAATCAATTTATTTGAAACCAACTTCGATTTTTTTGGATTTTGTCGAGTATTTTGGGTGTAGGATGTATATTTGAGTAAATTTAGATGAAAATAACGACCATTTTTTGGATTGTGAATAAAATTTTAGTTGGAAATGTCAAATTTTAATAAATGTATTTGAAATCAACTTCGATTTTTTTGGATGTTGTTGAGTATTTTTGTTGTAGGATCTATATTTGAGTAAATTTAGATGAAAATAACTTCAATTTTTTGGATTGTGAAAAAAATTTTAGTCAGAAGTGTCAAATTTTAATAAATTTATTTGAAATCAACTTCGTTTTTTTTTTGATTTTGTTGAGTATTTTTTGTAGGATCTATATTTGAGTAAATTTAGATGAAAATAACTTGAATTTTTAGGATTGTGAAAAAAAATTTAGTTGGAAGTGTCAAATTTTAATCAATTTATTTGAAACCAACTTCGATTTTTTTGGATTTTGTCGAGTATTTTGGGTGTAGGATGTATATTTGAGTAAATTTAGATGAAAATAACTTCAATTTCTAGGATTGTGAAAAAAATTTTAGTTGGAAGTGTCAAATTTTAATCAATTTATTTGAAACCAACTACGATTTTTTTGGATTTTGTCGAGTATTTTTGTTGTAGGATCTATATTTGAGTAAATTTAGATGAAAATAACTTCAATTTTTTGGATTGTGAAAAAAATTTTAGTTGGCAGTGTCAAATTTTAATAAATTTATTTGAAATCAACTTCGATTTTTTTGGATTTTGTTGAGTATTTTTTTGTAGGATCTATATTTGAGTAAATTTAGATGAAAATAACATCAATTTTTAGGATTGTGAAAAATATTTTAGTTGGAAGTGCCAAATTTGAATAAATTTATTTGAAATCAACTTCGATTTTTTTGGATTTTGTCGAGTATTTTTGGTGTAGGATGTATATTTGAGTAAATTTAGATGAAAATAACTTCAATTTCTAGGATTGTGAAAAAAATTTTAGTTGGAAGTGTCAAATTTTAATAAATTTATTTGAAACCAACTTCGATTTTTTTGGATTTTGTTGAGTATTTTTTTGTAGGATCTATATTTGAGTAAATTTAGATGAAAATAACTTCAAATTTTAGGATTGTGAAAAAAATTTTAGTTGGAAGTGTCCAATTTTAATAAATTTATTTGAAATCAACTTCGATTCTTTTGGATTTTGTCGAGTATTTTTGGTGTAGGATGTATATTTGAGTAAATTTAGATGAAAATAACTTCAATTTTTTGGATTGGGAAAAAAAATTTTAGTTGGAAGTGCCAAATTTGAATAAATTTATTTGAAATCAACTTCGATTTTTTTTTATTTTGTTGAGTATTTTTGTTGTAGGATCTATATTTGAGTAAATTTAGATAAAAATAACTTTAATTTTTTGGATTGTGCAAAAAATTTTAGTTGGAAGTGTCAAATTTTAATAAATTTCTTTGAAACCAACTTCGATTTTTTTGGATTTTGTCGAGTATTTTTGTTGTAGGATGTATATTTGAGTAAATTTAGATGAAAATAACGACCATTTTTTGGATTGTGAAGAAAATTTTTAGTTGGAAGTGTCAAATTTTAATAAATTTATGTGAAACCAACTTCGATTTTTTTGGATTTTGTCGAGTATTTTTGGTGTAGGATGTATATTTGAGTAAATTTAGATGAAAATAACTTCAATTTCTAGGATTATGAAAAAAATTTTAGTTGGAAGTGTCAAATTTTAAAAAATTTATTTGAAACCAACTTCGATTTTTTTGGATTTTGTCGAGTATTTTGGGTGTAGGATGTATATTTGAGTAAATTTAGATGAAAATAACGACCATTTTTTGGATTGTGAAGAAAATTTTAGTTGGAAGTGTCAAATTTTAATCAATTTATTTGAAATCAACTTCGATTCTTTTGGATTTTGTCGAGTATTTTTGGTGTAGGATGTATATTTGAGTAAATTTAGATGAAAATAACTTCAATTTTTTGGATTGTGAAAAAAAATTTTAGTTGGAAGTACCAAATTTGAATAAATTTATTTGAAATCAACTTCGATTTTTTTTTATTTTGTTGAGTATTTTTGTTGTAGGATCTATATTTGAGTAAATTTAGTTAAAAACAACTTCAATTTTTTGGATTGTGCAAAAAATTTTAGTTGGAAGTGTCAAATTTTAATAAATTTCTTTGAAACCAACATCGATTTTTTTGGATTTTGTCGAGTATTTTTGTTGTAGGATGTATATTTGAGTAAATTTAGATGAAACTAACGACCATTTTTTGGATTGTGTAGAAAATTTTAGTTGGAAGTGTCAAATTTTAATCAATTTATTTGAAACCAACTTCGATTTTTTTTGATTTTGTAGAGTATTTTGGGTGTAGGATGTATATTTGAGTAAATTTAGATGAAAATAACGACCATTTTTTGGATTGTGAATAAAATTTTAGTTGGAAATGTCAAATTTTAATAAATGTATTTGAAATCAACTTCGATTTTTTTGGATGTTGTTGAGTATTTTTGTTGTAGGATCTATATTTGAGTAAATTTAGATGAAAATAACTTCAATTTTTTGGATTGTGAAAAAAATTTTAGTCAGAAGTGTCAAATTTTAATAAATTTATTTGAAATCAACTTCGTTTTTTTTTTATTTTGTTGAGTATTTTTTGTAGGATCTATATTTGAGTAAATTTAGATGAAAATAACTTGAATTTTTAGGATTGTGAAAAAAAATTTAGTTGGAAGTGTCAAATTTTAATAAATTTATTTGAAACCAACTTCGATTTTTTTGGATTTTGTCGAGTATTTTTGGTGTAGGATTTATATTTGAGTAAATTTAGATGAAAATAACGACAATATTTTGGATTGTCAAAAATATTTGAGTTGGAAATGCCAAATTTTAATAAGTTTATTTGAAACCAACTTCGATTTTTTTGGATATTGTTGAGTATTTTTTTGTAGGATCTATATTTGAGTAAATTTAGATAAAAATAACTTCAATTTTTTAGATTGTGCAAAAAATTTTAGTTGGAAGTGTCAAATTTTAATAAATTTCTTTGAAACCAACTTCGATTTTTTTGGATTTTGTCGAGTATTTTTGTTGTAGGATGTATATTTGAGTAAATTTAGATGAAACTAACGACCATTTTTTGGATTGTGAAGAAAATTTTAGTTGGAAGTGTCAAATTTTAATAAATTTATTTGAAACCAACTTCGATTTTTTTGGATTTTGTCGAGTATTTTTGGTGTAGGATGTATATTTGAGTAAATTTAGATGAAAATAACTTCAATTTTTAGGATTGTGAATTAAATTTTAGTTGGAAGTGTCAAATTTTAATAAATTTATTTGAAACAAACTTCGATTTTTTTAGATTTTGTCGATTATTTTTGTTGTAGGATCTATATTTGAGTAAATTTAGATGAAAATAACTTCAAATTTTAGGATTGTGAAAAAAATTTTAGTTGGAAGTGTCAAATTTTAATAAATTTATTTGAAACAAACTTCGATTTTTTTAGATTTTGTCGATTATTTTTGTTGTAGGATCTATATTTGAGTAAATTTAGATGAAAATAACTTCAAATTTTAGGATTGTGAAAAAAATTTTAGTTGGAAGTGTCAAATTTTAATAAATTTATTTGAAATCAACTTCGATTCTTTTGGATTTTGTCGAGTATTTTGGGTGTAGGATGTATATTTGAGTAAATTTATATGAAAATGACGACAATTTTTTGGATTGTGAAAAAATTTTAGTTGGAAATGTCAAATTTTAATAAATGTATTTGAAATCAACTTCGATTTTTTTGGATGTTGTTGAGTATTTTTGTTGTAGGATCTATATTTGAGTAAATTTAGATGAAAATAACTTCAATTTTTTGGATTGTGAAAAAAATTTTAGTCAGAAGTGTCAAATTTTAATAAATTTATTTGAAATCAACTTCGTTTTTTTTTTGATTTTGTTGAGTATTTTTGTAGGATCTATATTTGAGTAAATTTAGATGAAAATAACTTGAATTTTTAGGATTGTGAAAAAAAATTTAGTTGGAAGTGTCAAATTTTAATCAATTTATTTGAAACCAACTTCGATTTTTTTGGATTTTGTCGAGTATTTTGGGTGTAGGATGTATATTTGAGTAAATTTAGATGAAAATAACTTCAATTTTTAGGATTGTGGAAAAAAATTTAGTTGGAAGTGTCAAATTTTAATAAATTTATTTGAAATCAACTTCGATTCTTTTGGATTTTGTCGAGTATTTTTGGTGTAGGATGTATATTTGAGTAAATTTAGATGAAAATTACTTCAATTTTTTGGATTGTGAAAAAAAATTTTAGTTGGAAGTGCCAAATTTGAATAAATTTATTTGAAATCAACATCGATTTTTTTTATTTTGTTGAGTATTTTTGTTGTAGGATCTATATTTGAGTAAATTTAGATAAAAATAACTTCAATTTTTTTGATTGTGCAAAAAATTTTAGTTGGAAGTGTCAAATTTTAATAAATTTCTTTGAAACCAACTTCGATTTTTTTGGATTTTGTCGAGTATTTTTGTTGTAGGATGTATATTTGAGTAAATTTAGATGAAACTAACGACCATTTTTTGGATTGTGAAGAAAATTTTAGTTGGAAGTGTCAAATTTTAATAAATTTATTTGAAACCAACTTCGATTTTTTTTGATTTTGTCGAGTATTTTTGGTGTAGGATGTATATTTGAGTAAATTTAGATGAAAATAACTTCAATTTCTAGGATTGTGAAAAAAATTTTAGTTGGAAGTGTCAAATTTTAATCAATTTATTTGAAACCAACTTCGATTTTTTTGGATTTTGTCGAGTATTTTGGGTGTAGGATGTATATTTGAGTAAATTTAGATGAAAATAACTTCAATTTCTAGGATTGTGAAAAAAATTTTAGTTGGAAGTGCCAAATTTGAATAAATTTATTTGAAATCAACATCGATTTTTTTTTATTTTGTTGAGTATTTTTGTTGTAGGATCTATATTTGAGTAAATTTAGATAAAAATAACTTCAATTTTTTTGATTGTGCAAAAAATTTTAGTTGGAAGTGTCAAATTTTAATAAATTTCTTTGAAACCAACTTCGATTTTTTTGGATTTTGTCGAGTATTTTTGTTGTAGGATGTATATTTGAGTAAATTTAGATGAAACTAACGACCATTTTTTGGATTGTGAAGAAAATTTTAGTTGGAAGTGTCAAATTTTAATAAATTTATTTGAAACCAACTTCGATTTTTTTGGATTTTGTCGAGTATTTTTGGTGTAGGATGTATATTTGAGTAAATTTAGATGAAAATAACTTCAATTTCTAGGATTGTGAAAAAAATTTTAGTTGGAAGTGTCAAATTTTAATCAATTTATTTGAAACCAACTTCGATTTTTTTGGATTTTGTCGAGTATTTTGGGTGTAGGATGTATATTTGAGTAAATTTAGATGAAAATAACTTCAATTTCTAGGATTGTGAAAAAAATTTTAGTTGGAAGTGTCAAATTTTAATAAATTTATTTGAAATCAACTTCGATTTTTTTTTATTTTGTTGAGTATTTTTGTTGTAGGATCGATATTTGAGTAAATTTAGATAAAAATAACTTCAATTTTTTGGATTGTGCAAAAAATTTTAGTTGGAAGTGTCAAATTTTAATAAATTTCTTTGAAACCAACTTCGATTTTTTTGGATTTTGTCGAGTATTTTTGTTGTAGGATGTATATTTGAGTAAATTTAGATGAAAATAACGACCATTTTTTGGATTGTGAAGAAAATTTTAGTTGGAAGTGTCAAATTTTAATAAATTTATTTGAAATCAACTTCGATTTTTTTTTATTTTGTCGAGTATTTTTGTTTTAGGATGTATATTTGAGTAAATTTAGATGAAAATAACGACCATTTTTTGGATTGTGAATAAAAATTTAGTTGGAAATGTCAAATTTTAATAAATTTATTTGAAATCAACTTCGATTTTTTTGGATATTGTTGAGTATTTTTGTTGTTGGATCTATATTTGAGTAAATTTAGATGAAAATAACTTCCATTTTTAGGATTGTGAAAAAAATTTTAGTTGGAAATGTCAAATTTTAATAAATTTATTTGAAATCAACTTCGTTTTTTTTGGATTTTGTTGATTATTTTTGGTAGGATCTATATTTGAGTAAATTTAGATGAAAATAACTTCAATTTCTAGGATTGTGAAAAAAATTTTAGTTGGAAGTGCCAAATTTGAATAAATTTATTGGAAATCAACATCGATTTTTTTTTATTTTGTTGAGTATTTTTGTTGTAGGATCTATATTTGAGTAAATTTAGATAAAAATAACTTCAATTTTTTTGATTGTGCAAAAAATTTTAGTTGGAAGTGTCAAATTTTAATAAATTTCTTTGAAACCAACTTCGATTTTTTTGGATTTTGTCGAGTATTTTTGTTGTAGGATGTATATTTGAGTAAATTTAGATGAAACTAACGACCATTTTTTGGATTGTGAAGAAAATTTTAGTTGGAAGTGTCAAATTTTAATAAATTTATTTGAAACCAACTTCGATTTTTTTGGATTTTGTCGAGTATTTTTGGTGTAGGATGTATATTTGAGTAAATTTAGATGAAAATAACTTCAATTTCTAGGATTGTGAAAAAAATTTTAGTTGGAAGTGTCAAATTTTAATCAATTTATTTGAAACCAACTTCGATTTTTTTGGATTTTGTCGAGTATTTTGGGTGTAGGATGTATATTTGAGTAAATTTAGATGAAAATAACTTCAATTTCTAGGATTGTGAAAAAAATTTTAGTTGGAAGTGTCAAATTTTAATAAATTTATTTGAAATCAACTTCGATTTTTTTTTATTTTGTTGAGTATTTTTGTTGTAGGATCTATATTTGAGTAAATTTAGATAAAAATAACTTCAATTTTTTGGATTGTGCAAAAAATTTTAGTTGGAAGTGTCAAATTTTAATAAATTTCTTTGAAACCAACTTCGATTTTTTTGGATTTTGTCGAGTATTTTTGTTGTAGGATGTATATTTGAGTAAATTTAGATGAAAATAACGACCATTTTTTGGATTGTGAAGAAAATTTTAGTTGGAAGTGTCAAATTTTAATAAATTTATTTGAAATCAACTTCGATTTTTTTTTATTTTGTCGAGTATTTTTGTTTTAGGATGTATATTTGAGTAAATTTAGATGAAAATAACGACCATTTTTTGCATTGTGAATAAAAATTTAGTTGGAAATGTCAAATTTTAATAAATTTATTTGAAATCAACTTCGATTTTTTTGGATATTGTTGAGTATTTTTGTTGTAGGATCTATATTTGAGTAAATTTAGATGAAAATAACTTCCATTTTTAGGATTGTGAAAAAAATTTTAGTTGGAAATGTCAAATTTTAATAAATTTATTTGAAATCAACTTCGTTTTTTTTGGATTTTGTTGATTATTTTTGGTAGGATCTATATTTGAGTAAATTTAGATGAAAATAACGACCATTTTTTGGATTGTGAAAAAAATTTTAGTTGGAAGTGTCAAATTTTAATAAATTTATTTGAAACCAACTTCGATTTTTTTGGATTTTGTTGATTATTTTTGTTGTAGGATCTATATTTGAGTAAATTTAGATGAAAATAACTTCAAATTTTAGGATTATGAAAAAAATTTTAGTTGGAAGTGTCAAATTTTAATAAATTTATTTGAAATCAACTTCGATTATTTTGGATATTGTTGAGTATTTTTGTTGTAGGATCTATATTTGAGTAAATTTAGATGAAAATAACTTCAATTTTTTGGATTGTGAAAAAAATTTTAGTTGGCAGTGTCAAATTTTAATAAATTTATTTGAAATCAACTTCGATTTTTTTGGATTTTGTTGAGTATTTTTTTGTAGGATCTATATTTGAGTAAATTTAGATGAAAATAACATCAATTTTTAGGATTGTGAAAAATATTTTAGTTGGAAGTGCCAAATTTGAATAAATTTATTTGAAATCAACTTCGATTTTTTTGGATTTTGTCGAGTATTTTTGGTGTAGGATGTATATTTGAGTAAATTTAGATGAAAATAACTTCAATTTCTAGGATTGTGAAAAAAATTTTAGTTGGAAGTGTCAAATTTTAATAAATTTATTTGAAACCAACTTCGATTTTTTTGGATTTTGTTGAGTATTTTTTTGTAGGATCTATATTTGAGTAAATTTAGATGAAAATAACTTCAAATTTTAGGAATGTGAAAAAAATTTTAGTTGGAAGTGTCCAATTTTAATAAATTTATTTGAAATCAACTTCGATTCTTTTGGATTTTGTCGAGTATTTTTGGTGTAGGATGTATATTTGAGTAAATTTAGATGAAAATAACTTCAATTTTTTGGATTGGGAAAAAAAATTTTAGTTGGAAGTGCCAAATTTGAATAAATTTATTTGAAATCAACTTCGATTTTTTTTTATTTTGTTGAGTATTTTTGTTGTAGGATCTATATTTGAGTAAATTTAGATAAAAATAACTTTAATTTTTTGGATTGTGCAAAAAATTTTAGTTGGAAGTGTCAAATTTTAATAAATTTCTTTGAAACCAACTTCGATTTTTTTGGATTTTGTCGAGTATTTTTGTTGTAGGATGTATATTTGAGTAAATTTAGATGAAAATAACGACCATTTTTTGGATTGTGAAGAAAATTTTTAGTTGGAAGTGTCAAATTTTAATAAATTTATGTGAAACCAACTTCGATTTTTTTGGATTTTGTCGAGTATTTTTGGTGTAGGATGTATATTTGAGTAAATTTAGATGAAAATAACTTCAATTTCTAGGATTATGAAAAAAATTTTAGTTGGAAGTGTCAAATTTTAATAAATTTATTTGAAACCAACTTCGTTTTTTGTGGATTTTGTCGATTATTTTTGTTGTAGGATGTATATTTGAGTAAATTTAGATGAAAATAACGACCATTTTTTGGATTGTGAATAAAATTTTAGTTGGAAATGTCAAATTTTAATAAATTTATTTGAAATCAACTTCGATTTGTTTGGATATTGTTGAGTATTTTTGTTGTAGGATCTATATTTGAGTAAATTTAGATGAAAATAACATCCTTTTTAGGATTGTGAAAAAAATTTTAGTCGGAAGTGTCAAATTTTAATAAATTTATTTGAAACCAACTTCGATTTTTTTGGATTTTGTCGAGTATTTTGGGTGTAGGATGTATATTTGAGTAAATTTAGATGAAAATAACTTCGATTTTTAGGATTGTGAAAAAAATTTTAGTTGGAAGTGTCATATTTTAATCAATTTATTTGAAACCAACTTCGATTTTTTTGGATTTTGTCGAGTATTTTGGGTGTAGGATGTATATTTGAGTAAATTTAGATGAAAATAACTTCGATTTTTAGGATTGTGAAAAAAATTTTAGTTGGTAGTGTCAAATTTTAATAAATTTATTTGAAATCAACTTCGATTCTTTTGGATTTTGTCGAGTATTTTTGGTGTAGGATGTATATTTGAGTAAATTTAGATGAAAATAACTTCAATTTTTTGGATTGTGAAAAAAAATTTTAGTTGGAAGTGCCAAATTTGAATAAATTTATTTGAAATCAACTTCGATTTTTCTCGACTATGATGAGGTTTTTTGATAGAGAAGCTTAATTTGAGTAATTTCAGTTGAATTTAACGTCGATTTTATGGATTTTGTCACGATTTTTGTCAAATTTTAATAAATTTATTTGAAATCAACTTGGATTATTTTGGATTTTGTAGAGTATTTTTGTTGTAGGATCTATATTTGAGTAAATTTAGATGAAAATAACTTCAATTTTTTGGATTGGGAAAAAATTTTAGATGGAAGTGTCAAATTTTATTAAATTTATTTGAAACCAACTTCGATTTTTTTGGATTTCGTCGAGTATTATTGTTGTAGGATGTATATTTGAGTAGATTTATATGAAAATGACGACAATTTTTTGGATTGTGAAAAAATTTTAGTTGGAAGTGTCAAATTTTAATAAATATCTTTGAAACCAACATCGATTTTTTTGGATTTTGTCGAGTATTTTTGTTGTAGGATGTATATTTGAGTAAATTTAGATGAAACTAACGACCATTTTTTGGATTGTGAAGAAAATTTTAGTTGGAAGTGTCAAATTTTAATCAATTTATTTGAAACCAACTTCGATTTTTTTGGATTTTGTCGAGTATTTTGGGTGTAGGATGTATATTTGAGTAAATTTAGATGAAAATAACTTCAATTTTTTGGATTGTGAAAAAAATTTTAGTTGGTAGTGTCAAATTTTAATAAATTTATTTGAAACCAACTTCGATTTTTTTGGATTTTGTGGAGTATTTTTGGTGTAGGATGTATATTTGAGTAAATTTAGATGAAAATAACTTCAATTTTTAGGATTGTGAAAAAAAATTTAGTTGGAAGTGTCAAATTTTAATAAATTTATTTGAAACCAACTTCGATTTTTTTTGGATTTTGTCGAGTATTTTTGGTGTAGGATGTATATTTGAGTAAATTTAGATGAAAATAACTTCAATTTTTAGGATTGTGAAAAAAATTTTAGATGGAAGTGTCAAATTTTATTAAATTTATTTGAAACCAACTTCGATTTTTTTGGATTTTGTCGAGTATTATTGTTGTAGGATGTATATTTGAGTAGATTTATATGAAAATGACGACAATTTTTTGGATTGTGAAAAAATTTTAGTTGGAAGTGTCAAATTTTAATAAATTTCTTTGAAACCAACATCGATTTTTTTGGATTTTGTCGAGTATTTTTGTTGTAGGATGTATATTTGAGTAAATTTAGATGAAACTAACGACCATTTTTTGGATTGTGAAGAAAATTTTAGTTGGAAGTGTCAAATTTTAATCAATTTATTTGAAACCAACTTCGATTTTTTTGGATTTTGTCGAGTATTTTGGGTGTAGGATGTATATTTGAGTAAATTTAGATGAAAATAACTTCAATTTCTAGGATTGTGAAAAAAATTTTAGTTGGAAGTGTCAAATTTTAATCAATTTATTTGAAACCAACTTCGATTTTTTTGGATTTTGTCGAGTATTTTGGGTGTAGGATGTATATTTGAGTAAATTTAGATGAAAATAACTTCAATTTTTTGGATTGTGAAAAAAATTTTAGTTGGTAGTGTCAAATTTTAATAAATTTATTTGAAACCAACTTCGATTTTTTTGGATTTTGTGGAGTATTTTTGGTGTAGGATGTATATTTGAGTAAATTTAGATGAAAATAACTTCAATTTTTAGGATTGTGAAAAAAAATTTAGTTGGAAGTGTCAAATTTTAATAAATTTATTTGAAACCAACTTCGATTTTTTTGGATTTTGTCGAGTATTTTTGGTGTAGGATGTATATTTGAGTAAATTTAGATGAAAATAACTTCAATTTTTAGGATTGTGAAAAAAAATTTAGTTGGAAGTGTCAAATTTTAATAAATTTATTTGAAATCAACTTCGATTCTTTTGGATTTTGTCGAGTATTTTTGGTGTAGGATGTATATTTGAGTAAATTTAGATGAAAATTACTTCAATTTTTTGGATTGTGAAAAAAAATTTTAGTTGGAAGTGCCAAATTTGAATAAATTTATTTGAAATCAACATCGATTTTTTTTATTTTGTTGAGTATTTTTGTTGTAGGATCTATATTTGAGTAAATTTAGATAAAAATAACTTCAATTTTTTTGATTGTGCAAAAAATTTTAGTTGGAAGTGTCAAATTTTAATAAATTTCTTTGAAACCAACTTCGATTTTTTTGGATTTTGTCGAGTATTTTTGTTGTAGGATGTATATTTGAGTAAATTTAGATGAAACTAACGACCATTTTTTGGATTGTGAAGAAAATTTTAGTTGGAAGTGTCAAATTTTAATAAATTTATTTGAAACCAACTTCGATTTTTTTGGATTTTGTCGAGTATTTTTGGTGTAGGATGTATATTTGAGTAAATTTAGATGAAAATAACTTCAATTTTTAGGATTGTGAAAAAAAATTTAGTTGGAAGTGTCAAATTTTAAAAAATTTATTTGAAATCAACTTCGATTCTTTTGGATTTTGTCGAGTATTTTTGGTGTAGGATGTATATTTGAGTAAATTTAGATGAAAATTACTTCAATTTTTTGGATTGTGAAAAAAAATTTTAGTCGGAAGTGCCAAATTTGAATAAATTTATTTGAAATCAACATCGATTTTTTTTATTTTGTTGAGTATTTTTGTTGTAGGATCTATATTTGAGTAAATTTAGATAAAAATAACTTCAATTTTTTTGATTGTGCAAAAAATTTTAGT
Source organism: Andrena praecox (assembly GCA_963932275.1). Lineage (NCBI taxonomy): Eukaryota > Metazoa > Arthropoda > Insecta > Hymenoptera > Andrenidae > Andrena > Andrena praecox. The sequence continues at coordinate 24,675,455 of OZ010730.1, forward strand.
TGGAAGTGTCAAATTTTAATAAGTTTATTTGAAACCAACTTCGATTTTTCTCGACTATGATGAGGTTTTTTGATAGAGAAGCTTAATTTGAGTAATTTCAGTTGAATTTAACGTCGATTTTACGGATTTTGTCACGATTTTTGTCTAATTTTAATAAATTTATTTAAAATCAACTTGGATTATTTTGGATTTTGTAGAGTATTTTTGTTGTAGGATCTATATTTGAGTAAATTTAGATGAAAATAACTTCAATTTTTTGGATTGGGAAAAAATTTTAGTTGGAAGTGTGAAATTTTATTAAATTTATTTGAAACCAACTTCGATTTTTTTGGATTTTGTCGAGTATTATTGTTGTAGGATGTATATTTGAGTAGATTTATATGAAAATGACGACAATTTTTTGGATTGTGAAAAAATTTTAGTTGGAAGTGTCAAATTTTAATAAATTTCTTTGAAACCAACATCGATTTTTTTGGATTTTGTCGAGTATTTTTGTTGTAGGATGTATATTTGAGTAAATTTAGATGAAACTAACGACCATTTTTTGGATTGTGAAGAAAATTTTAGTTGGAAGTGTCAAATTTTAATCAATTTATTTGAAACCAACTTCGATTTTTTTGGATTTTGTCGAGTATTTTGGGTGTAGGATGTATATTTGAGTAAATTTAGATGAAAATAACGACCATTTTTTGGATTGTGAAGAAAATTTTAGTTGGAAGTGTCAAATTTTAATCAATTTATTTGAAATCAACTTCGATTCTTTTGGATTTTGTCGAGTATTTTTGGTGTAGGATGTATATTTGAGTAAATTGAGATGAAAATAACTTCAATTTTTTGGATTGTGAAAAAAAAATTTAGTTGGAAGTGCCAAATTTGAATAAATTTATTTGAAATCAACTTCGATTTTTTTTTATTTTGTTGAGTATTTTTGTTGTAGGATCTATATTTGAGTAAATTTAGTTAAAAACAACTTCAATTTTTTGGATTGTGCAAAAAATTTTAGTTGGAAGTGTCAGATTTTTATAAATTTCTTTGAAACCAACATCGATTTTTTTGGATTTTGTCGAGTATTTTTGTTGTAGGATGTATATTTGAGTAAATTTAGATGAAACTAACGACCATTTTTTGGATTGTGTAGAAAATTTTAGTTGGAAGTGTCAAATTTTAATCAATTTATTTGAAACCAACTTCGATTTTTTTGGATTTTGTCGAGTATTTTGGGTGTAGGATGTATATTTGAGTAAATTTAGATGAAAATAACGACCATTTTTTGGATTGTGAATAAAATTTTAGTTGGAAATGTCAAATTTTAATAAATGTATTTGAAATCAACTTCGATTTTTTTGGATGTTGTTGAGTATTTTTGTTGTAGGATCTATATTTGAGTAAATTTAGATGAAAATAACTTCAATTTTTTGGATTGTGAAAAAAATTTTAGTCAGAAGTGTCAAATTTTAATAAATTTATTTGAAATCAACTTCGTTTTTTTTTTGATTTTGTTGAGTATTTTTTGTAGGATCTATATTTGAGTAAATTTAGATGAAAATAACTTGAATTTTTAGGATTGTGAAAAAAAATTTAGTTGGAAGTGTCAAATTTTAATCAATTTATTTGAAACCAACTTCGATTTTTTTGGATTTTGTCGAGTATTTTGGGTGTAGGATGTATATTTGAGTAAATTTAGATGAAAATAACTTCAATTTTTAGGATTGTGAAAAAAAATTTAGTTGGAAGTGTCAAATTTTAATAAATTTATTTGAAATCAACTTCGATTCTTTTGGATTTTGTCGAGTATTTTTGGTGTAGGATGTATATTTGAGTAAATTTAGATGAAAATAACTTCAATTTTTAGGATTGTGAAAAAAAATTTAGTTGGAAGTGTCAAATTTTAAAAAATTTATTTGAAATCAACTTCGATTCTTTTGGATTTTGTCGAGTATTTTTGGTGTAGGATGTATATTTGAGTAAATTTAGATGAAAATTACTTCAATTTTTTGGATTGTGAAAAAAAATTTTAGTCGGAAGTGCCAAATTTGAATAAATTTATTTGAAATCAACATCGATTTTTTTTATTTTGTTGAGTATTTTTGTTGTAGGATCTATATTTGAGTAAATTTAGATAAAAATAACTTCAATTTTTTTGATTGTGCAAAAAATTTTAGTTGGAAGTGTCAAATTTTAATAAGTTTATTTGAAACCAACTTCGATTTTTCTCGACTATGATGAGGTTTTTTGATAGAGAAGCTTAATTTGAGTAATTTCAGTTGAATTTAACGTCGATTTTATGGATTTTGTCACGATTTTTGTCTAATTTTAATAAATTTATTTAAAATCAACTTGGATTATTTTGGATTTTGTAGAGTATTTTTGTTGTAGGATCTATATTTGAGTAAATTTAGATGAAAATAACTTCAATTTTTTGGATTGGGAAAAAATTTTAGTTGGAAGTGTGAAATTTTATTAAATTTATTTGAAACCAACTTCGATTTTTTTGGATTTTGTCGAGTATTATTGTTGTAGGATGTATATTTGAGTAGATTTATATGAAAATGACGACAATTATTTGGATTGTGAAAAAATTTTAGTTGGAAGTGTCAAATTTTAATAAATTTCTTTGAAACCAACATCGATTTTTTTGGATTTTGTCGAGTATTTTTGTTGTAGGATGTATATTTGAGTAAATTTAGATGAAACTAACGACCATTTTTTGGATTGTGAAGAAAATTTTAGTTGGAAGTGTCAAATTTTAATCAATTTATTTGAAACCAACTTCGATTTTTTTGGATTTTGTCGAGTATTTTGGGTGTAGGATGTATATTTGAGTAAATTTAGATGAAAATAACGACCATTTTTTGGATTGTGAAGAAAATTTTAGTTGGAAGTGTCAAATTTTAATCAATTTATTTGAAATCAACTTCGATTCTTTTGGATTTTGTCGAGTATTTTTGGTGTAGGATGTATATTTGAGTAAATTTAGATGAAAATAACTTCAATTTTTTGGATTGTGAAAAAAAATTTTAGTTGGAAGTGCCAAATTTGAATAAATTTATTTGAAATCAACTTCGATTTTTTTTTATTTTGTCGAGTATTTTTGGTGTAGGATGTATATTTGAGTAAATTTAGATGAAAATAACTTCAATTTCTAGGATTGTGAAAAAAATTTTAGTTGGAAGTGTCAAATTTTAATAAATTTATTTGAAACCAACTTCGATTTTTTTGGATTTTGTTGAGTATTTTTTTGTAGGATCTATATTTGAGTAAATTTAGATGAAAATAACTTCAAATTTTAGGAATGTGAAAAAAATTTTAGTTGGAAGTGTCCAATTTTAATAAATTTATTTGAAATCAACTTCGATTCTTTTGGATTTTGTCGAGTATTTTTGGTGTAGGATGTATATTTGAGTAAATTTAGATGAAAATAACTTCAATTTTTTGGATTGGGAAAAAAAATTTTAGTTGGAAGTGCCAAATTTGAATAAATTTATTTGAAATCAACTTCGATTTTTCTCGACTATGATGAGGTTTTTTGATAGAGAAGCTTAATTTGAGTAATTTCAGTTGAATTTAACGTCGATTTTATGGATTTTGTCACGATTTTTGTCAAATTTTAATAAATTTATTTGAAATCAACTTGGATTATTTTGGATTTTGTAGAGTATTTTTGTTGTAGGATCTATATTTGAGTAAATTTAGATGAAAATAACTTCAATTTTTTGGATTGGGAAAAAATTTTAGATGGAAGTGTCAAATTTTATTAAATTTATTTGAAACCAACTTCGATTTTTTTGGATTTCGTCGAGTATTATTGTTGTAGGATGTATATTTGAGTAGATTTATATGAAAATGACGACAATTTTTTGGATTGTGAAAAAATTTTAGTTGGAAGTGTCAAATTTTAATAAATATCTTTGAAACCAACATCGATTTTTTTGGATTTTGTCGAGTATTTTTGTTGTAGGATGTATATTTGAGTAAATTTAGATGAAACTAACGACCATTTTTTGGATTGTGAAGAAAATTTTAGTTGGAAGTGTCAAATTTTAATCAATTTATTTGAAACCAACTTCGATTTTTTTGGATTTTGTCGAGTATTTTGGGTGTAGGATGTATATTTGAGTAAATTTAGATGAAAATAACTTCAATTTTTTGGATTGTGAAAAAAATTTTAGTTGGTAGTGTCAAATTTTAATAAATTTATTTGAAACCAACTTCGATTTTTTTGGATTTTGTGGAGTATTTTTGGTGTAGGATGTATATTTGAGTAAATTTAGATGAAAATAACTTCAATTTTTAGGATTGTGAAAAAAAATTTAGTTGGAAGTGTCAAATTTTAATAAATTTATTTGAAACCAACTTCGATTTTTTTTGGATTTTGTCGAGTATTTTTGGTGTAGGATGTATATTTGAGTAAATTTAGATGAAAATAACTTCAATTTTTAGGATTGTGAAAAAAATTTTAGATGGAAGTGTCAAATTTTATTAAATTTATTTGAAACCAACTTCGATTTTTTTGGATTTTGTCGAGTATTATTGTTGTAGGATGTATATTTGAGTAGATTTATATGAAAATGACGACAATTTTTTGGATTGTGAAAAAATTTTAGTTGGAAGTGTCAAATTTTAATAAATTTCTTTGAAACCAACATCGATTTTTTTGGATTTTGTCGAGTATTTTTGTTGTAGGATGTATATTTGAGTAAATTTAGATGAAACTAACGACCATTTTTTGGATTGTGAAGAAAATTTTAGTTGGAAGTGTCAAATTTTAATCAATTTATTTGAAACCAACTTCGATTTTTTTGGATTTTGTCGAGTATTTTGGGTGTAGGATGTATATTTGAGTAAATTTAGATGAAAATAACTTCGATTTTTAGGATTGTGAAAAAAATTTTAGTTGGTAGTGTCAAATTTTAATAAATTTATTTGAAATCAACTTCGTTTCTTTTGGATTTTGTCGAGTATTTTTGGTGTAGGATGTATATTTGAGTAAATTTAGATGAAAATAACTTCAATTTTTTGGATTGTGAAAAAAAATTTTAGTTGGAAGTGCCAAATTTGAATAAATTTATTTGAAATCAACTTCGATTTTTTTTTATTTTGTTGAGTATTTTTGTTGTAGGATCTATATTTGAGTAAATTTAGTTAAAAACAACTTCAATTTTTTGGATTGTGCACAAAATTTTAGTTGGAAGTGTCAAATTTTAATAAATTTCTTTGAAACCAACATCGATTTTTTTGGATTTTGTCGAGTATGTTTGTTGTAGGATGTATATTTGAGTAAATTTAGATGAAACTAACGACCATTTTTTGGATTGTGAAGAAAATTTTAGTTGGAAGTGTCAAATTTTAATCAATTTATTTGAAACCAACTTCGATTTTTTTGGATTTTGTCGAGTATTTTGGGTGTAGGATGTATATTTGAGTAAATTTAGATGAAAATAACGACCATTTTTTGGATTGTGAAGAAAATTTTAGTTGGAAGTGTCAAATTTTAATCAATTTATTTGAAATCAACTTCGATTCTTTTGGATTTTGTCGAGTATTTTTGGTGTAGGATGTATATTTGAGTAAATTGAGATGAAAATAACTTCAATTTTTTGGATTGTGAAAAAAAATTTTAGTTGGAAGTGCCAAATTTGAATAAATTTATTTGAAATCAACTTCGATTTTTTTTTATTTTGTTGAGTATTTTTGTTGTAGGATCTATATTTGAGTAAATTTAGTTAAAAACAACTTCAATTTTTTGGATTGTGCAAAAAATTTTAGTTGGAAGTGTCAGATTTTTATAAATTTCTTTGAAACCAACATCGATTTTTTTGGATTTTGTCGAGTATTTTTGTTGTAGGATGTATATTTGAGTAAATTTAGATGAAACTAACGACCATTTTTTGGATTGTGTAGAAAATTTTAGTTGGAAGTGTCAAATTTTAATCAATTTATTTGAAACCAACTTCGATTTTTTTGGATTTTGTCGAGTATTTTGGGTGTAGGATGTATATTTGAGTAAATTTAGATGAAAATAACGACCATTTTTTGGATTGTGAATAAAATTTTAGTTGGAAATGTCAAATTTTAATAAATGTATTTGAAATCAACTTCGATTTTTTTGGATGTTGTTGAGTATTTTTGTTGTAGGATCTATATTTGAGTAAATTTAGATGAAAATAACTTCAATTTTTTGGATTGTGAAAAAAATTTTAGTCAGAAGTGTCAAATTTTAATAAATTTATTTGAAATCAACTTCGTTTTTTTTTTGATTTTGTTGAGTATTTTTTGTAGGATCTATATTTGAGTAAATTTAGATGAAAATAACTTGAATTTTTAGGATTGTGAAAAAAAATTTAGTTGGAAGTGTCAAATTTTAATCAATTTATTTGAAACCAACTTCGATTTTTTTGGATTTTGTCGAGTATTTTGGGTGTAGGATGTATATTTGAGTAAATTTAGATGAAAATAACTTCAATTTTTAGGATTGTGAAAAAAAATTTAGTTGGAAGTGTCAAATTTTAATAAATTTATTTGAAATCAACTTCGATTCTTTTGGATTTTGTCGAGTATTTTTGGTGTAGGATGTATATTTGAGTAAATTTAGATGAAAATAACTTCAATTTTTAGGATTGTGAAAAAAAATTTAGTTGGAAGTGTCAAATTTTAAAAAATTTATTTGAAATCAACTTCGATTCTTTTGGATTTTGTCGAGTATTTTTGGTGTAGGATGTATATTTGAGTAAATTTAGATGAAAATTACTTCAATTTTTTGGATTGTGAAAAAAAATTTTAGTCGGAAGTGCCAAATTTGAATAAATTTATTTGAAATCAACATCGATTTTTTTTATTTTGTTGAGTATTTTTGTTGTAGGATCTATATTTGAGTAAATTTAGATAAAAATAACTTCAATTTTTTTGATTGTGCAAAAAATTTTAGTTGGAAGTGTCAAATTTTAATAAGTTTATTTGAAACCAACTTCGATTTTTCTCGACTATGATGAGGTTTTTTGATAGAGAAGCTTAATTTGAGTAATTTCAGTTGAATTTAACGTCGATTTTATGGATTTTGTCACGATTTTTGTCTAATTTTAATAAATTTATTTAAAATCAACTTGGATTATTTTGGATTTTGTAGAGTATTTTTGTTGTAGGATCTATATTTGAGTAAATTTAGATGAAAATAACTTCAATTTTTTGGATTGGGAAAAAATTTTAGTTGGAAGTGTGAAATTTTATTAAATTTATTTGAAACCAACTTCGATTTTTTTGGATTTTGTCGAGTATTATTGTTGTAGGATGTATATTTGAGTAGATTTATATGAAAATGACGACAATTATTTGGATTGTGAAAAAATTTTAGTTGGAAGTGTCAAATTTTAATAAATTTCTTTGAAACCAACATCGATTTTTTTGGATTTTGTCGAGTATTTTTGTTGTAGGATGTATATTTGAGTAAATTTAGATGAAACTAACGACCATTTTTTGGATTGTGAAGAAAATTTTAGTTGGAAGTGTCAAATTTTAATCAATTTATTTGAAACCAACTTCGATTTTTTTGGATTTTGTCGAGTATTTTGGGTGTAGGATGTATATTTGAGTAAATTTAGATGAAAATAACGACCATTTTTTGGATTGTGAAGAAAATTTTAGTTGGAAGTGTCAAATTTTAATCAATTTATTTGAAATCAACTTCGATTCTTTTGGATTTTGTCGAGTATTTTTGGTGTAGGATGTATATTTGAGTAAATTTAGATGAAAATAACTTCAATTTTTTGGATTGTGAAAAAAAATTTTAGTTGGAAGTGCCAAATTTGAATAAATTTATTTGAAATCAACTTCGATTTTTTTTTATTTTGTCGAGTATTTTTGGTGTAGGATGTATATTTGAGTAAATTTAGATGAAAATAACTTCAATTTCTAGGATTGTGAAAAAAATTTTAGTTGGAAGTGTCAAATTTTAATAAATTTATTTGAAACCAACTTCGATTTTTTTGGATTTTGTTGAGTATTTTTTTGTAGGATCTATATTTGAGTAAATTTAGATGAAAATAACTTCAAATTTTAGGAATGTGAAAAAAATTTTAGTTGGAAGTGTCCAATTTTAATAAATTTATTTGAAATCAACTTCGATTCTTTTGGATTTTGTCGAGTATTTTTGGTGTAGGATGTATATTTGAGTAAATTTAGATGAAAATAACTTCAATTTTTTGGATTGGGAAAAAAAATTTTAGTTGGAAGTGCCAAATTTGAATAAATTTATTTGAAATCAACTTCGATTTTTCTCGACTATGATGAGGTTTTTTGATAGAGAAGCTTAATTTGAGTAATTTCAGTTGAATTTAACGTCGATTTTATGGATTTTGTCACGATTTTTGTCAAATTTTAATAAATTTATTTGAAATCAACTTGGATTATTTTGGATTTTGTAGAGTATTTTTGTTGTAGGATCTATATTTGAGTAAATTTAGATGAAAATAACTTCAATTTTTTGGATTGGGAAAAAATTTTAGATGGAAGTGTCAAATTTTATTAAATTTATTTGAAACCAACTTCGATTTTTTTGGATTTCGTCGAGTATTATTGTTGTAGGATGTATATTTGAGTAGATTTATATGAAAATGACGACAATTTTTTGGATTGTGAAAAAATTTTAGTTGGAAGTGTCAAATTTTAATAAATATCTTTGAAACCAACATCGATTTTTTTGGATTTTGTCGAGTATTTTTGTTGTAGGATGTATATTTGAGTAAATTTAGATGAAACTAACGACCATTTTTTGGATTGTGAAGAAAATTTTAGTTGGAAGTGTCAAATTTTAATCAATTTATTTGAAACCAACTTCGATTTTTTTGGATTTTGTCGAGTATTTTGGGTGTAGGATGTATATTTGAGTAAATTTAGATGAAAATAACTTCAATTTTTTGGATTGTGAAAAAAATTTTAGTTGGTAGTGTCAAATTTTAATAAATTTATTTGAAACCAACTTCGATTTTTTTGGATTTTGTGGAGTATTTTTGGTGTAGGATGTATATTTGAGTAAATTTAGATGAAAATAACTTCAATTTTTAGGATTGTGAAAAAAAATTTAGTTGGAAGTGTCAAATTTTAATAAATTTATTTGAAACCAACTTCGATTTTTTTTGGATTTTGTCGAGTATTTTTGGTGTAGGATGTATATTTGAGTAAATTTAGATGAAAATAACTTCAATTTTTAGGATTGTGAAAAAAATTTTAGATGGAAGTGTCAAATTTTATTAAATTTATTTGAAACCAACTTCGATTTTTTTGGATTTTGTCGAGTATTATTGTTGTAGGATGTATATTTGAGTAGATTTATATGAAAATGACGACAATTTTTTGGATTGTGAAAAAATTTTAGTTGGAAGTGTCAAATTTTAATAAATTTCTTTGAAACCAACATCGATTTTTTTGGATTTTGTCGAGTATTTTTGTTGTAGGATGTATATTTGAGTAAATTTAGATGAAACTAACGACCATTTTTTGGATTGTGAAGAAAATTTTAGTTGGAAGTGTCAAATTTTAATCAATTTATTTGAAACCAACTTCGATTTTTTTGGATTTTGTCGAGTATTTTGGGTGTAGGATGTATATTTGAGTAAATTTAGATGAAAATAACTTCGATTTTTAGGATTGTGAAAAAAATTTTAGTTGGTAGTGTCAAATTTTAATAAATTTATTTGAAATCAACTTCGTTTCTTTTGGATTTTGTCGAGTATTTTTGGTGTAGGATGTATATTTGAGTAAATTTAGATGAAAATAACTTCAATTTTTTGGATTGTGAAAAAAAATTTTAGTTGGAAGTGCCAAATTTGAATAAATTTATTTGAAATCAACTTCGATTTTTTTTTATTTTGTTGAGTATTTTTGTTGTAGGATCTATATTTGAGTAAATTTAGTTAAAAACAACTTCAATTTTTTGGATTGTGCACAAAATTTTAGTTGGAAGTGTCAAATTTTAATAAATTTCTTTGAAACCAACATCGATTTTTTTGGATTTTGTCGAGTATGTTTGTTGTAGGATGTATATTTGAGTAAATTTAGATGAAACTAACGACCATTTTTTGGATTGTGTAGAAAATTTTAGTTGGAAGTGTCAAATTTTAATCAATTTATTTGAAACCAACTTCGATTTTTTTGGATTTTGTCGAGTATTTTGGGTGTAGGATGTATATTTGAGTAAATTTAGATGAAAATAACGACCATTTTTTGGATTGTGAATAAAATTTTAGTTGGAAATGTCAAATTTTAATAAATTTATTTGAAATCAACTTCGATTTTTTTGGATATTGTTGAGTATTTTTGTTGTAGGATCTATATTTGAGTAAATTTAGATGAAAATAACTTCAATTTTTTGGATTGTGAAAAAAATTTTTGTCAGAAGTGTCAAATTTTAATAAATTTATTTGAAATCAACTTCGTTTTTTTTTATTTTGTTGAGTATTTTTTGTAGGATCTATATTTGAGTAAATTTAGATGAAAATAACTTCAATTTTTAGGATTGTGAAAAAAAATTTATTTGGAAGTGTCAAATTTTAATAAATTTATTTGAAACCAACTTCGATTTTTTTGGATTTTGTCGAGTATTTTTGGTGTAGGATGTATATTTGAGTAAATTTAGATGAAAATAACTTCAATTTTTTGGATTGTGAAAAAAAATTTTAGTTGGAAGTGCCAAATTTGAATAAATTTATTTGAAACCAACTTCGATTTTTTTGGATTTTGTCGAGTATTTTTGGTGTAGGATGTATATTTGAGTAAATTTAGATGAAAATAACTTCAATTTTTAGGATTGTGAAAAAAAATTTAGTTGGAAGTGTCAAATTTTAATAAATTTATTTGAAACCAACTTCGATTTTTTTGGATTTTGTCGAGTATTTTTGGTGTAGGATGTATATTTGAGTAAATTTAGATGAAAATAACTTCAATTTTTAGGATTGTGAAAAAAATTATAGATGGAAGTGTCAAATTTTATTAAATTTATTTGAAACCAACTTCGATTTTTTTGGATTTTGTCGAGTATTATTGTTGTAGGATGTATATTTGAGTAGATTTATATGAAAATGACGACAATTTTTTGGATTGTGAAAAAATTTTAGTTGGAAGTGTCAAATTTTAATAAATTTCTTTGAAACCAACATCGATTTTTTTGGATTTTGTCGAGAATTTTTGTTGTAGGATGTATATTTGAGTAAATTTAGATGAAACTAACGACCATTTTTTGGATTGTGAAGAAAATTTTAGTTTGAAGTGTCAAATTTTAATCAATTTCTTTGAAACCAACATCGATTTTTTTGGATTTTGTCGAGTATTTTTGGTGTAGGATGTATATTTGAGTAAATTTAGATGAAAATTACTTCAATTTTTTGGATTGTGAAAAAAAATTTTAGTTGGAAGTGCCAAATTTGAATAAATTTATTTGAAATCAACATCGATTTTTTTTTATTTTGTTGAGTATTTTTGTTGTAGGATCTATATTTGAGTAAATTTAGATAAAAATAACTTCAATTTTTTGGATTGTGCAAAAAATTTTAGTTGGAAGTGTCAAATTTTAATAAATTTCTTTGAAACCAACTTCGATTTTTTTGGATTTTGTCGAGTATTTTTGTTGTAGGATGTATATTTGAGTAAATTTAGATGAAACTAACGACCATTTTTTGGATTGTGAAGAAAATTTTAGTTGGAAGTGTCAAATTTTAATAAATTTATTTGAAACCAACTTCGATTTTTTTGGATTTTGTCGAGTATTTTTGGTGTAGGATGTATATTTGAGTAAATTTAGATGAAAATAACGACAATATTTTGGATTGTCAAAAATATTTGAGTTGGAAATGCCAAATTTTAATAAGTTTATTTGAAACCAACTTCGATTTTTTTGGATATTGTTGAGTATTTTTTTGTAGGATCTATATTTGAGTAAATTAGGATGAAAATAACTTCAATTTTTAGGATTGTGAAAAAAATTTTAGTTGGAAATGTCAAATTTTAATAAATTTATTTGAAATCAACTTCGATTCTTTTGGATTTTGTCGAGTATGTTTGTTGTAGGATGTATATTTGAGTAAATTTAGATGAAACTAACGACCATTTTTTGGATTGTGTAGAAAATTTTAGTTGGAAGTGTCAAATTTTAATCAATTTATTTGAAACCAACTTCGATTTTTTTGGATTTTGTCGAGTATTTTGGGTGTAGGATGTATATTTGAGTAAATTTAGATGAAAATAACGACCATTTTTTGGATTGTGAATAAAATTTTAGTTGGAAATGTCAAATTTTAATAAATTTATTTGAAATCAACTTCGATTTTTTTGGATATTGTTGAGTATTTTTGTTGTAGGATCTATATTTGAGTAAATTTAGATGAAAATAACTTCAATTTTTTGGATTGTGAAAAAAATTTTAGTCAGAAGTGTCAAATTTTAATAAATTTATTTGAAATCAACTTCGTTTTTTTTTTATTTTGTTGAGTATTTTTTGTAGGATCTATATTTGAGTAAATTTAGATGAAAATAACTTCAATTTTTAGGATTGTGAAAAAAAATTTAGTTGGAAGTGTCAAATTTTAATAAATTTATTTGAAACCAACTTCGATTTTTTTGGATTTTGTCGAGTATTTTTGGTGTAGGATGTATATTTGAGTAAATTTAGATGAAAATAACTTCAATTTTTAGGATTGTGAAAAAAATTTTAGTTGGAAGTGTCAAATTTTTATAAATTTATTTGAAACCAACTTCGAGTTTTTTTGGATTTTGTCGAGTATTTTTGTTGTAGGATTTATATTTGAGTAAATTTAAATGAAAATAACGACAATATTTTGGATTGTCAAAAATATTTGAGTTGGAAATGCCAAATTTTAATAAGTTTATTTGAAACCAACTTCGATTTTTTTGGATATTGTTGAGTATTTTTTTGTAGGATCTATATTTGAGTAAATTTAGATGAAAATAACTTCAATTTTTAGGATTGTGAAAAAAATTTTAGTTGGAAATGTCAAATTTTAATAAATTTATTTGAAATCAACTTCGATTCTTTTGGATTTTGTCGAGTATTTTTGGTGTAGGATGTATATTTGAGTAAATTTAGATGAAAATAACTTCAATTTTTTGGATTGTGAAAAAAAATTTTAGTTGGAAGTGCCAAATTTGAATAAATTTATTTGAAACCAACTTCGATTTTTTTGGATTTTGTCGAGTATTTTTGGTGTAGGATGTATATTTGAGTAAATTTAGATGAAAATAACTTCAATTTTTAGGATTGTGAAAAAAAATTTAGTTGGATGTGTCAAATTTTAATAAATTTATTTGAAACCAACTTCGATTTTTTTGGATTTTGTCGAGTATTTTTGGTGTAGGATGTATATTTGAGTAAATTTAGATGAAAATAACTTCAAATTTTAGGATTGTGAAAAAAATTTTAGTTGGAAGTGTCAAATTTTTATAAATTTATTTGAAACCAACTTCGAGTTTTTTTGGATTTTGTCGAGTATTTTTGTTGTAGGATTTATATTTGAGTAAATTTAAATGAAAATAACGACAATATTTTGGATTGTCAAAAATATTTGAGTTGGAAATGCCAAATTTTAATAAGTTTATTTGAAACCAACTTCGATTTTTTTGGATATTGTTGAGTATTTTTTTGTAGGATCTATATTTGAGTAAATTTAGATGAAAATAACTTCAATTTTTAGGATTGTGAAAAAAATTTTAGTTGGAAATGTCAAATTTTAATAAATTTATTTGAAATCAACTTCGATTCTTTTGGATTTTGTCGAGTATTTTTGGTGTAGGATGTATATTTGAGTAAATTTAGATGAAAATAACTTCAATTTTTTGGATTGTGAAAAAAAATTTTAGTTGGAAGTGCCAAATTTGAATAAATTTATTTGAAACCAACTTCGATTTTTTTGGATTTTGTCGAGTATTTTTGGTGTAGGATGTATATTTGAGTAAATTTAGATGAAAATAACTTCAATTTTTAGGATTGTGAAAAAAAATTTAGTTGGATGTGTCAAATTTTAATAAATTTATTTGAAACCAACTTCGATTTTTTTGGATTTTGTCGAGTATTTTTGGTGTAGGATGTATATTTGAGTAAATTTAGATGAAAATAACTTCAATTTTTAGGATTGTGAAAAAAATTATAGATGGAAGTGTCAAATTTTATTAAATTTATTTGAAACCAACTTCGATTTTTTTGGATTTTGTCGAGTATTATTGTTGTAGGATGTATATTTGAGTAGATTGATATGAAAATGACGACAATTTTTTGGATTGTGAAAAAATTTTAGTTGGAAGTGTCAAATTTTAATAAATTTCTTTGAAACCAACATCGATTTTTTTGGATTTTGTCGAGTATTTTTGTTGTAGGATGTATATTTGAGTAAATTTAGATGAAACTAACGACCATTTTTTGGATTGTGAAGAAAATTTTAGTTTGAAGTGTCAAATTTTAATCAATTTATTTGAAACCAACTTCGATTTTTTTTTATTTTGTCGAGTATTTTGGGTGTAGGATGTATATTTGAGTAAATTTAGATGAAAATAACTTCGATTTTTTGGATTGTGAAAAAAATTTTAGTTGGTAGTGTCAAATTTTAATAAATTTATTTGAAACCAACTTCGATTTTTTTGGATTTTGTGGAGTATTTTTGGTGTAGGATGTATATTTGAGTAAATTTAGATGAAAATAACTTCAATTTTTAGGATTGTGAAAAAAAATTTAGTTGGAAGTGTCAAATTTTAATAAATTTATTTGAAACCAACTTCGATTTTTTTTGGATTTTGTCGAGTATTTTTGGTGTAGGATGTATATTTGAGTAAATTTAGATGAAAATAACTTCAATTTTTAGGATTGTGAAAAAAATTTTAGATGGAAGTGTCAAATTTTATTAAATTTATTTGAAACCAACTTCGATTTTTTTGGATTTTGTCGAGTATTATTGTTGTAGGATGTATATTTGAGTAGATTTATATGAAAATGACGACAATTTTTTGGATTGTGAAAAAATTTTAGTTGGAAGTGTCAAATTTTAATAAATTTCTTTGAAACCAACATCGATTTTTTTGGATTTTGTCGAGTATTTTTGTTGTAGGATGTATATTTGAGTAAATTTAGATGAAACTAACGACCATTTTTTGGATTGTGAAGAAAATTTTAGTTGGAAGTGTCAAATTTTAATCAATTTATTTGAAACCAACTTCGATTTTTTTGGATTTTGACGAGTATTTTGGGTGTAGGATGTATATTTGAGTAAATTTAGATGAAAATAACTTCGATTTTTATGATTGTGAAAAAAATTTTAGTTGGTAGTGTCAAATTTTAATAAATTTATTTGAAATCAACTTCGTTTCTTTTGGATTTTGTCGAGTATTTTTGGTGTAGGATGTATATTTGAGTAAATTTAGATGAAAATAACTTCAATTTTTTGGATTGTGAAAAAAAATTTTAGTTGGAAGTGCCAAATTTGAATAAATTTATTTGAAATCAACTTCGATTTTTTTTTATTTTGTTGAGTATTTTTGTTGTAGGATCTATATTTGAGTAAATTTAGTTAAAAACAACTTCAATTTTTTGGATTGTGCACAAAATTTTAGTTGGAAGTGTCAAATTTTAATAAATTTCTTTGAAACCAACATCGATTTTTTTGGATTTTGTCGAGTATGTTTGTTGTAGGATGTATATTTGAGTAAATTTAGATGAAACTAACGACCATTTTTTGGATTGTGTAGAAAATTTTAGTTGGAAGTGTCAAATTTTAATCAATTTATTTGAAACCAACTTCGATTTTTTTGGATTTTGTCGAGTATTTTGGGTGTAGGATGTATATTTGAGTAAATTTAGATGAAAATAACGACCATTTTTTGGATTGTGAATAAAATTTTAGTTGGAAATGTCAAATTTTAATAAATTTATTTGAAATCAACTTCGATTTTTTTGGATATTGTTGAGTATTTTTGTTGTAGGATCTATATTTGAGTAAATTTAGATGAAAATAACTTCAATTTTTTGGATTGTGAAAAAAATTTTTGTCAGAAGTGTCAAATTTTAATAAATTTATTTGAAATCAACTTCGTTTTTTTTTATTTTGTTGAGTATTTTTTGTAGGATCTATATTTGAGTAAATTTAGATGAAAATAACTTCAATTTTTAGGATTGTGAAAAAAAATTTAGTTGGAAGTGTCAAATTTTAATAAATTTATTTGAAACCAACTTCGATTTTTTTGGATTTTGTCGAGTATTTTTGGTGTAGGATGTATATTTGAGTAAATTTAGATGAAAATAACTTCGATTTTTAGGATTGTGAGAAAAATTTTAGTTGGTAGTGTCAAATTTTAATAAATTTATTTGAAATCAACTTCGTTTCTTTTGGATTTTGTCGAGTATTTTTGGTGTAGGATGTATATTTGAGTAAATTTAGATGAAAATAACTTCAATTTTTTGGATTGTGAAAAAAAATTTTAGTTGGAAGTGCCAAATTTGAATAAATTTATTTGAAATCAACTTCGATTTTTTTTTATTTTGTTGAGTATTTTTGTTGTAGGATCTATATTTGAGTAAATTTAGTTAAAAACAACTTCAATTTTTTGGATTGTGCACAAAATTTTAGTTGGAAGTGTCAAATTTTAATAAATTTCTTTGAAACCAACATCGATTTTTTTGGATTTTGTCGAGTATGTTTGTTGTAGGATGTATATTTGAGTAAATTTAGATGAAACTAACGACCATTTTTTGGATTGTGTAGAAAATTTTAGTTGGAAGTGTCAAATTTTAATCAATTTATTTGAAACCAACTTCGATTTTTTTGGATTTTGACGAGTATTTTGGGTGTAGGATGTATATTTGAGTAAATTTAGATGAAAATAACGACCATTTTTTGGATTGTGAATAAAATTTTAGTTGGAAATGTCAAATTTTAATAAATTTATTTGAAATCAACTTCGATTTTTTTGGATATTGTTGAGTATTTTTGTTGTAGGATCTATATTTGAGTAAATTTAGATGAAAATAACTTCAATTTTTTGGATTGTGAAAAAAATTTTTGTCAGAAGTGTCAAATTTTAATAAATTTATTTGAAATCAACTTCGTTTTTTTTTATTTTGTTGAGTATTTTTTGTAGGATCTATATTTGAGTAAATTTAGATGAAAATAACTTCAATTTTTAGGATTGTGAAAAAAAATTTAGTTGGAAGTGTCAAATTTTAATAAATTTATTTGAAACCAACATCGATTTTTTTGGATTTTGTCGAGAATTTTTGTTGTAGGATGTATATTTGAGTAAATTTAGATGAAACTAACGACCATTTTTTGGATTGTGAAGAAAATTTTAGTTTGAAGTGTCAAATTTTAATCAATTTCTTTGAAACCAACATCGATTTTTTTGGATTTTGTCGAGTATTTTTGGTGTAGGATGTATATTTGAGTAAATTTAGATGAAAATTACTTCAATTTTTTGGATTGTGAAAAAAAATTTTAGTTGGAAGTGCCAAATTTGAATAAATTTATTTGAAATCAACATCGATTTTTTTTTATTTTGTTGAGTATTTTTGTTGTAGGATCTATATTTGAGTAAATTTAGATAAAAATAACTTCAATTTTTTGGATTGTGCAAAAAATTTTAGTTGGAAGTGTCAAATTTTAATAAATTTCTTTGAAACCAACTTCGATTTTTTTGGATTTTGTCGAGTATTTTTGTTGTAGGATGTATATTTGAGTAAATTTAGATGAAACTAACGACCATTTTTTGGATTGTGAAGAAAATTTTAGTTGGAAGTGTCAAATTTTAATAAATTTATTTGAAACCAACTTCGATTTTTTTGGATATTGTTGAGTATTTTTTTGTAGGATCTATATTTGAGTAAATTAGGATGAAAATAACTTCAATTTTTAGGATTGTGAAAAAAATTTTAGTTGGAAATGTCAAATTTTAATAAATTTATTTGAAATCAACTTCGATTCTTTTGGATTTTGTCGAGTATGTTTGTTGTAGGATGTATATTTGAGTAAATTTAGATGAAACTAACGACCATTTTTTGGATTGTGTAGAAAATTTTAGTTGGAAGTGTCAAATTTTAATAAATTTATTTGAAACCAACTTCGATTTTTTTGGATTTTGTCGAGTATTTTTGGTGTAGGATGTATATTTGAGTAAATTTAGATGAAAATAACGACAATATTTTGGATTGTCAAAAATATTTGAGTTGGAAATGCCAAATTTTAATAAGTTTATTTGAAACCAACTTCGATTTTTTTGGATATTGTTGAGTATTTTTTTGTAGGATCTATATTTGAGTAAATTAGGATGAAAATAACTTCAATTTTTAGGATTGTGAAAAAAATTTTAGTCAGAAGTGTCAAATTTTAATAAATTTATTTGAAATCAACTTCGTTTTTTTTTTATTTTGTTGAGTATTTTTTGTAGGATCTATATTTGAGTAAATTTAGATGAAAATAACTTCAATTTTTAGGATTGTGAAAAAAAATTTAGTTGGAAGTGTCAAATTTTAATAAATTTATTTGAAACCAACTTCGATTTTTTTGGATTTTGTCGAGTATTTTTGGTGTAGGATGTATATTTGAGTAAATTTAGATGAAAATAACTTCAATTTTTAGGATTGTGAAAAAAATTTTAGTTGGAAGTGTCAAATTTTTATAAATTTATTTGAAACCAACTTCGATTTTTTTGGATATGGTTGAGTATTTTTTTGTAGGATCTATATTTGAGTAAATTTAGATGAAAATAACTTCAATTTTTAGGATTGTGAAAAAAATTTTAGTTGGAAATGTCAAATTTTAATAAATTTATTTGAAATCAACTTCGATTCTTTTGGATTTTGTCGAGTATTTTTGGTGTAGGATGTATATTTGAGTAAATTTAGATGAAAATAACTTCAATTTTTTGGATTGTGAAAAAAAATTTTAGTTGGAAGTGCCAAATTTGAATAAATTTATTTGAAACCAACTTCGATTTTTTTGGATTTTGTCGAGTATTTTTGGTGTAGGATGTATATTTGAGTAAATTTAGATGAAAATAACTTCAATTTTTAGGATTGTGAAAAAAAATTTAGTTGGATGTGTCAAATTTTAATAAATTTATTTGAAACCAACTTCGATTTTTTTGGATTTTGTCGAGTATTTTTGGTGTAGGATGTATATTTGAGTAAATTTAGATGAAAATAACTTCAATTTTTAGGATTGTGAAAAAAATTATAGATGGAAGTGTCAAATTTTATTAAATTTATTTGAAACCAACTTCGATTTTTTTGGATTTTGTCGAGTATTATTGTTGTAGGATGTATATTTGAGTAGATTGATATGAAAATGACGACAATTTTTTGGATTGTGAAAAAATTTTAGTTGGAAGTGTCAAATTTTAATAAATTTCTTTGAAACCAACATCGATTTTTTTGGATTTTGTCGAGTATTTTTGGTGTAGGATGTATATTTGAGTAAATTTAGATGAAACTAACGACCATTTTTTGGATTGTGAAGAAAATTTTAGTTTGAAGTGTCAAATTTTAATCAATTTATTTGAAACCAACTTCGATTTTTTTTGATTTTGTCGAGTATTTTGGGTGTAGGATGTATATTTGAGTAAATTTAGATGAAAATAACTTCGATTTTTAGGATTGTGAAAAAAATTTTAGTTGGAAGTGCCAAATTTGAATAAATTTATTTGAAACCAACTTCGATTTTTTTGGATTTTGTCGAGTATTTTTGGTGTAGGATGTATATTTGAGTAAATTTAGATGAAAATAACTTCAATTTTTAGGATTGTGAAAAAAAATTTAGTTGGAAGTGTCAAATTTTAATAAATTTATTTGAAACCATCTTCGATTTTTTTGGATTTTGTCGAGTATTTTTGGTGTAGGATGTATATTTGAGTAAATTTAGATGAAACTAACGACCATTTTTTGGATTGTGAAGAAAATTTTAGTTTGAAGTGTCAAATTTTAATCAATTTATTTGAAACCAACATCGATTTTTTTGGATTTTGTCGAGTATTTTTGGTGTAGGATGTATATTTGAGTAAATTTAGATGAAACTAACGACCATTTTTTGGATTGTGAAGAAAATTTTAGTTTGAAGTGTCAAATTTTAATCAATTTATTTGAAACCAACTTCGATTTTTTTTTATTTTGTCGAGTATTTTGGGTGTAGGATGTATATTTGAGTAAATTTAGATGAAAATAACGACAATATTTTGGATTGTCAAAAATATTTGAGTTGGAAATGCCAAATTTTAATAAGTTTATTTGAAACCAACTTCGATTTTTTTGGATATTGTTGAGTATTTTTTTGTAGGATCTATATTTGAGTAAATTAGGATGAAAATAACTTCAATTTTTAGGATTGTGCAAAAAATTTTAGTTGGAAATGTCAAATTTTAATAAATTTATTTGAAATCAACTTCGATTCTTTTGGATTTTGTCGAGTATGTTTGTTGTAGGATGTATATTTGAGTAAATTTAGATGAAACTAACGACCATTTTTTGGATTGTGTAGAAAATTTTAGTTGGAAGTGTCAAATTTTAATCAATTTATTTGAAACCAACTTCGATTTTTTTGGATTTTGTCGAGTATTTTGGGTGTAGGATGTATATTTGAGTAAATTTAGATGAAAATAACGACCATTTTTTGGATTGTGAATAAAATTTTAGTTGGAAATGTCAAATTTTAATAAATTTATTTGAAATCAACTTCGATTTTTTTGGATATTGTTGAGTATTTTTGTTGTAGGATCTATATTTGAGTAAATTTAGATGAAAATAACTTCAATTTTTTGGATTGTGAAAAAAATTTTAGTCAGAAGTGTCAAATTTTAATAAATTTATTTGAAATCAACTTCGTTTTTTTTTTATTTTGTTGAGTATTTTTTGTAGGATCTATATTTGAGTAAATTTAGATGAAAATAACTTCAATTTTTAGGATTGTGAAAAAAAATTTAGTTGGAAGTGTCAAATTTTAATAAATTTATTTGAAACCAACTTCGATTTTTTTGGATTTTGTCGAGTATTTTTGGTGTAGGATGTATATTTGAGTAAATTTAGATGAAAATAACTTCAATTTTTAGGATTGTGAAAAAAATTTTAGTTGGAAGTGTCAAATTTTTATAAATTTATTTGAAACCAACTTCGAGTTTTTTTGGATTTTGTCGAGTATTTTTGTTGTAGGATTTATATTTGAGTAAATTTAAATGAAAATAACGACAATATTTTGGATTGTCAAAAATATTTGAGTTGGAAATGCCAAATTTTAATAAGTTTATTTGAGACCAACTTCGATTTTTTTGGATATTGTTGAGTATTTTTTTGTAGGATCTATATTTGAGTAAATTTAGATGAAAATAACTTCAATTTTTAGGATTGTGAAAAAAATTTTAGTTGGAAATGTCAAATTTTAATAAATTTATTTGAAATCAACTTCGATTTTTTTGGATTTTGTCGAGTATTTTTGTTGTAGGATGTATATTTGAGTAAATTTAGATGAAAATAACGACCATTTTTTGGATTGTGAAGAAAATTTTTAGTTGGAAGTGTCAAATTTTAATAAATTTATGTGAAACCAACTTCGATTTTTTTGGATTTTGTAGAGTATTTTTGGTGTAGGATGTATATTTGAGTAAATTTAGATGAAAATAACTTCAATTTCTAGGATTATGAAAAAAATTTTAGTTGGAAGTGTCAAATTTTAATAAATTTATTTGAAACCAACTTCGTTTTTTGTGGATTTTGTCGATTATTTTTGTTGTAGGATGTATATTTGAGTAAATTTAGATGAAAATAACGACCATTTTTTGGATTGTGAATAAAATTTTAGTTGGAAATGTCAAATTTTAATAAATTTATTTGAAATCAACTTCGATTCTTTTGGATTTTGTCGAGTATTTTTGGTGTAGGATGTATATTTGAGTAAATTTAGATGAAAATAACTTCAATTTTTTGGATTGGGAAAAAAAATTTTAGTTGGAAGTGCCAAATTTGAATAAATTTATTTGAAATCAACTTCGATTTTTTTTTTATTTTGTTGAGTATTTTTGTTGTAGGATCTATATTTGAGTAAATTTAGATAAAAATAACTTTAATTTTTTGGATTGTGCAAAAAATTTTAGTTGGAAGTGTCAAATTTTAATAAATTTCTTTGAAACCAACTTCGATTTTTTTGGATTTTGTCGAGTATTTTTGTTGTAGGATGTATATTTGAGTAAATTTAGATGAAAATAACGACCATTTTTTGGATTGTGAAGAAAATTTTTAGTTGGAAGTGTCAAATTTTAATAAATTTATGTGAAACCAACTTCGATTTTTTTGGATTTTGTCGAGTATTTTTGGTGTAGGATGTATATTTGAGTAAATTTAGATGAAAATAACTTCAATTTCTAGGATTATGAAAAAAATTTTAGTTGGAAGTGTCAAATTTTAATAAATTTATTTGAAACCAACTTCGTTTTTTGTGCATTTTGTCGATTATTTTTGTTGTAGGATGTATATTTGAGTAAATTTAGATGAAAATAACGACCATTTTTTGGATTGTGAATAAAATTTTAGTTGGAAATGTCAAATTTTAATAAATTTATTTGAAATCAACTTCGATTTTTTTGGATATTGTTGAGTATTTTTGTTGTAGGATCTATATTTGAGTAAATTTAGATGAAAATAACATCCTTTTTAGGATTGTGAAAAAAATTTTAGTCGGAAGTGTCAAATTTTAATAAATTTATTTGAAACCAACTTCGATTTTTTTGGATTTTGTCGAGTATTTTGGGTGTAGGATGTATATTTGAGTAAATTTAGATGAAAATAACGACCATTTTTTGGATTGTGAATAAAATTTTAGTTGGAAATGTCAAATTTTAATAAATTTATTTGAAATCAACTTCGATTTTTTTGGATATTGTTGAGTATTTTTGTTGTAGGATCTATATTTGAGTAAATTTAGATGAAAATAACTTCAATTTTTTGGATTGTGAAAAAAATTTTAGTCAGAAGTGTCAAATTTTAATAAATTTATTTGAAATCAACTTCGTTTTTTTTTTATTTTGTTGAGTATTTTTTGTAGGATCTATATTTGAGTAAATTTAGATGAAAATAACTTCAATTTTTAGGATTGTGAAAAAAAATTTAGTTGGAAGTGTCAAATTTTAATAAATTTATTTGAAACCAACTTCGATTTTTTTGGATTTTGTCGAGTATTTTTGGTGTAGGATGTATATTTGAGTAAATTTAGATGAAAATAACTTCAATTTTTAGGATTGTGAAAAAAATTTTAGTTGGAAGTGTCAAATTTTTATAACTTTATTTGAAACCAACTTCGAGTTTTTTTGGATTTTGTCGAGTATTTTTGTTGTAGGATTTATATTTGAGTAAATTTAAATGAAAATAACGACAATATTTTGGATTGTCAAAAATATTTGAGTTGGAAATGCCAAATTTTAATAAGTTTATTTGAGACCAACTTCGATTTTTTTGGATATTGTTGAGTATTTTTTTGTAGGATCTATATTTGAGTAAATTTAGATGAAAATAACTTCAATTTTTAGGATTGTGAAAAAAATTTTAGTTGGAAATGTCAAATTTTAATAAATTTATTTGAAATCAACTTCGATTTTTTTGGATTTTGTCGAGTATTTTTGTTGTAGGATGTATATTTGAGTAAATTTAGATGAAAATAACGACCATTTTTTGGATTGTGAAGAAAATTTTTAGTTGGAAGTGTCAAATTTTAATAAATTTATGTGAAACCAACTTCGATTTTTTTGGATTTTGTAGAGTATTTTTGGTGTAGGATGTATATTTGAGTAAATTTAGATGAAAATAACTTCAATTTTTAGGATTGTGAAAAAAATTTTAGTTGGAAGTGTCAAATTTTTATAAATTTATTTGAAACCAACTTCGAGTTTTTTTGGATTTTGTCGAGTATTTTTGTTGTAGGATTTATATTTGAGTAAATTTAAATGAAAATAACGACAATATTTTGGATTGTCAAAAATATTTGAGTTGGAAATGCCAAATTTTAATAAGTTTATTTGAAACCAACTTCGATTTTTTTGGATATGGTTGAGTATTTTTTTGTAGGATCTATATTTGAGTAAATTTAGATGAAAATAACTTCAATTTTTAGGATTGTGAAAAAAATTTTAGTTGGAAATGTCAAATTTTAATAAATTTATTTGAAATCAACTTCGATTCTTTTGGATTTTGTCGAGTATTTTTGGTGTAGGATGTATATTTGAGTAAATTTAGATGAAAATAACTTCAATTTTTTGGATTGTGAAAAAAAATTTTAGTTGGAAGTGCCAAATTTGAATAAATTTATTTGAAACCAACTTCGATTTTTTTGGATTTTGTCGAGTATTTTTGGTGTAGGATGTATATTTGAGTAAATTTAGATGAAAATAACTTCAATTTTTAGGATTGTGAAAAAAAATTTAGTTGGATGTGTCAAATTTTAATAAATTTATTTGAAACCAACTTCGATTTTTTTGGATTTTGTCGAGTATTTTTGGTGTAGGATGTATATTTGAGTAAATTTAGATGAAAATAACTTCAATTTTTAGGATTGTGAAAAAAATTATAGATGGAAGTGTCAAATTTTATTAAATTTATTTGAAACCAACTTCGATTTTTTTGGATTTTGTCGAGTATTATTGTTGTAGGATGTATATTTGAGTAGATTGATATGAAAATGACGACAATTTTTTGGATTGTGAAAAAATTTTAGTTGGAAGTGTCAAATTTTAATAAATTTCTTTGAAACCAACATCGATTTTTTTGGATTTTGTCGAGTATTTTTGGTGTAGGATGTATATTTGAGTAAATTTAGATGAAACTAACGACCATTTTTTGGATTGTGAAGAAAATTTTAGTTTGAAGTGTCAAATTTTAATCAATTTATTTGAAACCAACTTCGATTTTTTTTGATTTTGTCGAGTATTTTGGGTGTAGGATGTATATTTGAGTAAATTTAGATGAAAATAACTTCGATTTTTAGGATTGTGAAAAAAATTTTAGTTGGAAGTGCCAAATTTGAATAAATTTATTTGAAACCAACTTCGATTTTTTTGGATTTTGTCGAGTATTTTTGGTGTAGGATGTATATTTGAGTAAATTTAGATGAAAATAACTTCAATTTTTAGGATTGTGAAAAAAAATTTAGTTGGAAGTGTCAAATTTTAATAAATTTATTTGAAACCATCTTCGATTTTTTTGGATTTTGTCGAGTATTTTTGGTGTAGGATGTATATTTGAGTAAATTTAGATGAAAATATCTTCAATTTTTAGGATTGTGAAAAAAATTATAGATGGAAGTGTCAAATTTTATTAAATTTATTTGAAACCAACTTCGATTTTTTTGGATTTTGTCGAGTATTATTGTTGTAGGATGTATATTTGAGTAGATTGATATGAAAATGACGACAATTTTTTGGATTGTGAAAAAATTTTAGTTGGAAGTGTCAAATTTTAATAAATTTCTTTGAAACCAACATCGATTTTTTTGGATTTTGTCGAGTATTTTTGGTGTAGGATGTATATTTGAGTAAATTTAGATGAAACTAACGACCATTTTTTGGATTGTGAAGAAAATTTTAGTTTGAAGTGTCAAATTTTAATCAATTTATTTGAAACCAACTTCGATTTTTTTTTATTTTGTCGAGTATTTTGGGTGTAGGATGTATATTTGAGTAAATTTAGATGAAAATAACGACAATATTTTGGATTGTCAAAAATATTTGAGTTGGAAATGCCAAATTTTAATAAGTTTATTTGAAACCAACTTCGATTTTTTTGGATATTGTTGAGTATTTTTTTGTAGGATCTATATTTGAGTAAATTAGGATGAAAATAACTTCAATTTTTAGGATTGTGCAAAAAATTTTAGTTGGAAATGTCAAATTTTAATAAATTTATTTGAAATCAACTTCGATTCTTTTGGATTTTGTCGAGTATGTTTGTTGTAGGATGTATATTTGAGTAAATTTAGATGAAACTAACGACCATTTTTTGGATTGTGTAGAAAATTTTAGTTGGAAGTGTCAAATTTTAATCAATTTATTTGAAACCAACTTCGATTTTTTTGGATTTTGTCGAGTATTTTGGGTGTAGGATGTATATTTGAGTAAATTTAGATGAAAATAACGACCATTTTTTGGATTGTGAATAAAATTTTAGTTGGAAATGTCAAATTTTAATAAATTTATTTGAAATCAACTTCGATTTTTTTGGATATTGTTGAGTATTTTTGTTGTAGGATCTATATTTGAGTAAATTTAGATGAAAATAACTTCAATTTTTTGGATTGTGAAAAAAATTTTAGTCAGAAGTGTCAAATTTTAATAAATTTATTTGAAATCAACTTCGTTTTTTTTTTATTTTGTTGAGTATTTTTTGTAGGATCTATATTTGAGTAAATTTAGATGAAAATAACTTCAATTTTTAGGATTGTGAAAAAAAATTTAGTTGGAAGTGTCAAATTTTAATAAATTTATTTGAAACCAACTTCGATTTTTTTGGATTTTGTCGAGTATTTTTGGTGTAGGATGTATATTTGAGTAAATTTAGATGAAAATAACTTCAATTTTTAGGATTGTGAAAAAAATTTTAGTTGGAAGTGCCAAATTTGAATAAATTTATTTGAAACCAACTTCGATTTTTTTGGATTTTGTCGAGTATTTTTGGTGTAGGATGTATATTTGAGTAAATTTAGATGAAAATAACTTCAATTTTTAGGATTGTGAAAAAAAATTTAGTTGGAAGTGTCAAATTTTAATAAATTTATTTGAAACCATCTTCGATTTTTTTGGATTTTGTCGAGTATTTTTGGTGTAGGATGTATATTTGAGTAAATTTAGATGAAAATATCTTCAATTTTTAGGATTGTGAAAAAAATTATAGATGGAAGTGTCAAATTTTATTAAATTTATTTGAAACCAACTTCGATTTTTTTGGATTTTGTCGAGTATTATTGTTGTAGGATGTATATTTGAGTAGATTGATATGAAAATGACGACAATTTTTTGGATTGTGAAAAAATTTTAGTTGGAAGTGTCAAATTTTAATAAATTTCTTTGAAACCAACATCGATTTTTTTGGATTTTGTCGAGTATTTTTGGTGTAGGATGTATATTTGAGTAAATTTAGATGAAACTAACGACCATTTTTTGGATTGTGAAGAAAATTTTAGTTTGAAGTGTCAAATTTTAATCAATTTATTTGAAACCAACTTCGATTTTTTTTTATTTTGTCGAGTATTTTGGGTGTAGGATGTATATTTGAGTAAATTTAGATGAAAATAACGACAATATTTTGGATTGTCAAAAATATTTGAGTTGGAAATGCCAAATTTTAATAAGTTTATTTGAAACCAACTTCGATTTTTTTGGATATTGTTGAGTATTTTTTTGTAGGATCTATATTTGAGTAAATTAGGATGAAAATAACTTCAATTTTTAGGATTGTGCAAAAAATTTTAGTTGGAAATGTCAAATTTTAATAAATTTATTTGAAATCAACTTCGATTCTTTTGGATTTTGTCGAGTATGTTTGTTGTAGGATGTATATTTGAGTAAATTTAGATGAAACTAACGACCATTTTTTGGATTGTGTAGAAAATTTTAGTTGGAAGTGTCAAATTTTAATCAATTTATTTGAAACCAACTTCGATTTTTTTGGATTTTGTCGAGTATTTTGGGTGTAGGATGTATATTTGAGTAAATTTAGATGAAAATAACGACCATTTTTTGGATTGTGAATAAAATTTTAGTTGGAAATGTCAAATTTTAATAAATTTATTTGAAATCAACTTCGATTTTTTTGGATATTGTTGAGTATTTTTGTTGTAGGATCTATATTTGAGTAAATTTAGATGAAAATAACTTCAATTTTTTGGATTGTGAAAAAAATTTTAGTCAGAAGTGTCAAATTTTAATAAATTTATTTGAAATCAACTTCGTTTTTTTTTTATTTTGTTGAGTATTTTTTGTAGGATCTATATTTGAGTAAATTTAGATGAAAATAACTTCAATTTTTAGGATTGTGAAAAAAAATTTAGTTGGAAGTGTCAAATTTTAATAAATTTATTTGAAACCAACTTCGATTTTTTTGGATTTTGTCGAGTATTTTTGGTGTAGGATGTATATTTGAGTAAATTTAGATGAAAATAACTTCAATTTTTAGGATTGTGAAAAAAATTTTAGTTGGAAGTGTCAAATTTTTATAAATTTATTTGAAACCAACTTCGAGTTTTTTTGGATTTTGTCGAGTATTTTTGTTGTAGGATTTATATTTGAGTAAATTTAAATGAAAATAACGACAATATTTTGGATTGTCAAAAATATTTGAGTTGGAAATGCCAAATTTTAATAAGTTTATTTGAGACCAACTTCGATTTTTTTGGATATTGTTGAGTATTTTTTTGTAGGATCTATATTTGAGTAAATTTAGATGAAAATAACTTCAATTTTTAGGATTGTGAAAAAAATTTTAGTTGGAAATGTCAAATTTTAATAAATTTATTTGAAATCAACTTCGATTTTTTTGGATTTTGTCGAGTATTTTTGTTGTAGGATGTATATTTGAGTAAATTTAGATGAAAATAACGACCATTTTTTGGATTGTGAAGAAAATTTTTAGTTGGAAGTGTCAAATTTTAATAAATTTATGTGAAACCAACTTCGATTTTTTTGGATTTTGTAGAGTATTTTTGGTGTAGGATGTATATTTGAGTAAATTTAGATGAAAATAACTTCAATTTCTAGGATTATGAAAAAAATTTTAGTTGGAAGTGTCAAATTTTAATAAATTTATTTGAAACCAACTTCGTTTTTTGTGGATTTTGTCGATTATTTTTGTTGTAGGATGTATATTTGAGTAAATTTAGATGAAAATAACGACCATTTTTTGGATTGTGAATAAAATTTTAGTTGGAAATGTCAAATTTTAATAAATTTATTTGAAATCAACTTCGATTCTTTTGGATTTTGTCGAGTATTTTTGGTGTAGGATGTATATTTGAGTAAATTTAGATGAAAATAACTTCAATTTTTTGGATTGGGAAAAAAAATTTTAGTTGGAAGTGCCAAATTTGAATAAATTTATTTGAAATCAACTTCGATTTTTTTTTTATTTTGTTGAGTATTTTTGTTGTAGGATCTATATTTGAGTAAATTTAGATAAAAATAACTTTAATTTTTTGGATTGTGCAAAAAATTTTAGTTGGAAGTGTCAAATTTTAATAAATTTCTTTGAAACCAACTTCGATTTTTTTGGATTTTGTCGAGTATTTTTGTTGTAGGATGTATATTTGAGTAAATTTAGATGAAAATAACGACCATTTTTTGGATTGTGAAGAAAATTTTTAGTTGGAAGTGTCAAATTTTAATAAATTTATGTGAAACCAACTTCGATTTTTTTGGATTTTGTCGAGTATTTTTGGTGTAGGATGTATATTTGAGTAAATTTAGATGAAAATAACTTCAATTTCTAGGATTATGAAAAAAATTTTAGTTGGAAGTGTCAAATTTTAATAAATTTATTTGAAACCAACTTCGTTTTTTGTGCATTTTGTCGATTATTTTTGTTGTAGGATGTATATTTGAGTAAATTTAGATGAAAATAACGACCATTTTTTGGATTGTGAATAAAATTTTAGTTGGAAATGTCAAATTTTAATAAATTTATTTGAAATCAACTTCGATTTTTTTGGATATTGTTGAGTATTTTTGTTGTAGGATCTATATTTGAGTAAATTTAGATGAAAATAACATCCTTTTTAGGATTGTGAAAAAAATTTTAGTCGGAAGTGTCAAATTTTAATAAATTTATTTGAAACCAACTTCGATTTTTTTGGATTTTGTCGAGTATTTTGGGTGTAGGATGTATATTTGAGTAAATTTAGATGAAAATAACGACCATTTTTTGGATTGTGAATAAAATTTTAGTTGGAAATGTCAAATTTTAATAAATTTATTTGAAATCAACTTCGATTTTTTTGGATATTGTTGAGTATTTTTGTTGTAGGATCTATATTTGAGTAAATTTAGATGAAAATAACTTCAATTTTTTGGATTGTGAAAAAAATTTTAGTCAGAAGTGTCAAATTTTAATAAATTTATTTGAAATCAACTTCGTTTTTTTTTTATTTTGTTGAGTATTTTTTGTAGGATCTATATTTGAGTAAATTTAGATGAAAATAACTTCAATTTTTAGGATTGTGAAAAAAAATTTAGTTGGAAGTGTCAAATTTTAATAAATTTATTTGAAACCAACTTCGATTTTTTTGGATTTTGTCGAGTATTTTTGGTGTAGGATGTATATTTGAGTAAATTTAGATGAAAATAACTTCAATTTTTAGGATTGTGAAAAAAATTTTAGTTGGAAGTGTCAAATTTTTATAAATTTATTTGAAACCAACTTCGAGTTTTTTTGGATTTTGTCGAGTATTTTTGTTGTAGGATTTATATTTGAGTAAATTTAAATGAAAATAACGACAATATTTTGGATTGTCAAAAATATTTGAGTTGGAAATGCCAAATTTTAATAAGTTTATTTGAGACCAACTTCGATTTTTTTGGATATTGTTGAGTATTTTTTTGTAGGATCTATATTTGAGTAAATTTAGATGAAAATAACTTCAATTTTTAGGATTGTGAAAAAAATTTTAGTTGGAAATGTCAAATTTTAATAAATTTATTTGAAATCAACTTCGATTTTTTTGGATTTTGTCGAGTATTTTTGTTGTAGGATGTATATTTGAGTAAATTTAGATGAAAATAACGACCATTTTTTGGATTGTGAAGAAAATTTTTAGTTGGAAGTGTCAAATTTTAATAAATTTATGTGAAACCAACTTCGATTTTTTTGGATTTTGTAGAGTATTTTTGGTGTAGGATGTATATTTGAGTAAATTTAGATGAAAATAACTTCAATTTCTAGGATTATGAAAAAAATTTTAGTTGGAAGTGTCAAATTTTAATAAATTTATTTGAAACCAACTTCGATTTTTGTGGATTTTGTCGATTATTTTTGTTGTAGGATGTATATTTGAGTAAATTTAGATGAAAATAACGACCATTTTTTGGATTGTGAATAAAATTTTAGTTGGAAATGTCAAATTTTAATAAATTTATTTGAAATCAACTTCGATTCTTTTGGATTTTGTCGAGTATTTTTGGTGTAGGATGTATATTTGAGTAAATTTAGATGAAAATAACTTCAATTTTTTGGATTGGGAAAAAAAATTTTAGTTGGAAGTGCCAAATTTGAATAAATTTATTTGAAATCAAGTTCGATTTTTTTTTTATTTTGTTGAGTATTTTTGTTGTAGGATCTATATTTGAGTAAATTTAGATAAAAATAACTTCAATTTTTTGGATTGTGCAAAAAATTTTAGTTGGAAGTGTCAAATTTTAATAAATTTCTTTGAAACCAACTTCGATTTTTTTGGATTTTGTCGAGTATTTTTGTTGTAGGATGTATATTTGAGTAAATTTAGATGAAAATAACGACCATTTTTTGGATTGTGAATAAAATTTTAGTTGGAAATGTCAAATTTTAATAAATTTATTTGAAATCAACTTCGATTTTTTTGGATATTGTTGAGTATTTTTGTTGTAGGATCTATATTTGAGTAAATTTAGATGAAAATAACATCCTTTTTAGGATTGTGAAAAAAATTTTAGTCGGAAGTGTCAAATTTTAATAAATTTATTTGAAACCAACTTCGATTTTTTTGGATTTTGTCGAGTATTTTGGGTGTAGGATGTATATTTGAGTAAATTTAGATGAAAATAACTTCGATTTTTAGGATTGTGAAAAAAATTTTAGTTGGTAGTGTCAAATTTTAATAAATTTATTTGAAATCAACTTCGATTCTTTTGGATTTTGTCGAGTATTTTTGGTGTAGGATGTATATTTGAGTAAATTTAGATGAAAATAACTTCAATTTTTTGGATTGTGAAAAAAAATTTTAGTTGGAAGTGCCAAATTTGAATAAATTTATTTGAAATCAACTTCGATTTTTCTCGACTATGATGAGGTTTTTTGATTGAGAAGCTTAATTTGAGTAATTTCAGTTGAATTTAACGTCGATTTTATGGATTTTGTCACGATTTTTGTCAAATTTTAATAAATTTATTTGAAATCAACTTGGATTATTTTGGATTTTGTAGAGTATTTTTGTTGTAGGATCTATATTTGAGTAAATTTAGATGAAAATAACTTCAATTTTTTGGATTGGGAAAAAATTTTAGATGGAAGTGTCAAATTTTATTAAATTTATTTGAAACCAACTTCGATTTTTTTGGATTTCGTCGAGTATTATTGTTGTAGGATGTATATTTGAGTAGATTTATATGAAAATGACGACAATTTTTTGGATTGTGAAAAAATTTTAGTTGGAAGTGTCAAATTTTAATAAATATCTTTGAAACCAACATCGATTTTTTTGGATTTTGTCGAGTATTTTTGTTGTAGGATGTATATTTGAGTAAATTTAGATGAAACTAACGACCATTTTTTGGATTGTGAAGAAAATTTTAGTTGGAAGTGTCAAATTTTAATCAATTTATTTGAAACCAACTTCGATTTTTTTGGATTTTGTCGAGTATTTTGGGTGTAGGATGTATATTTGAGTAAATTTAGATGAAAATAACTTCAATTTTTTGGATTGTGAAAAAAATTTTAGTTGGTAGTGTCAAATTTTAATAAATTTATTTGAAACCAACTTCGATTTTTTTGGATTTTGTGGAGTATTTTTGGTGTAGGATGTATATTTGAGTAAATTTAGATGAAAATAACTTCAATTTTTAGGATTGTGAAAAAAAATTTAGTTGGAAGTGTCAAATTTTAATAAATTTATTTGAAACCAACTTCGATTTTTTTTGGATTTTGTCGAGTATTTTTGGTGTAGGATGTATATTTGAGTAAATTTAGATGAAAATAACTTCAATTTTTAGGATTGTGAAAAAAATTTTAGATGGAAGTGTCAAATTTTATTAAATTTATTTGAAACCAACTTCGATTTTTTTGGATTTTGTCGAGTATTATTGTTGTAGGATGTATATTTGAGTAGATTTATATGAAAATGACGACAATTTTTTGGATTGTGAAAAAATTTTAGTTGGAAGTGTCAAATTTTAATAAATTTCTTTGAAACCAACATCGATTTTTTTGGATTTTGTCGAGTATTTTTGTTGTAGGATGTATATTTGAGTAAATTTAGATGAAACTAACGACCATTTTTTGGATTGTGAAGAAAATTTTAGTTGGAAGTGTCAAATTTTAATCAATTTATTTGAAACCAACTTCGATTTTTTTGGATTTTGTCGAGTATTTTGGGTGTAGGATGTATATTTGAGTAAATTTAGATGAAAATAACTTCGATTTTTAGGATTGTGAAAAAAATTTTAGTTGGTAGTGTCAAATTTTAATAAATTTATTTGAAATCAACTTCGTTTCTTTTGGATTTTGTCGAGTATTTTTGGTGTAGGATGTATATTTGAGTAAATTTAGATGAAAATAACTTCAATTTTTTGGATTGTGAAAAAAAATTTTAGTTGGAAGTGCCAAATTTGAATAAATTTATTTGAAATCAACTTCGATTTTTTTTTATTTTGTTGAGTATTTTTGTTGTAGGATCTATATTTGAGTAAATTTAGTTAAAAACAACTTCAATT
Organism: Andrena praecox; assembly: GCA_963932275.1. Taxonomy (NCBI): domain Eukaryota; kingdom Metazoa; phylum Arthropoda; class Insecta; order Hymenoptera; family Andrenidae; genus Andrena; species Andrena praecox. The sequence continues at coordinate 24,709,130 of OZ010730.1, forward strand.
TTTTGGATTGTGCACAAAATTTTAGTTGGAAGTGTCAAATTTTAATAAATTTCTTTGAAACCAACATCGATTTTTTTGGATTTTGTCGAGTATGTTTGTTGTAGGATGTATATTTGAGTAAATTTAGATGAAACTAACGACCATTTTTTGGATTGTGTAGAAAATTTTAGTTGGAAGTGTCAAATTTTAATCAATTTATTTGAAACCAACTTCGATTTTTTTGGATTTTGTCGAGTATTTTGGGTGTAGGATGTATATTTGAGTAAATTTAGATGAAAATAACGACCATTTTTTGGATTGTGAATAAAATTTTAGTTGGAAATGTCAAATTTTAATAAATTTATTTGAAATCAACTTCGATTTTTTTGGATATTGTTGAGTATTTTTGTTGTAGGATCTATATTTGAGTAAATTTAGATGAAAATAACTTCAATTTTTTGGATTGTGAAAAAAATTTTTGTCAGAAGTGTCAAATTTTTATAAATTTATTTGAAATCAACTTCGTTTTTTTTTATTTTGTTGAGTATTTTTTGTAGGATCTATATTTGAGTAAATTTAGATGAAAATAACTTCAATTTTTAGGATTGTGAAAAAAAATTTAGTTGGAAGTGTCAAATTTTAATAAATTCATTTGAAACCAACTTCGATTTTTTTGGATTTTGTCGAGTATTTTTGGTGTAGGATGTATATTTGAGTAAATTTAGATGAAAATAACTTCGATTTTTAGGATTGTGAAAAAAATTTTAGTTGGTAGTGTCAAATTTTAATAAATTTATTTGAAATCAACTTCGTTTCTTTTGGATTTTGTCGAGTATTTTTGGTGTAGGATGTATATTTGAGTAAATTTAGATGAAAATAACTTCAATTTTTTGGATTGTGAAAAAAAATTTTAGTTGGAAGTGCCAAATTTGAATAAATTTATTTGAAATCAACTTCGATTTTTTTTTATTTTGTTGAGTATTTTTGTTGTAGGATCTATATTTGAGTAAATTTAGTTAAAAACAACTTCAATTTTTTGGATTGTGCACAAAATTTTAGTTGGAAGTGTCAAATTTTAATAAATTTCTTTGAAACCAACATCGATTTTTTTGGATTTTGTCGAGTATGTTTGTTGTAGGATGTATATTTGAGTAAATTTAGATGAAACTAACGACCATTTTTTGGATTGTGTAGAAAATTTTAGTTGGAAGTGTCAAATTTTAATCAATTTATTTGAAACCAACTTCGATTTTTTTGGATTTTGTCGAGTATTTTGGGTGTAGGATGTATATTTGAGTAAATTTAGATGAAAATAACGACCATTTTTTGGATTGTGAATAAAATTTTAGTTGGAAATGTCAAATTTTAATAAATTTATTTGAAATCAACTTCGATTTTTTTGGATATTGTTGAGTATTTTTGTTGTAGGATCTATATTTGAGTAAATTTAGATGAAAATAACTTCAATTTTTTGGATTGTGAAAAAAATTTTTGTCAGAAGTGTCAAATTTTAATAAATTTATTTGAAATCAACTTCGTTTTTTTTTATTTTGTTGAGTATTTTTTGTAGGATCTATATTTGAGTAAATTTAGATGAAAATAACTTCAATTTTTAGGATTGTGAAAAAAAATTTAGTTGGAAGTGTCAAATTTTAATAAATTTATTTGAAACCAACTTCGATTTTTTTGGATTTTGTCGAGTATTTTTGGTGTAGGATGTATATTTGAGTAAATTTAGATGAAAATAACTTCAATTTTTAGGATTGTGAAAAAAATTATAGATGGAAGTGTCAAATTTTATTAAATTTATTTGAAACCAACTTCGATTTTTTTGGATTTTGTCGAGTATTATTGTTGTAGGATGTATATTTGAGTAGATTTATATGAAAATGACGACAATTTTTTGGATTGTGAAAAAATTTTAGTTGGAAGTGTCAAATTTTAATAAATTTCTTTGAAACCAACATCGATTTTTTTGGATTTTGTCGAGAATTTTTGTTGTAGGATGTATATTTGAGTAAATTTAGATGAAACTAACGACCATTTTTTGGATTGTGAAGAAAATTTTAGTTTGAAGTGTCAAATTTTAATCAATTTCTTTGAAACCAACATCGATTTTTTTGGATTTTGTCGAGTATTTTTGGTGTAGGATGTATATTTGAGTAAATTTAGATGAAAATTACTTCAATTTTTTGGATTGTGAAAAAAAATTTTAGTTGGAAGTGCCAAATTTGAATAAATTTATTTGAAATCAACATCGATTTTTTTTTATTTTGTTGAGTATTTTTGTTGTAGGATCTATATTTGAGTAAATTTAGATAAAAATAACTTCAATTTTTTGGATTGTGCAAAAAATTTTAGTTGGAAGTGTCAAATTTTAATAAATTTCTTTGAAACCAACTTCGATTTTTTTGGATTTTGTCGAGTATTTTTGTTGTAGGATGTATATTTGAGTAAATTTAGATGAAACTAACGACCATTTTTTGGATTGTGAAGAAAATTTTAGTTGGAAGTGTCAAATTTTAATAAATTTATTTGAAACCAACTTCGATTTTTTTGGATTTTGTCGAGTATTTTTGGTGTAGGATGTATATTTGAGTAAATTTAGATGAAAATAACGACAATATTTTGGATTGTCAAAAATATTTGAGTTGGAAATGCCAAATTTTAATAAGTTTATTTGAAACCAACTTCGATTTTTTTGGATATTGTTGAGTATTTTTTTGTAGGATCTATATTTGAGTAAATTAGGATGAAAATAACTTCAATTTTTAGGATTGTGAAAAAAATTTTAGTTGGAAATGTCAAATTTTAATAAATTTATTTGAAATCAACTTCGATTCTTTTGGATTTTGTCGAGTATGTTTGTTGTAGGATGTATATTTGAGTAAATTTAGATGAAACTAACGACCATTTTTTGGATTGTGTAGAAAATTTTAGTTGGAAGTGTCAAATTTTAATAAATTTATTTGAAACCAACTTCGATTTTTTTGGATTTTGTCGAGTATTTATGGTGTAGGATGTATATTTGAGTAAATTTAGATGAAAATAACGACAATATTTTGGATTGTCAAAAATATTTGAGTTGGAAATGCCAAATTTTAATAAGTTTATTTGAAACCAACTTCGATTTTTTTGGATATTGTTGAGTATTTTTTTGTAGGATCTATATTTGAGTAAATTAGGATGAAAATAACTTCAATTTTTAGGATTGTGAAAAAAATTTTAGTCAGAAGTGTCAAATTTTAATAAATTTATTTGAAATCAACTTCGTTTTTTTTTTATTTTGTTGAGTATTTTTTGTAGGATCTATATTTGAGTAAATTTAGATGAAAATAACTTCAATTTTTAGGATTGTGAAAAAAAATTTAGTTGGAAGTGTCAAATTTTAATAAATTTATTTGAAACCAACTTCGATTTTTTTGGATTTTGTCGAGTATTTTTGGTGTAGGATGTATATTTGAGTAAATTTAGATGAAAATAACTTCAATTTTTAGGATTGTGAAAAAAATTTTAGTTGGAAGTGTCAAATTTTTATAAATTTATTTGAAACCAACTTCGAGTTTTTTTGGATTTTGTCGAGTATTTTTGTTGTAGGATTTATATTTGAGTAAATTTAAATGAAAATAACGACAATATTTTGGATTGTCAAAAATATTTGAGTTGGAAATGCCAAATTTTAATAAGTTTATTTGAAACCAACTTCGATTTTTTTGGATATGGTTGAGTATTTTTTTGTAGGATCTATATTTGAGTAAATTTAGATGAAAATAACTTCAATTTTTAGGATTGTGAAAAAAATTTTAGTTGGAAATGTCAAATTTTAATAAATTTATTTGAAATCAACTTCGATTCTTTTGGATTTTGTCGAGTATTTTTGGTGTAGGATGTATATTTGAGTAAATTTAGATGAAAATAACTTCAATTTTTTGGATTGTGAAAAAAAATTTTAGTTGGAAGTGCCAAATTTGAATAAATTTATTTGAAACCAACTTCGATTTTTTTGGATTTTGTCGAGTATTTTTGGTGTAGGATGTATATTTGAGTAAATTTAGATGAAAATAACTTCAATTTTTAGGATTGTGAAAAAAAATTTAGTTGGATGTGTCAAATTTTAATAAATTTATTTGAAACCAACTTCGATTTTTTTGGATTTTGTCGAGTATTTTTGGTGTAGGATGTATATTTGAGTAAATTTAGATGAAAATAACTTCAATTTTTAGGATTGTGAAAAAAATTATAGATGGAAGTGTCAAATTTTATTAAATTTATTTGAAACCAACTTCGATTTTTTTGGATTTTGTCGAGTATTATTGTTGTAGGATGTATATTTGAGTAGATTGATATGAAAATGACGACAATTTTTTGGATTGTGAAAAAATTTTAGTTGGAAGTGTCAAATTTTAATAAATTTCTTTGAAACCAACATCGATTTTTTTGGATTTTGTCGAGTATTTTTGGTGTAGGATGTATATTTGAGTAAATTTAGATGAAACTAACGACCATTTTTTGGATTGTGAAGAAAATTTTAGTTTGAAGTGTCAAATTTTAATCAATTTATTTGAAACCAACTTCGATTTTTTTTGATTTTGTCGAGTATTTTGGGTGTAGGATGTATATTTGAGTAAATTTAGATGAAAATAACTTCGATTTTTAGGATTGTGAAAAAAATTTTAGTTGGAAGTGCCAAATTTGAATAAATTTATTTGAAACCAACTTCGATTTTTTTGGATTTTGTCGAGTATTTTTGGTGTAGGATGTATATTTGAGTAAATTTAGATGAAAATAACTTCAATTTTTAGGATTGTGAAAAAAAATTTAGTTGGAAGTGTCAAATTTTAATAAATTTATTTGAAACCATCTTCGATTTTTTTGGATTTTGTCGAGTATTTTTGGTGTAGGATGTATATTTGAGTAAATTTAGATGAAAATATCTTCAATTTTTAGGATTGTGAAAAAAATTATAGATGGAAGTGTCAAATTTTATTAAATTTATTTGAAACCAACTTCGATTTTTTTGGATTTTGTCGAGTATTATTGTTGTAGGATGTATATTTGAGTAGATTGATATGAAAATGACGACAATTTTTTGGATTGTGAAAAAATTTTAGTTGGAAGTGTCAAATTTTAATAAATTTCTTTGAAACCAACATCGATTTTTTTGGATTTTGTCGAGTATTTTTGGTGTAGGATGTATATTTGAGTAAATTTAGATGAAACTAACGACCATTTTTTGGATTGTGAAGAAAATTTTAGTTTGAAGTGTCAAATTTTAATCAATTTATTTGAAACCAACTTCGATTTTTTTTGATTTTGTCGAGTATTTTGGGTGTAGGATGTATATTTGAGTAAATTTAGATGAAAATAACGACAATATTTTGGATTGTCAAAAATATTTGAGTTGGAAATGCCAAATTTTAATAAGTTTATTTGAAACCAACTTCGATTTTTTTGGATATTGTTGAGTATTTTTTTGTAGGATCTATATTTGAGTAAATTAGGATGAAAATAACTTCAATTTTTAGGATTGTGCAAAAAATTTTAGTTGGAAATGTCAAATTTTAATAAATTTATTTGAAATCAACTTCGATTCTTTTGGATTTTGTCGAGTATGTTTGTTGTAGGATGTATATTTGAGTAAATTTAGATGAAACTAACGACCATTTTTTGGATTGTGTAGAAAATTTTAGTTGGAAGTGTCAAATTTTAATCAATTTATTTGAAACCAACTTCGATTTTTTTGGATTTTGTCGAGTATTTTGGGTGTAGGATGTATATTTGAGTAAATTTAGATGAAAATAACGACCATTTTTTGGATTGTGAATAAAATTTTAGTTGGAAATGTCAAATTTTAATAAATTTATTTGAAATCAACTTCGATTTTTTTGGATATTGTTGAGTATTTTTGTTGTAGGATCTATATTTGAGTAAATTTAGATGAAAATAACTTCAATTTTTTGGATTGTGAAAAAAATTTTAGTCAGAAGTGTCAAATTTTAATAAATTTATTTGAAATCAACTTCGTTTTTTTTTTATTTTGTTGAGTATTTTTTGTAGGATCTATATTTGAGTAAATTTAGATGAAAATAACTTCAATTTTTAGGATTGTGAAAAAAAATTTAGTTGGAAGTGTCAAATTTTAATAAATTTATTTGAAACCAACTTCGATTTTTTTGGATTTTGTCGAGTATTTTTGGTGTAGGATGTATATTTGAGTAAATTTAGATGAAAATAACTTCAATTTTTTGGATTGTGAAAAAAATTTTAGTCAGAAGTGTCAAATTTTAATAAATTTATTTGAAATCAACTTCGTTTTTTTTTTATTTTGTTGAGTATTTTTTGTAGGATCTATATTTGAGTAAATTTAGATGAAAATAACTTCAATTTTTAGGATTGTGAAAAAAAATTTAGTTGGAAGTGTCAAATTTTAATAAATTTATTTGAAACCAACTTCGATTTTTTTGGATTTTGTCGAGTATTTTTGGTGTAGGATGTATATTTGAGTAAATTTAGATGAAAATAACTTCAATTTCTAGGATTATGAAAAAAATTTTAGTTGGAAGTGTCAAATTTTAATAAATTTATTTGAAACCAACTTCGTTTTTTGTGCATTTTGTCGATTATTTTTGTTGTAGGATGTATATTTGAGTAAATTTAGATGAAAATAACGACCATTTTTTGGATTGTGAATAAAATTTTAGTTGGAAATGTCAAATTTTAATAAATTTATTTGAAATCAACTTCGATTTTTTTGGATATTGTTGAGTATTTTTGTTGTAGGATCTATATTTGAGTAAATTTAGATGAAAATAACATCCTTTTTAGGATTGTGAAAAAAATTTTAGTCGGAAGTGTCAAATTTTAATAAATTTATTTGAAACCAACTTCGATTTTTTTGGATTTTGTCGAGTATTTTGGGTGTAGGATGTATATTTGAGTAAATTTAGATGAAAATAACTTCGATATTTAGGATTGTGAAAAAAATTTTAGTTGGAAGTGTCATATTTTAATCAATTTATTTGAAACCAACTTCGATTTTTTTGGATTTTGTCGAGTATTTTGGGTGTAGGATGTATATTTGAGTAAATTTAGATGAAAATAACTTCGATTTTTAGGATTGTGAAAAAAATTTTAGTTGGTAGTGTCAAATTTTAATAAATTTATTTGAAATCAACTTCGATTCTTTTGGATTTTGTCGAGTATTTTTGGTGTAGGATGTATATTTGAGTAAATTTAGATGAAAATAACTTCAATTTTTTGGATTGTGAAAAAAAATTTTAGTTGGAAGTGCCAAATTTGAATAAATTTATTTGAAATCAACTTCGATTTTTCTCGACTATGATGAGGTTTTTTGATAGAGAAGCTTAATTTGAGTAATTTCAGTTGAATTTAACGTCGATTTTATGGATTTTGTCACGATTTTTGTCAAATTTTAATAAATTTATTTGAAATCAACTTGGATTATTTTGGATTTTGTAGAGTATTTTTGTTGTAGGATCTATATTTGAGTAAATTTAGATGAAAATAACTTCAATTTTTTGGATTGGGAAAAACTTTTAGATGGAAGTGTCAAATTTTATTAAATTTATTTGAAACCAACTTCGATTTTTTTGGATTTCGTCGAGTATTATTGTTGTAGGATGTATATTTGAGTAGATTTATATGAAAATGACGACAATTTTTTGGATTGTGAAAAAATTTTAGTTGGAAGTGTCAAATTTTAATAAATATCTTTGAAACCAACATCGATTTTTTTGGATTTTGTCGAGTATTTTTGTTGTAGGATGTATATTTGAGTAAATTTAGATGAAACTAACGACCATTTTTTGGATTGTGAAGAAAATTTTAGTTGGAAGTGTCAAATTTTAATCAATTTATTTGAAACCAACTTCGATTTTTTTGGATTTTGTCGAGTATTTTGGGTGTAGGATGTATATTTGAGTAAATTTAGATGAAAATAACTTCAATTTTTTGGATTGTGAAAAAAATTTTAGTTGGTAGTGTCAAATTTTAATAAATTTATTTGAAACCAACTTCGATTTTTTTGGATTTTGTGGAGTATTTTTGGTGTAGGATGTATATTTGAGTAAATTTAGATGAAAATAACTTCAATTTTTAGGATTGTGAAAAAAAATTTAGTTGGAAGTGTCAAATTTTAATAAATTTATTTGAAACCAACTTCGATTTTTTTTGGATTTTGTCGAGTATTTTTGGTGTAGGATGTATATTTGAGTAAATTTAGATGAAAATAACTTCAATTTTTAGGATTGTGAAAAAAATTTTAGATGGAAGTGTCAAATTTTATTAAATTTATTTGAAACCAACTTCGATTTTTTTGGATTTTGTCGAGTATTATTGTTGTAAGATGTATATTTGAGTAGATTTATATGAAAATGACGACAATTTTTTGGATTGTGAAAAAATTTTAGTTGGAAGTGTCAAATTTTAATAAATTTCTTTGAAACCAACATCGATTTTTTTGGATTTTGTCGAGTATTTTTGTTGTAGGATGTATATTTGAGTAAATTTAGATGAAACTAACGACCATTTTTTGGATTGTGAAGAAAATTTTAGTTTGAAGTGTCAAATTTTAATCAATTTCTTTGAAACCAACATCGATTTTTTTGGATTTTGTCGAGTATTTTTGGTGTAGGATGTATATTTGAGTAAATTTAGATGAAAATTACTTCAATTTTTTGGATTGTGAAAAAAAATTTTAGTTGGAAGTGCCAAATTTGAATAAATTTATTTGAAATCAACATCGATTTTTTTTTATTTTGTTGAGTATTTTTGTTGTAGGATCTATATTTGAGTAAATTTAGATGAAAATAACTTCAATTTTTTGGATTGTGAAAAAAATTTTAGTCAGAAGTGTCAAATTTTAATAAATTTATTTGAAATCAACTTCGTTTTTTTTTTATTTTGTTGAGTATTTTTTGTAGGATCTATATTTGAGTAAATTTAGATGAAAATAACTTCAATTTTTAGGATTGTGAAAAAAAATTTAGTTGGAAGTGTCAAATTTTAATAAATTTATTTGAAACCAACTTCGATTTTTTTGGATTTTGTCGAGTATTTTTGGTGTAGGATGTATATTTGAGTAAATTTAGATGAAAATAACTTCAATTTTTAGGATTGTGAAAAAAATTTTAGTTGGAAGTGTCAAATTTTTATAAATTTATTTGAAACCAACTTCGAGTTTTTTTGGATTTTGTCGAGTATTTTTGTTGTAGGATTTATATTTGAGTAAATTTAAATGAAAATAACGACAATATTTTGGATTGTCAAAAATATTTGAGTTGGAAATGCCAAATTTTAATAAGTTTATTTGAAATCAACTTCGATTTTTTTGGATTTTGTCGAGTATTTTTGTTGTAGGATGTATATTTGAGTAAATTTAGATGAAAATAACGACCATTTTTTGGATTGTGAATAAAATTTTAGTTGGAAATGTCAAATTTTAATAAATTTATTTGAAATCAACTTCGATTTTTTTGGATATTGTTGAGTATTTTTGTTGTAGGATCTATATTTGAGTAAATTTAGATGAAAATAACATCCTTTTTAGGATTGTGAAAAAAATTTTAGTCGGAAGTGTCAAATTTTAATAAATTTATTTGAAACCAACTTCGATTTTTTTGGATTTTGTCGAGTATTTTGGGTGTAGGATGTATATTTGAGTAAATTTAGATGAAAATAACTTCGATTTTTAGGATTGTGAAAAAAATTTTAGTTGGAAGTGTCATATTTTAATCAATTTATTTGAAACCAACTTCGATTTTTTTGGATTTTGTCGAGTATTTTGGGTGTAGGATGTATATTTGAGTAAATTTAGATGAAAATAACTTCGATTTTTAGGATTGTGAAAAAAATTTTAGTTGGTAGTGTCAAATTTTAATAAATTTATTTGAAATCAACTTCGATTCTTTTGGATTTTGTCGAGTATTTTTGGTGTAGGATGTATATTTGAGTAAATTTAGATGAAAATAACTTCAATTTTTTGGATTGTGAAAAAAAATTTTAGTTGGAAGTGCCAAATTTGAATAAATTTATTTGAAATCAACTTCGATTTTTCTCGACTATGATGAGGTTTTTTGATAGAGAAGCTTAATTTGAGTAATTTCAGTTGAATTTAACGTCGATTTTATGGATTTTGTCACGATTTTTGTCAAATTTTAATAAATTTATTTGAAATCAACTTCGATTCTTTTGGATTTTGTAGAGTATTTTTGTTGTAGGATCTATATTTGAGTAAATTTAGATGAAAATAACTTCAATTTTTTGGATTGGGAAAAAATTTTAGATGGAAGTGTCAAATTTTATTAAATTTACTTGAAACCAACTTCGATTTTTTTGGATTTCGTCGAGTATTATTGTTGTAGGATGTATATTTGAGTAGATTTATATGAAAATGACGACAATTTTTTGGATTGTGAAAAAATTTTAGTTGGAAGTGTCAAATTTTAATAAATATCTTTGAAACCAACATCGATTTTTTTGGATTTTGTCGAGTATTTTTGTTGTAGGATGTATATTTGAGTAAATTTAGATGAAACTAACGACCATTTTTTGGATTGTGAAGAAAATTTTAGTTGGAAGTGTCAAATTTTAATCAATTTATTTGAAACCAACTTCGATTTTTTTGGATTTTGTCGAGTATTTTGGGTGTAGGATGTATATTTGAGTAAATTTAGATGAAAATAACTTCAATTTTTTGGATTGTGAAAAAAATTTTAGTTGGTAGTGTCAAATTTTAATAAATTTATTTGAAACCAACTTCGATTTTTTTGGATATTGTTGAGTATTTTTGGTGTAGGATGTATATTTGAGTAAATTTAGATGAAAATAACTTCAATTTTTAGGATTGTGAAAAAAAATTTAGTTGGAAGTGTCAAATTTTAATAAATTTATTTGAAACCAACTTCGATTTTTTTTGGATTTTGTCGAGTATTTTTGGTGTAGGATGTATATTTGAGTAAATTTAGATGAAAATAACTTCAATTTTTAGGATTGTGAAAAAAATTTTAGATGGAAGTGTCAAATTTTATTAAATTTATTTGAAACCAACTTCGATTTTTTTGGATTTTGTCGAGTATTATTGTTGTAGGATGTATATTTGAGTAGATTTATATGAAAATGACGACAATTTTTTGGATTGTGAAAAAATTTTAGTTGGAAGTGTCAAATTTTAATAAATTTCTTTGAAACCAACATCGATTTTTTTGGATTTTGTCGAGTATTTTTGTTGTAGGATGTATATTTGAGTAAATTTAGATGAAACTAACGACCATTTTTTGGATTGTGAAGAAAATTTTAGTTGGAAGTGTCAAATTTTAATCAATTTATTTGAAACCAACTTCGATTTTTTTGGATTTTGTCGAGTATTTTGGGTGTAGGATGTATATTTGAGTAAATTTAGATGAAAATAACTTCGATTTTTAGGATTGTGAAAAAAATTTTAGTTGGTAGTGTCAAATTTTAATAAATTTATTTGAAATCAACTTCGATTCTTTTGGATTTTGTCGAGTATTTTTGGTGTAGGATGTATATTTGAGTAAATTTAGATGAAAATAACTTCAATTTTTTGGATTGTGAAAAAAAATTTTAGTTGGAAGTGCCAAATTTGAATAAATTTATTTGAAATCAACTTCGATTTTTTTTTATTTTGTTGAGTATTTTTGTTGTAGGATCTATATTTGAGTAAATTTAGTTAAAAACAACTTCAATTTTTTGGATTGTGCACAAAATTTTAGTTGGAAGTGTCAAATTTTAATAAATTTCTTTGAAACCAACATCGATTTTTTTGGATTTTGTCGAGTATGTTTGTTGTAGGATGTATATTTGAGTAAATTTAGATGAAACTAACGACCATTTTTTGGATTGTGTAGAAAATTTTAGTTGGAAGTGTCAAATTTTAATCAATTTATTTGAAACCAACTTCGATTTTTTTGGATTTTGTCGAGTATTTTGGGTGTAGGATGTATATTTGAGTAAATTTAGATGAAAATAACGACCATTTTTTGGATTGTGAATAAAATTTTAGTTGGAAATGTCAAATTTTAATAAATTTATTTGAAATCAACTTCGATTTATTTGGATATTGTTGAGTATTTTTGTTGTAGGATCTATATTTGAGTAAATTTAGATGAAAATAACTTCAATTTTTTGGATTGTGAAAAAAATTTTTGTCAGAAGTGTCAAATTTTAATAAATTTATTTGAAATCAACTTCGTTTTTTTTTTATTTTGTTGAGTATTTTTTGTAGGATCTATATTTGAGTAAATTTAGATGAAAATAACTTCAATTTTTAGGATTGTGAAAAAAAATTTAGTTGGAAGTGTCAAATTTTAATAAATTTATTTGAAACCAACTTCGATTTTTTTGGATTTTGTCGAGTATTTTTGGTGTAGGATGTATATTTGAGTAAATTTAGATGAAAATAACTTCAATTTTTTGGATTGTGAAAAAAAATTTTAGTTGGAAGTGCCAAATTTGAATAAATTTATTTGAAACCAACTTCGATTTTTTTGGATTTTGTCGAGTATTTTTGGTGTAGGATGTATATTTGAGTAAATTTAGATGAAAATAACTTCAATTTTTAGGATTGTGAAAAAAAATTTAGTTGGAAGTGTCAAATTTTAATAAATTTATTTGAAACCAACTTCGATTTTTTTGGATTTTGTCGAGTATTTTGGGTGTAGGATGTATATTTGAGTAAATTTAGATGAAAATAACTTCAATTTTTTGGATTGTGAAAAAAATTTTAGTTGGTAGTGTCAAATTTTAATAAATTTATTTGAAACCAACTTCGATTTTTTTGGATTTTGTGGAGTATTTTTGGTGTAGGATGTATATTTGAGTTAATTTAGATGAAAATAACTTCAATTTTTAGGATTGTGAAAAAAAATTTAGTTGGAAGTGTCAAATTTTAATAAATTTATTTGAAACCAACTTCGATTTTTTTTGGATTTTGTCGAGTATTTTTGGTGTAGGATGTATATTTGAGTAAATTTAGATGAAAATAACTTCAATTTTTAGGATTGTGAAAAAAATTTTAGATGGAAGTGTCAAATTTTATTAAATTTATTTGAAACCAACTTCGATTTTTTTGGATTTTGTCGAGTATTATTGTTGTAGGATGTATATTTGAGTAGATTTATATGAAAATGACGACAATTTTTTGGATTGTGAAAAAATTTTAGTTGGAAGTGTCAAATTTTAATAAATTTCTTTGAAACCAACATCGATTTTTTTGGATTTTGTCGAGTATTTTTGTTGTAGGATGTATATTTGAGTAAATTTAGATGAAACTAACGACCATTTTTTGGATTGTGAAGAAAATTTTAGTTGGAAGTGTCAAATTTTAATCAATTTATTTGAAACCAACTTCGATTTTTTTGGATTTTGTCGAGTATTTTGGGTGTAGGATGTATATTTGAGTAAATTTAGATGAAAATAACTTCGATTTTTAGGATTGTGAAAAAAATTTTAGTTGGTAGTGTCAAATTTTAATAAATTTATTTGAAATCAACTTCGATTCTTTTGGATTTTGTCGAGTATTTTTGGTGTAGGATGTATATTTGAGTAAATTTAGATGAAAATAACTTCAATTTTTTGGATTGTGAAAAAAAATTTTAGTTGGAAGTGCCAAATTTGAATAAATTTATTTGAAATCAACTTCGATTTTTTTTTATTTTGTTGAGTATTTTTGTTGTAGGATCTATATTTGAGTAAATTTAGTTAAAAACAACTTCAATTTTTTGGATTGTGCACAAAATTTTAGTTGGAAGTGTCAAATTTTAATAAATTTCTTTGAAACCAACATCGATTTTTTTGGATTTTGTCGAGTATGTTTGTTGTAGGATGTATATTTGAGTAAATTTAGATGAAACTAACGACCATTTTTTGGATTGTGTAGAAAATTTTAGTTGGAAGTGTCAAATTTTAATCAATTTATTTGAAACCAACTTCGATTTTTTTGGATTTTGTCGAGTATTTTGGGTGTAGGATGTATATTTGAGTAAATTTAGATGAAAATAACGACCATTTTTTGGATTGTGAATAAAATTTTAGTTGGAAATGTCAAATTTTAATAAATTTATTTGAAATCAACTTCGATTTTTTTGGATATTGTTGAGTATTTTTGTTGTAGGATCTATATTTGAGTAAATTTAGATGAAAATAACTTCAATTTTTTGGATTGTGAAAAAAATTTTTGTCAGAAGTGTCAAATTTTAATAAATTTATTTGAAATCAACTTCGTTTTTTTTTTATTTTGTTGAGTATTTTTTGTAGGATCTATATTTGAGTAAATTTAGATGAAAATAACTTCAATTTTTAGGATTGTGAAAAAAAATTTAGTTGGAAGTGTCAAATTTTAATAAATTTATTTGAAACCAACTTCGATTTTTTTGGATTTTGTCGAGTATTTTTGGTGTAGGATGTATATTTGAGTAAATTTAGATGAAAATAACTTCAATTTTTTGGATTGTGAAAAAAAATTTTAGTTGGAAGTGCCAAATTTGAATAAATTTATTTGAAACCAACTTCGATTTTTTTGGATTTTGTCGAGTATTTTTGGTGTAGGATGTATATTTGAGTAAATTTAGATGAAAATAACTTCAATTTTTAGGATTGTGAAAAAAAATTTAGTTGGAAGTGTCAAATTTTAATAAATTTATTTGAAACCAACTTCGATTTTTTAGGATTTTGTCGAGTATTTTTGGTGTATGATGTATATTTGAGTAAATTTAGATGAAAATAACTTCAATTTTTAGGATTGTGAAAAAAATTATAGATGGAAGTGTCAAATTTTATTAAATTTATTTGAAACCAACTTCGATTTTTTTTTTATTTTGTTGAGTATTTTTGTTGTAGGATCTATATTTGAGTAAATTTAGATAAAAATAACTTTAATTTTTTGGATTGTGCAAAAAATTTTAGTTGGAAGTGTCAAATTTTAATAAATTTCTTTGAAACCAACTTCGATTTTTTTGGATTTTGTCGAGTATTTTTGTTGTAGGATGTATATTTGAGTAAATTTAGATGAAACTAACGACCATTTTTTGGATTGTGAAGAAAATTTTAGTTGGAAGTGTCAAATTTTAATCAATTTATTTGAAACCAACTTCGATTTTTTTGGATTTTGTCGAGTATTTTGGGTGTAGGATGTATATTTGAGTAAATTTAGATGAAAATAACTTCGATTTTTAGGATTGTGAAAAAAATTTTAGTTGGTAGTGTCAAATTTTAATAAATTTATTTGAAATCAACTTCGATTCTTTTGGATTTTGTCGAGTATTTTTGGTGTAGGATGTATATTTGAGTAAATTTAGATGAAAATAACTTCAATTTTTTGGATTGTGAAAAAAAATTTTAGTTGGAAGTGCCAAATTTGAATAAATTTATTTGAAATCAACTTCGATTTTTTTTTATTTTGTTGAGTATTTTTGTTGTAGGATCTATATTTGAGTAAATTTAGTTAAAAACAACTTCAATTTTTTGGATTGTGCACAAAATTTTAGTTGGAAGTGTCAAATTTTAATAAATTTCTTTGAAACCAACATCGATTTTTTTGGATTTTGTCGAGTATGTTTGTTGTAGGATGTATATTTGAGTAAATTTAGATGAAACTAACGACCATTTTTTGGATTGTGTAGAAAATTTTAGTTGGAAGTGTCAAATTTTAATCAATTTATTTGAAACCAACTTCGATTTTTTTGGATTTTGTCGAGTATTTTGGGTGTAGGATGTATATTTGAGTAAATTTAGATGAAAATAACGACCATTTTTTGGATTGTGAATAAAATTTTAGTTGGAAATGTCAAATTTTAATAAATTTATTTGAAATCAACTTCGATTTTTTTGGATATTGTTGAGTATTTTTGTTGTAGGATCTATATTTGAGTAAATTTAGATGAAAATAACTTCAATTTTTTGGATTGTGAAAAAAATTTTTGTCAGAAGTGTCAAATTTTAATAAATTTATTTGAAATCAACTTCGTTTTTTTTTTATTTTGTTGAGTATTTTTTGTAGGATCTATATTTGAGTAAATTTAGATGAAAATAACTTCAATTTTTAGGATTGTGAAAAAAAATTTAGTTGGAAGTGTCAAATTTTAATAAATTTATTTGAAACCAACTTCGATTTTTTTGGATTTTGTCGAGTATTTTTGGTGTAGGATGTATATTTGAGTAAATTTAGATGAAAATAACTTCAATTTTTTGGATTGTGAAAAAAAATTTTAGTTGGAAGTGCCAAATTTGAATAAATTTATTTGAAACCAACTTCGATTTTTTTGGATTTTGTCGAGTATTTTTGGTGTAGGATGTATATTTGAGTAAATTTAGATGAAAATAACTTCAATTTTTAGGATTGTGAAAAAAATTATAGATGGAAGTGTCAAATTTTATTAAATTTATTTGAAACCAACTTCGATTTTTTTGGATTTTGTCGAGTATTATTGTTGTAGGATGTATATTTGAGTAGATTTATATGAAAATGACGACAATTTTTTGGATTGTGAAAAAATTTTAGTTGGAAGTGTCAAATTTTAATAAATTTCTTTGAAACCAACATCGATTTTTTTGGATTTTGTCGAGTATTTTTGTTGTAGGATGTATATTTGAGTAAATTTAGATGAAACTAACGACCATTTTTTGGATTGTGAAGAAAATTTTAGTTTGAAGTGTCAAATTTTAATCAATTTCTTTGAAACCAACATCGATTTTTTTGGATTTTGTCGAGTATTTTTGGTGTAGGATGTATATTTGAGTAAATTTAGATGAAAATTACTTCAATTTTTTGGATTGTGAAAAAAAATTTTAGTTGGAAGTGCCAAATTTGAATAAATTTATTTGAAATCGACATCGATTTTTTTTTATTTTGTTGAGTATTTTTGTTGTAGGATCTATATTTGAGTAAATTTAGATAAAAATAACTTCAATTTTTTGGATTGTGCAAAAAATTTTAGTTGGAAGTGTCAAATTTTAATAAATTTCTTTGAAACCAACTTCGATTTTTTTGGATTTTGTCGAGTATTTTTGTTGTAGGATGTATATTTGAGTAAATTTAGATGAAACTAACGACCATTTTTTGGATTGTGAAGAAAATTTTAGTTGGAAGTGTCAAATTTTAATAAATTTATTTGAAACCAACTTCGATTTTTTTGGATTTTGTCGAGTATTTTTGTTGTAGGATGTATATTTGAGTAAATTTAGATGAAAATAACGACAATATTTTGGATTGTCAAAAATATTTGAGTTGGAAATGCCAAATTTTAATAAGTTTATTTGAAACCAACTTCGATTTTTTTGGATATTGTTGAGTATTTTTTTGTAGGATCTATATTTGAGTAAATTTAGATGAAAATAACTTCAATTTTTAGGATTGTGAAAAAAATTTTAGTTGGAAATGTCAAATTTTAATAAATTTATTTGAAATCAACTTCGATTCTTTTTGGATTTTGTCGAGTATTTTTGGTGTAGGATGTATATTTGAGTAAATTTAGATGAAAATAACTTCAATTTTTAGGATTGTGAAAAAAATTTTAGATGGAAGTGTCAAATTTTATTAAATTTATTTGAAACCAACATCGATTTTTTTGGATTTTGTCGAGTATTTTTGTTGTAGGATGTATATTTGAGTAAATTTAGATGAAACTAACGACCATTTTTTGGATTGTGAAGAAAATTTTAGTTGGAAGTGTCAAATTTTAATCAATTTATTTGAAACCAACTTCGATTTTTTTGGATTTTGTCGAGTATTTTGGGTGTAGGATGTATATTTGAGTAAATTTAGATGAAAATAACTTCGATTTTTAGGATTGTGAAAAAAATTTTAGTTGGTAGTGTCAAATTTTAATAAATTTATTTGAAATCAACTTCGATTCTTTTGGATTTTGTCGAGTATTTTTGGTGTAGGATGTATATTTGAGTAAATTTAGATGAAAATAACTTCAATTTTTTGGATTGTGAAAAAAAATTTTAGTTGGAAGTGCCAAATTTGAATAAATTTATTTGAAATCAACTTCGATTTTTTTTTATTTTGTTGAGTATTTTTGTTGTAGGATCTATATTTGAGTAAATTTAGTTAAAAACAACTTCAATTTTTTGGATTGTGCACAAAATTTTAGTTGGAAGTGTCAAATTTTAATAAATTTCTTTGAAACCAACATCGATTTTTTTGGATTTTGTCGAGTATGTTTGTTGTAGGATGTATATTTGAGTAAATTTAGATGAAACTAACGACCATTTTTTGGATTGTGTAGAAAATTTTAGTTGGAAGTGTCAAATTTTAATCAATTTATTTGAAACCAACTTCGATTTTTTTGGATTTTGTCGAGTATTTTGGGTGTAGGATGTATATTTGAGTAAATTTAGATGAAAATAACGACCATTTTTTGGATTGTGAATAAAATTTTAGTTGGAAATGTCAAATTTTAATAAATTTATTTGAAATCAACTTCGATTTTTTTGGATATTGTTGAGTATTTTTGTTGTAGGATCTATATTTGAGTAAATTTAGATGAAAATAACTTCAATTTTTTGGATTGTGAAAAAAATTTTTGTCAGAAGTGTCAAATTTTAATAAATTTATTTGAAATCAACTTCGTTTTTTTTTTATTTTGTTGAGTATTTTTTGTAGGATCTATATTTGAGTAAATTTAGATGAAAATAACTTCAATTTTTAGGATTGTGAAAAAAAATTTAGTTGGAAGTGTCAAATTTTAATAAATTTATTTGAAACCAACTTCGATTTTTTTGGATTTTGTCGAGTATTTTTGGTGTAGGATGTATATTTGAGTAAATTTAGATGAAAATAACTTCAATTTTTTGGATTGTGAAAAAAAATTTTAGTTGGAAGTGCCAAATTTGAATAAATTTATTTGAAACCAACTTCGATTTTTTTGGATTTTGTCGAGTATTTTTGGTGTAGGATGTATATTTGAGTAAATTTAGATGAAAATAACTTCAATTTTTAGGATTGTGAAAAAAAATTTAGTTGGAAGTGTCAAATTTTAATAAATTTATTTGAAACCAACTTCGATTTTTTTGGATTTTGTCGAGTATTTTGGGTGTAGGATGTATATTTGAGTAAATTTAGATGAAAATAACTTCAATTTTTTGGATTGTGAAAAAAATTTTAGTTGGTAGTGTCAAATTTTAATAAATTTATTTGAAACCAACTTCGATTTTTTTGGATTTTGTGGAGTATTTTTGGTGTAGGATGTATATTTGAGTTAATTTAGATGAAAATAACTTCAATTTTTAGGATTGTGAAAAAAAATTTAGTTGGAAGTGTCAAATTTTAATAAATTTATTTGAAACCAACTTCGATTTTTTTTGGATTTTGTCGAGTATTTTTGGTGTAGGATGTATATTTGAGTAAATTTAGATGAAAATAACTTCAATTTTTAGGATTGTGAAAAAAATTTTAGATGGAAGTGTCAAATTTTATTAAATTTATTTGAAACCAACTTCGATTTTTTTGGATTTTGTCGAGTATTATTGTTGTAGGATGTATATTTGAGTAGATTTATATGAAAATGACGACAATTTTTTGGATTGTGAAAAAATTTTAGTTGGAAGTGTCAAATTTTAATAAATTTCTTTGAAACCAACATCGATTTTTTTGGATTTTGTCGAGTATTTTTGTTGTAGGATGTATATTTGAGTAAATTTAGATGAAACTAACGACCATTTTTTGGATTGTGAAGAAAATTTTAGTTGGAAGTGTCAAATTTTAATCAATTTATTTGAAACCAACTTCGATTTTTTTGGATTTTGTCGAGTATTTTGGGTGTAGGATGTATATTTGAGTAAATTTAGATGAAAATAACTTCGATTTTTAGGATTGTGAAAAAAATTTTAGTTGGTAGTGTCAAATTTTAATAAATTTATTTGAAATCAACTTCGATTCTTTTGGATTTTGTCGAGTATTTTTGGTGTAGGATGTATATTTGAGTAAATTTAGATGAAAATAACTTCAATTTTTTGGATTGTGAAAAAAAATTTTAGTTGGAAGTGCCAAATTTGAATAAATTTATTTGAAATCAACTTCGATTTTTTTTTATTTTGTTGAGTATTTTTGTTGTAGGATCTATATTTGAGTAAATTTAGTTAAAAACAACTTCAATTTTTTGGATTGTGCACAAAATTTTAGTTGGAAGTGTCAAATTTTAATAAATTTCTTTGAAACCAACATCGATTTTTTTGGATTTTGTCGAGTATGTTTGTTGTAGGATGTATATTTGAGTAAATTTAGATGAAACTAACGACCATTTTTTGGATTGTGTAGAAAATTTTAGTTGGAAGTGTCAAATTTTAATCAATTTATTTGAAACCAACTTCGATTTTTTTGGATTTTGTCGAGTATTTTGGGTGTAGGATGTATATTTGAGTAAATTTAGATGAAAATAACGACCATTTTTTGGATTGTGAATAAAATTTTAGTTGGAAATGTCAAATTTTAATAAATTTATTTGAAATCAACTTCGATTTTTTTGGATATTGTTGAGTATTTTTGTTGTAGGATCTATATTTGAGTAAATTTAGATGAAAATAACTTCAATTTTTTGGATTGTGAAAAAAATTTTTGTCAGAAGTGTCAAATTTTAATAAATTTATTTGAAATCAACTTCGTTTTTTTTTTATTTTGTTGAGTATTTTTTGTAGGATCTATATTTGAGTAAATTTAGATGAAAATAACTTCAATTTTTAGGATTGTGAAAAAAAATTTAGTTGGAAGTGTCAAATTTTAATAAATTTATTTGAAACCAACTTCGATTTTTTTGGATTTTGTCGAGTATTTTTGGTGTAGGATGTATATTTGAGTAAATTTAGATGAAAATAACTGCAATTTTTTGGATTGTGAAAAAAAATTTTAGTTGGAAGTGCCAAATTTGAATAAATTTATTTGAAACCAACTTCGATTTTTTTGGATTTTGTCGAGTATTTTTGGTGTAGGATGTATATTTGAGTAAATTTAGATGAAAATAACTTCAATTTTTAGGATTGTGAAAAAAAATTTAGTTGGAAGTGTCAAATTTTAATAAATTTATTTGAAACCAACTTCGATTTTTTAGGATTTTGTCGAGTATTTTTGGTGTATGATGTATATTTGAGTAAATTTAGATGAAAATAACTTCAATTTTTAGGATTGTGAAAAAAATTATAGATGGAAGTGTCAAATTTTATTAAATTTATTTGAAACCAACTTCGATTTTTTTTTTATTTTGTTGAGTATTTTTGTTGTAGGATCTATATTTGAGTAAATTTAGATAAAAATAACTTTAATTTTTTGGATTGTGCAAAAAATTTTAGTTGGAAGTGTCAAATTTTAATAAATTTCTTTGAAACCAACTTCGATTTTTTTGGATTTTGTCGAGTATTTTTGTTGTAGGATGTATATTTGAGTAAATTTAGATGAAACTAACGACCATTTTTTGGATTGTGAAGAAAATTTTAGTTGGAAGTGTCAAATTTTAATCAATTTATTTGAAACCAACTTCGATTTTTTTGGATTTTGTCGAGTATTTTGGGTGTAGGATGTATATTTGAGTAAATTTAGATGAAACTAACTTCGATTTTTAGGATTGTGAAAAAAATTTTAGTTGGTAGTGTCAAATTTTAATAAATTTATTTGAAATCAACTTCGATTCTTTTGGATTTTGTCGAGTATTTTTGGTGTAGGATGTATATTTGAGTAAATTTAGATGAAAATAACTTCAATTTTTTGGATTGTGAAAAAAAATTTTAGTTGGAAGTGCCAAATTTGAATAAATTTATTTGAAATCAACTTCGATTTTTTTTTATTTTGTTGAGTATTTTTGTTGTAGGATCTATATTTGAGTAAATTTAGTTAAAAACAACTTCAATTTTTTGGATTGTGCACAAAATTTTAGTTGGAAGTGTCAAATTTTAATAAATTTCTTTGAAACCAACATCGATTTTTTTGGATTTTGTCGAGTATGTTTGTTGTAGGATGTATATTTGAGTAAATTTAGATGAAACTAACGACCATTTTTTGGATTGTGTAGAAAATTTTAGTTGGAAGTGTCAAATTTTAATCAATTTATTTGAAACCAACTTCGATTTTTTTGGATTTTGTCGAGTATTTTGGGTGTAGGATGTATATTTGAGTAAATTTAGATGAAAATAACGACCATTTTTTGGATTGTGAATAAAATTTTAGTTGGAAATGTCAAATTTTAATAAATTTATTTGAAATCAACTTCGATTTTTTTGGATATTGTTGAGTATTTTTGTTGTAGGATCTATATTTGAGTAAATTTAGATGAAAATAACTTCAATTTTTTGGATTGTGAAAAAAATTTTTGTCAGAAGTGTCAAATTTTAATAAATTTATTTGAAATCAACTTCGTTTTTTTTTTATTTTGTTGAGTATTTTTTGTAGGATCTATATTTGAGTAAATTTAGATGAAAATAACTTCAATTTTTAGGATTGTGAAAAAAAATTTAGTTGGAAGTGTCAAATTTTAATAAATTTATTTGAAACCAACTTCGATTTTTTTGGATTTTGTCGAGTATTTTTGGTGTAGGATGTATATTTGAGTAAATTTAGATGAAAATAACTTCAATTTTTTGGATTGTGAAAAAAAATTTTAGTTGGAAGTGCCAAATTTGAATAAATTTATTTGAAACCAACTTCGATTTTTTTGGATTTTGTCGAGTATTTTTGGTGTAGGATGTATATTTGAGTAAATTTAGATGAAAATAACTTCAATTTTTAGGATTGTGAAAAAAAATTTAGTTGGAAGTGTCAAATTTTAATAAATTTATTTGAAACCAACTTCGATTTTTTAGGATTTTGTCGAGTATTTTTGGTGTATGATGTATATTTGAGTAAATTTAGATGAAAATAACTTCAATTTTTAGGATTGTGAAAAAAATTATAGATGGAAGTGTCAAATTTTATTAAATTTATTTGAAACCAACTTCGATTTTTTTGGATTTTGTCGAGTATTATTGTTGTAGGATGTATATTTGAGTAGATTTATATGAAAATGACGACAATTTTTTGGATTGTGAAAAAATTTTAGTTGGAAGTGTCAAATTTTAATAAATTTCTTTGAAACCAACATCGATTTTTTTGGATTTTGTCGAGTATTTTTGTTGTAGGATGTATATTTGAGTAAATTTAGATGAAACTAACGACCATTTTTTGGATTGTGAAGAAAATTTTAGTTTGAAGTGTCAAATTTTAATCAATTTCTTTGAAACCAACATCGATTTTTTTGGATTTTGTCGAGTATTTTTGGTGTAGGATGTATATTTGAGTAAATTTAGATGAAAATTACTTCAATTTTTTGGATTGTGAAAAAAAATTTTAGTTGGAAGTGCCAAATTTGAATAAATTTATTTGAAATCAACATCGATTTTTTTTTATTTTGTTGAGTATTTTTGTTGTAGGATCTATATTTGAGTAAATTTAGATAAAAATAACTTCAATTTTTTGGATTGTGCAAAAAATTTTAGTTGGAAGTGTCAAATTTTAATAAATTTCTTTGAAACCAACTTCGATTTTTTTGGATTTTGTCGAGTATTTTTGTTGTAGGATGTATATTTGAGTAAATTTAGATGAAACTAACGACCATTTTTTGGATTGTGAAGAAAATTTTAGTTGGAAGTGTCAAATTTTAATAAATTTATTTGAAACCAACTTCGATTTTTTTGGATTTTGTCGAGTATTTTTGTTGTAGGATGTATATTTGAGTAAATTTAGATGAAAATAACGACAATATTTTGGATTGTCAAAAATATTTGAGTTGGAAATGCCAAATTTTAATAAGTTTATTTGAAACCAACTTCGATTTTTTTGGATATTGTTGAGTATTTTTTTGTAGGATCTATATTTGAGTAAATTTAGATGAAAATAACTTCAATTTTTAGGATTGTGAAAAAAATTTTAGTTGGAAATGTCAAATTTTAATAAATTTATTTGAAATCAACTTCGATTCTTTTTGGATTTTGTCGAGTATTTTTGGTGTAGGATGTATATTTGAGTAAATTTAGATGAAAATAACTTCAATTTTTAGGATTGTGAAAAAAATTTTAGATGGAAGTGTCAAATTTTATTAAATTTATTTGAAACCAACTTCGATTTTTTTGGATTTTGTCGAGTATTATTGTTGTAGGATGTATATTTGAGTAGATTTATATGAAAATGACGACAATTTTTTGGATTGTGAAAAAATTTTAGTTGGAAGTGTCAAATTTTAATAAATTTCTTTGAAACCAACATCGATTTTTTTGGATTTTGTCGAGTATTTTTGTTGTAGGATGTATATTTGAGTAAATTTAGATGAAACTAACGACCATTTTTTGGATTGTGAAGAAAATTTTAGTTGGAAGTGTCAAATTTTAATCAATTTATTTGAAACCAACTTCGATTTTTTTGGATTTTGTCGAGTATTTTGGGTGTAGGATGTATATTTGAGTAAATTTAGATGAAAATAACTTCGATTTTTAGGATTGTGAAAAAAATTTTAGTTGGTAGTGTCAAATTTTAATAAATTTATTTGAAATCAACTTCGATTCTTTTGGATTTTGTCGAGTATTTTTGGTGTAGGATGTATATTTGAGTAAATTTAGATGAAAATAACTTCAATTTTTTGGATTGTGAAAAAAAATTTTAGTTGGAAGTGCCAAATTTGAATAAATTTATTTGAAATCAACTTCGATTTTTTTTTATTTTGTTGAGTATTTTTGTTGTAGGATCTATATTTGAGTAAATTTAGTTAAAAACAACTTCAATTTTTTGGATTGTGCACAAAATTTTAGTTGGAAGTGTCAAATTTTAATAAATTTCTTTGAAACCAACATCGATTTTTTTGGATTTTGTCGAGTATGTTTGTTGTAGGATGTATATTTGAGTAAATTTAGATGAAACTAACGACCATTTTTTGGATTGTGTAGAAAATTTTAGTTGGAAGTGTCAAATTTTAATCAATTTATTTGAAACCAACTTCGATTTTTTTGGATTTTGTCGAGTATTTTGGGTGTAGGATGTATATTTGAGTAAATTTAGATGAAAATAACGACCATTTTTTGGATTGTGAATAAAATTTTAGTTGGAAATGTCAAATTTTAATAAATTTATTTGAAATCAACTTCGATTTTTTTGGATATTGTTGAGTATTTTTGTTGTAGGATCTATATTTGAGTAAATTTAGATGAAAATAACTTCAATTTTTTGGATTGTGAAAAAAATTTTTGTCAGAAGTGTCAAATTTTAATAAATTTATTTGAAATCAACTTCGTTTTTTTTTTATTTTGTTGAGTATTTTTTGTAGGATCTATATTTGAGTAAATTTAGATGAAAATAACTTCAATTTTTAGGATTGTGAAAAAAAATTTAGTTGGAAGTGTCAAATTTTAATAAATTTATTTGAAACCAACTTCGATTTTTTTGGATTTTGTCGAGTATTTTTGGTGTAGGATGTATATTTGAGTAAATTTAGATGAAAATAACTTCAATTTTTTGGATTGTGAAAAAAAATTTTAGTTGGAAGTGCCAAATTTGAATAAATTTATTTGAAACCAACTTCGATTTTTTTGGATTTTGTCGAGTATTTTTGGTGTAGGATGTATATTTGAGTAAATTTAGATGAAAATAACTTCAATTTTTAGGATTGTGAAAAAAAATTTAGTTGGAAGTGTCAAATTTTAATAAATTTATTTGAAACCAACTTCGATTTTTTTGGATTTTGTCGAGTATTTTGGGTGTAGGATGTATATTTGAGTAAATTTAGATGAAAATAACTTCAATTTTTTGGATTGTGAAAAAAATTTTAGTTGGTAGTGTCAAATTTTAATAAATTTATTTGAAACCAACTTCGATTTTTTTGGATTTTGTGGAGTATTTTTGGTGTAGGATGTATATTTGAGTTAATTTAGATGAAAATAACTTCAATTTTTAGGATTGTGAAAAAAAATTTAGTTGGAAGTGTCAAATTTTAATAAATTTATTTGAAACCAACTTCGATTTTTTTTAGATTTTGTCGAGTATTTTTGGTGTAGGATGTATATTTGAGTAAATTTAGATGAAAATAACTTCAATTTTTAGGATTGTGAAAAAAATTTTAGATGGAAGTGTCAAATTTTATTAAATTTATTTGAAACCAACTTCGATTTTTTTGGATTTTGTCGAGTATTATTGTTGTAGGATGTATATTTGAGTAGATTTATATGAAAATGACGACAATTTTTTGGATTGTGAAAAAATTTTAGTTGGAAGTGTCAAATTTTAATAAATTTCTTTGAAACCAACATCGATTTTTTTGGATTTTGTCGAGTATTTTTGTTGTAGGATGTATATTTGAGTAAATTTAGATGAAACTAACGACCATTTTTTGGATTGTGAAGAAAATTTTAGTTGGAAGTGTCAAATTTTAATCAATTTATTTGAAACCAACTTCGATTTTTTTGGATTTTGTCGAGTATTTTGGGTGTAGGATGTATATTTGAGTAAATTTAGATGAAAATAACTTCGATTTTTAGGATTGTGAAAAAAATTTTAGTTGGTAGTGTCAAATTTTAATAAATTTATTTGAAATCAACTTCGATTCTTTTGGATTTTGTCGAGTATTTTTGGTGTAGGATGTATATTTGAGTAAATTTAGATGAAAATAACTTCAATTTTTTGGATTGTGAAAAAAAATTTTAGTTGGAAGTGCCAAATTTGAATAAATTTATTTGAAATCAACTTCGATTTTTTTTTATTTTGTTGAGTATTTTTGTTGTAGGATCTATATTTGAGTAAATTTAGTTAAAAACAACTTCAATTTTTTGGATTGTGCACAAAATTTTAGTTGGAAGTGTCAAATTTTAATAAATTTCTTTGAAACCAACATCGATTTTTTTGGATTTTGTCGAGTATGTTTGTTGTAGGATGTATATTTGAGTAAATTTAGATGAAACTAACGACCATTTTTTGGATTGTGTAGAAAATTTTAGTTGGAAGTGTCAAATTTTAATCAATTTATTTGAAACCAACTTCGATTTTTTTGGATTTTGTCGAGTATTTTGGGTGTAGGATGTATATTTGAGTAAATTTAGATGAAAATAACGACCATTTTTTGGATTGTGAATAAAATTTTAGTTGGAAATGTCAAATTTTAATAAATTTATTTGAAATCAACTTCGATTTTTTTGGATATTGTTGAGTATTTTTGTTGTAGGATCTATATTTGAGTAAATTTAGATGAAAATAACTTCAATTTTTTGGATTGTGAAAAAAATTTTTGTCAGAAGTGTCAAATTTTAATAAATTTATTTGAAATCAACTTCGTTTTTTTTTATTTTGTTGAGTATTTTTTGTAGGATCTATATTTGAGTAAATTTAGATGAAAATAACTTCAATTTTTAGGATTGTGAAAAAAAATTTAGTTGGAAGTGTCAAATTTTAATAAATTTATTTGAAACCAACTTCGATTTTTTTGGATTTTGTCGAGTATTTTTGGTGTAGGATGTATATTTGAGTAAATTTAGATGAAAATAACTTCAATTTTTTGGATTGTGAAAAAAAATTTTAGTTGGAAGTGCCAAATTTGAATAAATTTATTTGAAACCAACTTCGATTTTTTTGGATTTTGTCGAGTATTTTTGGTGTAGGATGTATATTTGAGTAAATTTAGATGAAAATAACTTCAATTTTTAGGATTGTGAAAAAAAATTTAGTTGGAAGTGTCAAATTTTAATAAATTTATTTGAAACCAACTTCGATTTTTTTGGATTTTGTCGAGTATTTTGGGTGTAGGATGTATATTTGAGTAAATTTAGATGAAAATAACTTCAATTTTTTGGATTGTGAAAAAAATTTTAGTTGGTAGTGTCAAATTTTAATAAATTTATTTGAAACCAACTTCGATTTTTTTGGATTTTGTGGAGTATTTTTGGTGTAGGATGTATATTTGAGTTAATTTAGATGAAAATAACTTCAATTTTTAGGATTGTGAAAAAAAATTTAGTTGGAAGTGTCAAATTTTAATAAATTTATTTGAAACCAACTTCGATTTTTTTTGGATTTTGTCGAGTATTTTTGGTGTAGGATGTATATTTGAGTAAATTTAGATGAAAATAACTTCAATTTTTAGGATTGTGAAAAAAATTTTAGATGGAAGTGTCAAATTTTATTAAATTTATTTGAAACCAACTTCGATTTTTTTGGATTTTGTCGAGTATTATTGTTGTAGGATGTATATTTGAGTAGATTTATATGAAAATGACGACAATTTTTTTGATTGTGAAAAAATTTTAGTTGGAAGTGTCAAATTTTAATAAATTTCTTTGAAACCAACATCGATTTTTTTGGATTTTGTCGAGTATTTTTGTTGTAGGATGTATATTTGAGTAAATTTAGATGAAACTAACGACCATTTTTTGGATTGTGAAGAAAATTTTAGTTGGAAGTGTCAAATTTTAATCAATTTATTTGAAACCAACTTCGATTTTTTTGGATTTTGTCGAGTATTTTGGGTGTAGGATGTATATTTGAGTAAATTTAGATGAAAATAACTTCGATTTTTAGGATTGTGAAAAAAATTTTAGTTGGTAGTGTCAAATTTTAATAAATTTATTTGAAATCAACTTCGATTCTTTTGGATTTTGTCGAGTATTTTTGGTGTAGGATGTATATTTGAGTAAATTTAGATGAAAATAACTTCAATTTTTTGGATTGTGAAAAAAAATTTTAGTTGGAAGTGCCAAATTTGAATAAATTTATTTGAAATCAACTTCGATTTTTTTTTATTTTGTTGAGTATTTTTGTTGTAGGATCTATATTTGAGTAAATTTAGTTAAAAACAACTTCAATTTTTTGGATTGTGCACAAAATTTTAGTTGGAAGTGTCAAATTTTAATAAATTTCTTTGAAACCAACATCGATTTTTTTGGATTTTGTCGAGTATGTTTGTTGTAGGATGTATATTTGAGTAAATTTAGATGAAACTAACGACCATTTTTTGGATTGTGTAGAAAATTTTAGTTGGAAGTGTCAAATTTTAATCAATTTATTTGAAACCAACTTCGATTTTTTTGGATTTTGTCGAGTATTTTGGGTGTAGGATGTATATTTGAGTAAATTTAGATGAAAATAACGACCATTTTTTGGATTGTGAATAAAATTTTAGTTGGAAATGTCAAATTTTAATAAATTTATTTGAAATCAACTTCGATTTTTTTGGATATTGTTGAGTATTTTTGTTGTAGGATCTATATTTGAGTAAATTTAGATGAAAATAACTTCAATTTTTTGGATTGTGAAAAAAATTTTTGTCAGAAGTGTCAAATTTTAATAAATTTATTTGAAATCAACTTCGTTTTTTTTTTATTTTGTTGAGTATTTTTTGTAGGATCTATATTTGAGTAAATTTAGATGAAAATAACTTCAATTTTTAGGATTGTGAAAAAAAATTTAGTTGGAAGTGTCAAATTTTAATAAATTTATTTGAAACCAACTTCGATTTTTTTGGATTTTGTCGAGTATTTTTGGTGTAGGATGTATATTTGAGTAAATTTAGATGAAAATAACTTCAATTTTTTGGATTGTGAAAAAAAATTTTAGTTGGAAGTGCCAAATTTGAATAAATTTATTTGAAACCAACTTCGATTTTTTTGGATTTTGTCGAGTATTTTTGGTGTAGGATGTATATTTGAGTAAATTTAGATGAAAATAACTTCAATTTTTAGGATTGTGAAAAAAAATTTAGTTGGAAGTGTCAAATTTTAATAAATTTATTTGAAACCAACTTCGATTTTTTAGGATTTTGTCGAGTATTTTTGGTGTATGATGTATATTTGAGTAAATTTAGATGAAAATAACTTCAATTTTTAGGATTGTGAAAAAAATTATAGATGGAAGTGTCAAATTTTATTAAATTTATTTGAAACCAACTTCGATTTTTTTGGATTTTGTCGAGTATTATTGTTGTAGGATGTATATTTGAGTAGATTTATATGAAAATGACGACAATTTTTTGGATTGTGAAAAAATTTTAGTTGGAAGTGTCAAATTTTAATAAATTTCTTTGAAACCAACATCGATTTTTTTGGATTTTGTCGAGTATTTTTGTTGTAGGATGTATATTTGAGTAAATTTAGATGAAACTAACGACCATTTTTTGGATTGTGAAGAAAATTTTAGTTTGAAGTGTCAAATTTTAATCAATTTCTTTGAAACCAACATCGATTTTTTTGGATTTTGTCGAGTATTTTTGGTGTAGGATGTATATTTGAGTAAATTTAGATGAAAATTACTTCAATTTTTTGGATTGTGAAAAAAAATTTTAGTTGGAAGTGCCAAATTTGAATAAATTTATTTGAAATCAACATCGATTTTTTTTTATTTGGTTGAGTATTTTTGTTGTAGGATCTATATTTGAGTAAATTTAGATAATAATAACTTCAATTTTTTGGATTGTGCAAAAAATTTTAGTTGGAAGTGTCAAATTTTAATAAATTTCTTTGAAACCAACTTCGATTTTTTTGGATTTTGTCGAGTATTTTTGTTGTAGGATGTATATTTGAGTAAATTTAGATGAAACTAACGACCATTTTTTGGATTGTGAAGAAAATTTTAGTTGGAAGTGTCAAATTTTAATAAATTTATTTGAAACCAACTTCGATTTTTTTGGATTTTGTCGAGTATTTTTGTTGTAGGATGTATATTTGAGTAAATTTAGATGAAAATAACGACAATATTTTGGATTGTCAAAAATATTTGAGTTGGAAATGCCAAATTTTAATAAGTTTATTTGAAACCAACTTCGATTTTTTTGGATATTGTTGAGTATTTTTTTGTAGGATCTATATTTGAGTAAATTTAGATGAAAATAACTTCAATTTTTAGGATTGTGAAAAAAATTTTAGTTGGAAATGTCAAATTTTAATAAATTTATTTGAAATCAACTTCGATTCTTTTGGATTTTGTCGAGTATGTTTGTTGTAGGATGTATATTTGAGTAAATTTAGATGAAACTAACGACCATTTTTTGGATTGTGTAGAAAATTTTAGTTGGAAGTGTCAAATTTTAATCAATTTATTTGAAACCAACTTCGATTTTTTTGGATTTTGTCGAGTATTTTGGGTGTAGGATGTATATTTGAGTAAATTTAGATGAAAATAACGACCATTTTTTGGATTGTGAATAAAATTTTAGTTGGAAATGTCAAATTTGAATAAATTTATTTGAAATCAACTTCGATTTTTTTGGATATTGTTGAGTATTTTTGTTGTAGGATCTATATTTGAGTAAATTTAGATGAAAATAACTTCAATTTTTTGGATTGTGAAAAAAATTTTAGTCAGAAGTGTCAAATTTTAATAAATTTATTTGAAATCAACTTCGTTTTTTTTTTATTTTGTTGAGTATTTTTTGTAGGATCTATATTTGAGTAAATTTAGATGAAAATAACTTCAATTTTTAGGATTGTGAAAAAAAATTTAGTTGGAAGTGTCAAATTTTAATAAATTTATTTGAAACCAACTTCGATTTTTTTGGATTTTGTCGAGTATTTTTGGTGTAGGATGTATATTTGAGTAAATTTAGATGAAAATAACTTCAATTTTTAGGATTGTGAAAAAAATTTTAGTTGGAAGTGTCAAATTTTTATAAATTTATTTGAAACCAACTTCGAGTTTTTTTGGATTTTGTCGAGTATTTTTGTTGTAGGATTTATATTTGAGTAAATTTAAATGAAAATAACGACAATATTTTGGATTGTCAAAAATATTTGAGTTGGAAATGCCAAATTTTAATAAGTTTATTTGAAACCAACTTCGATTTTTTTGGATATTGTTGAGTATTTTTTTGTAGGATCTATATTTGAGTAAATTTAGATGAAAATAACTTCAATTTTTAGGATTGTGAAAAAAATTTTAGTTGGAAATGTCAAATTTTAATAAATTTATTTGAAATCAACTTCGATTCTTTTGGATTTTGTCGAGTATTTTTGGTGTAGGATGTATATTTGAGTAAATTTAGATGAAAATAACTTCAATTTTTTGGATTGTGAAAAAAAATTTTAGTTGGAAGTGCCAAATTTGAATAAATTTATTTGAAACCAACTTCGATTTTTTTGGATTTTGTCGAGTATTTTTGGTGTAGGATGTATATTTGAGTAAATTTAGATGAAAATAACTTCAATTTTTAGGATTGTGAAAAAAAATTTAGTTGGAAGTGTCAAATTTTAATAAATTTATTTGAAACCAACTTCGATTTTTTTGGATTTTGTCGAGTATTTTTGGTGTAGGATGTATATTTGAGTAAATTTAGATGAAAATAACTTCAATTTTTAGGATTGTGAAAAAAATTATAGATGGAAGTGTCAAATTTTATTAAATTTATTTGAAACCAACTTCGATTTTTTTGGATTTTGTCGAGTATTATTGTTGTAGGATGTATATTTGAGTAGATTGATATGAAAATGACGACAATTTTTTGGATTGTGAAAAAATTTCAGTTGGAAGTGTCAAATTTTAATAAATTTCTTTGAAACCAACATCGATTTTTTTTGGATTTTGTCGAGTATTTTTGTTGTAGGATGTATATTTGAGTAAATTTAGATGAAACTAACGACCATTTTTTGGATTGTGAAGAAAATTTTAGTTGGAAGTGTCAAATTTTAATCAATTTATTTGAAACCAACTTCGATTTTTTTTGATTTTGTCGAGTATTTTGGGTGTAGGATGTATATTTGAGTAAATTTAGATGAAAATAACTTCGATTTTTAGGATTGTGAAAAAAATTTTAGTTGGTAGTGTCAAATTTTAATAAATTTATTTGAAACCAACATCGATTTTTTTGGATTTTGTCGAGTATTTTTGGTGTAGGATGTATATTTGAGTAAATTTAGATGAAAATTACTTCAATTTTTTGGATTGTGAAAAAAAATTTGAGTTGGAAGTGCCAAATTTGAATAAATTTATTTGAAATCAACATCGATTTTTTTTTATTTTGTTGAGTATTTTTGTTGTAGGATCTATATTTGAGTAAATTTAGATAAAAATAACTTCAATTTTTTGGATTGTGAAGAAAATTTTAGTTGGAAGTGCCAAATTTTAATAAATTTATTTGAAACCAACTTCGATTTTTTTGGATTTTGTCGAGTATTTTTGGTGTAGGATGTATATTTGAGTAAATTTAGATGAAAATAACTTCAATTTTTTGGATTGTGAAAAAAATTTTAGTCGGAAGTGTCAAATTTTAATAAATTTATTTGAAATTCACTTCGTTTTTTTTTGGATTTTGTTGATTATTTTTGGTAGGATCTATATTTGAGTAAATTTAGATGAAAATAACTTCAATTTTTAGGATTGTGAAATAAATTTTAGTTGGAAGTGTCAAATTTTAATAAATTTATTTGAAACCAACTTCGATTTTTTTAGATTTTGTCGATTATTTTTGTTGTAGGATCTATATTTGAGTAAATTTAGATGAAAATAACTTCAAATTTTAGGATTGTGAAAAAAATTTTAGTTGGAAGTGTCAAATTTTAATAAATTTATTTGAAATCAACTTCGATTCTTTTGGATTTTGTCGAGTATTTTTGGTGTAGGATGTATATTTGAGTAAATTTAGATGAAAATTACTTCAATTTTTTGGATTGTGAAAAAAAATTTTAGTTGGAAGTGCCAAATTTGAATAAATTTATTTGAAATCAACATCGATTTTTTTTTATTTTGTTGAGTATTTTTGTTGTAGGATCTATATTTGAGTAAATTTAGATAAAAATAACTTCAATTTTTTTGATTGTGCAAAAAATTTTAGTTGGAAGTGTCAAATTTTAATAAATTTCTTTGAAACCAACTTCGATTTTTTTGGATTTTGTCGAGTATTTTTGTTGTAGGATGTATATTTGAGTAAATTTAGATGAAACTAACGACCATTTTTTGGATTGTGAAGAAAATTTTAGTTGGAAGTGTCAAATTTTAATCAATTTATTTGAAACCAACTTCGATTTTTTTGGATTTTGTCGAGTATTTTGGGTGTAGGATGTATATTTGAGTAAATTTAGATGAAAATAACTTCGATTTTTAGGATTGTGAAAAAAATTTTAGTTGGTAGTGTCAAATTTTAATAAATTTATTTGAAATCAACTTCGATTCTTTTGGATTTTGTCGAGTATTTTTGGTGTAGGATGTATATTTGAGTAAATTTAGATGAAAATAACTTCAATTTTTTGGATTGTGAAAAAAAATTTTAGTTGGAAGTGCCAAATTTGAATAAAATTTATTTGAAATCAACTTCGATTTTTTTTTATTTTGTTGAGTATTTTTGTTGTAGGATCTATATTTGAGTAAATTTAGTTAAAAACAACTTCAATTTTTTGGATTGTGCACAAAATTTTAGTTGGAAGTGTCAAATTTTAATAAATTTCTTTGAAACCAACATCGATTTTTTTGGATTTTGTCGAGTATTTTTGTTGTAGGATGTATATTTGAGTAAATTTAGATGAAACTAACGACCATTTTTTGGATTGTGAAGAAAATTTTAGTTTGAAGTGTCAAATTTTAATCAATTTATTTGAAACCAACTTCGATTTTTTTGGATTTTGTCGAGTATTTTGGGTGTACGATGTATATTTGAGTAAATTTAGATGAAAATAACTTCGATTTTTAGGATTGTGAAAAAAATTTTAGTTGGTAGTGTCAAATTTTAATAAATTTCTTTGAAACCAACATCGATTTTTTTGGATTTTGTCGAGTATTTTTGGTGTAGGATGTATATTTGAGTAAATTTAGATGAAAATTACTTCAATTTTTTGGATTGTGAAAAAAAATTTTAGTTGGAAGTGCCAAATTTGAATAAATTTATTTGAAATCAACATCGATTTTTTTTTATTTTGTTGAGTATTTTTGTTGTAGGATCTATATTTGAGTAAATTTAGATAAAAATAACTTCAATTTTTTGGATTGTGCAAAAAATTTTAGTTGGAAGTGTCAAATTTTAATAAATTTCTTTGAAACCAACTTCGATTTTTTTTGATTTTGTCGAGTATTTTTGTTGTAGGATGTATATTTGAGTAAATTTAGATGAAACTAACGACCATTTTTTGGATTGTGAAGAAAATTTTAGTTGGAAGTGTCAAATTTTAATAAATTTATTTGAAACCAACTTCGATTTTTTTGGATTTTGTCGAGTATTTTTGGTGTAGGATGTATATTTGAGTAAATTTAGATGAAAATAACGACAATATTTTGGATTGTCAAAAATATTTGAGTTGGAAATGCCAAATTTTAATAAGTTTATTTGAAACCAACTTCGATTTTTTTGGATATTGTTGAGTATTTTTTTGTAGGATCTATATTTGAGTAAATTTAGATGAAAATAACTTCAATTTTTAGGATTGTGAAAAAAATTTTAGTTGGAAATGTCAAATTTTAATAAATTTATTTGAAATCAACTTCGATTCTTTTGGATTTTGTCGAGTATGTTTGTTGTAGGATGTATATTTGAGTAAATTTAGATGAAACTAACGACCATTTTTTGGATTGTGTAGAAAATTTTAGTTGGAAGTGTCAAATTTTAATCATTTTATTTGAAACCAACTTCGATTTTTTTGGATTTTGTCGAGTATTTTGGGTGTAGGATGTATATTTGAGTAAATTTAGATGAAAATAACTTCGATTTTTAGGATTGTGAAAAAAATTTTAGTTGGTAGTGTCAAATTTTAATAAATTTATTTGAAATCAACTTCGATTCTTTTGGATTTTGTCGAGTATTTTTGGTGTAGGATGTATATTTGAGTAAATTTAGATGAAAATAACTTCAATTTTTTGGATTGTGAAAAAAAATTTTAGTTGGAAGTGCCAAATTTGAATAAATTTATTTGAAATCAACTTCGATTTTTTTTTATTTTGTTGAGTATTTTTGTTGTAGGATCTATATTTGAGTAAATTTAGTTAAAAACAACTTCAATTTTTTGGATTGTGCACAAAATTTTAGTTGGAAGTGTCAAATTTTAATAAATTTCTTTGAAACCAACATCGATTTTTTTTTATTTTGTCGAGTATGTTTGTTGTAGGATGTATATTTGAGTAAATTTAGATGAAACTAACGACCATTTTTTGGATTGTGTAGAAAATTTTAGTTGGAAGTGTCAAATTTTAATCAATTTATTTGAAACCAACTTCGATTTTTTTGGATTTTGTCGAGTATTTTGGGTGTAGGATGTATATTTGAGTAAATTTAGATGAAAATAACGACCATTTTTTGGATTGTGAATAAAATTTTAGTTGGAAATGTCAAATTTTAATAAATTTATTTGAAATCAACTTCGATTTTTTTGGATATTGTTGAGTATTTTTGTTGTAGGATCTATATTTGAGTAAATTTAGATGAAAATAACTTCAATTTTTTGGATTGTGAAAAAAATTTTAGTCAGAAGTGTCAAATTTTAATAAATTTATTTGAAATCAACTTCGTTTTTTTTTATTTTGTTGAGTATTTTTTGTAGGATCTATATTTGAGTAAATTTAGATGAAAATAACTTCAATTTTTAGGATTGTGAAAAAAAATTTAGTTGGAAGTGTCAAATTTTAATAAATTTATTTGAAACCAACTTCGATTTTTTTGGATTTTGTCGAGTATTTTTGGTGTAGGATGTATATTTGAGTAAATTTAGATGAAAATAACTTCAATTTTTAGGATTGTGAAAAAAATTTTAGTTGGAAGTGTCAAATTTTTATAAATTTATTTGAAACCAACTTCGAGTTTTTTTGGATTTTGTCGAGTATTTTTGTTGTAGGATTTATATTTGAGTAAATTTAGATGAAAATAACGACAATATTTTGGATTGTCAAAAATATTTGAGTTGGAAATGCCAAATTTTAATAAGTTTATTTGAAACCAACTTCGATTTTTTTGGATATTGTTGAGTATTTTTTTGTAGGATCTATATTTGAGTAAATTTAGATGAAAATAACTTCAATTTTTAGGATTGTGAAAAAAATTTTAGTTGGAAATGTCAAATTTTAATAAATTTATTTGAAATCAACTTCGATTCTTTTGGATTTTGTCGAGTATGTTTGTTGTAGGATGTATATTTGAGTAAATTTAGATGAAACTAACGACCATTTTTTGGATTGTGTAGAAAATTTTAGTTGGAAGTGTCAAATTTTAATCAATTTATTTGAAACCAACTTCGATTTTTTTGGATTTTGTCGAGTATTTTGGGTGTAGGATGTATATTTGAGTAAATTTAGATGAAAATAACGACCATTTTTTGGATTGTGAATAAAATTTTAGTTGGAAATGTCAAATTTTAATAAATTTATTTGAAATCAACTTCGATTTTTTTGGATATTGTTGAGTATTTTTGTTGTAGGATCTATATTTGAGTAAATTTAGATGAAAATAACTTCAATTTTTTGGATTGTGAAAAAAATTTTAGTCAGAAGTGTCAAATTTTAATAAATTTATTTGAAATCAACTTCGTTTTTTTTTTATTTTGTTGAGTATTTTTTGTAGGATCTATATTTGAGTAAATTTAGATGAAAATAACTTCAATTTTTAGGATTGTGAAAAAAAATTTAGTTGGAAGTGTCAAATTTTAATAAATTTATTTGAAACCAACTTCGATTTTTTTGGATTTTGTCGAGTATTTTTGGTGTAGGATGTATATTTGAGTAAATTTAGATGAAAATAACTTCAATTTTTAGGATTGTGAAAAAAATTTTAGTTGGAAGTGTCAAATTTTTATAAATTTATTTGAAACCAACTTCGAGTTTTTTTGGATTTTGTCGAGTATTTTTGTTGTAGGATTTATATTTGAGTAAATTTAAATGAAAATAACGACAATATTTTGGATTGTCAAAAATATTTGAGTTGGAAATGCCAAATTTTAATAAGTTTATTTGAAACCAACTTCGATTTTTTTGGATATTGTTGAGTATTTTTTTGTAGGATCTATATTTGAGTAAATTTAGATGAAAATAACTTCAATTTTTAGGATTGTGAAAAAAATTTTAGTTGGAAATGTCAAATTTTAATAAATTTATTTGAAATCAACTTCGATTCTTTTGGATTTTGTCGAGTATGTTTGTTGTAGGATGTATATTTGAGTAAATTTAGATGAAACTAACGACCATTTTTTGGATTGTGTAGAAAATTTTAGTTGGAAGTGTCAAATTTTAATCAATTTATTTGAAACCAACTTCGATTTTTTTGGATTTTGTCGAGTATTTTGGGTGTAGGATGTATATTTGAGTAAATTTAGATGAAAATAACGACCATTTTTTGGATTGTGAATAAAATTTTAGTTGGAAATGTCAAATTTTAATAAATTTATTTGAAATCAACTTCGATTTTTTTGGATATTGTTGAGTATTTTTGTTGTAGGATCTATATTTGAGTAAATTTAGATGAAAATAACTTCAATTTTTTGGATTGTGAAAAAAATTTTAGTCAGAAGTGTCAAATTTTAATAAATTTATTTGAAATCAACTTCGTTTTTTTTTTATTTTGTTGAGTATTTTTTGTAGGATCTATATTTGAGTAAATTTAGATGAAAATAACTTCAATTTTTAGGATTGTGAAAAAAAATTTAGTTGGAAGTGTCAAATTTTAATAAATTTATTTGAAACCAACTTCGATTTTTTTGGATTTTGTCGAGTATTTTTGGTGTAGGATGTATATTTGAGTAAATTTAGATGAAAATAACTTCAATTTTTAGGATTGTGAAAAAAATTTTAGTTGGAAGTGTCAAATTTTTATAAATTTATTTGAAACCAACTTCGAGTTTTTTTGGATTTTGTCGAGTATTTTTGTTGTAGGATTTATATTTGAGTAAATTTAAATGAAAATAACGACAATATTTTGGATTGTCAAAAATATTTGAGTTGGAAATGCCAAATTTTAATAAGTTTATTTGAAACCAACTTCGATTTTTTTGGATATTGTTGAGTATTTTTTTGTAGGATCTATATTTGAGTAAATTTAGATGAAAATAACTTCAATTTTTAGGATTGTGAAAAAAATTTTAGTTGGAAATGTCAAATTTTAATAAATTTATTTGAAATCAACTTCGATTCTTTTGGATTTTGTCGAGTATTTTTGGTGTAGGATGTATATTTGAGTAAATTTAGATGAAAATAACTTCAATTTTTTGGATTGTGAAAAAAAATTTTAGTTGGAAGTGCCAAATTTGAATAAATTTATTTGAAACCAACTTCGATTTTTTTGGATTTTGTCGAGTATTTTTGGTGTAGGATGTATATTTGAGTAAATTTAGATGAAAATAACTTCAATTTTTAGGATTGTGAAAAAAAATTTAGTTGGAAGTGTCAAATTTTAATAAATTTATTTGAAACCAACTTCGATTTTTTTGGATTTTGTCGAGTATTTTTGGTGTAGGATGTATATTTGAGTAAATTTAGATGAAAATAACTTCAATTTTTAGGATTGTGAAAAAAATTATAGATGGAAGTGTCAAATTTTATTAAATTTATTTGAAACCAACTTCGATTTTTTTGGATTTTGTCGAGTATTATTGTTGTAGGATGTATATTTGAGTAGATTGATATGAAAATGACGACAATTTTTTGGATTGTGAAAAAATTTTAGTTGGAAGTGTCAAATTTTAATAAATTTCTTTGAAACCAACATCGATTTTTTTTGATTTTGTCGAGTATTTTTGTTGTAGGATGTATATTTGAGTAAATTTAGATGAAACTAACGACCATTTTTTGGATTGTGAAGAAAATTTTAGTTGGAAGTGTCAAATTTTAATCAATTTATTTGAAACCAACTTCGATTTTTTTTTATTTTGTCGAGTATTTTGGGTGTAGGATGTATATTTGAGTAAATTTAGATGAAAATAACTTCGATTTTTAGGATTGTGAAAAAAATTTTAGTTGGTAGTGTCAAATTTTAATAAATTTCTTTGAAACCAACATCGATTTTTTTGGATTTTGTCGAGTATTTTTGGTGTAGGATGTATATTTGAGTAAATTTAGATGAAAATTACTTCAATTTTTTGGATTGTGAAAAAAAATTTTAGTTGGAAGTGTCAAATTTTAATAAATTTATTTGAAACCAACTTCGATTTTTTTGGATTTTGTCGAATATTTTTGGTGTAGGATGTATATTTGAGTAAATTTAGATGAAAATAACTTCAATTTTTTGGATTGTGAAAAAAATTTTAGTCGGAAGTGTCAAATTTTAATAAATTTATTTGAAATTCACTTCGTTTTTTTTTGGATTTTGTTGATTATTTTTGGTAGGATCTATATTTGAGTAAATTTAGATGAAAATAACTTCAATTTTTAGGATTGTGGAATAAATTTTAGTTGGAAGTGTCAAATTTTAATAAATTTATTTGAAACCAACTTCGATTTTTTTAGATTTTGTCGATTATTTTTGTTGTAGGATCTATATTTGAGTAAATTTAGATGAAAATAACTTCAAATTTTAGGATTGTGAAAAAAATTTTAGTTGGAAGTGTCAAATTTTAATAAATTTATTTGAAATCAACTTCGATTCTTTTGGATTTTGTCGAGTATTTTTGGTGTAGGATGTATATTTGAGTAAATTTAGATGAAAATTACTTCAATTTTTTGGATTGTGAAAAAAATTTTAGTTGGAAGTGTCAAATTTTAATAAATTTCTTTGAAACCAACTTCGATTTTTTTGGATTTTGTCGAGTATTTTTGTTGTAGGATGTATATTTGAGTAAATTTAGATGAAACTAACGACCATTTTTTGGATTGTGAAGAAAATTTTAGTTGGAAGTGTCAAATTTTAATAAATTTATTTGAAACCAACTTCGATTTTTTTGGATTTTGTCGAGTATTTTTGGTGTAGGATGTATATTTGAGTAAATTTAGATGAAAATAACGACAATATTTTGGATTGTCAAAAATATTTGAGTTGGAAATGCCAAATTTTAATAAGTTTATTTGAAACCAACTTCGATTTTTTTGGATATTGTTGAGTATTTTTTTGTAGGATCTATATTTGAGTAAATTTAGATGAAAATAACTTCAATTTTTAGGATTGTGAAAAAAATTTTAGTTGGAAATGTCAAATTTTAATAAATTTATTTGAAATCAACTTCGATTCTTTTGGATTTTGTCGAGTATGTTTGTTGTAGGATGTATATTTGAGTAAATTTAGATGAAACTAACGACCATTTTTTGGATTGTGTAGAAAATTTTAGTTGGAAGTGTCAAATTTTAATCAATTTATTTGAAACCAACTTCGATTTTTTTGGATTTTGTCGAGTATTTTGGGTATTGCGGACTCGACGCATCGAAGTTCGAACGGTCGAGAATTCAGAGATTCTTAGGCTTAGGTTAACGGATAGGCTAGTTGATAAGTATAGTCTTTAAGTGTAGCCGTTAGATTTAAATGTAAGGTCACGGTCACAGTATATTTACAACACGTAACACAGTTTTACACGTTTGTCTAATTTAAAGTTGACACAAACTTAGATTATTATAACGGGCAAATAGAAGCGGATAAGAAACCGAACCGAGTAGTTCGTATAATAAGGATTCTGGAACGTTCCAGACAAGCGCGAGCACGCGAGAGCAAAAATGGAGCACTTGCTAAGGCGGCGACTCGCTGAAGAAGAGAGCATCGCGATGATGAGATCGGGCCGTTTAGCCGAATTCTGTGACGTCAGCACCCCACCTAACAGCTGCTCGTCCTGAGCAGGACGAGGACCGCACCGGTAGGACACAGTCGTTCACGCGATGAAGCGAGAGAGCTGTCTAATTAGCTGAGGTGCGCGTCAACAGATGGCCCGACCGATCTCATCATCGCGATCGCGCGTACCGCGATCTGGTCGCGTTGGTCGCTTTAAAGAGCGCGCGGCTTCGGAAGCGAAGCAGCGCCGGCTTGGCCTGTGGCTGTTTGGGCCAATCCCAAACATTCCGCCCGCCTTCGTCAGTATGACGAAATTGTTAACGAGCATGCATGATCGTAGAAAATGCCGACCGTTGCAAGCACCACGTGAATCGCCGAAAGTACGCGAAACCAGGATAACTACGGCTAGCTGCAAGTGAAACATGTATCGACGCGAGCACGCGAAGACGTAAAAGAAAGTAATTGCAAGGGCAACGTGTATCGGCGCGAGCACGCGAAGACGTAGAAGATACTGACAGTTGCAAGCACAACGTGAATCGACGCAAGTACGCGAAACCAGTATGACTACGGCTAGCTGCAAGTGCAACATGTATCGACGCGAGCACGCGAAGATCGTAGAAGATACTGACAGTTGCAAGCACAACGTGAATCGACGCAAGTACGCGAAACCAGTATGACTACGGCTAGCTGCAAGTGCAACATGTATCGACGCGAGCACGCGAAGATCGTAGAAGATACTGACAGTTGCAAGCACAACGTGAATCGACGCAAGTACGCGAAACTAGTATGACTACGGCTAGCTGCAAGTGCAACATGTATCGACGCGAGCACGCGAAGACGTAAAAGAAAGTAATTGCAAGTGCAACGTGTATCGGCGCGAGCACGCGAAGACGTAGAAGATACTGACAGTTGCAAGCACAACGTGAATCGACGCAAGTACGCGAAACCAGTATGACTACGGCTAGCTGCAAGTGCAACATGTATCGACGCGAGCACGCGAAGATCGTAGAAGATACTGACAGTTGCAAGCACAACGTGAATCGACGCAAGTACGCGAAACCAGTATGACTACGGCTAGCTGCAAGTGCAACATGTATCGACGCGAGCACGCGAAGATCGTAGAAGATACTGACAGTTGCAAGCACAACGTGAATCGACGCAAGTACGCGAAACCAGTATGACTACGGCTAGCTGCAAGTGCAACATGTATCGACGCGAGCACGCGAAGATCGTAGAAGATACTGACAGTTGCAAGCACAACGTGAATCGACGCAAGTACGCGAAACCAGTATGAACTACGGATGGAGATAGCGAGTTGTTGTTCCAAAGCAAGCAGGTGGGACAGCGGTGGATGGACTCCTTCACCATCGTCAGCCCTCGCAGCGTCCAGCAGTGCTGCCGGACCGTGGACCGCGGGATCTGGACGCCTCCGTGAAGTCCTCGTCGGCGCGTCTCGTTGACCCTGGAGCGTGGCGAAGTGGTATTCATCCTGCAGGATGACTGGAGACATCGAAGCAGAGCAGCGGCTGAAGGAGAGTAGCGAGTGCTGCAGCCGCCCACCGACACACAGGGTGCCGTCTAAACCTTGTAGGCGTCGTTGCAGCGACGGGAGCGTCGTCTTTCTCGCCTCTTGCTACTTCTCCTGGTAGCCAAGACGAAAGAGAAGGTCGTGTGCACCCTCGCACAGTCCACACGCGGTAGATGGTTCTTGCCCAGTGGAGACTTCAAACACCTGAGCAGATTTGAAGCCCGATCGCTGTCTCGCCCGTTAATGTTCGGGATGTTGATCCTGTCGACCATTGTGAAGGTCGAGAGCGAGCGCAGTCACCACGTGGTCGCGGTAGAAAATTCCGGAACCGATCACTCGCACGTTCTCGCGATTTTACCGGCTCCGGCTCGAAGGACCAAATATTGCGGACTCGACGCATCGAAGTTCGAACGGTCGAGAATTCAGAGATTCTTAGGCTTAGGTTAACGGATAGGCTAGTTGATAAGTATAGTCTTTAAGTGTAGCCGTTAGATTTAAATGTAAGGTCACGGTCACAGTATATTTACAACACGTAACACAGTTTTACACGTTTGTCTAATTTAAAGTTGACACAAACTTAGATTATTATAACGGGCAAATAGAAGCGGATAAGAAACCGAACCGAGTAGTTCGTATAATAAGGATTCTGGAACGTTCCAGACAAGCGCGAGCACGCGAGAGCAAAAATGGAGCACTTGCTAAGGCGGCGACTCGCTGAAGAAGAGAGCATCGCGATGATGAGATCGGGCCGTTTAGCCGAATTCTGTGACGTCAGCACCCCACCTAACAGCTGCTCGTCCTGAGCAGGACGAGGACCGCACCGGTAGGACACAGTCGTTCACGCGATGAAGCGAGAGAGCTGTCTAATTAGCTGAGGTGCGCGTCAACAGATGGCCCGACCGATCTCATCATCGCGATCGCGCGTACCGCGATCTGGTCGCGTTGGTCGCTTTAAAGAGCGCGCGGCTTCGGAAGCGAAGCAGCGCCGGCTTGGCCTGTGGCTGTTTGGGCCAATCCCAAACATGGGTGTAGGATGTATATTTGAGTAAATTTAGATGAAAATAACGACCATTTTTTGGATTGTGAATAAAATTTTAGTTGGAAATGTCAAATTTTAATAAATTTATTTGAAATCAACTTC
Organism: Andrena praecox; assembly: GCA_963932275.1. NCBI lineage: Eukaryota > Metazoa > Arthropoda > Insecta > Hymenoptera > Andrenidae > Andrena > Andrena praecox. The sequence goes on from OZ010730.1 coordinate 24,753,390, forward strand.
GATTTTTTTGGATATTGTTGAGTATTTTTGTTGTAGGATCTATATTTGAGTAAATTTAGATGAAAATAACTTCAATTTTTTGGATTGTGAAAAAAATTTTAGTCAGAAGTGTCAAATTTTAATAAATTTATTTGAAATCAACTTCGTTTTTTTTTTATTTTGTTGAGTATTTTTTGTAGGATCTATATTTGAGTAAATTTAGATGAAAATAACTTCAATTTTTAGGATTGTGAAAAAAAATTTAGTTGGAAGTGTCAAATTTTAATAAATTTATTTGAAACCAACTTCGATTTTTTTGGATTTTGTCGAGTATTTTTGGTGTAGGATGTATATTTGAGTAAATTTAGATGAAAATAACTTCAATTTTTAGGATTGTGAAAAAAAATTTAGTTGGAAGTGTCAAATTTTAATAAATTTATTTGAAACCAACTTCGATTTTTTTGGATTTTGTCGAGTATTTTTGGTGTAGGATGTATATTTGAGTAAATTTAGATGAAAATAACTTCAATTTTTAGGATTGTGAAAAAAATTATAGATGGAAGTGTCAAATTTTATTAAATTTATTTGAAACCAACTTCGATTTTTTTGGATTTTGTCGAGTATTATTGTTGTAGGATGTATATTTGAGTAGATTGATATGAAAATGGCGACAATTTTTTGGATTGTGAAAAAATTTTAGTTGGAAGTGTCAAATTTTAATAAATTTCTTTGAAACCAACATCGATTTTTTTTGATTTTGTCGAGTATTTTTGTTGTAGGATGTATATTTGAGTAAATTTAGATGAAACTAACGACCATTTTTTGGATTGTGAAGAAAATTTTAGTTGGAAGTGTCAAATTTTAATCAATTTATTTGAAACCAACTTCGATTTTTTTTTATTTTGTCGAGTATTTTGGGTGTAGGATGTATATTTGAGTAAATTTAGATGAAAATAACGACAATATTTTGGATTGTCAAAAATATTTGAGTTGGAAATGCCAAATTTTAGTAAGTTTATTTGAAACCAACTTCGATTTTTTTGGATATTGTTGAGTATTTTTTTGTAGGATCTATATTTGAGTAAATTTAGATAAAAATAACTTCAATTTTTTGGATTGTGCAAAAAATTTTAGTTGGAAGTGTCAAATTTTAATAAATTTCTTTGAAACCAACTTCGATTTTTTTGGATTTTGTCGAGTATTTTTGTTGTAGGATGTATATTTGAGTAAATTTAGATGAAACTAACGACCATTTTTTGGATTGTGAAGAAAATTTTAGTTGGAAGTGTCAAATTTTAATAAATTTATTTGAAACCAACTTCGATTTTTTTGGATTTTGTCGAGTATTTTTGGTGTAGGATGTATATTTGAGTAAATTTAGATGAAAATAACGACAATATTTTGGATTGTCAAAAATATTTGAGTTGGAAATGCCAAATTTTAATAAGTTTATTTGAAACCAACTTCGATTTTTTTGGATATTGTTGAGTATTTTTTTGTAGGATCTATATTTGAGTAAATTTAGATGAAAATAACTTCAATTTTTAGGATTGTGAAAAAAATTTTAGTTGGAAATGTCAAATTTTAATAAATTTATTTGAAATCAACTTCGATTCTTTTGGATTTTGTCGAGTATGTTTGTTGTAGGATGTATATTTGAGTAAATTTAGATGAAACTAACGACCATTTTTTGGATTGTGTAGAAAATTTTAGTTGGAAGTGTCAAATTTTAATCAATTTATTTGAAACCAACTTCGATTTTTTTGGATTTTGTCGAGTATTTTGGGTGTAGGATGTATATTTGAGTAAATTTAGATGAAAATAACGACCATTTTTTGGATTGTGAATAAAATTTTAGTTGGAAATGTCAAATTTTAATAAATTTATTTGAAATCAACTTCGATTTTTTTGGATATTGTTGAGTATTTTTGTTGTAGGATCTATATTTGAGTAAATTTAGATGAAAATAACTTCAATTTTTTGGATTGTGAAAAAAATTTTAGTCAGAAGTGTCAAATTTTAATAAATTTATTTGAAATCAACTTCGTTTTTTTTTTATTTTGTTGAGTATTTTTTGTAGGATCTATATTTGAGTAAATTTAGATGAAAATAACTTCAATTTTTAGGATTGTGAAAAAAAATTTAGTTGGAAGTGTCAAATTTTAATAAATTTATTTGAAACCAACTTCGATTTTTTTGGATTTTGTCGAGTATTTTTGGTGTAGGATGTATATTTGAGTAAATTTAGATGAAAATAACTTCAATTTTTAGGATTGTGAAAAAAAATTTAGTTGGAAGTGTCAAATTTTAATAAATTTATTTGAAACCAACTTCGATTTTTTTGGATTTTGTCGAGTATTTTTGGTGTAGGATGTATATTTGAGTAAATTTAGATGAAAATAACTTCAATTTTTAGGATTGTGAAAAAAATTATAGATGGAAGTGTCAAATTTTATTAAATTTATTTGAAACCAACTTCGATTTTTTTGGATTTTGTCGAGTATTATTGTTGTAGGATGTATATTTGAGTAGATTGATATGAAAATGGCGACAATTTTTTGGATTGTGAAAAAATTTTAGTTGGAAGTGTCAAATTTTAATAAATTTCTTTGAAACCAACATCGATTTTTTTTGATTTTGTCGAGTATTTTTGTTGTAGGATGTATATTTGAGTAAATTTAGATGAAACTAACGACCATTTTTTGGATTGTGAAGAAAATTTTAGTTGGAAGTGTCAAATTTTAATCAATTTATTTGAAACCAACTTCGATTTTTTTTTATTTTGTCGAGTATTTTGGGTGTAGGATGTATATTTGAGTAAATTTAGATGAAAATAACGACAATATTTTGGATTGTCAAAAATATTTGAGTTGGAAATGCCAAATTTTAGTAAGTTTATTTGAAACCAACTTCGATTTTTTTGGATATTGTTGAGTATTTTTTTGTAGGATCTATATTTGAGTAAATTTAGATGAAAATAACTTCAATTTTTAGGATTGTGAAAAAAATTTTAGTTGGAAATGTCAAATTTTAATAAATTTATTTGAAATCAACTTCGATTCTTTTGGATTTTGTCGAGTATGTTTGTTGTAGGATGTATATTTGAGTAAATTTAGATGAAACTAACGACCATTTTTTGGATTGTGTAGAAAATTTTAGTTGGAAGTGTCAAATTTTAATCAATTTATTTGAAACCAACTTCGATTTTTTTGGATTTTGTCGAGTATTTTGGGTGTAGGATGTATATTTGAGTAAATTTAGATGAAAATAACGACCATTTTTTGGATTGTGAATAAAATTTTAGTTGGAAATGTAAAATTTTAATAAATTTATTTGAAATCAACTTCGATTTTTTTGGATATTGTTGAGTATTTTTGTTGTAGGATCTATATTTGAGTAAATTTAGATGAAAATAACTTCAATTTTTTGGATTGTGAAAAAAATTTTAGTCAGAAGTGTCAAATTTTAATAAATTTATTTGAAATCAACTTCGTTTTTTTTTTATTTTGTTGAGTATTTTTTGTAGGATCTATATTTGAGTAAATTTAGATGAAAATAACTTCAATTTTTAGGGTTGTGAAAAAAAATTTAGTTGGAAGTGTCAAATTTTAATAAATTTATTTGAAACCAACTTCGATTTTTTTGGATTTTGTCGAGTATTTTTGGTGTAGGATGTATATTTGAGTAAATTTAGATGAAAATAACTTCAATTTTTAGGATTGTGAAAAAAATTTTAGTTGGAAGTGTCAAATTTTTATAAATTTATTTGAAACCAACTTCGAGTTTTTTTGGATTTTGTCGAGTATTTTTGTTGTAGGATTTATATTTGAGTAAATTTAAATGAAAATAACGACAATATTTTGGATTGTCAAAAATATTTGAGTTGGAAATGCCAAATTTTAATAAGTTTATTTGAAACCAACTTCGATTTTTTTGGATATTGTTGAGTATTTTTTTGTAGGATCTATATTTGAGTAAATTTAGATGAAAATAACTTCAATTTTTAGGATTGTGAAAAAAATTTTAGTTGGAAATGTCAAATTTTAATAAATTTATTTGAAATCAACTTCGATTCTTTTGGATTTTGTCGAGTATTTTTGGTGTAGGATGTATATTTGAGTAAATTTAGATGAAAATAACTTCAATTTTTTGGATTGTGAAAAAAAATTTTAGTTGGAAGTGCCAAATTTGAATAAATTTATTTGAAACCAACTTCGATTTTTTTGGATTTTGTCGAGTATTTTTGGTGTAGGATGTATATTTGAGTAAATTTAGATGAAAATAACTTCAATTTTTAGGATTGTGAAAAAAAATTTAGTTGGAAGTGTCAAATTTTAATAAATTTATTTGAAACCAACTTCGATTTTTTTGGATTTTGTCGAGTATTTTTGGTGTAGGATGTATATTTGAGTAAATTTAGATGAAAATAACTTCAATTTTTAGGATTGTGAAAAAAATTATAGATGGAAGTGTCAAATTTTATTAAATTTATTTGAAACCAACTTCGATTTTTTTGGATTTTGTCGAGTATTATTGTTGTAGGATGTATATTTGAGTAGATTGATATGAAAATGACGACAATTTTTTGGATTGTGAAAAAATTTTAGTTGGAAGTGTCAAATTTTAATAAATTTCTTTGAAACCAACATCGATTTTTTTTTATTTTGTCGAGTATTTTTGTTGTAGGATGTATATTTGAGTAAATTTAGATGAAACTAACGACCATTTTTTGGATTGTGAAGAAAATTTTAGTTGGAAGTGTCAAATTTTAATCAATTTATTTGAAACCAACTTCGATTTTTTTTGATTTTGTCGAGTATTTTGGGTGTAGGATGTATATTTGAGTAAATTTAGATGAAAATAACGACAATATTTTGGATTGTCAAAAATATTTGAGTTGGAAATGCCAAATTTTAATAAGTTTATTTGAAACCAACTTCGATTTTTTTGGATATTGTTGAGTATTTTTTTGTAGGATCTATATTTGAGTAAATTTAGATGAAAATAACTTCAATTTTTAGGATTGTGAAAAAAATTTTAGTTGGAAATGTCAAATTTTAATAAATTTATTTGAAATCAACTTCGATTCTTTTGGATTTTGTCGAGTATGTTTGTTGTAGGATGTATATTTGAGTAAATTTAGATGAAACTAACGACCATTTTTTGGATTGTGTAGAAAATTTTAGTTGGAAGTGTCAAATTTTAATCAATTTATTTGAAACCAACTTCGATTTTTTTGGATTTTGTCGAGTATTTTGGGTGTAGGATGTATATTTGAGTAAATTTAGATGAAAATAACGACCATTTTTTGGATTGTGAATAAAATTTTAGTTGGAAATGTCAAATTTTAATAAATTTATTTGAAATCAACTTCGATTTTTTTGGATATTGTTGAGTATTTTTGTTGTAGGATCTATATTTGAGTAAATTTAGATGAAAATAACTTCAATTTTTTGGATTGTGAAAAAAATTTTAGTCAGAAGTGTCAAATTTTAATAAATTTATTTGAAATCAACTTCGTTTTCTTTTTATTTTGTTGAGTATTTTTTGTAGGATCTATATTTGAGTAAATTTAGATGAAAATAACTTCAATTTTTAGGATTGTGAAAAAAAATTTAGTTGGAAGTGTCAAATTTTAATAAATTTATTTGAAACCAACTTCGATTTTTTTGGATTTTGTCGAGTATTTTTGGTGTAGGATGTATATTTGAGTAAATTTAGATGAAAATAACTTCAATTTTTAGGATTGTGAAAAAAACTTTAGTTGGAAGTGTCAAATTTTTATAAATTTATTTGAAACCAACTTCGAGTTTTTTTGGATTTTGTCGAGTATTTTTGTTGTAGGATTTATATTTGAGTAAATTTAGATGAAAATAACGACAATATTTTGGATTGTCAAAAATATTTGAGTTGGAAATGCCAAATTTTAATAAGTTTATTTGAAACCAAAATTCGATTTTTTTTGATATTGTTGAGTATTTTTTTGTAGGATCTATATTTGAGTAAATTTAGATGAAAATAACTTCAATTTTTAGGATTGTGAAAAAAATTTTAGTTGGAAATGTCAAATTTTAATAAATTTATTTGAAATCAACTTCGATTCTTTTGGATTTTGTCGAGTATTTTTGGTGTAGGATGTATATTTGAGTAAATTTAGATGAAAATAACTTCAATTTTTTGGATTGTGAAAAAAAATTTTAGTTGGAAGTGCCAAATTTGAATAAATTTATTTGAAACCAACTTCGATTTTTTTGGATTTTGTCGAGTATTTTTGGTGTAGGATGTATATTTGAGTAAATTTAGATGAAAATAACTTCAATTTTTAGGATTGTGAAAAAAAATTTAGTTGGAAGTGTCAAATTTTAATAAATTTATTTGAAACCAACATCGATTTTTTTTTATTTTGTTGAGTATTTTTGTTGTAGGATCTATATTTGAGTAAATTTAGATAAAAATAACTTCAATTTTTTGGATTGTGCAAAAAATTTTAGTTGGAAGTGTCAAATTTTAATAAATTTCTTTGAAACCAACTTCGATTTTTTTGGATTTTGTCGAGTATTTTTGGTGTAGGATGTATATTTGAGTAAATTTAGATGAAAATAACTTCAATTTTTAGGATTGTGAAAAAAATTATAGATGGATGTGTCAAATTTTATTAAATTTATTTGAAACCAACTTCGATTTTTTTGGATTTTGTCGAGTATTATTGTTGTAGGATGTATATTTGAGTAGATTTATATGAAAATGACGACAATTTTTTGGATTGTGAAAAAATTTTAGTTGGAAGTGTCAAATTTTAATAAATTTCTTTGAAACCAACATCGATTTTTTTGGATTTTGTCGAGTATTTATGTTGTAGGATGTATATTTGAGTAAATTTAGATGAAACTAACGACCATTTTTTGGATTGTGAAGAAAATTTTAGTTTGAAGTGTCAAATTTTAATCAATTTATTTGAAACCAACTTCGATTTTTTTGGATTTTGTCGAGTATTTTGGGTGTAGGATGTATATTTGAGTAAATTTAGATGAAAATAACTTCGATTTTTAGGATTGTGAAAAAAATTTTAGTTGGTAGTGTCAAATTTTAATAAATTTCTTTGAAACCAACATCGATTTTTTTGGATTTTGTCGAGTATTTTTGGTGTAGGATGTATATTTGAGTAAATTTAGATGAAAATTACTTCAATTTTTTGGATTGTGAAAAAAAATTTTAGTTGGAAGTGCCAAATTTGAATAAATTTATTTGAAATCAACATCGATTTTTTTTTATTTTGTTGAGTATTTTTGTTGTAGGATCTATATTTGAGTAAATTTAGATAAAAATAACTTCAATTTTTTGGATTGTGCAAAAAATTTTAGTTGGAAGTGTCAAATTTTAATAAATTTCTTTGAAACCAACTTCGATTTTTTTGGATTTTGTCGAGTATTTTTGTTGTAGGATGTATATTTGAGTAAATTTAGATGAAACTAACGACCATTTTTTGGATTGTGAAGAAAATTTTAGTTGGAAGTGTCAAATTTTAATAAATTTATTTGAAACCAACTTCGATTTTTTTGGATTTTGTCGAGTATTTTTGGTGTAGGATGTATATTTGAGTAAATTTAGATGAAAATAACGACAATATTTTGGATTGTCAAAAATATTTGAGTTGGAAATGCCAAATTTTAATAAGTTTATTTGAAACCAACTTCGATTTTTTTGGATATTGTTGAGTATTTTTTTGTAGGATCTATATTTGAGTAAATTTAGATGAAAATAACTTCAATTTTTAGGATTGTGAAAAAAATTTTAGTTGGAAATGTCAAATTTTAATAAATTTATTTGAAATCAACTTCGATTCTTTTGGATTTTGTCGAGTATGTTTGTTGTAGGATGTATATTTGAGTAAATTTAGATGAAACTAACGACCATTTTTTGGATTGTGTAGAAAATTTTAGTTGGAAGTGTCAAATTTTAATCAATTTATTTGAAACCAACTTCGATTTTTTTGGATTTTGTCGAGTATTTTGGGTGTAGGATGTATATTTGAGTAAATTTAGATGAAAATAACGACCATTTTTTGGATTGTGAATAAAATTTTAGTTGGAAATGTCAAATTTTAATAAATTTATTTGAAATCAACTTCGATTTTTTTGGATATTGTTGAGTATTTTTGTTGTAGGATCTATATTTGAGTAAATTTAGATGAAAATAACTTCAATTTTTTGGATTGTGAAAAAAATTTTAGTCAGAAGTGTCAAATTTTAATAAATTTATTTGAAATCAACTTCGTTTTTTTTTTATTTTGTTGAGTATTTTTTGTAGGATCTATATTTGAGTAAATTTAGATGAAAATAACTTCAATTTTTAGGATTGTGAAAAAAAATTTAGTTGGAAGTGTCAAATTTTAATAAATTTATTTGAAACCAACTTCGATTTTTTTGGATTTTGTCGAGTATTTTTGGTGTAGGATGTATATTTGAGTAAATTTAGATGAAAATAACTTCAATTTTTAGGATTGTGAAAAAAATTTTAGTTGGAAGTGTCAAATTTTTATAAATTTATTTGAAACCAACTTCGAGTTTTTTTGGATTTTGTCGAGTATTTTTGTTGTAGGATTTATATTTGAGTAAATTTAAATGAAAATAACGACAATATTTTGGATTGTCAAAAATATTTGAGTTGGAAATGCCAAATTTTAATAAGTTTATTTGAAACCAACTTCGATTTTTTTGGATATTGTTGAGTATTTTTTGTAGGATCTATATTTGAGTAAATTTAGATGAAAATAACTTCAATTTTTAGGATTGTGAAAAAAATTTTAGTTGGAAATGTCAAATTTTAATAAATTTATTTGAAATCAACTTCGATTCTTTTGGATTTTGTCGAGTATTTTTGGTGTAGGATGTATATTTGAGTAAATTTAGATGAAAATAACTTCAATTTTTTGGATTGTGAAAAAATATTTTAGTTGGAAGTGCCAAATTTGAATAAATTTATTTGAAACCAACTTCGATTTTTTTGGATTTTGTCGAGTATTTTTGGTGTAGGATGTATATTTGAGTAAATTTAGATGAAAATAACTTCAATTTTTAGGATTGTGAAAAAAAATTTAGTTGGAAGTGTCAAATTTTAATAAATTTATTTGAAACCAACTTCGATTTTTTTGGATTTTGTCGAGTATTTTTGGTGTAGGATGTATATTTGAGTAAATTTAGATGAAAATAACTTCAATTTTTAGGATTGTGAAAAAAATTATAGATGGAAGTGTCAAATTTTATTAAATTTATTTGAAACCAACTTCGATTTTTTTGGATTTTGTCGAGTATTATTGTTGTAGGATGTATATTTGAGTAGATTGATATGAAAATGACGACAATTTTTTGGATTGTGAAAAAATTTTAGTTGGAAGTGTCAAATTTTAATAAATTTCTTTGAAACCAACATCGATTTTTTTTGATTTTGTCGAGTATTTTTGTTGTAGGATGTATATTTGAGTAAATTTAGATGAAACTAACGACCATTTTTTGGATTGTGAAGAAAATTTTAGTTGGAAGTGTCAAATTTTAATCAATTTATTTGAAACCAACTTCGATTTTTTTTTATTTTGTCGAGTATTTTGGGTGTAGGATGTATATTTGAGTAAATTTAGATGAAAATAACGACAATATTTTGGATTGTCAAAAATATTTGAGTTGGAAATGCCAAATTTTAATAAGTTTATTTGAAACCAACTTCGATTTTTTTGGATATTGTTGAGTATTTTTTTGTAGGATCTATATTTGAGTAAATTTAGATGAAAATAACTTCAATTTTTAGGATTGTGAAAAAAATTTTAGTTGGAAATGTCAAATTTTAATAAATTTATTTGAAATCAACTTCGATTCTTTTGGATTTTGTCGAGTATGTTTGTTGTAGGATGTATATTTGAGTAAATTTAGATGAAACTAACGACCATTTTTTGGATTGTGTAGAAAATTTTAGTTGGAAGTGTCAAATTTTAATCAATTTATTTGAATCCAACTTCGATTTTTTTGGATTTTGTCGAGTATTTTGGGTGTAGGATGTATATTTGAGTAAATTTAGATGAAAATAACGACCATTTTTTGGATTGTGAATAAAATTTTAGTTGGAAATGTCAAATTTTAATAAATTTATTTGAAATCAACTTCGATTTTTTTGGATATTGTTGAGTATTTTTGTTGTAGGATCTATATTTGAGTAAATTTAGATGAAAATAACTTCAATTTTTTGGATTGTGAAAAAAATTTTAGTCAGAAGTGTCAAATTTTAATAAATTTATTTGAAATCAACTTCGTTTTTTTTTTATTTTGTTGAGTATTTTTTGTAGGATCTATATTTGAGTAAATTTAGATGAAAATAACTTCAATTTTTAGGATTGTGAAAAAAAATTTAGTTGGAAGTGTCAAATTTTAATAAATTTATTTGAAACCAACTTCGATTTTTTTGGATTTTGTCGAGTATTTTTGGTGTAGGATGTATATTTGAGTAAATTTAGATGAAAATAACTTCAATTTTTAGGATTGTGAAAAAAATTTTAGTTGGAAGTGTCAAATTTTTATAAATTTATTTGAAACCAACTTCGAGTTTTTTTGGATTTTGTCGAGTATTTTTGTTGTAGGATTTATATTTGAGTAAATTTAAATGAAAATAACGACAATATTTTGGATTGTCAAAAATATTTGAGTTGGAAATGCCAAATTTTAATAAGTTTATTTGAAACCAACTTCGATTTTTTTGGATATTGTTGAGTATTTTTTTGTAGGATCTATATTTGAGTAAATTTAGATGAAAATAACTTCAATTTTTAGGATTGTGAAAAAAATTTTAGTTGGAAATGTCAAATTTTAATAAATTTATTTGAAATCAACTTCGATTCTTTTGGATTTTGTCGAGTATTTTTGGTGTAGGATGTATATTTGAGTAAATTTAGATGAAAATAACTTCAATTTTTTGGATTGTGAAAAAAAATTTTAGTTGGAAGTGCCAAATTTGAATAAATTTATTTGAAACCAACTTCGATTCTTTTGGATTTTGTCGAGTATTTTTGGTGTAGGATGTATATTTGAGTAAATTTAGATGAAAATAACTTCAATTTTTTGGATTGTGAAAAAAAATTTTAGTTGGAAGTGCCAAATTTGAATAAATTTATTTGAAACCAACTTCGATTTTTTTGGATTTTGTCGAGTATTTTTGGTGTAGGATGTATATTTGAGTAAATTTAGATGAAAATAACTTCAATTTTTAGGATTGTGAAAAAAAATTTAGTTGGAAGTGTCAAATTTTAATAAATTTATTTGAAACCAACTTCGATTTTTTTGGATTTTGTCGAGTATTTTTGGTGTAGGATGTATATTTGAGTAAATTTAGATGAAAATAACTTCAATTTTTAGGATTGTGAAAAAAATTATAGATGGAAGTGTCAAATTTTATTAAATTTATTTGAAACCAACTTCGATTTTTTTGGATTTTGTCGAGTATTATTGTTGTAGAATGTATATTTGAGTAGATTGATATGAAAATGACGACAATTTTTTGGATTGTGAAAAAATTTTAGTTGGAAGTGTCAAATTTTAATAAATTTCTTTGAAACCAACATCGATTTTTTTTGATTTTGTCGAGTATTTTTGTTGTAGGATGTATATTTGAGTAAATTTAGATGAAACTAACGACCATTTTTTGGATTGTGAAGAAAATTTTAGTTGGAAGTGTCAAATTTTAATCAATTTATTTGAAACCAACTTCGATTTTTTTTTATTTTGTCGAGTATTTTGGGTGTAGGATGTATATTTGAGTAAATTTAGATGAAAATAACTTCGATTTTTAGGATTGTGAAAAAAATTTTAGTTGGTAGTGTCAAATTTTAATAAATTTCTTTGAAACCAACATCGATTTTTTTGGATTTTGTCGAGTATTTTTGGTGTAGGATGTATATTTGAGTAAATTTAGATGAAAATTACTTCAATTTTTTGGATTGTGAAAAAAAATTTTAGTTGGAAGTGCCAAATTTGAATAAATTTAATTGAAATCAACATCGATTTTTTTTTATTTTGTTGAGTATTTTTGTTGTAGGATCTATATTTGAGTAAATTTAGATAAAAATAACTTCAATTTTTTGGATTGTGCAAAAAATTTTAGTTGGAAGTGTCAAATTTTAATAAATTTCTTTGAAACCAACTTCGATTTTTTTGGATTTTGTCGAGTATTTTTGTTGTAGGATGTATATTTGAGTAAATTTAGATGAAACTAACGACCATTTTTTGGATTGTGAAGAAAATTTTAGTTGGAAGTGTCAAATTTTAATAAATTTATTTGAAACCAACTTCGATTTTTTTGGATTTTGTCGAGTATTTTTTGTGTAGGATGTATATTTGAGTAAATTTAGATGAAAATAACTTCAATTTTTTGGATTGTGAAAAAAATTTTAGTCGGACGTGTCAAATTTTAATAAATTTATTTGAAACCAACTTCGATTTTTTTGGATTTTGTCGAGTATTTTTGGTGTAGGATGTATATTTGAGTAAATTTAGATGAAAATAACTTCAATTTTTAGGATTGTGAAAAAAATTTTAGTTGGAAGTGTCAAATTTTTATAAATTTATTTGAAACCAACTTCGAGTTTTTTTGGATTTTGTCGAGTATTTTTGTTGTAGGATTTATATTTGAGTAAATTTAGATGAAAATAACGACAATATTTTGGATTGTCAAAAATATTTGAGTTGGAAATGCCAAATTTTAATAAGTTTATTTGAAACCAAAATTCGATTTTTTTGGATATTGTTGAGTATTTTTTTGTAGGATCTATATTTGAGTAAATTTAGATGAAAATAACTTCAATTTTTAGGATTGTGAAAAAAATTTTAGTTGGAAATGTCAAATTTTAATAAATTTATTTGAAATCAACTTCGATTCTTTTGGATTTTGTCGAGTATTTTTGGTGTAGGATGTATATTTGAGTAAATTTAGATGAAAATAACTTCAATTTTTTGGATTGTGAAAAAAAATTTTAGTTGGAAGTGCCAAATTTGAATAAATTTATTTGAAACCAACTTCGATTTTTTTGGATTTTGTCGAGTATTTTTGGTGTAGGATGTATATTTGAGTAAATTTAGATGAAAATAACTTCAATTTTTAGGATTGTGAAAAAAAATTTAGTTGGAAGTGTCAAATTTTAATAAATTTATTTGAAACCAACTTCGATTTTTTTGGATTTTGTCGAGTATTTTTGGTGTAGGATGTATATTTGAGTAAATTTAGATGAAAATAACTTCAATTTTTAGGATTGTGAAAAAAATTATAGATGGAAGTGTCAAATTTTATTAAATTTATTTGAAACCAACTTCGATTTTTTTGGATTTTGTCGAGTATTATTGTTGTAGGATGTATATTTGAGTAGATTTATATGAAAATGACGACAATTTTTTGGATTGTGAAAAAATTTTAGTTGGAAGTGTCAAATTTTAATAAATTTCTTTGAAACCAACATCGATTTTTTTGGATTTTGTCGAGTATTTTTGTTGTAGGATGTATATTTGAGTAAATTTAGATGAAACTAACGACCATTTTTTGGATTGTGAAGAAAATTTTAGTTTGAAGTGTCAAATTTTAATCAATTTATTTGAAACCAACTTCGATTTTTTTGGATTTTGTCGAGTATTTTGGGTGTAGGATGTATATTTGAGTAAATTTAGATGAAAATAACGACCATTTTTTGGATTGTGAATAAAATTTTAGTTGGAAATGTCAAATTTTAATAAATTTATTTGAAATCAACTTCGATTTTTTTGGATATTGTTGAGTATTTTTGTTGTAGGATCTATATTTGAGTAAATTTAGATGAAAATAACTTCAATTTTTTGGATTGTGAAAAAAATTTTAGTCAGAAGTGTCAAATTTTAATAAATTTATTTGAAATCAACTTCGTTTTTTTTTTATTTTGTTGAGTATTTTTTGTAGGATCTATATTTGAGTAAATTTAGATGAAAATAACTTCAATTTTTAGGATTGTGAAAAAAAATTTAGTTGGAAGTGTCAAATTTTAATAAATTTATTTGAATACCAACTTCGATTTTTTTGGATTTTGTCGAGTATTTTTGGTGTAGGATGTATATTTGAGTAAATTTAGATGAAAATAACTTCAATTTTTAGGATTGAAAAAAAAATTTTAGTTGGAAGTGTCAAATTTTTATAAATTTATTTGAAACCAACTTCGAGTTTTTTTGGATTTTGTCGAGTATTTTTGTTGTAGGATTTATATTTGAGTAAATTTAAATGAAAATAACGACAATATTTTGGATTGTCAAAAATATTTGAGTTGGAAATGCCAAATTTTAATAAGTTTATTTGAAACCAACTTCGATTTTTTTGGATATTGTTGAGTATTTTTTTGTAGGATCTATATTTGAGTAAATTTAGATGAAAATAACTTCAATTTTTAGGATTGTGAAAAAAATTTTAGTTGGAAATGTCAAATTTTAATAAATTTATTTGAAATCAACTTCGATTCTTTTGGATTTTGTCGAGTATTTTTGGTGTAGGATGTATATTTGAGTAAATTTAGATGAAAATAACTTCAATTTTTTGGATTGTGAAAAAAAATTTTAGTTGGAAGTGCCAAATTTGAATAAATTTATTTGAAACCAACTTCGATTCTTTTGGATTTTGTCGAGTATTTTTGGTGTAGGATGTATATTTGAGTAAATTTAGATGAAAATAACTTCAATTTTTTGGATTGTGAAAAAAAATTTTAGTTGGAAGTGCCAAATTTGAATAAATTTATTTGAAACCAACTTCGATTTTTTTGGATTTTGTCGAGTATTTTTGGTGTAGGATGTATATTTGAGTAAATTTAGATGAAAATAACTTCAATTTTTAGGATTGTGAAAAAAAATTTAGTTGGAAGTGTCAAATTTTAATAAATTTATTTGAAACCAACTTCGATTTTTTTGGATTTTGTCGAGTATTTTTGGTGTAGGATGTATATTTGAGTAAATTTAGATGAAAATAACTTCAATTTTTAGGATTGTGAAAAAAATTATAGATGGAAGTGTCAAATTTTATTAAATTTATTTGAAACCAACTTCGATTTTTTTGGATTTTGTCGAGTATTATTGTTGTAGGATGTATATTTGAGTAGATTGATATGAAAATGACGACAATTTTTTGGATTGTGAAAAAATTTTAGTTGGAAGTGTCAAATTTTAATAAATTTCTTTGAAACCAACATCGATTTTTTTTGATTTTGTCGAGTATTTTTGTTGTAGGATGTATATTTGAGTAAATTTAGATGAAACTAACGACCATTTTTTGGATTGTGAAGAAAATTTTAGTTGGAAGTGTCAAATTTTAATCAATTTATTTGAAACCAACTTCGATTTTTTTTTATTTTGTCGAGTATTTTGGGTGTAGGATGTATATTTGAGTAAATTTAGATGAAAATAACTTCGATTTTTAGGATTGTGAAAAAAATTTTAGTTGGTAGTGTCAAATTTTAATAAATTTCTTTGAAACCAACATCGATTTTTTTGGATTTTGTCGAGTATTTTTGGTGTAGGATGTATATTTGAGTAAATTTAGATGAAAATTACTTCAATTTTTTGGATTGTGAAAAAAAATTTTAGTTGGAAGTGCCAAATTTGAATAAATTTATTTGAAATCAACATCGATTTTTTTTTATTTTGTTGAGTATTTTTGTTGTAGGATCTATATTTGAGTAAATTTAGATGAAAATAACTTCAATTTTTAGGATTGTGAAAAAAAATTTAGTTGGAAGTGTCAAATTTTAATAAATTTATTTGAAACCAACTTCGATTTTTTTGGATTTTGTCGAGTATTTTTGGTGTAGGATGTATATTTGAGTAAATTTAGATGAAAATAACTTCAATTTTTAGGATTGTGAAAAAAATTTTAGTTGGAAGTGTCAAATTTTTATAAATTTATTTGAAACCAACTTCGAGTTTTTTTGGATTTTGTCGAGTATTTTTGTTGTAGGATTTATATTTGAGTAAATTTAAATGAAAATAACGACAATATTTTGGATTGTCAAAAATATTTGAGTTGGAAATGCCAAATTTTAATAAGTTTATTTGAAACCAACTTCGATTTTTTTGGATATTGTTGAGTATTTTTTTGTAGGATCTATATTTGAGTAAATTTAGATGAAAATAACTTCAATTTTTAGGATTGTGAAAAAAATTTTAGTTGGAAATGTCAAATTTTAATAAATTTATTTGAAATCAACTTCGATTCTTTTGGATTTTGTCGAGTATTTTTGGTGTAGGATGTATATTTGAGTAAATTTAGATGAAAATAACTTCAATTTTTTGGATTGTGAAAAAAAATTTTAGTTGGAAGTGCCAAATTTGAATAAATTTATTTGAAACCAACTTCGATTCTTTTGGATTTTGTCGAGTATTTTTGGTGTAGGATGTATATTTGAGTAAATTTAGATGAAAATAACTTCAATTTTTTGGATTGTGAAAAAAAATTTTAGTTGGAAGTGCCAAATTTGAATAAATTTATTTGAAACCAACTTCAATTTTTTTTGGATTTTGTCGAGTATTTTTGGTGTAGGATGTATATTTGAGTAAATTTAGATGAAAATAACTTCAATTTTTAGGATTGTGAAAAAAAATTTAGTTGGAAGTGTCAAATTTTAATAAATTTATTTGAAACCAACTTCGATTTTTTTGGATTTTGTCGAGTATTTTTGGTGTAGGATGTATATTTGAGTAAATTTAGATGAAAATAACTTCAATTTTTAGGATTGTGAAAAAAATTATAGATGGAAGTGTCAAATTTTATTAAATTTATTTGAAACCAACTTCGATTTTTTTGGATTTTGTCGAGTATTATTGTTGTAGGATGTATATTTGAGTAGATTGATATGAAAATGACGACAATTTTTTGGATTGTGAAAAAATTTTAGTTGGAAGTGTCAAATTTTAATAAATTTCTTTGAAACCAACATCGATTTTTTTTGATTTTGTCGAGTATTTTTGTTGTAGGATGTATATTTGAGTAAATTTAGATGAAACTAACGACCATTTTTTGGATTGTGAAGAAAATTTTAGTTGGAAGTGTCAAATTTTAATAAATTTATTTGAAACCAACTTCGATTTTTTTGGATTTTGTCGAGTATTTTGGGTGTAGGATGTATATTTGAGTAAATTTAGATGAAAATAACTTCGATTTTTAGGATTGTGAAAAAAATTTTAGTTGGTAGTGTCAAATTTTAATAAATTTCTTTGAAACCAACATCGATTTTGTTGGATTTTGTCGAGTATTTTTGGTGTAGGATGTATATTTGAGTAAATTTAGATGAAAATTACTTCAATTTTTTGGATTGTGAAAAAAAATTTTAGTTGGAAGTGCCAAATTTGAATAAATTTATTTGAAATCAACATCGATTTTTTTTTATTTTGTTGAGTATTTTTGTTGTAGGATTTATATTTGAGTAAATTTAGATAAAAATAACTTCAATTTTTTGGATTGTGCAAAAAATTTTAGTTGGAAGTGTCAAATTTTAATAAATTTCTTTGAAACCAACTTCGATTTTTTTGGATTTCGTCGAGTATTTTTGTTGTAGGATGTATATTTGAGTAAATTTAGATGAAACTAACGACCATTTTTTGGATTGTGAAGAAAATTTTAGTTGGAAGTGTCAAATTTTAATAAATTTATTTGAAACCAACTTCGATTTTTTTGGATTTTGTCGAGTATTTTTGGTGTAGGATGTATATTTGAGTAAATTTAGATGAAAATAACTTCAATTTTTTGGATTGTGAAAAAAATTTTAGTCGGAAGTGTCAAATTTTAATAAATTTATTTGAAATCAACTTCGTTTTTTTTTTTATTTTGTTGATTATTTTTGGTAGGATCTATATTTGAGTAAATTTAGATGAAAATAACTTCAATTTTTAGGATTGTGAAAAAAAATTTAGTTGGAAGTGTCAAATTTTAATAAATTTATTTAAAACCAACTTCGATTTTTTTGGATTTTGTCGAGTATTTTTGGTGTAGGATGTATATTTGAGTAAATTTAGATGAAAATAACTTCAATTTTTAGGATTGTGAAAAAAATTTTAGTTGGAAGTGTCAAATTTTTATAATATTATTTGAAACCAACTTCGAGTTTTTTTGGATTTTGTCGAGTATTTTTGTTGTAGGATTTATATTTGAGTAAATTTAGATGAAAATAACGACAATATTTTGGATTGTCAAAAATATTTGAGTTGGAAATGCCAAATTTTAATAAGTTTATTTGAAACCAAAATTCGATTTTTTTGGATATTGTTGAGTATTTTTTTATAGGATCTATATTTGAGTAAATTTAGATGAAAATAACTTCAATTTTTAGGATTGTGAAAAAAAATTTAGTTGGAAGTGTCAAATTTTAATAAATTTATTTGAAACCAACTTCGATTTTTTTGGATTTTGTCGAGTATTTTTGGTGTAGGATGTATATTTGAGTAAATTTAGATGAAAATAACTTCAATTTTTAGGATTGTGAAAAAAATTATAGATGGAAGTGTCAAATTTTATTAAATTTATTTGAAACCAACTTCGATTTTTTTGGATTTTGTCGAGTATTATTGTTGTAGGATGTATATTTGAGTAGATTTATATGAAAATGACGACAATTTTTTGGATTGTGAAAAAATTTTAGTTGGAAGTGTCAAATTTTAATAAATTTCTTTGAAACCAACATCGATTTTTTTGGATTTTGTCGAGTATTTTTGTTGTAGGATGTATATTTGAGTAAATTTAGATGAAACTAACGACCATTTTTTGGATTGTGAAGAAAATTTTAGTTTGAAGTGTCAAATTTTAATCAATTTATTTGAAACCAACTTCGATTTTTTTGGATTTTGTCGAGTATTTTGGGTGTAGGATGTATATTTGAGTAAATTTAGATGAAAATAACTTCGATTTTTAGGATTGTGAAAAAAATTTTAGTTGGTAGTGTCAAATTTTAATAAATTTCTTTGAAACCAACATCGATTTTTTTGGATTTTGTCGAGTATTTTTGGTGTAGGATGTATATTTGAGTAAATTTAGATGAAAATTACTTCAATTTTTTGGATTGTGAAAAAAAATTTTAGTTGGAAGTGCCAAATTTGAATAAATTTATTTGAAATCAACATCGATTTTTTTTTATTTTGTTGAGTATTTTTGTTGTAGGATCTATATTTGAGTAAATTTAGATAAAAATAACTTCAATTTTTTGGATTGTGCAAAAAATTTTAGTTGGAAGTGTCAAATTTTAATAAATTTCTTTGAAACCAACTTCGATTTTTTTGGATTTTGTCGAGTATTTTTGTTGTAGGATGTATATTTGAGTAAATTTAGATGAAACTAACGACCATTTTTTGGATTGTGAAGAAAATTTTAATAAATTTATTTGAAACCAACTTCGATTTTTTTGGATTTTGTCGAGTATTTTTGGTGTAGGATGTATATTTGAGTAAATTTAGATGAAAATAACGACAATATTTTGGATTGTCAAAAATATTTGAGTTGGAAATGCCAAATTTTAATAAGTTTATTTGAAACCAACTTCGATTTTTTTGGATATTGTTGAGTATTTTTTTGTAGGATCTATATTTGAGTAAATTTAGATGAAAATAACTTCAATTTTTAGGATTGTGAAAAAAATTTTAGTTGGAAATGTCAAATTTTAATAAATTTATTTGAAATCAACTTCGATTCTTTTGGATTTTGTCGAGTATGTTTGTTGTAGGATGTATATTTGAGTAAATTTAGATGAAACTAACGACCATTTTTTGGATTGTGTAGAAAATTTTAGTTGGAAGTGTCAAATTTTAATCAATTTATTTGAAACCAACTTCGATTTTTTTGGATTTTGTCGAGTATTTTGGGTGTAGGATGTATATTTGAGTAAATTTAGATGAAAATAACGACCATTTTTTGGATTGTGAATAAAATTTTAGTTGGAAATGTCAAATTTTAATAAATTTATTTGAAATCAACTTCGATTTTTTTGGATATTGTTGAGTATTTTTGTTGTAGGATCTATATTTGAGTAAATTTAGATGAAAATAACTTCAATTTTTTGGATTGTGAAAAAAATTTTAGTCAGAAGTGTCAAATTTTAATAAATTTATTTGAAATCAACTTCGTTTTTTTTTTATTTTGTTGAGTATTTTTTGTAGGATCTATATTTGAGTAAATTTAGATGAAAATAACTTCAATTTTTAGGATTGTGAAAAAAAATTTAGTTGGAAGTGTCAAATTTTAATAAATTTATTTGAAACCAACTTCGATTTTTTTGGATTTTGTCGAGTATTTTTGGTGTAGGATGTATATTTGAGTAAATTTAGATGAAAATAACTTCAATTTTTAGGATTGTGAAAAAAATTTTAGTTGGAAGTGTCAAATTTTTATAAATTTATTTGAAACCAACTTCGAGTTTTTTTGGATTTTGTCGAGTATTTTTGTTGTAGGATTTATATTTGAGTAAATTTAAATGAAAATAACGACAATATTTTGGATTGTCAAAAATATTTGAGTTGGAAATGCCAAATTTTAATAAGTTTATTTGAAACCAACTTCGATTTTTTTGGATATTGTTGAGTATTTTTTTGTAGGATCTATATTTGAGTAAATTTAGATGAAAATAACTTCAATTTTTAGGATTGTGAAAAAAAATTTAGTTGGAAGTGTCAAATTTTAATAAATTTATTTGAAACCAACTTCGATTTTTTTGGATTTTGTCGAGTATTTTTGGTGTAGGATGTATATTTGAGTAAATTTAGATGAAAATAACTTCAATTTTTAGGATTGTGAAAAAAATTTTAGTTGGAAGTGTCAAATTTTTATAAATTTATTTGAAACCAACTTCGAGTTTTTTTGGATTTTGTCGAGTATTTTTGTTGTAGGATTTATATTTGAGTAAATTTAAATGAAAATAACGACAATATTTTGGATTGTCAAAAATATTTGAGTTGGAAATGCCAAATTTTAATAAGTTTATTTGAAACCAACTTCGATTTTTTTGGATATTGTTGAGTATTTTTTTGTAGGATCTATATTTGAGTAAATTTAGATGAAAATAACTTCAATTTTTAGGATTGTGAAAAAAATTTTAGTTGGAAATGTCAAATTTTAATAAATTTATTTGAAATCAACTTCGATTCTTTTGGATTTTGTCGAGTATTTTTGGTGTAGGATGTATATTTGAGTAAATTTAGATGAAAATAACTTCAATTTTTTGGATTGTGAAAAAAAATTTTAGTTGGAAGTGCCAAATTTGAATAAATTTATTTGAAACCAACTTCGATTCTTTTGGATTTTGTCGAGTATTTTTGGTGTAGGATGTATATTTGAGTAAATTTAGATGAAAATAACTTCAATTTTTTGGATTGTGAAAAAAAATTTTAGTTGGAAGTGCCAAATTTGAATAAATTTATTTGAAACCAACTTCGATTTTTTTGGATTTTGTCGAGTATTTTTGGTGTAGGATGTATATTTGAGTAAATTTAGATGAAAATAACTTCAATTTTTAGGATTGTGAAAAAAAATTTAGTTGGAAGTGTCAAATTTTAATAAATTTATTTGAAACCAACTTCGATTTTTTTGGATTTTGTCGAGTATTTTTGGTGTAGGATGTATATTTGAGTAAATTTAGATGAAAATAACTTCAATTTTTAGGATTGTGAAAAAAATTATAGATGGAAGTGTCAAATTTTATTAAATTTATTTGAAACCAACTTCGATTTTTTTGGATTTTGTCGAGTATTATTGTTGTAGGATGTATATTTGAGTAGATTGATATGAAAATGACGACAATTTTTTGGATTGTGAAAAAATTTTAGTTGGAAGTGTCAAATTTTAATAAATTTCTTTGAAACCAACATCGATTTTTTTTGATTTTGTCGAGTATTTTTGTTGTAGGATGTATATTTGAGTAAATTTAGATGAAACTAACGACCATTTTTTGGATTGTGAAGAAAATTTTAGTTGGAAGTGTCAAATTTTAATCAATTTATTTGAAACCAACTTCGATTTTTTTTTATTTTGTCGAGTATTTTGGGTGTAGGATGTATATTTGAGTAAATTTAGATGAAAATAACTTCGATTTTTAGGATTGTGAAAAAAATTTTAGTTGGTAGTGTCAAATTTTAATAAATTTCTTTGAAACCAACTTCGATTTTTTTGGATTTTGTCGAGTATTTTTGGTGTAGGATGTATATTTGAGTAAATTTAGATGAAAATAACTTCAATTTTTTGGATTGTGAAAAAAATTTTAGTCGGACGTGTCAAATTTTAATAAATTTATTTGAAATCAACTTCGTTTTTTTTTGGATTTTGTTGATTATTTTTGGTAGGATCTATATTTGAGTAAATTTAGATGAAAATAACTTCAATTTTTAGGATTGTGAAAAAAAATTTAGTTGGAAGTGTCAAATTTTAATAAATTTATTTAAAACCAACTTCGATTTTTTTGGATTTTGTCGAGTATTTTTGGTGTAGGATGTATATTTGAGTAAATTTAGATGAAAATAACTTCAATTTTTAGGATTGTGAAAAAAATTTTAGTTGGAAGTGTCAAATTTTTATAAATTTATTTGAAACCAACTTCGAGTTTTTTTGGATTTTGTCGAGTATTTTTGTTGTAGGATTTATATTTGAGTAAATTTAGATGAAAATAACGACAATATTTTGGATTGTCAAAAATATTTGAGTTGGAAATGCCAAATTTTAATAAGTTTATTTGAAACCAAAATTCGATTTTTTTGGATATTGTTGAGTATTTTTTTGTAGGATCTATATTTGAGTAAATTTAGATGAAAATAACTTCAATTTTTAGGATTGTGAAAAAAATTTTAGTTGGAAATGTCAAATTTTAATAAATTTATTTGAAATCAACTTCGATTCTTTTGGATTTTGTCGAGTATTTTTGGTGTAGGATGTATATTTGAGTAAATTTAGATGAAAATAACTTCAATTTTTTGGATTGTGAAAAAAAATTTTAGTTGGAAGTGCCAAATTTGAATAAATTTATTTGAAACCAACTTCGATTTTTTTGGATTTTGTCGAGTATTTTTGGTGTAGGATGTATATTTGAGTAAATTTAGATGAAAATAACTTCAATTTTTAGGATTGTGAAAAAAAATTTAGTTGGAAGTGTCAAATTTTTATAAATTTATTTGAAACCAACTTCGATTTTTTTGGATTTTGTCGAGTATTTTTGGTGTAGGATGTATATTTGAGTAAATTTAGATGAAAATAACTTCAATTTTTAGGATTGTGAAAAAAATTATAGATGGAAGTGTCAAATTTTATTAAATTTATTTGAAACCAACTTCGATTTTTTTGGATTTTGTCGAGTATTATTGTTGTAGGATGTATATTTGAGTAGATTTATATGAAAATGACGACAATTTTTTGGATTGTGAAAAAATTTTAGTTGGAAGTGTCAAATTTTAATAAATTTCTTTGAAACCAACATCGATTTTTTTGGATTTTGTCGAGTATTTTTGTTGTAGGATGTATATTTGAGTAAATTTAGATGAAACTAACGACCATTTTTTGGATTGTGAAGAAAATTTTAGTTTGAAGTGTCAAATTTTAATCAATTTATTTGAAACCAACTTCGATTTTTTTGGATTTTGTCGAGTATTTTGGGTGTAGGATGTATATTTGAGTAAATTTAGATGAAAATAACTTCGATTTTTAGGATTGTGAAAAAAATTTTAGTTGGTAGTGTCAAATTTTAATAAATTTCTTTGAAACCAACATCGATTTTTTTGGATTTTGTCGAGTATTTTTGGTGTAGGATGTATATTTGAGTAAATTTAGATAAAAATTACTTCAATTTTTTGGATTGTGAAAAAAAATTTTAGTTGGAAGTGCCAAATTTGAATAAATTTATTTGAAATCAACATCGATTTTTTTTTATTTTGTTGAGTATTTTTGTTGTAGGATCTATATTTGAGTAAATTTAGATAAAAATAACTTCAATTTTTTGGATTGTGCAAAAAATTTTAGTTGGAAGTGTCAAATTTTAATAAATTTCTTTGAAACCAACTTCGATTTTTTTGGATTTTGTCGAGTATTTTTGTTGTAGGATGTATATTTGAGTAAATTTAGATGAAACTAACGACCATTTTTTGGATTGTGAAGAAAATTTTAGTTGGAAGTGTCAAATTTTAATAAATTTATTTGAAACCAACTTCGATTTTTTTGGATTTTGTCGAGTATTTTTGGTGTAGGATGTATATTTGAGTAAATTTAGATGAAAATAACGACAATATTTTGGATTGTCAAAAATATTTGAGTTGGAAATGCCAAATTTTAATAAGTTTATTTGAAACCAACTTCGATTTTTTTGGATATTGTTGAGTATTTTTTTGTAGGATCTATATTTGAGTAAATTTAGATGAAAATAACTTCAATTTTTAGGATTGTGAAAAAAATTTTAGTTGGAAATGTCAAATTTTAATAAATTTATTTGAAATCAACTTCGATTCTTTTGGATTTTATCGAGTATGTTTGTTGTAGGATGTATATTTGAGTAAATTTAGATGAAACTAACGACCATTTTTTGGATTGTGTAGAAAATTTTAGTTGGAAGTGTCAAATTTTAATCAATTTATTTGAAACCAACTTCGATTTTTTTGGATTTTGTCGAGTATTTTGGGTGTAGGATGTATATTTGAGTAAATTTAGATGAAAATAACGACCATTTTTTGGATTGTGAATAAAATTTTAGTTGGAAATGTCAAATTTTAATAAATTTATTTGAAATCAACTTCGATTTTTTTGGATATTGTTGAGTATTTTTGTTGTAGGATCTATATTTGAGTAAATTTAGATGAAAATAACTTCAATTTTTTGGATTGTGAAAAAAATTTTAGTCAGAAGTGTCAAATTTTAATAAATTTATTTGAAATCAACTTCGTTTTTTTTTTATTTTGTTGAGTATTTTTTGTAGGATCTATATTTGAGTAAATTTAGATGAAAATAACTTCAATTTTTAGGATTGTGAAAAAAAATTTAGTTGGAAGTGTCAAATTTTAATAAATTTATTTGAAACCAACTTCGATTTTTTTGGATTTTGTCGAGTATTTTTGGTGTAGGATGTATATTTGAGTAAATTTAGATGAAAATAACTTCAATTTTTAGGATTGTGAAAAAAATTTTAGTTGGAAGTGTCAAATTTTTATAAATTTATTTGAAACCAACTTCGAGTTTTTTTGGATTTTGTCGAGTATTTTTGTTGTAGGATTTATATTTGAGTAAATTTAAATGAAAATAACGACAATATTTTGGATTGTCAAAAATATTTGAGTTGGAAATGCCAAATTTTAATAAGTTTATTTGAAACCAACTTCGATTTTTTTGGATATTGTTGAGTATTTTTTGTAGGATCTATATTTGAGTAAATTTAGATGAAAATAACTTCAATTTTTAGGATTGTGAAAAAAATTTTAGTTGGAAATGTCAAATTTTAATAAATTTATTTGAAATCAACTTCGATTCTTTTGGATTTTGTCGAGTATTTTTGGTGTAGGATGTATATTTGAGTAAATTTAGATGAAAATAACTTCAATTTTTTGGATTGTGAAAAAAAATTTTAGTTGGAAGTGCCAAATTTGAATAAATTTATTTGAAACCAACTTCGATTCTTTTGGATTTTGTCGAGTATTTTTGGTGTAGGATGTATATTTGAGTAAATTTAGATGAAAATAACTTCAATTTTTTGGATTGTGAAAAAAAATTTTAGTTGGAAGTGCCAAATTTGAATAAATTTATTTGAAACCAACTTCGATTTTTTTGGATTTTGTCGAGTATTTTTGGTGTAGGATGTATATTTGAGTAAATTTAGATGAAAATAACTTCAATTTTTAGGATTGTGAAAAAAAATTTAGTTGGAAGTGTCAAATTTTAATAAATTTATTTGAAACCAACTTCGATTTTTTTGGATTTTGTCGAGTATTTTTGGTGTAGGATGTATATTTGAGTAAATTTAGATGAAAATAACTTCAATTTTTAGGATTGTGAAAAAAATTATAGATGGAAGTGTCAAATTTTATTAAATTTATTTGAAACCAACTTCGATTTTTTTGGATTTTGTCGAGTATTATTGTTGTAGGATGTATATTTGAGTAGATTGATATGAAAATGACGACAATTTTTTGGATTGTGAAAAAATTTTAGTTGGAAGTGTCAAATTTTAATAAATTTCTTTGAAACCAACATCGATTTTTTTTTATTTTGTCGAGTATTTTTGTTGTAGGATGTATATTTGAGTAAATTTAGATGAAACTAACGACCATTTTTTGGATTGTGAAGAAAATTTTAGTTGGAAGTGTCAAATTTTAATCAATTTATTTGAAACCAACTTCGATTTTTTTTTATTTTGTCGAGTATTTTGGGTGTAGGATGTATATTTGAGTAAATTTAGATGAAAATAACTTCGATTTTTAGGATTGTGAAAAAAATTTTAGTTGGTAGTGTCAAATTTTAATAAATTTCTTTGAAACCAACATCGATTTTGTTGGATTTTGTCGAGTATTTTTGGTGTAGGATGTATATTTGAGTAAATTTAGATGAAAATTACTTCAATTTTTTGGATTGTGAAAAAAAATTTTAGTTGGAAGTGCCAAATTTGAATAAATTTATTTGAAATCAACATCGATTTTTTTTTATTTTGTTGAGTATTTTTGTTGTAGGATCTATATTTGAGTAAATTTAGATAAAAATAACTTCCCTTTTTTGGATTGTGCAAAAAATTTTAGTTGGAAGTGTCAAATTTTAATAAATTTCTTTGAAACCAACTTCGATTTTTTTGGATTTTGTCGAGTATTTTTGTTGTAGGATGTATATTTGAGTAAATTTAGATGAAACTAACGACCATTTTTTGGATTGTGAAGAAAATTTTAGTTGGAAGTGTCAAATTTTAATAAATTTATTTGAAACCAACTTCGATTTTTTTGGATTTTGTCGAGTATTTTTGGTGTAGGATGTATATTTGAGTAAATTTAGATGAAAAAACTTCAATTTTTTGGATTGTGAAAAAAATTTTAGGCGGAAGTGTCAAATTTTAATAAATTTATTTGAAATCAACTTCGTTTTTTTTTTATTTTGTTGATTATTTTTGGTAGGATCTATATTTGAGTAAATTTAGATGAAAATAACTTCAATTTTTAGGATTGTGAAAAAAAATTTAGTTGGAAGTGTCAAATTTTAATAAATTTATTTAAAACCAATTTCGATTTTTTTGGATTTTGTCGAGTATTTTTGGTGTAGGATGTATATTTGAGTAAATTTAGATGAAAATAACTTCAATTTTTAGGATTGTGAAAAAATTTTAGTTGGAAGTGTCAAATTTTAATAAATTTATTTGAAACCAACTTCGAGTTTTTTTGGATTTTGTCGAGTATTTTTGTTGTAGGATTTATATTTGAGTAAATTTAGATGAAAATAACGACAATATTTTGGATTGTCAAAAATATTTGAGTTGGAAATGCCAAATTTTAATAAGTTTATTTGAAACCAACTTCGATTTTTTTGGATATTGTTGAGTATTTTTTTGTAGGATCTATATTTGAGTAAATTTAGATGAAAATAACTTCAATTTTTAGGATTGTGAAAAAAATTTTAGTTGGAAATGTCAAATTTTAATAAATTTATTTGAAATCAACTTCGATTCTTTTGGATTTTGTCGAGTATGTTTGTTGTAGGATGTATATTTGAGTAAATTTAGATGAAACTAACGACCATTTTTTGGATTGTGTAGAAAATTTTAGTTGGAAGTGTCAAATTTTAATCAATTTATTTGAAACCAACTTCGATTTTTTTGGATTTTGTCGAGTATTTTGGGTGTAGGATGTATATTTGAGTAAATTTAGATGAAAATAACGACCATTTTTTGGATTGTGAATAAAATTTTAGTTGGAAATGTCAAATTTTAATAAATTTATTTGAAATCAACTTCGATTTTTTTGGATATTGTTGAGTATTTTTGTTGTAGGATCTATATTTGAGTAAATTTAGATGAAAATAACTTC
This sequence comes from Andrena praecox, assembly GCA_963932275.1. Lineage (NCBI taxonomy): Eukaryota > Metazoa > Arthropoda > Insecta > Hymenoptera > Andrenidae > Andrena > Andrena praecox. The sequence continues at coordinate 24,781,409 of OZ010730.1, forward strand.
AATTTTTTGGATTGTGAAAAAAATTTTAGTCAGAAGTGTCAAATTTTAATAAATTTATTTGAAATCAACTTCGTTTTTTTTTTATTTTGTTGAGTATTTTTTGTAGGATCTATATTTGAGTAAATTTAGATGAAAATAACTTCAATTTTTTGGATTGTGCAAAAAATTTTAGTTGGAAGTGTCAAATTTTAATAAATTTCTTTGAAACCAACTTCGATTTTTTTGGATTTTGTCGAGTATTTTTGTTGTAGGATGTATATTTGAGTAAATTTAGATGAAACTAACGACCATTTTTTGGATTGTGAAAAAAATTTTAGTTGGAAGTGTCAAATTTTAATAAATTTATTTGAAACCAACTTCGATTTTTTTGGATTTTGTCGAGTATTTTTGGTGTAGGATGTATATTTGAGTAAATTTAGATGAAAATAACGACAATATTTTGGATTGTCAAAAATATTTGAGTTGGAAATGCCAAATTTTAATAAGTTTATTTGAAACCAACTTCGATTTTTTTGGATATTGTTGAGTATTTTTTTGTAGGATCTATATTTGAGTAAATTTAGATGAAAATAACTTCAATTTTTAGGATTGTGAAAAAAATTTTAGTTGGAAATGTCAAATTTTAATAAATTTATTTGAAATCAACTTCGATTCTTTTGGATTTTATCGAGTATGTTTGTTGTAGGATGTATATTTGAGTAAATTTAGATGAAACTAACGACCATTTTTTGGATTGTGTAGAAAATTTTAGTTGGAAGTGTCAAATTTTAATCAATTTATTTGAAACCAACTTCGATTTTTTTGGATTTTGTCGAGTATTTTGGGTGTAGGATGTATATTTGAGTAAATTTAGATGAAAATAACGACCATTTTTTGGATTGTGAATAAAATTTTAGTTGGAAATGTCAAATTTTAATAAATTTATTTGAAATCAACTTCGATTTTTTTGGATATTGTTGAGTATTTTTGTTGTAGGATCTATATTTGAGTAAATTTAGATGAAAATAACTTCAATTTTTTGGATTGTGAAAAAAATTTTAGTCAGAAGTGTCAAATTTTAATAAATTTATTTGAAATCAACTTCGTTTTTTTTTTATTTTGTTGAGTATTTTTTGTAGGATCTATATTTGAGTAAATTTAGATGAAAATAACTTCAATTTTTAGGATTGTGAAAAAAAATTTAGTTGGAAGTGTCAAATTTTAATAAATTTATTTGAAACCAACTTCGATTTTTTTGGATTTTGTCGAGTATTTTTGGTGTAGGATGTATATTTGAGTAAATTTAGATGAAAATAACTTCAATTTTTAGGATTGTGAAAAAAATTTTAGTTGGAAGTGTCAAATTTTTATAAATTTATTTGAAACCAACTTCGAGTTTTTTTGGATTTTGTCGAGTATTTTTGTTGTAGGATTTATATTTGAGTAAATTTAAATGAAAATAACGACAATATTTTGGATTGTCAAAAATATTTGAGTTGGAAATGCCAAATTTTAATAAGTTTATTTGAAACCAACTTCGATTTTTTTGGATATTGTTGAGTATTTTTTGTAGGATCTATATTTGAGTAAATTTAGATGAAAATAACTTCAATTTTTAGGATTGTGAAAAAAATTTTAGTTGGAAATGTCAAATTTTAATAAATTTATTTGAAATCAACTTCGATTCTTTTGGATTTTGTCGAGTATTTTTGGTGTAGGATGTATATTTGAGTAAATTTAGATGAAAATAACTTCAATTTTTTGGATTGTGAAAAAAAATTTTAGTTGGAAGTGCCAAATTTGAATAAATTTATTTGAAACCAACTTCGAGTTTTTTTGGATTTTGTCGAGTATTTTTGTTGTAGGATTTATATTTGAGTAAATTTAAATGAAAATAACGACAATATTTTGGATTGTCAAAAATATTTGAGTTGGAAATGCCAAATTTTAATAAGTTTATTTGAAACCAACTTCGATTTTTTTGGATATTGTTGAGTATTTTTTGTAGGATCTATATTTGAGTAAATTTAGATGAAAATAACTTCAATTTTTAGGATTGTGAAAAAAATTATAGATGGAAGTGTCAAATTTTATTAAATTTATTTGAAACCAACTTCGATTTTTTTGGATTTTGTCGAGTATTATTGTTGTAGGATGTATATTTGAGTAGATTGATATGAAAATGACGACAATTTTTTGGATTGTGAAAAAATTTTAGTTGGAAGTGTCAAATTTTAATAAATTTCTTTGAAACCAACATCGATTTTTTTTTATTTTGTCGAGTATTTTTGTTGTAGGATGTATATTTGAGTAAATTTAGATGAAACTAACGACCATTTTTTGGATTGTGAAGAAAATTTTAGTTGGAAGTGTCAAATTTTAATCAATTTATTTGAAACCAACTTCGATTTTTTTTTATTTTGTCGAGTATTTTGGGTGTAGGATGTATATTTGAGTAAATTTAGATGAAAATAACTTCGATTTTTAGGATTGTGAAAAAAATTTTAGTTGGTAGTGTCAAATTTTAATAAATTTCTTTGAAACCAACATCGATTTTGTTGGATTTTGTCGAGTATTTTTGGTGTAGGATGTATATTTGAGTAAATTTAGATGAAAATTACTTCAATTTTTTGGATTGTGAAAAAAAATTTTAGTTGGAAGTGCCAAATTTGAATAAATTTATTTGAAATCAACATCGATTTTTTTTTATTTTGTTGAGTATTTTTGTTGTAGGATCTATATTTGAGTAAATTTAGATAAAAATAACTTCACTTTTTTGGATTGTGCAAAAAATTTTAGTTGGAAGTGTCAAATTTTAATAAATTTCTTTGAAACCAACTTCGATTTTTTTGAATTTTGTCGAGTATTTTTGTTGTAGGATGTATATTTGAGTAAATTTAGATGAAACTAACGACCATTTTTTGGATTGTGAAGAAAATTTTAGTTGGAAGTGTCAAATTTTAATAAATTTATTTAAAACCAACTTCGATTTTTTTGGATTTTGTCGAGTATTTTTGGTGTAGGATGTATATTTGAGTAAATTTAGATGAAAATAACTTCAATTTTTAGGGTTGTGAAAAAATTTTAGTTGGAAGTGTCAAATTTTTATAAATTTATTTGAAACCAACTTCGAGTTTTTTTGGATTTTGTCGAGTATTTTTGTTGTAGGATTTATATTTGAGTAAATTTAGATGAAAATAACGACAATATTTTGGATTGTCAAAAATATTTGAGTTGGAAATGCCAAATTTTAATAAGTTTATTTGAAACCAACTTCGATTTTTTTGGATATTGTTGAGTATTTTTTTGTAGGATCTATATTTGAGTAAATTTAGATGAAAATAACTTCAATTTTTAGGATTGTGAAAAAAATTTTAGTTGGAAATGTCAAATTTTAATAAATTTATTTGAAATCAACTTCGATTCTTTTGGATTTTGTCGAGTATGTTTGTTGTAGGATGTATATTTGAGTAAATTTAGATGAAACTAACGACCATTTTTTGGATTGTGTAGAAAATTTTAGTTGGAAGTGTCAAATTTTAATCAATTTATTTGAAACCAACTTCGATTTTTTTGGATTTTGTCGAGTATTTTGGGTGTAGGATGTATATTTGAGTAAATTTAGATGAAAATAACGACCATTTTTTGGATTGTGAATAAAATTTTAGTTGGAAATGTCAAATTTTAATAAATTTATTTGAAATCAACTTCGATTTTTTTGGATATTGTTGAGTATTTTTGTTGTAGGATCTATATTTGAGTAAATTTAGATGAAAATAACTTCAATTTTTTGGATTGTGAAAAAAATTTTAGTCAGAAGTGTCAAATTTTAATAAATTTATTTGAAATCAACTTCGTTTTTTTTTTATTTTGTTGAGTATTTTTTGTAGGATCTATATTTGAGTAAATTTAGATGAAAATAACTTCAATTTTTAGGATTGTGAAAAAAAATTTAGTTGGAAGTGTCAAATTTTAATAAATTTATTTGAAACCAACTTCGATTTTTTTGGATTTTGTCGAGTATTTTTGGTGTAGGATGTATATTTGAGTAAATTTAGATGAAACTAACGACCATTTTTTGGATTGTGTAGAAAATTTTAGTTGGAAGTGTCAAATTTTAATCAATTTATTTGAAACCAACTTCGATTTTTTTGGATTTTGTCGAGTATTTTGGGTGTAGGATGTATATTTGAGTAAATTTAGATGAAAATAACGACCATTTTTTGGATTGTGAATAAAATTTTAGTTGGAAATGTCAAATTTTAATAAATTTATTTGAAATCAACTTCGATTTTTTTGGATATTGTTGAGTATTTTTGTTGTAGGATCTATATTTGAGTAAATTTAGATGAAAATAACTTCAATTTTTTGGATTGTGAAAAAAATTTTAGTCAGAAGTGTCAAATTTTAATAAATTTATTTGAAATCAACTTCGTTTTTTTTTTATTTTGTTGAGTATTTTTTGTAGGATCTATATTTGAGTAAATTTAGATGAAAATAACTTCAATTTTTAGGATTGTGAAAAAAAATTTAGTTGGAAGTGTCAAATTTTAATAAATTTATTTGAAACCAACTTCGATTTTTTTGGATTTTGTCGAGTATTTTTGGTGTAGGATGTATATTTGAGTAAATTTAGATGAAAATAACTTCAATTTTTAGGATTGTGAAAAAAATTTTAGTTGGAAGTGTCAAATTTTTATAAATTTATTTGAAACCAACTTCGAGTTTTTTTGGATTTTGTCGAGTATTTTTGTTGTAGGATTTATATTTGAGTAAATTTAAATGAAAATAACGACAATATTTTGGATTGTCAAAAATATTTGAGTTGGAAATGCCAAATTTTAATAAGTTTATTTGAAACCAACTTCGATTTTTTTGGATATTGTTGAGTATTTTTTTGTAGGATCTATATTTGAGTAAATTTAGATGAAAATAACTTCAATTTTTAGGATTGTGAAAAAAATTTTAGTTGGAAATGTCAAATTTTAATAAATTTATTTGAAATCAACTTCGATTCTTTTGGATTTTGTCGAGTATTTTTGGTGTAGGATGTATATTTGAGTAAATTTAGATGAAAATAACTTCAATTTTTTGGATTGTGAAAAAAAATTTTAGTTGGAAGTGCCAAATTTGAATAAATTTATTTGAAACCAACTTCGATTCTTTTGGATTTTGTCGAGTATTTTTGGTGTAGGATGTATATTTGAGTAAATTTAGATGAAAATAACTTCAATTTTTTGGATTGTGAAAAAAAATTTTAGTTGGAAGTGCCAAATTTGAATAAATTTATTTGAAACCAACTTCGATTTTTTTGGATTTTGTCGAGTATTTTTGGTGTAGGATGTATATTTGAGTAAATTTAGATGAAAATAACTTCAATTTTTAGGATTGTGAAAAAAAATTTAGTTGGAAGTGTCAAATTTTAATAAATTTATTTGAAACCAACTTCGATTTTTTTGGATTTTGTCGAGTATTTTTGGTGTAGGATGTATATTTGAGTAAATTTAGATGAAAATAACTTCAATTTTTAGGATTGTGAAAAAAATTATAGATGGAAGTGTCAAATTTTATTAAATTTATTTGAAACCAACTTCGATTTTTTTGGATTTTGTCGAGTATTATTGTTGTAGGATGTATATTTGAGTAGATTGATATGAAAATGACGACAATTTTTTGGATTGTGAAAAAATTTTAGTTGGAAGTGTCAAATTTTAATAAATTTCTTTGAAACCAACATCGATTTTTTTTGATTTTGTCGAGTATTTTTGTTGTAGGATGTATATTTGAGTAAATTTAGATGAAACTAACGACCATTTTTTGGATTGTGAAGAAAATTTTAGTTGGAAGTGTCAAATTTTAATCAATTTATTTGAAACCAACTTCGATTTTTTTTTATTTTGTCGAGTATTTTGGGTGTAGGATGTATATTTGAGTAAATTTAGATGAAAATAACTTCGATTTTTAGGATTGTGAAAAAAATTTTAGTTGGAAGTGTCAAATTTTTATAAATTTATTTGAAACCAACTTCGAGTTTTTTTGGATTTTGTCGAGTATTTTTGTTGTAGGATTTATATTTGAGTAAATTTAGATGAAAATAACGACAATATTTTGGATTGTCAAAAATATTTGAGTTGGAAATGCCAAATTTTAATAAGTTTATTTGAAACCAAAATTCGATTTTTTTGGATATTGTTGAGTATTTTTTTGTAGGATTTATATTTGAGTAAATTTAGATGAAAATAACTTCAATTTTTAGGATTGTGAAAAAAATTTTAGTTGGAAATGTCAAATTTTAATAAATTTATTTGAAATCAACTTCGATTCTTTTGGATTTTGTCGAGTATTTTTGGTGTAGGATGTATATTTGAGTAAATTTAGATGAAAATAACTTCAATTTTTTGGATTGTGAAAAAAAATTTTAGTTGGAAGTGCCAAATTTGAATAAATTTATTTGAAACCAACTTCGATTTTTTTGGATTTTGTCGAGTATTTTTGGTGTAGGATGTATATTTGAGTAAATTTAGGTGAAAATAACTTCAATTTTTAGGATTGTGAAAAAAAATTTAGTTGGAAGTGTCAAATTTTAATAAATTTATTTGAAACCAACTTCGATTTTTTTTGATTTTGTCGAGTATTTTTGGTGTAGGATGTATATTTGAGTAAATTTAGATGAAACTAACGACCATTTTTTGGATTGTGAAGAAAATTTTAGTTTGAAGTGTCAAATTTTAATCAATTTATTTGAAACCAACTTCGATTTTTTTGGATTTTGTCGAGTATTTTGGGTGTAGGATGTATATTTGAGTAAATTTAGATGAAAATAACTTCGATTTTTAGGATTGTGAAAAAAATTTTAGTTGGTAGTGTCAAATTTTAATAAATTTCTTTGAAACCAACATCGATTTTTTTGGATTTTGTCGAGTATTTTTGGTGTAGGATGTATATTTGAGTAAATTTAGATGAAAATAACTTCAATTTTTTGGATTGTGAAAAAAAATTTTAGTTGGAAGTGCCAAATTTGAATAAATTTATTTGAAACCAACTTCGATTCTTTTGGATTTTGTCGAGTATTTTTGGTGTAGGATGTATATTTGAGTAAATTTAGATGAAAATAACTTCAATTTTTAGGATTGTGAAAAAAAATTTAGTTGGAAGTGTCAAATTTTAATAAATTTATTTGAAACCAACTTCGATTTTTTTGGATTTTGTCGAGTATTTTTGGTGTAGGATGTATATTTGAGTAAATTTAGATGAAAATAACTTCAATTTTTAGGATTGTGAAAAAAATTATAGATGGAAGTGTCAAATTTTATTAAATTTATTTGAAACCAACTTCGATTTTTTTGGATTTTGTCGAGTATTATTGTTGTAGGATGTATATTTGAGTAGATTGATATGAAAATGACGACAATTTTTTGGATTGTGAAAAAATTTTAGTTGGAAGTGTCAAATTTTAATAAATTTCTTTGAAACCAACATCGATTTTTTTTTATTTTGTCGAGTATTTTTGTTGTAGGATGTATATTTGAGTAAATTTAGATGAAACTAACGACCATTTTTTGGATTGTGAAGAAAATTTTAGTTGGAAGTGTCAAATTTTAATCAATTTATTTGAAACCAACTTCGATTTTTTTTTATTTTGTCGAGTATTTTGGGTGTAGGATGTATATTTGAGTAAATTTAGATGAAAATAACTTCGATTTTTAGGATTGTGAAAAAAATTTTAGTTGGTAGTGTCAAATTTTAATAAATTTCTTTGAAACCAACATCGATTTTGTTGGATTTTGTCGAGTATTTTTGGTGTAGGATGTATATTTGAGTAAATTTAGATGAAAATTACTTCAATTTTTTGGATTGTGAAAAAAAATTTTAGTTGGAAGTGCCAAATTTGAATAAATTTATTTGAAATCAACATCGATTTTTTTTTATTTTGTTGAGTATTTTTGTTGTAGGATCTATATTTGAGTAAATTTAGATAAAAATAACTTCCCTTTTTTGGATTGTGCAAAAAATTTTAGTTGGAAGTGTCAAATTTTAATAAATTTCTTTGAAACCAACTTCGATTTTTTTGGATTTTGTCGAGTATTTTTGTTGTAGGATGTATATTTGAGTAAATTTAGATGAAACTAACGACCATTTTTTGGATTGTGAAGAAAATTTTAGTTGGAAGTGTCAAATTTTAATAAATTTATTTGAAACCAACTTCGATTTTTTTGGATTTTGTCGAGTATTTTTGGTGTAGGATGTATATTTGAGTAAATTTAGATGAAAAAACTTCAATTTTTTGGATTGTGAAAAAAATTTTAGGCGGAAGTGTCAAATTTTAATAAATTTATTTGAAATCAACTTCGTTTTTTTTTTATTTTGTTGATTATTTTTGGTAGGATCTATATTTGAGTAAATTTAGATGAAAATAACTTCAATTTTTAGGATTGTGAAAAAAAATTTAGTTGGAAGTGTCAAATTTTAATAAATTTATTTAAAACCAACTTCGATTTTTTTGGATTTTGTCGAGTATTTTTGGTGTAGGATGTATATTTGAGTAAATTTAGATGAAAATAACTTCAATTTTTAGGATTGTGAAAAAATTTTAGTTGGAAGTGTCAAATTTTAATAAATTTATTTGAAACCAACTTCGAGTTTTTTTGGATTTTGTCGAGTATTTTTGTTGTAGGATTTATATTTGAGTAAATTTAGATGAAAATAACGACAATATTTTGGATTGTCAAAAATATTTGAGTTGGAAATGCCAAATTTTAATAAGTTTATTTGAAACCAACTTCGATTTTTTTGGATATTGTTGAGTATTTTTTTGTAGGATCTATATTTGAGTAAATTTAGATGAAAATAACTTCAATTTTTAGGATTGTGAAAAAAATTTTAGTTGGAAATGTCAAATTTTAATAAATTTATTTGAAATCAACTTCGATTCTTTTGGATTTTGTCGAGTATGTTTGTTGTAGGATGTATATTTGAGTAAATTTAGATGAAACTAACGACCATTTTTTGGATTGTGTAGAAAATTTTAGTTGGAAGTGTCAAATTTTAATCAATTTATTTGAAACCAACTTCGATTTTTTTGGATTTTGTCGAGTATTTTGGGTGTAGGATGTATATTTGAGTAAATTTAGATGAAAATAACGACCATTTTTTGGATTGTGAATAAAATTTTAGTTGGAAATGTCAAATTTTAATAAATTTATTTGAAATCAACTTCGATTTTTTTGGATATTGTTGAGTATTTTTGTTGTAGGATCTATATTTGAGTAAATTTAGATGAAAATAACTTCAATTTTTTGGATTGTGAAAAAAATTTTAGTCAGAAGTGTCAAATTTTAATAAATTTATTTGAAATCAACTTCGTTTTTTTTTTATTTTGTTGAGTATTTTTTGTAGGATCTATATTTGAGTAAATTTAGATGAAAATAACTTCAATTTTTAGGATTGTGAAAAAAAATTTAGTTGGAAGTGTCAAATTTTAATAAATTTATTTGAAACCAACTTCGATTTTTTTGGATTTTGTCGAGTATTTTTGGTGTAGGATGTATATTTGAGTAAATTTAGATGAAAATAACTTCAATTTTTAGGATTGTGAAAAAAATTTTAGTTGGAAGTGTCAAATTTTTATAAATTTATTTGAAACCAACTTCGAGTTTTTTTGGATTTTGTCGAGTATTTTTGTTGTAGGATTTATATTTGAGTAAATTTAAATGAAAATAACGACAATATTTTGGATTGTCAAAAATATTTGAGTTGGAAATGCCAAATTTTAATAAGTTTATTTGAAACCAACTTCGATTTTTTTGGATATTGTTGAGTATTTTTTTGTAGGATCTATATTTGAGTAAATTTAGATGAAAATAACTTCAATTTTTAGGATTGTGAAAAAAATTTTAGTTGGAAATGTCAAATTTTAATAAATTTATTTGAAATCAACTTCGATTCTTTTGGATTTTGTCGAGTATTTTTGGTGTAGGATGTATATTTGAGTAAATTTAGATGAAAATAACTTCAATTTTTTGGATTGTGAAAAAAAATTTTAGTTGGAAGTGCCAAATTTGAATAAATTTATTTGAAACCAACTTCGATTCTTTTGGATTTTGTCGAGTATTTTTGGTGTAGGATGTATATTTGAGTAAATTTAGATGAAAATAACTTCAATTTTTTGGATTGTGAAAAAAAATTTTAGTTGGAAGTGCCAAATTTGAATAAATTTATTTGAAACCAACTTCGATTTTTTTGGATTTTGTCGAGTATTTTTGGTGTAGGATGTATATTTGAGTAAATTTAGATGAAAATAACTTCAATTTTTAGGATTGTGAAAAAAAATTTAGTTGGAAGTGTCAAATTTTAATAAATTTATTTGAAACCAACTTCGATTTTTTTGGATTTTGTCGAGTATTTTTGGTGTAGGATGTATATTTGAGTAAATTTAGATGAAAATAACTTCAATTTTTAGGATTGTGAAAAAAATTATAGATGGAAGTGTCAAATTTTATTAAATTTATTTGAAACCAACTTCGATTTTTTTGGATTTTGTCGAGTATTATTGTTGTAGGATGTATATTTGAGTAGATTGATATGAAAATGACGACAATTTTTTGGATTGTGAAAAAATTTTAGTTGGAAGTGTCAAATTTTAATAAATTTCTTTGAAACCAACATCGATTTTTTTTGATTTTGTCGAGTATTTTTGTTGTAGGATGTATATTTGAGTAAATTTAGATGAAACTAACGACCATTTTTTGGATTGTGAAGAAAATTTTAGTTGGAAGTGTCAAATTTTAATCAATTTATTTGAAACCAACTTCGATTTTTTTTTATTTTGTCGAGTATTTTGGGTGTAGGATGTATATTTGAGTAAATTTAGATGAAAATAACTTCGATTTTTAGGATTGTGAAAAAAATTTTAGTTGGAAGTGTCAAATTTTTATAAATTTATTTGAAACCAACTTCGAGTTTTTTTGGATTTTGTCGAGTATTTTTGTTGTAGGATTTATATTTGAGTAAATTTAGATGAAAATAACGACAATATTTTGGATTGTCAAAAATATTTGAGTTGGAAATGCCAAATTTTAATAAGTTTATTTGAAACCAAAATTCGATTTTTTTGGATATTGTTGAGTATTTTTTTGTAGGATCTATATTTGAGTAAATTTAGATGAAAATAACTTCAATTTTTAGGATTGTGAAAAAAATTTTAGTTGGAAATGTCAAATTTTAATAAATTTATTTGAAATCAACTTCGATTCTTTTGGATTTTGTCGAGTATTTTTGGTGTAGGATGTATATTTGAGTAAATTTAGATGAAAATAACTTCAATTTTTTGGATTGTGAAAAAAAATTTTAGTTGGAAGTGCCAAATTTGAATAAATTTATTTGAAACCAACTTCGATTTTTTTGGATTTTGTCGAGTATTTTTGGTGTAGGATGTATATTTGAGTAAATTTAGGTGAAAATAACTTCAATTTTTAGGATTGTGAAAAAAAATTTAGTTGGAAGTGTCAAATTTTAATAAATTTATTTGAAACCAACTTCGATTTTTTTTGATTTTGTCGAGTATTTTTGGTGTAGGATGTATATTTGAGTAAATTTAGATGAAAATAACTTCAATTTTTAGGATTGTGAAAAAAATTATAGATGGAAGTGTCAAATTTTATTAAATTTATTTGAAACCAACTTCGATTTTTTTGGATTTTGTCGAGTATTATTGTTGTAGGATGTATATTTGAGTAGATTTATATGAAAATGACGACAATTTTTTGGATTGTGAAAAAATTTTAGTTGGAAGTGTCAAATTTTAATAAATTTCTTTGAAACCAACATCGATTTTTTTGGATTTTGTCGAGTATTTTTGTTGTAGGATGTATATTTGAGTAAATTTAGATGAAACTAACGACCATTTTTTGGATTGTGAAGAAAATTTTAGTTTGAAGTGTCAAATTTTAATCAATTTATTTGAAACCAACTTCGATTTTTTTGGATTTTGTCGAGTATTTTGGGTGTAGGATGTATATTTGAGTAAATTTAGATGAAAATAACTTCGATTTTTAGGATTGTGAAAAAAATTTTAGTTGGTAGTGTCAAATTTTAATAAATTTCTTTGAAACCAACATCGATTTTTTTGGATTTTGTCGAGTATTTTTGGTGTAGGATGTATATTTGAGTAAATTTAGATGAAAATTACTTCAATTTTTTGGATTGTGAAAAAAAATTTTAGTTGGAAGTGCCAAATTTGAATAAATTTATTTGAAATCAACATCGATTTTTTTGGATATTGTTGAGTATTTTTTTGTAGGATCTATATTTGAGTAAATTTAGATGAAAATAACTTCAATTTTTAGGATTGTGAAAAAAAATTTAGTTGGAAGTGTCAAATTTTAATAAATTTATTTGAAACCAACTTCGATTTTTTTGGATTTTGTCGAGTATTTTTGGTGTAGGATGTATATTTGAGTAAATTTAGATGAAAATAACTTCAATTTTTAGGATTGTGAAAAAAATTATAGATGGAAGTGTCAAATTTTATTAAATTTATTTGAAACCAACTTCGATTTTTTTGGATTTTGTCGAGTATTATTGTTGTAGGATGTATATTTGAGTAGATTTATATGAAAATGACGACAATTTTTTGGATTGTGAAAAAATTTTAGTTGGAAGTGTCAAATTTTAATAAATTTCTTTGAAACCAACATCGATTTTTTTGGATTTTGTCGAGTATTTTTGTTGTAGGATGTATATTTGAGTAAGTTTAGATGAAACTAACGACCATTTTTTGGATTGTGAAGAAAATTTTAGTTTGAAGTGTCAAATTTTAATCAATTTATTTGAAACCAACTTCGATTTTTTTGGATTTTGTCGAGTATTTTTGGTGTAGGATGTATATTTGAGTAAATTTAGATGAAAATAACTTCAATTTTTAGGATTGTGAAAAAAATTATAGATGGAAGTGTCAAATTTTATTAAATTTATTTGAAACCAACTTCGATTTTTTTGGATTTTGTCGAGTATTATTGTTGTAGGATGTATATTTGAGTAAATTGATATGAAAATGACGACAATTTTTTGGATTGTGAAAACATTTTAGTTGGAAGTGTCAAATTTTAATAAATTTCTTTGAAACCAACATCGATTTTTTTTTATTTTGTCGAGTATTTTTGTTGTAGGATGTATATTTGAGTAAATTTAGATGAAACTAACGACCATTTTTTGGATTGTGAAGAAAATTTTAGTTGGAAGTGTCAAATTTTAATCAATTTATTTGAAACCAACTTCGATTTTTTTTTATTTTGTCGAGTATTTTGGGTGTAGGATGTATATTTGAGTAAATTTAGATGAAAATAACTTCGATTTTTAGGATTGTGAAAAAAATTTTAGTTGGTAGTGTCAAATTTTAATAAATTTCTTTGAAACCAACATCGATTTTGTTGGATTTTGTCGAGTATTTTTGGTGTAGGATGTATATTTGAGTAAATTTAGATGAAAATTACTTCAATTTTTTGGATTGTGAAAAAAAATTTTAGTTGGAAGTGCCAAATTTGAATAAATTTATTTGAAATCAACATCGATTTTTTTTTATTTTGTTGAGTATTTTTGTTGTAGGATCTATATTTGAGTAAATTTAGATAAAAATAACTTCAATTTTTTGGATTGTGCAAAAAATTTTAGTTGGAAGTGTCAAATTTTAATAAATTTCTTTGAAACCAACTTCGATTTTTTTGGATTTTGTCGAGTATTTTTGTTGTAGGATGTATATTTGAGTAAATTTAGATGAAACTAACGACCATTTTTTGGATTGTGAAGAAAATTTTAGTTGGAAGTGTCAAATTTTAATAAATTTATTTGAAACCAACTTCGATTTTTTTGGATTTTGTCGAGTATTTTTGGTGTAGGATGTATATTTGAGTAAATTTAGATGAAAATAACTTCAATTTTTTGGATTGTGAAAAAAATTTTAGTCGGAAGTGTCAAATTTTAATAAATTTATTTAAAACCAACTTCGATTTTTTTGGATTTTGTCGAGTATTTTTGGTGTAGGATGTATATTTGAGTAAATTTAGATGAAAATAACTTCAATTTTTAGGATTGTGAAAAAAATTTTAGTTGGAAGTGTCAAATTTTTATAAATTTATTTGAAACCAACTTCGAGTTTTTTTGGATTTTGTCGAGTATTTTTGTTGTAGGATTTATATTTGAGTAAATTTAGATGAAAATAACGACAATATTTTGGATTGTCAAAAATATTTGAGTTGGAAATGCCAAATTTTAATAAGTTTATTTGAAACCAAAATTCGATTTTTTTGGATATTGTTGAGTATTTTTTTGTAGGATCTATATTTGAGTAAATTTAGATGAAAATAACTTCAATTTTTAGGATTGTGAAAAAAATTTTAGTTGGAAATGTCAAATTTTAATAAATTTATTTGAAATCAACTTCGATTCTTTTGGATTTTGTCGAGTATTTTTGGTGTAGGATGTATATTTGAGTAAATTTAGATGAAAATAACTTCAATTTTTTGGATTGTGAAAAAAAATTTTAGTTGGAAGTGCCAAATTTGAATAAATTTATTTGAAACCAACTTCGATTTTTTTGGATTTTGTCGAGTATTTTTGGTGTAGGATGTATATTTGAGTAAATTTAGATGAAAATAACTTCAATTTTTAGGATTGTGAAAAAAAATTTAGTTGGAAGTGTCAAATTTTAATAAATTTATTTGAAACCAACTTCGATTTTTTTGGATTTTGTCGAGTATTTTTGGTGTAGGATGTATATTTGAGTAAATTTAGATGAAAATAACTTCAATTTTTAGGATTGTGAAAAAAATTATAGATGGAAGTGTCAAATTTTATTAAATTTATTTGAAACCAACTTCGATTTTTTTGGATTTTGTCGAGTATTATTGTTGTAGGATGTATATTTGAGTAGATTTATATGAAAATGACGACAATTTTTTGGATTGTGAAAAAATTTTAGTTGGAAGTGTCAAATTTTAATAAATTTCTTTGAAACCAACATCGATTTTTTTGGATTTTGTCGAGTATTTTTGTTGTAGGATGTATATTTGAGTAAATTTAGATGAAACTAACGACCATTTTTTGGATTGTGAAGAAAATTTTAGTTTGAAGTGTCAAATTTTAATCAATTTATTTGAAACCAACTTCGATTTTTTTGGATTTTGTCGAGTATTTTGGGTGTAGGATGTATATTTGAGTAAATTTAGATGAAAATAACTTCGATTTTTAGGATTGTGAAAAAAATTTTAGTTGGTAGTGTCAAATTTTAATAAATTTCTTTGAAACCAACATCGATTTTTTTGGATTTTGTCGAGTATTTTTGGTGTAGGATGTATATTTGAGTAAATTTAGATGAAAATTACTTCAATTTTTTGGATTGTGAAAAAAAATTTTAGTTGGAAGTGCCAAATTTGAATAAATTTATTTGAAATCAACATCGATTTTTTTTTATTTTGTTGAGTATTTTTGTTGTAGGATCTATATTTGAGTAAATTTAGATAAAAATAACTTCAATTTTTTGGATTGTGCAAAAAATTTTAGTTGGAAGTGTCAAATTTTAATAAATTTCTTTGAAACCAACTTCGATTTTTTTGGATTTTGTCGAGTATTTTTGTTGTAGGATGTATATTTGAGTAAATTTAGATGAAACTAACGACCATTTTTTGGATTGTGAAGAAAATTTTAGTTGGAAGTGTCAAATTTTAATAAATTTATTTGAAACCAACTTCGATTTTTTTGGATTTTGTCGAGTATTTTTGGTGTAGGATGTATATTTGAGTAAATTTAGATGAAAATAACGACAATATTTTGGATTGTCAAAAATATTTGAGTTGGAAATGCCAAATTTTAATAACTTTATTTGAAACCAACTTCGATTTTTTTGGATATTGTTGAGTATTTTTTTGTAGGATCTATATTTGAGTAAATTTAGATGAAAATAACTTCAATTTTTAGGATTGTGAAAAAAATTTTAGTTGGAAATGTCAAATTTTAATAAATTTATTTGAAATCAACTTCGATTCTTTTGGATTTTGTCGAGTATGTTTGTTGTAGGATGTATATTTGAGTAAATTTAGATGAAACTAACGACCATTTTTTGGATTGTGTAGAAAATTTTAGTTGGAAGTGTCAAATTTTAATCAATTTATTTGAAACCAACTTCGATTTTTTTGGATTTTGTCGAGTATTTTGGGTGTAGGATGTATATTTGAGTAAATTTAGATGAAAATAACGACCATTTTTTGGATTGTGAATAAAATTTTAGTTGGAAATGTCAAATTTTAATAAATTTATTTGAAATCAACTTCGATTTTTTTGGATATTGTTGAGTATTTTTGTTGTAGGATCTATATTTGAGTAAATTTAGATGAAAATAACTTCAATTTTTTGGATTGTGAAAAAAATTTTAGTCAGAAGTGTCAAATTTTAATAAATTTATTTGAAATCAACTTCGTTTTTTTTTTATTTTGTTGAGTATTTTTTGTAGGATCTATATTTGAGTAAATTTAGATGAAAATAACTTCAATTTTTAGGATTGTGAAAAAAAATTTAGTTGGAAGTGTCAAATTTTATTAAATTTATTTGAAACCAACTTCGATTTTTTTGGATTTTGTCGAGTATTATTGTTGTAGGATGTATATTTGAGTAGATTGATATGAAAATGACGACAATTTTTTGGATTGTGAAAAAATTTTAGTTGGAAGTGTCAAATTTTAATAAATTTCTTTGAAACCAACATCGATTTTTTTTGATTTTGTCGAGTATTTTTGTTGTAGGATGTATATTTGAGTAAATTTAGATGAAACTAACGACCATTTTTTGGATTGTGAAGAAAATTTTAGTTGGAAGTATCAAATTTTAATCAATTTATTTGAAACCAACTTCGATTTTTTTGGATTTTGTCGAGTATTTTGGGTGTAGGATGTATATTTGAGTAAATTTAGATGAAAATAACGACCATTTTTTGGATTGTGAAGTAAATTTTAGTTGGAAGTGTCAAATTTTAATAAATTTATTTGAAACCAACTTCGATTTTTTTGGATTTTGTCGAGTATTTTTGGTGTAGGATGTATATTTGAGTAAATTTAGATGAAAATAACGACAATATTTTGGATTGTCAAAAATATTTGAGTTGGAAATGCCAAATTTTAATAAGTTTATTTGAAACCAACTTCGATTTTTCTCGACTATGATGAGGTTTTTTGATAGAGAAGCTTAATTTGAGTAATTTCAGTTGAATTTAACGTCGATTTTATGGATTTTGTCACGATTTTTGTCTAATTTTAATAAATTTATTTAAAATCAACTTGGATTATTTTGGATTTTGTAGAGTATTTTTGTTGTAGGATCTATATTTGAGTAAATTTAGATGAAAATAACTTCAATTTTTTGGATTGGGAAAAAATTTTAGTTGGAAGTGTGAAATTTTATTAAATTTATTTGAAACCAACTTCGATTTTTTTGGATTTTGTCGAGTATTATTGTTGTAGGATGTATATTTGAGTAGATTGATATGAAAATGACGACAATTTTTTGGATTGTGAAAAAATTTTAGTTGGAAGTGTCAAATTTTAATAAATTTCTTTGAAACCAACATCGATTTTTTTTGATTTTGTCGAGTATTTTTGTTGTAGGATGTATATGTGAGTAAATTTAGATGAAACTAACGACCATTTTTTGGATTGTGAAGAAAATTTTAGTTGGAAGTGTCAAATTTTAATCAATTTATTTGAAACCAACTTCGATTTTTTTTTATTTTGTCGAGTATTTTGGGTGTAGGATGTATATTTGAGTAAATTTAGATGAAAATAACGACAATATTTTGGATTGTCAAAAATATTTGAGTTGGAAATGCCAAATTTTAATAAGTTTATTTGAAACCAACTTCGATTTTTTTGGATATTGTTGAGTATTTTTTTGTAGGATCTATATTTGAGTAAATTTAGATGAAAATAACTTCAATTTTTAGGATTGTGAAAAAAATTTTAGTTGGAAATGTCAAATTTTAATAAATTTATTTGAAATCAACTTCGATTCTTTTGGATTTTGTCGAGTATTTTTGGTGTAGGATGTATATTTGAGTAAATTTAGATGAAAATAACTTCAATTTTTTGGATTGTGAAAAAAAATTTTAGTTGGAAGTGCCAAATTTGAATAAATTTATTTGAAACCAACTTCGATTCTTTTGGATTTTGTCGAGTATTTTTGGTGTAGGATGTATATTTGAGTAAATTTAGATGAAAATAACTTCAATTTTTTGGATTGTGAAAAAAAATTTTAGTTGGAAGTGCCAAATTTGAATAAATTTATTTGAAACCAACTTCGATTTTTTTGGATTTTGTCGAGTATTTTTGGTGTAGGATGTATATTTGAGTAAATTTAGATGAAAATAACTTCAATTTTTAGGATTGTGAAAAAAAATTTAGTTGGAAGTGTCAAATTTTAATAAATTTATTTGAAACCAACTTCGATTTTTTTGGATTTTGTCGAGTATTTTTGGTGTAGGATGTATATTTGAGTAAATTTAGATGAAAATAACTTCAATTTTTAGGATTGTGAAAAAAATTATAGATGGAAGTGTCAAATTTTATTAAATTTATTTGAAACCAACTTCGATTTTTTTGGATTTTGTCGAGTATTATTGTTGTATGATGTATATTTGAGTAGATTGATATGAAAATGACGACAATTTTTTGGATTGTGAAAAAATTTTAGTTGGAAGTGTCAAATTTTAATAAATTTCTTTGAAACCAACATCGATTTTTTTTGATTTTGTCGAGTATTTTTGTTGTAGGATGTATATTTGAGTAAATTTAGATGAAAATAACGACCATTTTTTGGATTGTGAAGTAAATTTTAGTTGGAAGTGTCAAATTTTAATAAATTTATTTGAAACCAACTTCGATTTTTTTGGATTTTGTCGAGTATTTTTGGTGTAGGATGTATATTTGAGTAAATTTAGATGAAAATAACGACAATATTTTGGATTGTCAAAAATATTTGAGTTGGAAATGCCAAATTTTAATAAGTTTATTTGAAACCAACTTCGATTTTTCTCGACTATGATGAGGTTTTTTGATAGAGAAGCTTAATTTGAGTAATTTCAGTTGAATTTAACGTCGATTTTATGGATTTTGTCACGATTTTTGTCTAATTTTAATAAATTTATTTAAAATCAACTTGGATTATTTTGGATTTTGTAGAGTATTTTTGTTGTAGGATCTATATTTGAGTAAATTTAGATGAAAATAACTTCAATTTTTTGGATTGGGAAAAAATTTTAGTTGGAAGTGTGAAATTTTATTAAATTTATTTGAAACCAACTTCGATTTTTTTGGATTTTGTCGAGTATTATTGTTGTAGGATGTATATTTGAGTAGATTGATATGAAAATGACGACAATTTTTTGGATTGTGAAAAAATTTTAGTTGGAAGTGTCAAATTTTAATAAATTTCTTTGAAACCAACATCGATTTTTTTTGATTTTGTCGAGTATTTTTGTTGTAGGATGTATATGTGAGTAAATTTAGATGAAACTAACGACCATTTTTTGGATTGTGAAGAAAATTTTAGTTGGAAGTGTCAAATTTTAATCAATTTATTTGAAACCAACTTCGATTTTTTTTGATTTTGTCGAGTATTTTGGGTGTAGGATGTATATTTGAGTAAATTTAGATGAAAATAACGACAATATTTTGGATTGTCAAAAATATTTGAGTTGGAAATGCCAAATTTTAATAAGTTTATTTGAAACCAACTTCGATTTTTTTGGATATTGTTGAGTATTTTTTTGTAGGATCTATATTTGAGTAAATTTAGATGAAAATAACTTCAATTTTTAGGATTGTGAAAAAAATTTTAGTTGGAAATGTCAAATTTTAATAAATTTATTTGAAATCAACTTCGATTCTTTTGGATTTTGTCGAGTATGTTTGTTGTAGGATGTATATTTGAGTAAATTTAGATGAAACTAACGACCATTTTTTGGATTGTGTAGAAAATTTTAGTTGGAAGTGTCAAATTTTAATCAATTTATTTGAAACCAACTTCGATTTTTTTGGATTTTGTCGAGTATTTTGGGTGTAGGATGTATATTTGAATAAATTTAGATGAAAATAACGACCATTTTTTGGATTGTGAATAAAATTTTAGTTGGATATGTCAAATTTTAATAAATTTATTTTAAATCAACTTCGATTTTTTTGGATATTGTTGAGTATTTTAGTTGTAGGATCTATATTTGAGTAAATTTAGATGAAAATAACTTCAATTTTTAGGATTGTGAAAAAAATTTTAGTTGGAAATGTCAAATTTTAATAAATTTATTTGAAATCAACTTCGATTCTTTTGGATTTTGTCGAGTATGTTTGTTGTAGGATGTATATTTGAGTAAATTTAGATGAAACTAACGACCATTTTTTGGATTGTGTAGAAAATTTTAGTTGGAAGTGTCAAATTTTAATCAATTTATTTGAAACCAACTTCGATTTTTTTGGATTTTGTCGAGTATTTTGGGTGTAGGATGTATATTTGAGTAAATTTAGATGAAAATAACGACCATTTTTTGGATTGTGAATAAAATTTTAGTTGGAAATGTCAAATTTTAATAAATTTATTTGAAATCAACTTCGATTTTTTTGGATATTGTTGAGTATTTTTGTTGTAGGATCTATATTTGAGTAAATTTAGATGAAAATAACTTCAATTTTTTGGATTGTGAAAAAAATTTTAGTCAGAAGTGTCAAATTTTAATAAATTTATTTGAAATCAACTTCGTTTTTTTTTTATTTTGTTGAGTATTTTTTGTAGGATCTATATTTGAGTAAATTTAGATGAAAATAACTTCAATTTTTAGGATTGTGAAAAAAAATTTAGTTGGAAGTGTCAAATTTTAATAAATTTATTTGAAACCAACTTCGATTTTTTTGGATTTTGTCGAGTATTTTTGGTGTAGGATGTATATTTGAGTAAATTTAGATGAAAATAACTTCAATTTTTAGGATTGTGAAAAAAATTTTAGTTGGAAGTGTCAAATTTTTATAAATTTATTTGAAACCAATTTCGAGTTTTTTTGGATTTTGTCGAGTATTTTTGTTGTAGGATTTATATTTGAGTAAATTTAAATGAAAATAACGACAATATTTTGGATTGTCAAAAATATTTGAGTTGGAAATGCCAAATTTTAATAAGTTTATTTGAAACCAACTTCGATTTTTTTGGATATTGTTGAGTATTTTTTTGTAGGATCTATATTTGAGTAAATTTAGATGAAAATAACTTCAATTTTTAGGATTGTGAAAAAAATTTTAGTTGGAAATGTCAAATTTTAATAAATTTATTTGAAATCAACTTCGATTCTTTTGGATTTTGTCGAGTATTTTTGGTGTAGGATGTATATTTGAGTAAATTTAGATGAAAATAACTTCAATTTTTTGGATTGTGAAAAAAAATTTTAGTTGGAAGTGCCAAATTTGAATAAATTTATTTGAAACCAACTTCGATTCTTTTGGATTTTGTCGAGTATTTTTGGTGTAGGATGTATATTTGAGTAAATTTAGATGAAAATAACTTCAATTTTTTGGATTGTGAAAAAAAATTTTAGTTGGAAGTGCCAAATTTGAATAAATTTATTTGAAACCAACTTCGATTTTTTTGGATTTTGTCGAGTATTTTTGGTGTAGGATGTATATTTGAGTAAATTTAGATGAAAATAACTTCAATTTTTAGGATTGTGAAAAAAAATTTAGTTGGAAGTGTCAAATTTTAATAAATTTATTTGAAACCAACTTCGATTTTTTTGGATTTTGTCGAGTATTTTTGGTGTAGGATGTATATTTGAGTAAATTTAGATGAAAATAACTTCAATTTTTAGGATTGTGAAAAAAATTATAGATGGAAGTGTCAAATTTTATTAAATTTATTTGAAACCAACTTCGATTTTTTTGGATTTTGTCGAGTATTATTGTTGTAGGATGTATATTTGAGTAGATTGATATGAAAATGACGACAATTTTTTGGATTGTGAAAAAATTTTAGTTGGAAGTGTCAAATTTTAATAAATTTCTTTGAAACCAACATCGATTTTTTTTGATTTTGTCGAGTATTTTTGTTGTAGGATGTATATTTGAGTAAATTTAGATGAAACTAACGACCATTTTTTGGATTGTGAAGAAAATTTTAGTTGGAAGTGTCAAATTTTAATAAATTTCTTTGAAACCAACATCGATTTTTTTGGATTTTGTCGAGTATTTTGGGTGTAGGATGTATATTTGAGTAAATTTAGATGAAAATAACGACCATTTTTTGGATTGTGAAGTAAATTTTAGTTGGAAGTGTCAAATTTTAATAAATTTATTTGAAACCAACTTCGATTTTTTTGGATTTTGTCGAGTATTTTTGGTGTAGGATGTATATTTGAGTAAATTTAGATGAAAATAACGACAATATTTTGGATTGTCAAAAATATTTGAGTTGGAAATGCCAAATTTTAATAAGTTTATTTGAAACCAACTTCGATTTTTCTCGACTATGATGAGGTTTTTTGATAGAGAAGCTTAATTTGAGTAATTTCAGTTGAATTTAACGTCGATTTTATGGATTTTGTCACGATTTTTGTCTAATTTTAATAAATTTATTTAAAATCAACTTGGATTATTTTGGATTTTGTAGAGTATTTTTGTTGTAGGATCTATATTTGAGTAAATTTAGATGAAAATAACGACCATTTTTTGGATTGTGAAGAAAATTTTAGTTGGAAGTGTCAAATTTTAATCAATTTATTTGAAACCAACTTCGATTTTTTTTGATTTTGTCGAGTATTTTGGGTGTAGGATGTATATTTGAGTAAATTTAGATGAAAATAACGACAATATTTTGGATTGTCAAAAATATTTGAGTTGGAAATGCCAAATTTTAATAAGTTTATTTGAAACCAACTTCGATTTTTTTGGATATTGTTGAGTATTTTTTTGTAGGATCTATATTTGAGTAAATTTAGATGAAAATAACTTCAATTTTTAGGATTGTGAAAAAAATTTTAGTTGGAAATGTCAAATTTTAATAAATTTATTTGAAATCAACTTCGATTCTTTTGGATTTTGTCGAGTATTTTTGGTGTAGGATGTATATTTGAGTAAATTTAGATGAAAATAACTTCAATTTTTTGGATTGGGAAAAAATTTTAGTTGGAAGTGTGAAATTTTATTAAATTTATTTGAAACCAACTTCGATTTTTTTGGATTTTGTCGAGTATTATTGTTGTAGGATGTATATTTGAGTAGATTGATATGAAAATGACGACAATTTTTTGGATTGTGAAAAAATTTTAGTTGGAAGTGTCAAATTTTAATAAATTTCTTTGAAACCAACATCGATTTTTTTTGATTTTGTCGAGTATTTTTGTTGTAGGATGTATATGTGAGTAAATTTAGATGAAACTAACGACCATTTTTTGGATTGTGAAGAAAATTTTAGTTGGAAGTGTCAAATTTTAATCAATTTATTTGAAACCAACTTCGATTTTTTTTTATTTTGTCGAGTATTTTGGGTGTAGGATGTATATTTGAGTAAATTTAGATGAAAATAACGACAATATTTTGGATTGTCAAAAATATTTGAGTTGGAAATGCCAAATTTTAATAAGTTTATTTGAAACCAACTTCGATTTTTTTGGATATTGTTGAGTATTTTTTTGTAGGATCTATATTTGAGTAAATTTAGATGAAAATAACTTCAATTTTTAGGATTGTGAAAAAAATTTTAGTTGGAAATGTCAAATTTTAATAAATTTATTTGAAATCAACTTCGATTCTTTTGGATTTTGTCGAGTATTTTTGGTGTAGGATGTATATTTGAGTAAATTTAGATGAAAATAACTTCAATTTTTTGGATTGTGAAAAAAAATTTTAGTTGGAAGTGCCAAATTTGAATAAATTTATTTGAAACCAACTTCGATTCTTTTGGATTTTGTCGAGTATTTTTGGTGTAGGATGTATATTTGAGTAAATTTAGATGAAAATAACTTCAATTTTTTGGATTGTGAAAAAAAATTTTAGTTGGAAGTGCCAAATTTGAATAAATTTATTTGAAACCAACTTCGATTTTTTTGGATTTTGTCGAGTATTTTTGGTGTAGGATGTATATTTGAGTAAATTTAGATGAAAATAACTTCAATTTTTAGGATTGTGAAAAAAAATTTAGTTGGAAGTGTCAAATTTTAATAAATTTATTTGAAACCAACTTCGATTTTTTTGGATTTTGTCGAGTATTTTTGGTGTAGGATGTATATTTGAGTAAATTTAGATGAAAATAACTTCAATTTTTAGGATTGTGAAAAAAATTATAGATGGAAGTGTCAAATTTTATTAAATTTATTTGAAACCAACTTCGATTTTTTTGGATTTTGTCGAGTATTATTGTTGTATGATGTATATTTGAGTAGATTGATATGAAAATGACGACAATTTTTTGGATTGTGAAAAAATTTTAGTTGGAAGTGTCAAATTTTAATAAATTTCTTTGAAACCAACATCGATTTTTTTTGATTTTGTCGAGTATTTTTGTTGTAGGATGTATATTTGAGTAAATTTAGATGAAAATAACGACCATTTTTTGGATTGTGAAGTAAATTTTAGTTGGAAGTGTCAAATTTTAATAAATTTATTTGAAACCAACTTCGATTTTTTTGGATTTTGTCGAGTATTTTTGGTGTAGGATGTATATTTGAGTAAATTTAGATGAAAATAACGACAATATTTTGGATTGTCAAAAATATTTGAGTTGGAAATGCCAAATTTTAATAAGTTTATTTGAAACCAACTTCGATTTTTCTCGACTATGATGAGGTTTTTTGATAGAGAAGCTTAATTTGAGTAATTTCAGTTGAATTTAACGTCGATTTTATGGATTTTGTCACGATTTTTGTCTAATTTTAATAAATTTATTTAAAATCAACTTGGATTATTTTGGATTTTGTAGAGTATTTTTGTTGTAGGATCTATATTTGAGTAAATTTAGATGAAAATAACTTCAATTTTTTGGATTGGGAAAAAATTTTAGTTGGAAGTGTGAAATTTTATTAAATTTATTTGAAACCAACTTCGATTTTTTTGGATTTTGTCGAGTATTATTGTTGTAGGATGTATATTTGAGTAGATTGATATGAAAATGACGACAATTTTTTGGATTGTGAAAAAATTTTAGTTGGAAGTGTCAAATTTTAATAAATTTCTTTGAAACCAACATCGATTTTTTTTGATTTTGTCGAGTATTTTTGTTGTAGGATGTATATGTGAGTAAATTTAGATGAAACTAACGACCATTTTTTGGATTGTGAAGAAAATTTTAGTTGGAAGTGTCAAATTTTAATCAATTTATTTGAAACCAACTTCGATTTTTTTTGATTTTGTCGAGTATTTTGGGTGTAGGATGTATATTTGAGTAAATTTAGATGAAAATAACGACAATATTTTGGATTGTCAAAAATATTTGAGTTGGAAATGCCAAATTTTAATAAGTTTATTTGAAACCAACTTCGATTTTTTTGGATATTGTTGAGTATTTTTTTGTAGGATCTATATTTGAGTAAATTTAGATGAAAATAACTTCAATTTTTAGGATTGTGAAAAAAATTTTAGTTGGAAATGTCAAATTTTAATAAATTTATTTGAAATCAACTTCGATTCTTTTGGATTTTGTCGAGTATGTTTGTTGTAGGATGTATATTTGAGTAAATTTAGATGAAACTAACGACCATTTTTTGGATTGTGTAGAAAATTTTAGTTGGAAGTGTCAAATTTTAATCAATTTATTTGAAACCAACTTCGATTTTTTTGGATTTTGTCGAGTATTTTGGGTGTAGGATGTATATTTGAATAAATTTAGATGAAAATAACGACCATTTTTTGGATTGTGAATAAAATTTTAGTTGGATATGTCAAATTTTAATAAATTTATTTTAAATCAACTTCGATTTTTTTGGATATTGTTGAGTATTTTAGTTGTAGGATCTATATTTGAGTAAATTTAGATGAAAATAACTTCAATTTTTAGGATTGTGAAAAAAATTTTAGTTGGAAATGTCAAATTTTAATAAATTTATTTGAAATCAACTTCGATTCTTTTGGATTTTGTCGAGTATGTTTGTTGTAGGATGTATATTTGAGTAAATTTAGATGAAACTAACGACCATTTTTTGGATTGTGTAGAAAATTTTAGTTGGAAGTGTCAAATTTTAATCAATTTATTTGAAACCAACTTCGATTTTTTTGGATTTTGTCGAGTATTTTGGGTGTAGGATGTATATTTGAGTAAATTTAGATGAAAATAACGACCATTTTTTGGATTGTGAATAAAATTTTAGTTGGAAATGTCAAATTTTAATAAATTTATTTGAAATCAACTTCGATTTTTTTGGATATTGTTGAGTATTTTTGTTGTAGGATCTATATTTGAGTAAATTTAGATGAAAATAACTTCAATTTTTTGGATTGTGAAAAAAATTTTAGTCAGAAGTGTCAAATTTTAATAAATTTATTTGAAATCAACTTCGTTTTTTTTTTATTTTGTTGAGTATTTTTTGTAGGATCTATATTTGAGTAAATTTAGATGAAAATAACTTCAATTTTTAGGATTGTGAAAAAAAATTTAGTTGGAAGTGTCAAATTTTAATAAATTTATTTGAAACCAACTTCGATTTTTTTGGATTTTGTCGAGTATTTTTGGTGTAGGATGTATATTTGAGTAAATTTAGATGAAAATAACTTCAATTTTTAGGATTGTGAAAAAAATTTTAGTTGGAAGTGTCAAATTTTTATAAATTTATTTGAAACCAATTTCGAGTTTTTTTGGATTTTGTCGAGTATTTTTGTTGTAGGATTTATATTTGAGTAAATTTAAATGAAAATAACGACAATATTTTGGATTGTCAAAAATATTTGAGTTGGAAATGCCAAATTTTAATAAGTTTATTTGAAACCAACTTCGATTTTTTTGGATATTGTTGAGTATTTTTTTGTAGGATCTATATTTGAGTAAATTTAGATGAAAATAACTTCAATTTTTAGGATTGTGAAAAAAATTTTAGTTGGAAATGTCAAATTTTAATAAATTTATTTGAAATCAACTTCGATTCTTTTGGATTTTGTCGAGTATTTTTGGTGTAGGATGTATATTTGAGTAAATTTAGATGAAAATAACTTCAATTTTTTGGATTGTGAAAAAAAATTTTAGTTGGAAGTGCCAAATTTGAATAAATTTATTTGAAACCAACTTCGATTCTTTTGGATTTTGTCGAGTATTTTTGGTGTAGGATGTATATTTGAGTAAATTTAGATGAAAATAACTTCAATTTTTTGGATTGTGAAAAAAAATTTTAGTTGGAAGTGCCAAATTTGAATAAATTTATTTGAAACCAACTTCGATTTTTTTGGATTTTGTCGAGTATTTTTGGTGTAGGATGTATATTTGAGTAAATTTAGATGAAAATAACTTCAATTTTTAGGATTGTGAAAAAAAATTTAGTTGGAAGTGTCAAATTTTAATAAATTTATTTGAAACCAACTTCGATTTTTTTGGATTTTGTCGAGTATTTTTGGTGTAGGATGTATATTTGAGTAAATTTAGATGAAAATAACTTCAATTTTTAGGATTGTGAAAAAAATTATAGATGGAAGTGTCAAATTTTATTAAATTTATTTGAAACCAACTTCGATTTTTTTGGATTTTGTCGAGTATTATTGTTGTAGGATGTATATTTGAGTAGATTGATATGAAAATGACGACAATTTTTTGGATTGTGAAAAAATTTTAGTTGGAAGTGTCAAATTTTAATAAATTTCTTTGAAACCAACATCGATTTTTTTTGATTTTGTCGAGTATTTTTGTTGTAGGATGTATATTTGAGTAAATTTAGATGAAACTAACGACCATTTTTTGGATTGTGAAGAAAATTTTAGTTGGAAGTGTCAAATTTTAATCAATTTATTTGAAACCAACTTCGATTTTTTTGGATTTTGTCGAGTATTTTGGGTGTAGGATGTATATTTGAGTAAATTTAGATGAAAATAACGACCATTTTTTGGATTGTGAAGTAAATTTTAGTTGGAAGTGTCAAATTTTAATAAATTTATTTGAAACCAACTTCGATTTTTTTGGATTTTGTCGAGTATTTTTGGTGTAGGATGTATATTTGAGTAAATTTAGATGAAAATAACGACAATATTTTGGATTGTCAAAAATATTTGAGTTGGAAATGCCAAATTTTAATAAGTTTATTTGAAACCAACTTCGATTTTTCTCGACTATGATGAGGTTTTTTGATAGAGAAGCTTAATTTGAGTAATTTCAGTTGAATTTAACGTCGATTTTATGGATTTTGTCACGATTTTTGTCTAATTTTAATAAATTTATTTAAAATCAACTTGGATTATTTTGGATTTTGTAGAGTATTTTTGTTGTAGGATCTATATTTGAGTAAATTTAGATGAAAATAACGACCATTTTTTGGATTGTGAAGAAAATTTTAGTTGGAAGTGTCAAATTTTAATCAATTTATTTGAAACCAACTTCGATTTTTTTTGATTTTGTCGAGTATTTTGGGTGTAGGATGTATATTTGAGTAAATTTAGATGAAAATAACGACAATATTTTGGATTGTCAAAAATATTTGAGTTGGAAATGCCAAATTTTAATAAGTTTATTTGAAACCAACTTCGATTTTTTTGGATATTGTTGAGTATTTTTTTGTAGGATCTATATTTGAGTAAATTTAGATGAAAATAACTTCAATTTTTAGGATTGTGAAAAAAATTTTAGTTGGAAATGTCAAATTTTAATAAATTTATTTGAAATCAACTTCGATTCTTTTGGATTTTGTCGAGTATTTTTGGTGTAGGATGTATATTTGAGTAAATTTAGATGAAAATAACTTCAATTTTTTGGATTGTGAAAAAAAATTTTAGTTGGAAGTGCCAAATTTGAATAAATTTATTTGAAACCAACTTCGATTCTTTTGGATTTTGTCGAGTATTTTTGGTGTAGGATGTATATTTGAGTAAATTTAGATGAAAATAACTTCAATTTTTTGGATTGTGAAAAAAAATTTTAGTTGGAAGTGCCAAATTTGAATAAATTTATTTGAAACCAACTTCGATTTTTTTGGATTTTGTCGAGTATTTTTGGTGTAGGATGTATATTTGAGTAAATTTAGATGAAAATAACTTCAATTTTTAGGATTGTGAAAAAAAATTTAGTTGGAAGTGTCAAATTTTAATAAATTTATTTGAAACCAACTTCGATTTTTTTGGATTTTGTCGAGTATTTTTGGTGTAGGATGTATATTTGAGTAAATTTAGATGAAAATAACTTCAATTTTTAGGATTGTGAAAAAAATTATAGATGGAAGTGTCAAATTTTATTAAATTTATTTGAAACCAACTTCGATTTTTTTGGATTTTGTCGAGTATTATTGTTGTATGATGTATATTTGAGTAGATTGATATGAAAATGACGACAATTTTTTGGATTGTGAAAAAATTTTAGTTGGAAGTGTCAAATTTTAATAAATTTCTTTGAAACCAACATCGATTTTTTTTTATTTTGTCGAGTATTTTTGTTGTAGGATGTATATTTGAGTAAATTTAGATGAAACTAACGACCATTTTTTGGATTGTGAAGAAAATTTTAGTTGGAAGTGTCAAATTTTAATCAATTTATTTGAAACCAACTTCGATTTTTTTGGATTTTGTCGAGTATTTTGGGTGTAGGATGTATATTTGAGTAAATTTAGATGAAAATAACGACCATTTTTTGGATTGTGAAGTAAATTTTAGTTGGAAGTGTCAAATTTTAATAAATTTATTTGAAACCAACTTCGATTTTTTTGGATTTTGTCGAGTATTTTTGGTGTAGGATGTATATATGAGTAAATTTAGATGAAAATAACGACAATATTTTGGATTGTCAAAAATATTTGAGTTGGAAATGCCAAATTTTAATAAGTTTATTTGAAACCAACTTCGATTTTTCTCGACTATGATGAGGTTTTTTGATAGAGAAGCTTAATTTGAGTAATTTCAGTTGAATTTAACGTCGATTTTATGGATTTTGTCACGATTTTTGTCTAATTTTAATAAATTTATTTAAAATCAACTTGGATTATTTTGGATTTTGTAGAGTATTTTTGTTGTAGGATCTATATTTGAGTAAATTTAGATGAAAATAACTTCAATTTTTTGGATTGGGAAAAAATTTTAGTTGGAAGTGTGAAATTTTATTAAATTTATTTGAAACCAACTTCGATTTTTTTGGATTTTGTCGAGTATTATTGTTGTAGGATGTATATTTGAGTAGATTGATATGAAAATGACGACAATTTTTTGGATTGTGAAAAAATTTTAGTTGGAAGTGTCAAATTTTAATAAATTTCTTTGAAACCAACATCGATTTTTTTTGATTTTGTCGAGTATTTTTGTTGTAGGATGTATATGTGAGTAAATTTAGATGAAACTAACGACCATTTTTTGGATTGTGAAGAAAATTTTAGTTGGAAGTGTCAAATTTTAATCAATTTATTTGAAACCAACTTCGATTTTTTTTTATTTTGTCGAGTATTTTGGGTGTAGGATGTATATTTGAGTAAATTTAGATGAAAATAACGACAATATTTTGGATTGTCAAAAATATTTGAGTTGGAAATGCCAAATTTTAATAAGTTTATTTAAAACCAACTTCGATTTTTTTGGATATTGTTGAGTATTTTTTTGTAGGATCTATATTTGAGTAAATTTAGATGAAAATAACTTCAATTTTTAGGATTGTGAAAAAAATTTTAGTTGGAAATGTCAAATTTTAATAAATTTATTTGAAATCAACTTCGATTCTTTTGGATTTTGTCGAGTATGTTTGTTGTAGGATGTATATTTGAGTAAATTTAGATGAAACTAACGACCATTTTTTGGATTGTGAAGAAAATTTTAGTTGGAAGTGTCAAATTTTAATCAATTTATTTGAAACCAACTTCGATTTTTTTGGATTTTGTCGAGTATTTTGGGTGTAGGATCTATATTTGAGTAAATTTAGATGAAAATAACTTCAATTTTTTGGATTGTGAAAAAAATTTTAGTTAGAAGTGTCAAATTTTAATAAATTTATTTGAAATCAACTTCGTTTTTTTTTTATTTTGTTGAGTATTTTTTGTAGGATCTATATTTGAGTAAATTTAGATGAAAATAACTTCAATTTTTAGGATTGTGAAAAAAAATTTAGTTGGAAGTGTCAAATTTTAATAAATTTATTTGAAACCAACTTCGATTTTTTTGGATTTTGTCGAGTATTTTTGGTGTAGGATGTATATTTGAGTAAATTTAGATGAAAATAACTTCAATTTTTAGGATTGTGAAAAAAATTTTAGTTGGAAGTGTCAAATTTTTATAAATTTATTTGAAACCAACTTCGAGTTTTTTTGGATTTTGTCGAGTATTTTTGTTGTAGGATTTATATTTGAGTAAATTTAGATGAAAATAACGACAATATTTTGGATTGTGAAAAAAAATTTTAGTTGGAAGTGCCAAATTTGAATAAATTTATTTGAAACCAACTTCGATTTTTTTGGATTTTGTCGAGTATTTTTGGTGTAGGATGTATATTTGAGTAAATTTAGATGAAAATAACTTCAATTTTTAGGATTGTGAAAAAAAATTTAGTTGGAAGTGTCAAATTTTAATAAATTTATTTGAAACCAACTTCGATTTTTTTGGATTTTGTCGAGTATTTTTGGTGTAGGATGTATATTTGAGTAAATTTAGATGAAAATAACTTCAATTTTTAGGATTGTGAAAAAAATTATAGATGGAAGTGTCAAATTTTATTAAATTTATTTGAAACCAACTTCGATTTTTTTGGATTTTGTCGAGTATTATTGTTGTAGGATGTATATTTGAGTAGATTGATATGAAAATGACGACAATTTTTTGGATTGTGAAAAAATTTTAGTTGGAAGTGTCAAATTTTAATAAATTTCTTTGAAACCAACATCGATTTTTTTTTATTTTGTCGAGTATTTTTGTTGTAGGATGTATATTTGAGTAAATTTAGATGAAACTAACGACCATTTTTTGGATTGTGAAGAAAATTTTAGTTGGAAGTGTCAAATTTTAATCAATTTATTTGAAACCAACTTCGATTTTTTTTGATTTTGTCGAGTATTTTGGGTGTAGGATGTATATTTGAGTAAATTTAGATGAAAATAACGACAATATTTTGGATTGTCAAAAATATTTGAGTTGGAAATGCCAAATTTTAATAAGTTTATTTGAAACCACCGTCAATTTTTTTGGATATTGTTGAGTATTTTTTTGTAGGATCTATATTTGAGTAAATTTAGATGAAAATAACTTCAATTTTTAGGATTGTGAAAAAAATTTTAGTTGGAAATGTCAAATTTTAATAAATTTATTTGAAATCAACTTCGATTCTTTTGGATTTTGTCGAGTATGTTTGTTGTAGGATGTATATTTGAGTAAATTTAGATGAAACTAACGACCATTTTTTGGATTGTGTAGAAAATTTTAGTTGGAAGTGTCAAATTTTAATCAATTTATTTGAAACCAACTTCGATTTTTTTGGATTTTGTCGAGTATTTTGGGTGTAGGATGTATATTTGAGTAAATTTAGATGAAAATAACGACCATTTTTTGGATTGTGAATAAAATTTTAGTTGGAAATGTCAAATTTTAATAAATTTATTTGAAATCAACTTCGATTTTTTTGGATATTGTTGAGTATTTTTGTTGTAGGATCTATATTTGAGTAAATTTAGATGAAAATAACTTCAATTTTTTGGATTGTGAAAAAAATTTTAGTCAGAAGTGTCAAATTTTAATAAATTTATTTGAAATCAACTTCGTTTTTTTTTATTTTGTTGAGTATTTTTTGTAGGATCTATATTTGAGTAAATTTAGATGAAAATAACTTCAATTTTTAGGATTGTGAAAAAAAATTTAGTTGGAAGTGTCAAATTTTAATAAATTTATTTGAAACCAACTTCGATTTTTTTGGATTTTGTCGAGTATTTTTGGTGTAGGATGTATATTTGAGTAAATTTAGATGAAAATAACTTCAATTTTTAGGATTGTGAAAAAAATTTTAGTTGGAAATGTCAAATTTTAATAAATTTATTTGAAATCAACTTCGATTCTTTTGGATTTTGTCGAGTATTTTTGGTGTAGGATGTATATTTGAGTAAATTTAGATGAAAATAACTTCAATTTTTTGGATTGTGAAAAAAAATTTTAGTTGGAAGTGCCAAATTTGAATAAATTTATTTGAAACCAACTTCGATTTTTTTGGATTTTGTCGAGTATTTTTGGTGTAGGATGTATATTTGAGTAAATTTAGATGAAAATAACTTCAATTTTTAGGATTGTGAAAAAAAATTTAGTTGGAAGTGTCAAATTTTAATAAATTTATTTGAAACCAACTTCGATTTTTTTGGATTTTGTCGAGTATTTTTGGTGTAGGATGTATATTTGAGTAAATTTAGATGAAAATAACTTCAATTTTTAGGATTGTGAAAAAAATTATAGATGGAAGTGTCAAATTTTATTAAATTTATTTGAAACCAACTTCGATTTTTTTGGATTTTGTCGAGTATTATTGTTGTAGGATGTATATTTGAGTAGATTGATATGAAAATGACGACAATTTTTTGGATTGTGAAAAAATTTTAGTTGGAAGTGTCAAATTTTAATAAATTCCTTTGAAACCAACATCGATTTTTTTTGATTTTGTCGAGTATTTTTGTTGTAGGATGTATATTTGAGTAAATTTAGATGAAACTAACGACCATTTTTTGGATTGTGAAGAAAATTTTAGTTGGAAGTGTCAAATTTTAATCAATTTATTTGAAACCAACTTCGATTTTTTTTGATTTTGTCGAGTATTTTGGGTGTAGGATGTATATTTGAGTAAATTTAGATGAAAATAACTTCGATTTTTAGGATTGTGAAAAAAATTTTAGTTGGTAGTGTCAAATTTTAATCAATTTCTTTGAAACCAACATCGATTTTTTTGGATTTTG
This sequence comes from Andrena praecox, assembly GCA_963932275.1. Lineage (NCBI taxonomy): Eukaryota > Metazoa > Arthropoda > Insecta > Hymenoptera > Andrenidae > Andrena > Andrena praecox. Next base: position 24,815,478 of record OZ010730.1, read on the forward strand.
TCGAGTATTTTTGGTGTAGGATGTATATTTGAGTAAATTTAGATGAAAATTACTTCAATTTTTTGGATTGTGAAAAAAAATTTTAGTTGGAAGTGCCAAATTTGAATAAATTTATTTGAAATCAACATCGATTTTTTTTTATTTTGTTGAGTATTTTTGTTGTAGGATCTATATTTGAGTAAATTTAGATAAAAATAACTTCAATTTTTTGGATTGTGCAAAAAATTTTAGTTGGAAGTGTCAAATTTTAATAAATTTCTTTGAAACCAACTTCGATTTTTTTGGATTTTGTCGAGTATTTTTGTTGTAGGATGTATATTTGAGTAAATTTAGATGAAACTAACGACCATTTTTTGGATTGTGAAGAAAATTTTAGTTGGAAGTGTCAAATTTTAATAAATTTATTTGAAACCAACTTCGATTTTTTTGGATTTTGTCGAGTATTTTTGGTGTAGGATGTATATTTGAGTAAATTTAGATGAAAATAACTTCAATTTTTTGGATTGTGAAAAAAATTTTAGTCGGAAGTGTCAAATTTTAATAAATTTATTTGAAATCAACTTCGTTTTTTTTTTGATTTTGTTGATTATTTTTGGTAGGATCTATATTTGAGTAAATTTAGATGAAAATAACTTCAATTTTTAGGATTGTGAAATAAATTTTAGTTGGAAGTGTCAAATTTTAATAAATTTATTTGAAACCAACTTCGATTTTTTTAGATTTTGTCGATTATTTTTGTTGTAGGATCTATATTTGAGTAAATTTAGATGAAAATAACTTCAAATTTTAGGATTGTGAAAAAAATTTTAGTTGGAAGTGTCAAATTTTAATAAATTTATTTGAAATCAACTTCGATTCTTTTGGATTTTGTCGAGTATTTTTGGTGTAGGATGTATATTTGAGTAAATTTAGATGAAAATTACTTCAATTTTTTGGATTGTGAAAAAAAATTTTAGTTGGAAGTGCCAAATTTGAATAAATTTATTTGAAATCAACATCGATTTTTTTTTATTTTGTTGAGTATTTTTGTTGTAGGATCTATATTTGAGTAAATTTAGATAAAAATAACTTCAATTTTTTTGATTGTGCAAAAAATTTTAGTTGGAAGTGTCAAATTTTAATAAATTTCTTTGAAACCAACTTCGATTTTTTTGAATTTTGTCGAGTATTTTTGTTGCAGGATGTATATTTGAGTAAATTTAGATGAAACTAACGACCATTTTTTGGATTGTGAAGAAAATTTTAGTTGGAAGTGTCAAATTTTAATCAATTTATTTGAAACCAACTTCGATTTTTTTGGATTTTGTCGAGTATTTTGGGTGTAGGATGTATATTTGAGTAAATTTAGATGAAAATAACTTCGATTTTTAGGATTGTGAAAAAAATTTTAGTTGGTAGTGTCAAATTTTAATAAATTTATTTGAAATCAACTTCGATTCTTTTGGATTTTGTCGAGTATTTTTGGTGTAGGATGTATATTTGAGTAAATTTAGATGAAAATAACTTCAATTTTTTGGATTGTGAAAAAAAATTTTAGTTGGAAGTGCCAAATTTGAATAAATTTATTTGAAATCAACTTCGATTTTTTTTTATTTTGTTGAGTATTTTTGTTGTAGGATCTATATTTGAGTAAATTTAGTTAAAAACAACTTCAATTTTTTGGATTGTGCACAAAATTTTAGTTGGAAGTGTCAAATTTTAATAAATTTCTTTGAAACCAACATCGATTTTTTTGGATTTTGTCGAGTATGTTTGTTGTAGGATGTATATTTGAGTAAATTTAGATGAAACTAACGACCATTTTTTGGATTGTGTAGAAAATTTTAGTTGGAAGTGTCAAATTTTAATCAATTTATTTGAAACCAACTTCGATTTTTTTGGATTTTGTCGAGTATTTTGGGTGTAGGATGTATATTTGAGTAAATTTAGATGAAAATAACGACCATTTTTTGGATTGTGAATAAAATTTTAGTTGGAAATGTCAAATTTTAATAAATTTATTTGAAATCAACTTCGATTTTTTTGGATATTGTTGAGTATTTTTGTTGTAGGATCTATATTTGAGTAAATTTAGATGAAAATAACTTCAATTTTTTGGATTGTGAAAAAAATTTTAGTTAGAAGTGTCAAATTTTAATAAATTTATTTGAAATCAACTTCGTTTTTTTTTTATTTTGTTGAGTATTTTTTGTAGGATCTATATTTGAGTAAATTTAGATGAAAATAACTTCAATTTTTAGGATTGTGAAAAAAAATTTAGTTGGAAGTGTCAAATTTTAATAAATTTATTTGAAACCAACTTCGATTTTTTTGGATTTTGTCGAGTATTTTTGGTGTAGGATGTATATTTGAGTAAATTTAGATGAAAATAACTTCAATTTTTGGATTGTGTAGAAAATTTTAGTTGGAAGTGTCAAATTTTAATCAATTTATTTGAAACCAACTTCGATTTTTTTGGATTTTGTCGAGTATTTTGGGTGTAGGATGTATATTTGAGTAAATTTAGATGAAAATAACGACCATTTTTTGGATTGTGAATAAAATTTTAGTTGGAAATGTCAAATTTTAATAAATTTATTTGAAATCAACTTCGATTTTTTTGGATATTGTTGAGTATTTTTGTTGTAGGATCTATATTTGAGTAAATTTAGATGAAAATAACTTCAATTTTTTGGATTGTGAAAAAAATTTTAGTCAGAAGTGTCAAATTTTAATAAATTTATTTGAAATCAACTTCGTTTTTTTTTTATTTTGTTGAGTATTTTTTGTAGGATCTATATTTGAGTAAATTTAGATGAAAATAACTTCAATTTTTAGGATTGTGAAAAAAAATTTAGTTGGAAGTGTCAAATTTTAATAAATTTATTTGAAACCAACTTCGATTTTTTTGGATTTTGTCGAGTATTTTGGGTGTAGGATGTATATTTGAGTAAATTTAGATGAAAATAACTTCGATTTTTAGGATTGTGAAAAAAATTTTAGTTGGTAGTGTCAAATTTTAATCAATTTCTTTGAAACCAACATCGATTTTTTTGGATTTTGTCGAGTATTTTTGGTGTAGGATGTATATTTGAGTAAATTTAGATGAAAATTACTTCAATTTTTTGGATTGTGAAAAAAAATTTTAGTTGGAAGTGCCAAATTTGAATAAATTTATTTGAAATCAACATCGATTTTTTTTTATTTTGTTGAGTATTTTTGTTGTAGGATCTATATTTGAGTAAATTTAGATAAAAATAACTTCAATTTTTTGGATTGTGCAAAAAATTTTAGTTGGAAGTGTCAAATTTTAATAAATTTCTTTGAAACCAACTTCGATTTTTTTGGATTTTGTCGAGTATTTTTGTTGTAGGATGTATATTTGAGTAAATTTAGATGAAACTAACGACCATTTTTTGGATTGTGAAGAAAATTTTAGTTGGAAGTGTCAAATTTTAATAAATTTATTTGAAACCAACTTCGATTTTTTTGGATTTTGTCGAGTATTTTTGGTGTAGGATGTATATTTGAGTAAATTTAGATGAAAATAACTTCAATTTTTTGGATTGTGAAAAAAATTTTAGTCGGAAGTGTCAAATTTTAATAAATTTATTTGAAATCAACTTCGTTTTTTTTTTGATTTTGTTGATTATTTTTGGTAGGATCTATATTTGAGTAAATTTAGATGAAAATAACTTCAATTTTTAGGATTGTGAAATAAATTTTAGTTGGAAGTGTCAAATTTTAATAAATTTATTTGAAACCAACTTCGATTTTTTTAGATTTTGTCGATTATTTTTGTTGTAGGATCTATATTTGAGTAAATTTAGATGAAAATAACTTCAAATTTTAGGATTGTGAAAAAAATTTTAGTTGGAAGTGTCAAATTTTAATAAATTTATTTGAAATCAACTTCGATTCTTTTGGATTTTGTCGAGTATTTTTGGTGTAGGATGTATATTTGAGTAAATTTAGATGAAAATTACTTCAATTTTTTGGATTGTGAAAAAAAATTTTAGTTGGAAGTGCCAAATTTGAATAAATTTATTTGAAATCAACATCGATTTTTTTTTATTTTGTTGAGTATTTTTGTTGTAGGATCTATATTTGAGTAAATTTAGATAAAAATAACTTCAATTTTTTTGATTGTGCAAAAAATTTTAGTTGGAAGTGTCAAATTTTAATAAATTTCTTTGAAACCAACTTCGATTTTTTTGAATTTTGTCGAGTATTTTTGTTGTAGGATGTATATTTGAGTAAATTTAGATGAAACTAACGACCATTTTTTGGATTGTGAAGAAAATTTTAGTTGGAAGTGTCAAATTTTAATCAATTTATTTGAAACCAACTTCGATTTTTTTGGATTTTGTCGAGTATTTTGGGTGTAGGATGTATATTTGAGTAAATTTAGATGAAAATAACTTCGATTTTTAGGATTGTGAAAAAAATTTTAGTTGGTAGTGTCAAATTTTAATAAATTTATTTGAAATCAACTTCGATTCTTTTGGATTTTGTCGAGTATTTTTGGTGTAGGATGTATATTTGAGTAAATTTAGATGAAAATAACTTCAATTTTTTGGATTGTGAAAAAAAATTTTAGTTGGAAGTGCCAAATTTGAATAAATTTATTTGAAATCAACTTCGATTTTTTTTTATTTTGTTGAGTATTTTTGTTGTAGGATCTATATTTGAGTAAATTTAGTTAAAAACAACTTCAATTTTTTGGATTGTGCACAAAATTTTAGTTGGAAGTGTCAAATTTTAATAAATTTCTTTGAAACCAACATCGATTTTTTTGGATTTTGTCGAGTATGTTTGTTGTAGGATGTATATTTGAGTAAATTTAGATGAAACTAACGACCATTTTTTGGATTGTGTAGAAAATTTTAGTTGGAAGTGTCAAATTTTAATCAATTTATTTGAAACCAACTTCGATTTTTTTGGATTTTGTCGAGTATTTTGGGTGTAGGATGTATATTTGAGTAAATTTAGATGAAAATAACGACCATTTTTTGGATTGTGAATAAAATTTTAGTTGGAAATGTCAAATTTTAATAAATTTATTTGAAATCAACTTCGATTTTTTTGGATATTGTTGAGTATTTTTGTTGTAGGATCTATATTTGAGTAAATTTAGATGAAAATAACTTCAATTTTTTGGATTGTGAAAAAAATTTTAGTTAGAAGTGTCAAATTTTAATAAATTTATTTGAAATCAACTTCGTTTTTTTTTTATTTTGTTGAGTATTTTTTGTAGGATCTATATTTGAGTAAATTTAGATGAAAATAACTTCAATTTTTAGGATTGTGAAAAAAAATTTAGTTGGAAGTGTCAAATTTTAATAAATTTATTTGAAACCAACTTCGATTTTTTTGGATTTTGTCGAGTATTTTTGGTGTAGGATGTATATTTGAGTAAATTTAGATGAAAATAACTTCAATTTTTGGATTGTGTAGAAAATTTTAGTTGGAAGTGTCAAATTTTAATCAATTTATTTGAAACCAACTTCGATTTTTTTGGATTTTGTCGAGTATTTTGGGTGTAGGATGTATATTTGAGTAAATTTAGATGAAAATAACTTCAATTTTTAGGATTGTGAAAAAAATTTTAGTTGGAAATGTCAAATTTTAATAAATTTATTTGAAATCAACTTCGATTCTTTTGGATTTTGTCGAGTATGTTTGTTGTAGGATGTATATTTGAGTAAATTTAGATGAAACTAACGACCATTTTTTGGATTGTGTAGAAAATTTTAGTTGGAAGTGTCAAATTTTAATCAATTTATTTGAAACCAACTTCGATTTTTTTGGATTTTGTCGAGTATTTTGGGTGTAGGATGTATATTTGAGTAAATTTAGATGAAAATAACGACCATTTTTTGGATTGTGAATAAAATTTTAGTTGGAAATGTCAAATTTTAATAAATTTATTTGAAATCAACTTCGATTTTTTTGGATATTGTTGAGTATTTTTGTTGTAGGATCTATATTTGAGTAAATTTAGATGAAAATAACTTCAATTTTTTGGATTGTGAAAAAAATTTTAGTCAGAAGTGTCAAATTTTAATAAATTTATTTGAAATCAACTTCGTTTTTTTTTTATTTTGTTGAGTATTTTTTGTAGGATCTATATTTGAGTAAATTTAGATGAAAATAACTTCAATTTTTAGGATTGTGAAAAAAAATTTAGTTGGAAGTGTCAAATTTTAATAAATTTATTTGAAACCAACTTCGATTTTTTTGGATTTTGTCGAGTATTTTTGGTGTAGGATGTATATTTGAGTAAATTTAGATGAAAATAACTTCAATTTTTAGGATTGTGAAAAAAATTTTAGTTGGAAGTGTCAAATTTTTATAAATTTATTTGAAACCAACTTCGAGTTTTTTTGGATTTTGTCGAGTATTTTTGTTGTAGGATTTATATTTGAGTAAATTTAAATGAAAATAACGACAATATTTTGGATTGTCAAAAATATTTGAGTTGGAAATGCCAAATTTAATAAGTTTATTTGAAACCAACTTCGATTTTTTTGGATATTGTTGAGTATTTTTTTGTAGGATCTATATTTGAGTAAATTTAGATGAAAATAACTTCAATTTTTAGGATTGTGAAAAAAATTTTAGTTGGAAATGTCAAATTTTAATAAATTTATTTGAAATCAACTTCGATTCTTTTGGATTTTGTCGAGTATTTTTGGTGTAGGATGTATATTTGAGTAAATTTAGATGAAAATAACTTCAATTTTTTGGATTGTGAAAAAAAATTTTAGTTGGAAGTGCCAAATTTGAATAAATTTATTTGAAACCAACTTCGATTTTTTTGGATTTTGTCGAGTATTTTTGGTGTAGGATGTATATTTGAGTAAATTTAGATGAAAATAACTTCAATTTTTAGGATTGTGAAAAAAAATTTAGTTGGAAGTGTCAAATTTTAATAAATTTATTTGAAACCAACTTCGATTTTTTTGGATTTTGTCGAGTATTTTTGGTGTAGGATGTATATTTGAGTAAATTTAGATGAAAATAACTTCAATTTTTAGGATTGTGAAAAAAATTATAGATGGAAGTGTCAAATTTTATTAAATTTATTTGAAACCAACTTCGATTTTTTTGGATTTTGTCGAGTATTATTGTTGTAGGATGTATATTTGAGTAGATTGATATGAAAATGACGACAATTTTTTGGATTGTGAAAAAATTTTAGTTGGAAGTGTCAAATTTTAATAAATTTCTTTGAAACCAACATCGATTTTTTTTTATTTTGTCGAGTATTTTTGTTGTAGGATGTATATTTGAGTAAATTTAGATGAAACTAACGACCATTTTTTGGATTGTGAAGAAAATTTTAGTTGGAAGTGTCAAATTTTAATCAATTTATTTGAAACCAACTTCGATTTTTTTTGATTTTGTCGAGTATTTTGGGTGTAGGATGTATATTTGAGTAAATTTAGATGAAAATAACTTCGATTTTTAGGATTGTGAAAAAAATTTTAGTTGGTAGTGTCAAATTTTAATAAATTTCTTTGAAACCAACATCGATTTTTTTGGATTTTGTCGAGTATTTTTGGTGTAGGATGTATATTTGAGTAAATTTAGATGAAAATTACTTCAATTTTTTGGATTGTGAAAAAAAATTTTAGTTGGAAGTGCCAAATTTGAATAAATTTATTTGAAATCAACATCGATTTTTTTTTATTTTGTTGAGTATTTTTGTTGTAGGATCTATATTTGAGTAAATTTAGATAAAAATAACTTCAATTTTTTGGATTGTGCAAAAAATTTTAGTTGGAAGTGTCAAATTTTAATAAATTTCTTTGAAACCAACTTCGATTTTTTTGGATTTTGTCGAGTATTTTTGTTGTAGGATGTATATTTGAGTAAATTTAGATGAAACTAACGACCATTTTTTGGATTGTGAAGAAAATTTTAGTTGGAAGTGTCAAATTTTAATCAATTTATTTGAAACCAACTTCGATTTTTTTGGATTTTGTCGAGTATTTTGGGTGTAGGATGTATATTTGAGTAAATTTAGATGAAAATAACTTCGATTTTTAGGATTGTGAAAAAAATTTTAGTTGGTAGTGTCAAATTTTAATAAATTTATTTGAAATCAACTTCGATTCTTTTGGATTTTGTCGAGTATTTTTGGTGTAGGATGTATATTTGAGTAAATTTAGATGAAAATAACTTCAATTTTTTGGATTGTGAAAAAAAATTTTAGTTGGAAGTGCCAAATTTGAATAAATTTATTTGAAATCAACTTCGATTTTTTTTTATTTTGTTGAGTATTTTTGTTGTAGGATCTATATTTGAGTAAATTTAGTTAAAAACAACTTCAATTTTTTGGATTGTGCACAAAATTTTAGTTGGAAGTGTCAAATTTTAATAAATTTCTTTGAAACCAACATCGATTTTTTTGGATTTTGTCGAGTATGTTTGTTGTAGGATGTATATTTGAGTAAATTTAGATGAAACTAACGACCATTTTTTGGATTGTGTAGAAAATTTTAGTTGGAAGTGTCAAATTTTAATCAATTTATTTGAAACCAACTTCGATTTTTTTGGATTTTGTCGAGTATTTTGGGTGTAGGATGTATATTTGAGTAAATTTAGATGAAAATAACGACCATTTTTTGGATTGTGAATAAAATTTTAGTTGGAAATGTCAAATTTTAATAAATTTATTTGAAATCAACTTCGATTTTTTTGGATATTGTTGAGTATTTTTGTTGTAGGATCTATATTTGAGTAAATTTAGATGAAAATAACTTCAATTTTTTGGATTGTGAAAAAAATTTTAGTTAGAAGTGTCAAATTTTAATAAATTTATTTGAAATCAACTTCGTTTTTTTTTTATTTTGTTGAGTATTTTTGGTGTAGGATGTATATTTGAGTAAATTTAGATGAAAATAACTTCAATTTTTAGGATTGTGAAAAAAATTATAGATGGAAGTGTCAAATTTTATTAAATTTATTTGAAACCAACTTCGATTTTTTTGGATTTTGTCGAGTATTATTGTTGTAGGATGTATATTTGAGTAGATTTATATGAAAATGACGACAATTTTTTGGATTGTGAAAAAATTTTAGTTGGAAGTGTCAAATTTTAATAAATTTCTTTGAAACCAACATCGATTTTTTTGGATTTTGTCGAGTATTTTTGTTGTAGGATGTATATTTGAGTAAATTTAGATGAAACTAACGACCATTTTTTGGATTGTGAAGAAAATTTTAGTTTGAAGTGTCAAATTTTAATCAATTTATTTGAAACCAACTTCGATTTTTTTGGATTTTGTCGAGTATTTTGGGTGTAGGATGTATATTTGAGTAAATTTAGATGAAAATAACTTCGATTTTTAGGATTGTGAAAAAAATTTTAGTTGGTAGTGTCAAATTTTAATAAATTTCTTTGAAACCAACATCGATTTTTTTGGATTTTGTCGAGTATTTTTGGTGTAGGATGTATATTTGAGTAAATTTAGATGAAAATTACTTCAATTTTTTGGATTGTGAAAAAAAATTTTAGTTGGAAGTGCCAAATTTGAATAAATTTATTTGAAATCAACATCGATTTTTTTTTATTATGTTGAGTATTTTTGTTGTAGGATCTATATTTGAGTAAATTTAGATAAAAATAACTTCAATTTTTTGGATTGTGCAAAAAATTTTAGTTGGAAGTGCCAAATTTGAATAAATTTATTTGAAACCAACTTCGATTTTTTTGGATTTTGTCGAGTATTTTTGTTGTAGGATGTATATTTGAGTAAATTTAGATGAAACTAACGACCATTTTTTGGATTGTGAAGAAAATTTTAGTTGGAAGTGTCAAATTTTAATAAATTTATTTGAAACCAACTTCGATTTTTTTGGATTTTGTCGAGTATTTTTGGTGTAGGATGTATATTTGAGTAAATTTAGATGAAAATAACGACAATATTTTGGATTGTCAAAAATATTTGAGTTGGAAATGCCAAATTTTAATAAGTTTATTTGAAACCAACTTCGATTTTTTTGGATATTGTTGAGTATTTTTTTGTAGGATCTATATTTGAGTAAATTTAGATGAAAATAACTTCAATTTTTAGGATTGTGAAAAAAATTTTAGTTGGAAATGTCAAATTTTAATAAATTTATTTGAAATCAACTTCGATTCTTTTGGATTTTGTCGAGTATGTTTGTTGTAGGATGTATATTTGAGTAAATTTAGATGAAACTAACGACCATTTTTTGGATTGTGTAGAAAATTTTAGTTGGAAGTGTCAAATTTTAATCAATTTATTTGAAACCAACTTCGATTTTTTTGGATTTTGTCGAGTATTTTGGGTGTAGGATGTATATTTGAGTAAATTTAGATGAAAATAACGACCATTTTTTGGATTGTGAATAAAATTTTAGTTGGAAATGTCAAATTTTAATAAATTTATTTGAAATCAACTTCGATTTTTTTGGATATTGTTGAGTATTTTTGTTGTAGGATCTATATTTGAGTAAATTTAGATGAAAATAACTTCAATTTTTTGGATTGTGAAAAAAATTTTAGTCAGAAGTGTCAAATTTTAATAAATTTATTTGAAATCAACTTCGTTTTTTTTTTATTTTGTTGAGTATTTTTTGTAGGATCTATATTTGAGTAAATTTAGATGAAAATAACTTCAATTTTTAGGATTGTGAAAAAAAATTTAGTTGGAAGTGTCAAATTTTAATAAATTTATTTGAAACCAACTTCGATTTTTTTGGATTTTGTCGAGTATTTTTGGTGTAGGATGTATATTTGAGTAAATTTAGATGAAAATAACTTCAATTTTTAGGATTGTGAAAAAAATTTTAGTTGGAAGTGTCAAATTTTTATAAATTTATTTGAAACCAACTTCGAGTTTTTTTGGATTTTGTCGAGTATTTTTGTTGTAGGATTTATATTTGAGTAAATTTAAATGAAAATAACGACAATATTTTGGATTGTCAAAAATATTTGAGTTGGAAATGCCAAATTTTAATAAGTTTATTTGAAACCAACTTCGATTTTTTTGGATATTGTTGAGTATTTTTTTGTAGGATCTATATTTGAGTAAATTTAGATGAAAATAACTTCAATTTTTAGGATTGTGAAAAAAATTTTAGTTGGAAATGTCAAATTTTAATAAATATATTTGAAATCAACTTCGATTCTTTTGGATTTTGTCGAGTATTTTTGGTGTAGGATGTATATTTGAGTAAATTTAGATGAAAATAACTTCAATTTTTTGGATTGTGAAAAAAAATTTTAGTTGGAAGTGCCAAATTTGAATAAATTTATTTGAAACCAACTTCGATTCTTTTGGATTTTGTCGAGTATTTTTGGTGTAGGATGTATATTTGAGTAAATTTAGATGAAAATAACTTCAATTTTTTGGATTGTGAAAAAAAATTTTAGTTGGAAGTGCCAAATTTGAATAAATTTATTTGAAACCAACTTCGATTTTTTTGGATTTTGTCGAGTATTTTTGGTGTAGGATGTATATTTGAGTAAATTTCGATGAAAATAACTTCAATTTTTAGGATTGTGAAAAAAAATTTAGTTGGAAGTGTCAAATTTTAATAAATTTATTTGAAACCAACTTCGATTTTTTTGGATTTTGTCGAGTATTTTTGGTGTAGGATGTATATTTGAGTAAATTTAGATGAAAATAACTTCAATTTTTAGGATTGTGAAAAAAATTATAGATGGAAGTGTCAAATTTTATTAAATTTATTTGAAACCAACTTCGATTTTTTTGGATTTTGTCGAGTATTTTGGGTGTAGGATGTGTATTTGAGTAAATTTAGATGAAAATAACGACAATATTTTGGATTGTCAAAAATATTTGAGTTGGAAATGCCAAATTTTAATAAGTTTATTTGAAACCAACTTCGATTTTTTTGGATATTGTTGAGTATTTTTTTGTAGGATCTATATTTGAGTAAATTTAGATGAAAATAACTTCAATTTTTAGGATTGTGAAAAAAATTTTAGTTGGAAATGTCAAATTTTAATAAATTTATTTGAAATCAACTTCGATTCTTTTGGATTTTGTCGAGTATGTTTGTTGTAGGATGTATATTTGAGTAAATTTAGATGAAACTAACGACCATTTTTTGGATTGTGTAGAAAATTTTAGTTGGAAGTGTCAAATTTTAATCAATTTATTTGAAACCAACTTCGATTTTTTTGGATTTTGTCGAGTATTTTGGGTGTAGGATGTATATTTGAGTAAATTTAGATGAAAATAACGACCATTTTTTGGATTGTGAATAAAATTTTAGTTGGATATGTCAAATTTTAATAAATTTATTTTAAATCAACTTCGATTTTTTTGGATATTGTTGAGTATTTTAGTTGTAGGATCTATATTTGAGTAAATTTAGATGAAAATAACTTCAATTTTTAGGATTGTGAAAAAAATTTTAGTTGGAAATGTCAAATTTTAATAAATTTATTTGAAATCAACTTCGATTCTTTTGGATTTTGTCGAGTATTTTTGGTGTAGGATGTATATTTGAGTAAATTTAGATGAAAATAACTTCAATTTTTTGGATTGTGAAAAAAAATTTTAGTTGGAAGTGCCAAATTTGAATAAATTTATTTGAAACCAACTTCGATTTTTTTGGATTTTGTCGAGTATTTTTGGTGTAGGATGTATATTTGAGTAAATTTAGATGAAAATAACTTCAATTTTTAGGATTGTGAAAAAAAATTTAGTTGGAAGTGTCAAATTTTAATAAATTTATTTGAAACCAACTTCGATTTTTTTGGATTTGGTCGAGTATTTTTGGTGTAGGATGTATATTTGAGTAAATTTAGATGAAAATAACTTCAATTTTTAGGATTGTGAAAAAAATTATAGATGGAAGTGTCAAATTTTATTAAATTTATTTGAAACCAACTTCGATTTTTTTGGATTTTGTCGAGTATTATTGTTGTAGGATGTATATTTGAGTAGATTGATATGAAAATGACGACAATTTTTTGGATTGTGAAAAAATTTTAGTTGGAAGTGTCAAATTTTAATAAATTTCTTTGAAACCAACATCGATTTTTTTTGATTTTGTCGAGTATTTTTGTTGTAGGATGTATATTTGAGTAAATTTAGATGAAACTAACGACCATTTTTTGGATTGTGAAGAAAATTTTAGTTGGAAGTGTCAAATTTTAATCAATTTATTTGAAACCAACTTCGATTTTTTTTGATTTTGTCGAGTATTTTGGGTGTAGGATGTATATTTGAGTAAATTTAGATGAAAATAACTTCGATTTTTAGGATTGTGAAAAAAATTTTAGTTGGTAGTGTCAAATTTTAATAAATTTCTTTGAAACCAACATCGATTTTTTTGGATTTTGTCGAGTATTTTTGGTGTAGGATGTATATTTGAGTAAATTTAGATGAAAATTACTTCAATTTTTTGGATTGTGAAAAAAAATTTTAGTTGGAAGTGCCAAATTTGAATAAATTTATTTGAAATCAACATCGATTTTTTTTTATTTTGTTGAGTATTTTTGTTGTAGGATCTATATTTGAGTAAATTTAGATAAAAATAACTTCAATTTTTTGGATTGTGCAAAAAATTTTAGTTGGAAGTGTCAAATTTTAATAAATTTATTTGAAATCAACTTCGATTCTTTTGGATTTTGTCGAGTATTTTTGGTGTAGGATGTATATTTGAGTAAATTTAGATGAAAATTACTTCAATTTTTTGGATTGTGAAAAAAAATTTTAGTTGGAAGTGCCAAATTTGAATAAATTTATTTGAAATCAACATCGATTTTTTTTTATTTTGTTGAGTATTTTTGTTGTAGGATCTATATTTGAGTAAATTTCGATAAAAATACCTTCAATTTTTTTGATTGTGCAAAAAATTTTAGTTGGAAGTGTCAAATTTTAATAAATTTCTTTGAAACCAACTTCGATTTTTTTGGATTTTGTCGAGTATTTTTGTTGTAGGATGTATATTTGAGTAAATTTAGATGAAAATTACTTCAATTTTTTGGATTGTGAAAAAAAATTTTAGTTGGAAGTGCCAAATTTGAATAAATTTATTTGAAATCAACATCGATTTTTTTTTATTTTGTTGAGTATTTTTGTTGTAGGATCTATATTTGAGTAAATTTCGATAAAAATACCTTCAATTTTTTTGATTGTGCAAAAAATTTTAGTCGGAAGTGTCAAATTTTAATAAATTTATTTGAAATCAACTTCGTTTTTTTTTGGATTTTGTTGATTATATTTGGTAGGATCTATATTTGAGTAAATTTAGATGAAAATAACTTCAATTTTTAGGATTGTGAAATAAATTTTAGTTGGAAGTGTCAAATTTTAATAAATTTATTTGAAACCAACTTCGATTTTTTTAGATTTTGTCGATTATTTTTGTTGTAGGATCTATATTTGAGTAAATTTAGATGAAAATAACTTCAAATTTTAGGATTGTGAAAAAAATTTTAGTTGGAAGTGTCAAATTTTAATAAATTTATTTGAAATCAACTTCGATTCTTTTGGATTTTGTCGAGTATTTTTGGTGTAGGATGTATATTTGAGTAAATTTAGATGAAAATTACTTCAATTTTTTGGATTGTGAAAAAAAATTTTAGTTGGAAGTGCCAAATTTGAATAAATTTATTTGAAATCAACATCGATTTTTTTTTATTTTGTTGAGTATTTTTGTTGTAGGATCTATATTTGAGTAAATTTCGATAAAAATACCTTCAATTTTTTTGATTGTGCAAAAAATTTTAGTTGGAAGTGTCAAATTTTAATAAATTTCTTTGAAACCAACTTCGATTTTTTTGGATTTTGTCGAGTATTTTTGTTGTAGGATGTATATTTGAGTAAATTTAGATGAAACTAACGACCATTTTTTGGATTGTGAAGAAAATTTTAGTTGGAAGTGTCAAATTTTAATCAATTTATTTGAAACCAACTTCGATTTTTTTGGATTTTGTCGAGTATTTTGGGTGTAGGATGTATATTTGAGTAAATTTAGATGAAAATAACTTCGATTTTTAGGATTGTGAAAAAAATTTTAGTTGGTAGTGTCAAATTTTAATAAATTTATTTGAAATCAACTTCGATTCTTTTGGATTTTGTCGAGTATTTTTGGTGTAGGATGTATATTTGAGTAAATTTAGATGAAAAAACCTTCAATTTTTTGGATTGTGAAAAAAAATTTTAGTTGGAAGTGCCAAATTTGAATAAATTTATTTGAAACCAACTTCGATTTTTTTGGATTTTGTCGAGTATTTTTGGTGTAGGATGTATATTTGAGTAAATTTAGATGAAAATAACTTCAATTTTTAGGATTGTGAAAAAAAATTTAGTTGGAAGTGTCAAATTTTAATAAATTTATTTGAAACCAACTTCGATTTTTTTGGATTTTGTCGAGTATTTTTGGTGTAGGATGTATATTTGAGTAAATTTAGATGAAAATAACTTCAATTTTTAGGATTGTGAAAAAAATTATAGATGGAAGTGTCAAATTTTATTAAATTTATTTGAAACCAACTTCGATTTTTTTGGATTTTGTCGAGTATTATTGTTGTAGGATGTATATTTGAGTAGATTGATATGAAAATGACGACAATTTTTTGGATTGTGAAAAAATTTTAGTTGGAAGTGTCAAATTTTAATAAATTTCTTTGAAACCAACATCGATTTTTTTTGATTTTGTCGAGTATTTTTGTTGTAGGATGTATATTTGAGTAAATTTAGATGAAACTAACGACCATTTTTTGGATTGTGAAGAAAATTTTAGTTGGAAGTGTCAAATTTTAATCAATTTATTTGAAACCAACTTCGATTTTTTTTGATTTTGTCGAGTATTTTGGGTGTAGGATGTATATTTGAGTAAATTTAGATGAAAATAACGACAATATTTTGGATTGTCAAAAATATTTGAGTTGGAAATGCCAAATTTTAATAAGTTTATTTGAAACCAACTTCGATTTTTTTGGATATTGTTGAGTATTTTTTTGTAGGATCTATATTTGAGTAAATTTAGATGAAAATAACTTCAATTTTTAGGATTGTGAAAAAAATTTTAGTTGGAAATGTCAAATTTTAATAAATTTATTTGAAATCAACTTCGATTCTTTTGGATTTTGTCGAGTATGTTTGTTGTAGGATGTATATTTGAGTAAATTTAGATGAAACTAACGACCATTTTTTGGATTGTGTAGAAAATTTTAGTTGGAAGTGTCAAATTTTAATAAATTTATTTGAAACCAACTTCGATTTTTTTGGATTTTGTCGAGTATTTTTGGTGTAGGATGTATATTTGAGTAAATTTAGATGAAAATAACTTCAATTTTTAGGATTGTGAAAAAAATTATAGATGGAAGTGTCAAATTTTATTAAATTTATTTGAAACCAACTTCGATTTTTTTGGATTTTGTCGAGTATTATTGTTGTAGGATGTATATTTGAGTAGATTGATATGAAAATGACGACAATTTTTTGGATTGTGAAAAAATTTTAGTTGGAAGTGTCAAATTTTAATAAATTTCTTTGAAACCAACATCGATTTTTTTTGATTTTGTCGAGTATTTTTGTTGTAGGATGTATATTTGAGTAAATTTAGATGAAACTAACGACCATTTTTTGGATTGTGAAGAAAATTTTAGTTGGAAGTGTCAAATTTTAATCAATTTATTTGAAACCAACTTCGATTTTTTTTGATTTTGTCGAGTATTTTGGGTGTAGGATGTATATTTGAGTAAATTTAGATGAAAATAACTTCGATTTTTAGGATTGTGAAAAAAATTTTAGTTGGTAGTGTCAAATTTTAATCAATTTCTTTGAAACCAACATCGATTTTTTTGGATTTTGTCGAGTATTTTTGGTGTAGGATGTATATTTGAGTAAATTTAGATGAAAATTACTTCAATTTTTTGGATTGTGAAAAAAAATTTTAGTTGGAAGTGCCAAATTTGAATAAATTTATTTGAAATCAACATCGATTTTTTTTTATTTTGTTGAGTATTTTTGTTGTAGGATCTATATTTGAGTAAATTTAGATAAAAATAACTTCAATTTTTTGGATTGTGCAAAAAATTTTAGTTGGAAGTGTCAAATTTTAATAAATTTCTTTGAAACCAACTTCGATTTTTTTGGATTTTGTCGAGTATTTTTGTTGTAGGATGTATATTTGAGTAAATTTAGATGAAACTAACGACCATTTTTTGGATTGTGAAGAAAATTTTAGTTGGAAGTGTCAAATTTTAATAAATTTATTTGAAACCAACTTCGATTTTTTTGGATTTTGTCGAGTATTTTTGGTGTAGGATGTATATTTGAGTAAATTTAGATGAAAATAACTTCAATTTTTTGGATTGTGAAAAAAATTTTAGTCGGAAGTGTCAAATTTTAATAAATTTATTTGAAATCAACTTCGTTTTTTTTTGGATTTTGTTGATTATTTTTGGTAGGATCTATATTTGAGTAAATTTAGATGAAAATAACTTCAATTTTTAGGATTGTGAAATAAATTTTAGTTGGAAGTGTCAAATTTTAATAAATTTATTTGAAACCAACTTCGATTTTTTTAGATTTTGTCGATTATTTTTGTTGTAGGATCTATATTTGAGTAAATTTGGATGAAAATAACTTCAAATTTTAGGATTGTGAAAAAAATTTTAGTTGGAAGTGTCAAATTTTAATAAATTTATTTGAAATCAACTTCGATTCTTTTGGATTTTGTCGAGTATTTTTGGTGTAGGATGTATATTTGAGTAAATTTAGATGAAAATTACTTCAATTTTTTGGATTGTGAAAAAAAATTTTAGTTGGAAGTGCCAAATTTGAATAAATTTATTTGAAATCAACATCGATTTTTTTTTATTTTGTTGAGTATTTTTGTTGTAGGATCTATATTTGAGTAAATTTAGATAAAAATAACTTCAATTTTTTTGATTGTGCAAAAATTTTAGTTGGAAGTGTCAAATTTTAATAAATTTCTTTGAAACCAACTTCGATTTTTTTGAATTTTGTCGAGTATTTTTGTTGTAGGATGTATATTTGAGTAAATTTAGATGAAACTAACGACCATTTTTTGGATTGTGAAGAAAATTTTAGTTGGAAGTGTCAAATTTTAATCAATTTATTTGAAACCAACTTCGATTTTTTTGGATTTTGTCGAGTATTTTGGGTGTAGGATGTATATTTGAGTAAATTTAGATGAAAATAACTTCGATTTTTAGGATTGTGAAAAAAATTTTAGTTGGTAGTGTCAAATTTTAATAAATTTATTTGAAATCAACTTCGATTCTTTTGGATTTTGTCGAGTATTTTTGGTGTAGGATGTATATTTGAGTAAATTTAGATGAAAATAACTTCAATTTTTTGGATTGTGAAAAAAAATTTTAGTTGGAAGTGCCAAATTTGAATAAATTTATTTGAAATCAACTTCGATTTTTTTTTATTTTGTTGAGTATTTTTGTTGTAGGATCTATATTTGAGTAAATTTAGTTAAAAACAACTTCAATTTTTTGGATTGTGCACAAAATTTTAGTTGGAAGTGTCAAATTTTAATAAATTTCTTTGAAACCAACATCGATTTTTTTGGATTTTGTCGAGTATGTTTGTTGTAGGATGTATATTTGAGTAAATTTAGATGAAACTAACGACCATTTTTTGGATTGTGTAGAAAATTTTAGTTGGAAGTGTCAAATTTTAATCAATTTATTTGAAACCAACTTCGATTTTTTTTGATTTTGTCGAGTATTTTGGGTGTAGGATGTATATTTGAGTAAATTTAGATGAAAATAACGACCATTTTTTGGATTGTGAATAAAATTTTAGTTGGAAATGTCAAATTTTAATAAATTTATTTGAAATCAACTTCGATTTTTTTGGATATTGTTGAGTATTTTTGTTGTAGGATCTATATTTGAGTAAATTTAGATGAAAATAACTTCAATTTTTTGGATTGTGAAAAAAATTTTAGTTAGAAGTGTCAAATTTTAATAAATTTATTTGAAATCAACTTCGTTTTTTTTTTATTTTGTTGAGTATTTTTTGTAGGATCTATATTTGAGTAAATTTAGATGAAAATAACTTCAATTTTTAGGATTGTGAAAAAAAATTTAGTTGGAAGTGTCAAATTTTAATAAATTTATTTGAAACCAACTTCGATTTTTTTGGATTTTGTCGAGTATTTTTGGTGTAGGATGTATATTTGAGTAAATTTAGATGAAAATAACTTCAATTTTTGGATTGTGTAGAAAATTTTAGTTGGAAGTGTCAAATTTTAATCAATTTATTTGAAACCAACTTCGATTTTTTTGGATTTTGTCGAGTATTTTGGGTGTAGGATGTATATTTGAGTAAATTTAGATGAAAATAACGACCATTTTTTGGATTGTGAATAAAATTTTAGTTGGAAATGTCAAATTTTAATAAATTTATTTGAAATCAACTTCGATTTTTTTGGATATTGTTGAGTATTTTTGTTGTAGGATCTATATTTGAGTAAATTTAGATGAAAATAACTTCAATTTTTTGGATTGTGAAAAAAATTTTAGTCAGAAGTGTCAAATTTTAATAAATTTATTTGAAATCAAATTCGTTTTTTTTTTATTTTGTTGAGTATTTTTTGTAGGATCTATATTTGAGTAAATTTAGATGAAAATAACTTCAATTTTTAGGATTGTGAAAAAAAATTTAGTTGGAAGTGTCAAATTTTAATAAATTTATTTGAAACCAACTTCGATTTTTTTGGATTTTGTCGAGTATTTTTGGTGTAGGATGTATATTTGAGTAAATTTAGATGAAAATAACTTCAATTTTTAGGATTGTGAAAAAAATTTTAGTTGGAAGTGTCAAATTTTTATAAATTTATTTGAAACCAACTTCGAGTTTTTTTGGATTTTGTCGAGTATTTTTGTTGTAGGATTTATATTTGAGTAAATTTAAATGAAAATAACGACAATAGTTTGGATTGTCAAAAATATTTGAGTTGGAAATGCCAAATTTTAATAAGTTTATTTGAAACCAACTTCGATTTTTTTGGATATTGTTGAGTATTTTTTTGTAGGATCTATATTTGAGTAAATTTAGATGAAAATAACTTCAATTTTTAGGATTGTGAAAAAAATTTTAGTTGGAACTGTCAAATTTTAATAAATTTATTTGAAATCAACTTCGATTCTTTTGGATTTTGTCGAGTATTTTTGGTGTAGGATGTATATTTGAGTAAATTTAGATGAAAATAACTTCAATTTTTTGGATTGTGAAAAAAAATTTTAGTTGGAAGTGCCAAATTTGAATAAATTTATTTGAAACCAACTTCGATTTTTTTGGATTTTGTCGAGTATTTTTGGTGTAGGATGTATATTTGAGTAAATTTAGATGAAAATAACTTCAATTTTTAGGATTGTGAAAAAAATTATAGATGGAAGTGTCAAATTTTATTAAATTTATTTGAAACCAACTTCGATTTTTTTGGATTTTGTCGAGTATTATTGTTGTAGGATGTATATTTGAGTAGATTGATATGAAAATGACGACAATTTTTTGGATTGTGAAAAAATTTTAGATGGAAGTGTCAAATTTTATTAAATTTATTTGAAACCAACTTCGATTTTTTTGGATTTTGTCGAGTATTATTGTTGTACGATGTATATTTGAGTAGATTGATATGAAAATGACGACAATTTTTTGGATTGTGAAAAAATTTTAGTTGGAAGTGTCAAATTTTAATCAATTTATTTGAAACCAACTTCGATTTTTTTTGATTTTGTCGAGTATTTTGGGTGTAGGATGTATATTTGAGTAAATTTAGAAGAAAATAACGACAATATTTTGGATTGTCAAAAATATTTGAGTTGGAAATGCCAAATTTTAATAAGTTTATTTGAAACCAACTTCGATTTTTTTGGATATTGTTGAGTATTTTTTTGTAGGATCTATATTTGAGTAAATTTAGATGAAAATAACTTCAATTTTTAGGATTGTGAAAAAAATTTTAGTTGGAAATGTCAAATTTTAATAAATTTATTTGAAATCAACTTCGATTCTTTTGGATTTTGTCGAGTATGTTTGTTGTAGGATGTATATTTGAGTAAATTTAGATGAAACTAACGACCATTTTTTGGATTGTGAAGAAAATTTTAGTTGGAAGTGTCAAATTTTAATAAATTTATTTGAAACCAACTTCGATTTTTTTGGATTTTGTCGAGTATTTTTGGTGTAGGATGTATATTTGAGTAAATTTAGATGAAAATAACTTCAATTTTTTGGATTGTGAAAAAAATTTTAGTCGGAAGTGTCAAATTTTAATAAATTTATTTGAAATCAACTTCGTTTTTTTTTGGATTTTGTTGATTATTTTTGGTAGGATCTATATTTGAGTAAATTTAGATGAAAATAACTTCAATTTTTAGGATTGTGAAATAAATTTTAGTTGGAAGTGTCAAATTTTAATAAATTTATTTGAAACCAACTTCGATTTTTTTAGATTTTGTCGATTATTTTTGTTGTAGGATCTATATTTGAGTAAATTTAGATGAAAATAACTTCAAATTTTAGGATTGTGAAAAAAATTTTAGTTGGAAGTGTCAAATTTTAATAAATTTATTTGAAATCAACTTCGATTCTTTTGGATTTTGTCGAGTATTTTTGGTGTAGGATGTATATTTGAGTAAATTTAGATGAAAATTACTTCAATTTTTTGGATTGTGAAAAAAAATTTTAGTTGGAAGTGCCAAATTTGAATAAATTTATTTGAAATCAACATCGATTTTTTTTTATTTTGTTGAGTATTTTTGTTGTAGGGTCTATATTTGAGTAAATATAGATAAAAATAACTTCCAATTTTTTGATTGTGCAAAAAATTTTAGTTGGAAGTGTCAAATTTTAATAAATTTCTTTGAAACCAACTTCGATTTTTTTGAATTTTGTCGAGTATTTTTGTTGTAGGATGTATATTTGAGTAAATTTAGATGAAACTAACGACCATTTTTTGGATTGTGAAGAAAATTTTAGTTGGAAGTGTCAAATTTTAATCAATTTATTTGAAACCAACTTCGATTTTTTTGGATTTTGTCGAGTATTTTGGGTGTAGGATGTATATTTGAGTAAATTTAGATGAAAATAACTTCGATTTTTAGGATTGTGAAAAAAATTTTAGTTGGTAGTGTCAAATTTTAATAAATTTATTTGAAATCAACTTCGATTCTTTTGGATTTTGTCGAGTATTTTTGGTGTAGGATGTATATTTGAGTAAATTTAGATGAAAATAACTTCAATTTTTTGGATTGTGAAAAAAAATTTTAGTTGGAAGTGCCAAATTTGAATAAATTTATTTGAAATCAACTTCGATTTTTTTTTATTTTGTTGAGTATTTTTGTTGTAGGATCTATATTTGAGTAAATTTAGTTAAAAACAACTTCAATTTTTTGGATTGTGCACAAAATTTTAGTTGGAAGTGTCAAATTTTAATAAATTTCTTTGAAACCAACATCGATTTTTTTGGATTTTGTCGAGTATGTTTGTTGTAGGATGTATATTTGAGTAAATTTAGATGAAACTAACGACCATTTTTTGGATTGTGTAGAAAATTTTAGTTGGAAGTGTCAAATTTTAATCAATTTATTTGAAACCAACTTCGATTTTTTTGGATTTTGTCGAGTATTTTGGGTGTAGGATGTATATTTGAGTAAATTTAGATGAAAATAACGACCATTTTTTGGATTGTGAATAAAATTTTAGTTGGAAATGTCAAATTTTAATAAATTTATTTGAAATCAACTTCGATTTTTTTGGATATTGTTGAGTATTTTTGTTGTAGGATCTATATTTGAGTAAATTTAGATGAAAATAACTTCAATTTTTTGGATTGTGAAAAAAATTTTAGTTAGAAGTGTCAAATTTTAATAAATTTATTTGAAATCAACTTCGTTTTTTTTTTATTTTGTTGAGTATTTTTTGTAGGATCTATATTTGAGTAAATTTAGATGAAAATAACTTCAATTTTTAGGATTGTGAAAAAAAATTTAGTTGGAAGTGTCAAATTTTAATAAATTTATTTGAAACCAACTTCGATTTTTTTGGATTTTGTCGAGTATTTTTGGTGTAGGATGTATATTTGAGTAAATTTAGATGAAAATAACTTCAATTTTTGGATTGTGTAGAAAATTTTAGTTGGAAGTGTCAAATTTTAATCAATTTATTTGAAACCAACTTCGATTTTTTTGGATTTTGTCGAGTATTTTGGGTGTAGGATGTATATTTGAGTAAATTTAGATGAAAATAACGACCATTTTTTGGATTGTGAATAAAATTTTAGTTGGAAATGTCAAATTTTAATAAATTTATTTGAAATCAACTTCGATTTTTTTGGATATTGTTGAGTATTTTTGTTGTAGGATCTATATTTGAGTAAATTTAGATGAAAATAACTTCAATTTTTTGGATTGTGAAAAAAATTTTAGTCAGAAGTGTCAAATTTTAATAAATTTATTTGAAATCAACTTCGTTTTTTTTTTATTTTGTTGAGTATTTTTTGTAGGATCTATATTTGAGTAAATTTAGATGAAAATAACTTCAATTTTTAGGATTGTGAAAAAAAATTTAGTTGGAAGTGTCAAATTTTAATAAATTTATTTGAAACCAACTTCGATTTTTTTGGATTTTGTCGAGTATTTTTGGTGTAGGATGTATATTTGAGTAAATTTAGATGAAAATAACTTCAATTTTTAGGATTGTGAAAAAAATTTTAGTTGGAAGTGTCAAATTTTTATAAATTTATTTGAAACCAACTTCGAGTTTTTTTGGATTTTGTCGAGTATTTTTGTTGTAGGATTTATATTTGAGTAAATTTAAATGAAAATAACGACAATATTTTGGATTGTCAAAAATATTTGAGTTGGAAATGCCAAATTTTAATAAGTTTATTTGAAACCAACTTCGATTTTTTTGGATATTGTTGAGTATTTTTTTGTAGGATCTATATTTGAGTAAATTTAGATGAAAATAACTTCAATTTTTAGGATTGTGAAAAAAATTTTAGTTGGAAATGTCAAATTTTAATAAATTTATTTGAAATCAACTTCGATTCTTTTGGATTTTGTCGAGTATTTTTGGTGTAGGATGTATATTTGAGTAAATTTAGATGAAAATAACTTCAATTTTTTGGATTGTGAAAAAAATTTTAGTTGGAAGTGCCAAATTTGAATAAATTTATTTGAAACCAACTTCGATTTTTTTGGATTTTGTCGAGTATTTTTGGTGTAGGATGTATATTTGAGTAAATTTAGATGAAAATAACTTCAATTTTTAGGATTGTGAAAAAAAATTTAGTTGGAAGTGTCAAATTTTAATAAATTTATTTGAAATCAACTTCGATTCTTTTGGATTTTGTCGAGTATTTTTGGTGTAGGATGTATATTTGAGTAAATTTAGATGAAAATTACTTCAATTTTTTGGATTGTGAAAAAAAATTTTAGTTGGAAGTGCCAAATTTGAATAAATTTATTTGAAATCAACATCGATTTTTTTTTATTTTGTTGAGTATTTTTGTTGTAGGATCTATATTTGAGTAAATTTAGATAAAAATAACTTCAATTTTTTTGATTGTGCAAAAAATTTTAGTTGGAAGTGTCAAATTTTAATAAATTTCTTTGAAACCAACTTCGATTTTTTTGAATTTTGTCGAGTATTTTTGTTGTAGGATGTATATTTGAGTAAATTTAGATGAAACTAACGACCATTTTTTGGATTGTGAAGAAAATTTTAGTTGGAAGTGTCAAATTTTAATCAATTTATTTGAAACCAACTTCGATTTTTTTGGATTTTGTCGAGTATTTTGGGTGTAGGATGTATATTTGAGTAAATTTAGATGAAAATAACTTCGATTTTTAGGATTGTGAAAAAAATTTTAGTTGGTAGTGTCAAATTTTAATAAATTTATTTGAAATCAACTTCGATTCTTTTGGATTTTGTCGAGTATTTTTGGTGTAGGATGTATATTTGAGTAAATTTAGATGAAAATAACTTCAATTTTTGGATTGTGTAGAAAATTTTAGTTGGAAGTGTCAAATTTTAATCAATTTATTTGAAACCAACTTCGATTTTTTTGGATTTTGTCGAGTATTTTGGGTGTAGGATGTATATTTGAGTAAATTTAGATGAAAATAACGACCATTTTTTGGATTGTGAATAAAATTTTAGTTGGAAATGTCAAATTTTAATAAATTTATTTGAAATCAACTTCGATTTTTTTGGATATTGTTGAGTATTTTTGTTGTAGGATCTATATTTGAGTAAATTTAGATGAAAATAACTTCAATTTTTTGGATTGTGAAAAAAATTTTAGTCAGAAGTGTCAAATTTTAATAAATTTATTTGAAATCAACTTCGTTTTTTTTTTATTTTGTTGAGTATTTTTTGTAGGATCTATATTTGAGTAAATTTAGATGAAAATAACTTCAATTTTTAGGATTGTGAAAAAAAATTTAGTTGGAAGTGTCAAATTTTAATAAATTTATTTGAAACCAACTTCGATTTTTTTGGATTTTGTCGAGTATTTTTGGTGTAGGATGTATATTTGAGTAAATTTAGATGAAAATAACTTCAATTTTTAGGATTGTGAAAAAAATTTTAGTTGGAAGTGTCAAATTTTTATAAATTTATTTGAAACCAACTTCGAGTTTTTTTGGATTTTGTCGAGTATTTTTGTTGTAGGATTTATATTTGAGTAAATTTAAATGAAAATAACGACAATATTTTGGATTGTCAAAAATATTTGAGTTGGAAATGCCAAATTTTAATAAGTTTATTTGAAACCAACTTCGATTTTTTTGGATATTGTTGAGTATTTTTTTGTAGGATCTATATTTGAGTAAATTTAGATGAAAATAACTTCAATTTTTAGGATTGTGAAAAAAATTTTAGTTGGAAATGTCAAATTTTAATAAATTTATTTGAAATCAACTTCGATTCTTTTGGATTTTGTCGAGTATTTTTGGTGTAGGATGTATATTTGAGTAAATTTAGATGAAAATAACTTCAATTTTTTGGATTGTGAAAAAAATTTTAGTTGGAAGTGCCAAATTTGAATAAATTTATTTGAAACCAACTTCGATTTTTTTGGATTTTGTCGAGTATTTTTGGTGTAGGATGTATATTTGAGTAAATTTAGATGAAAATAACTTCAATTTTTAGGATTGTGAAAAAAAATTTAGTTGGAAGTGTCAAATTTTAATAAATTTATTTGAAATCAACTTCGATTCTTTTGGATTTTGTCGAGTATTTTTGGTGTAGGATGTATATTTGAGTAAATTTAGATGAAAATTACTTCAATTTTTTGGATTGTGAAAAAAAATTTTAGTTGGAAGTGCCAAATTTGAATAAATTTATTTGAAATCAACATCGATTTTTTTTTATTTTGTTGAGTATTTTTGTTGTAGGATCTATATTTGAGTAAATTTAGATAAAAATAACTTCAATTTTTTTGATTGTGCAAAAAATTTTAGTTGGAAGTGTCAAATTTTAATAAATTTCTTTGAAACCAACTTCGATTTTTTTGAATTTTGTCGAGTATTTTTGTTGTAGGATGTATATTTGAGTAAATTTAGATGAAACTAACGACCATTTTTTGGATTGTGAAGAAAATTTTAGTTGGAAGTGTCAAATTTTAATCAATTTATTTGAAACCAACTTCGATTTTTTTGGATTTTGTCGAGTATTTTGGGTGTAGGATGTATATTTGAGTAAATTTAGATGAAAATAACTTCGATTTTTAGGATTGTGAAAAAAATTTTAGTTGGTAGTGTCAAATTTTAATAAATTTATTTGAAATCAACTTCGATTCTTTTGGATTTTGTCGAGTATTTTTGGTGTAGGATGTATATTTGAGTAAATTTAGATGAAAATAACTTCAATTTTTGGATTGTGTAGAAAATTTTAGTTGGAAGTGTCAAATTTTAATCAATTTATTTGAAACCAACTTCGATTTTTTTGGATTTTGTCGAGTATTTTGGGTGTAGGATGTATATTTGAGTAAATTTAGATGAAAATAACGACCATTTTTTGGATTGTGAATAAAATTTTAGTTGGAAATGTCAAATTTTAATAAATTTATTTGAAATCAACTTCGATTTTTTTGGATATTGTTGAGTATTTTTGTTGTAGGATCTATATTTGAGTAAATTTAGATGAAAATAACTTCAATTTTTTGGATTGTGAAAAAAATTTTAGTCAGAAGTGTCAAATTTTAATAAATTTATTTGAAATCAACTTCGTTTTTTTTTTATTTTGTTGAGTATTTTTTGTAGGATCTATATTTGAGTAAATTTAGATGAAAATAACTTCAATTTTTAGGATTGTGAAAAAAAATTTAGTTGGAAGTGTCAAATTTTAATAAATTTATTTGAAACCAACTTCGATTTTTTTGGATTTTGTCGAGTATTTTTGGTGTAGGATGTATATTTGAGTAAATTTAGATGAAAATAACTTCAATTTTTAGGATTGTGAAAAAAATTTTAGTTGGAAGTGTCAAATTTTTATAAATTTATTTGAAACCAACTTCGAGTTTTTTTGGATTTTGTCGAGTATTTTTGTTGTAGGATTTATATTTGAGTAAATTTAAATGAAAATAACGACAATATTTTGGATTGTCAAAAATATTTGAGTTGGAAATGCCAAATTTTAATAAGTTTATTTGAAACCAACTTCGATTTTTTTGGATATTGTTGAGTATTTTTTTGTAGGATCTATATTTGAGTAAATTTAGATGAAAATAACTTCAATTTTTAGGATTGTGAAAAAAATTTTAGTTGGAAATGTCAAATTTTAATAAATTTATTTGAAATCAACTTCGATTCTTTTGGATTTTGTCGAGTATTTTTGGTGTAGGATGTATATTTGAGTAAATTTAGATGAAAATAACTTCAATTTTTTGGATTGTGAAAAAAATTTTAGTTGGAAGTGCCAAATTTGAATAAATTTATTTGAAACCAACTTCGATTTTTTTGGATTTTGTCGAGTATTTTTGGTGTAGGATGTATATTTGAGTAAATTTAGATGAAAATAACTTCAATTTTTAGGATTGTGAAAAAAAATTTAGTTGGAAGTGTCAAATTTTAATAAATTTATTTGAAATCAACTTCGATTCTTTTGGATTTTGTCGAGTATTTTTGGTGTAGGATGTATATTTGAGTAAATTTAGATGAAAATTACTTCAATTTTTTGGATTGTGAAAAAAAATTTTAGTTGGAAGTGCCAAATTTGAATAAATTTATTTGAAATCAACATCGATTTTTTTTTATTTTGTTGAGTATTTTTGTTGTAGGATCTATATTTGAGTAAATTTAGATAAAAATAACTTCAATTTTTTTGATTGTGCAAAAAATTTTAGTTGGAAGTGTCAAATTTTAATAAATTTCTTTGAAACCAACTTCGATTTTTTTGAATTTTGTCGAGTATTTTTGTTGTAGGATGTATATTTGAGTAAATTTAGATGAAACTAACGACCATTTTTTGGATTGTGAAGAAAATTTTAGTTGGAAGTGTCAAATTTTAATCAATTTATTTGAAACCAACTTCGATTTTTTTGGATTTTGTCGAGTATTTTGGGTGTAGGATGTATATTTGAGTAAATTTAGATGAAAATAACTTCGATTTTTAGGATTGTGAAAAAAATTTTAGTTGGTAGTGTCAAATTTTAATAAATTTATTTGAAATCAACTTCGATTCTTTTGGATTTTGTCGAGTATTTTTGGTGTAGGATGTATATTTGAGTAAATTTAGATGAAAATAACTTCAATTTTTTGGATTGTGAAAAAAAATTTTAGTTGGAAGTGCCAAATTTGAATAAATTTATTTGAAATCAACTTCGATTTTTTTTTATTTTGTTGAGTATTTTTGTTGTAGGATCTATATTTGAGTAAATTTAGATAAATATAACTTCAATTTTTTGGATTGTGAAAAAAATTTTAGTTAGAAGTGTCAAATTTTAATAAATTTATTTGAAATCAACTTCGTTTTTTTTTTATTTTGTTGAGTATTTTTTGTAGGATCTATATTTGAGTAAATTTAGATGAAAATAACTTCAATTTTTAGGATTGTGAAAAAAAATTTAGTTGGAAGTGTCAAATTTTAATAAATTTATTTGAAACCAACTTCGATTTTTTTGGATTTTGTCGAGTATTTTTGGTGTAGGATGTATATTTGAGTAAATTTAGATGAAAATAACTTCAATTTTTAGGATTGTGAAAAAAATTATAGATGGAAGTGTCAAATTTTATTAAATTTATTTGAAACCAACTTCGATTTTTTTGGATTTTGTCGAGTATTATTGTTGTAGGATGTATATTTGAGTAGATTGATATGAAAATGACGACAATTTTTTGGATTGTGAAAAAATTTTAGTTGGAAGTGTCAAATTTTAATAAATTTCTTTGAAACCAACATCGATTTTTTTTGATTTTGTCGAGTATTTTTGTTGTAGGATGTATATTTGAGTAAATTTAGATGAAACTAACGACCATTTTTTGGATTGTGAAGAAAATTTTAGTTGGAAGTGTCAAATTTTAATCAATTTATTTGAAACCAACTTCGATTTTTTTTTATTTTGTCGAGTATTTTGGGTGTAGGATGTATATTTGAGTAAATTTAGATGAAAATAACTTCGATTTTTAGGATTGTGAAAAAAATTTTAGTTGGTAGTGTCAAATTTTAATAAATTTCTTTGAAACCAACATCGATTTTTTTGGATTTTGTCGAGTATTTTTGGTGTAGGATGTATATTTGAGTAAATTTAGATGAAAATTACTTCAATTTTTTGGATTGTGAAAAAAAATTTTAGTTGGAAGTGCCAAATTTGAATAAATTTATTTGAAATCAACATCGATTTTTTTTTATTTTGTTGAGTATTTTTGTTGTAGGATCTATATTTGAGTAAATTTAGATAAAAATAACTTCAATTTTTTGGATTGTGCAAAAAATTTTAGTTGGAAGTGTCAAATTTTAATAAATTTCTTTGAAACCAACTTCGATTTTTTTGGATTTTGTCGAGTATTTTTGTTGTAGGATGTATATTTGAGTAAATTTAGATGAAACTAACGACCATTTTTTGGATTGTGAAGAAAATTTTAGTTGGAAGTGTCAAATTTTAATAAATTTATTTGAAACCAACTTCGATTTTTTTGGATTTTGTCGAGTATTTTTGGTGTAGGATGTATATTTGAGTAAATTTAGATGAAAATAACTTCAATTTTTTGGATTGTGAAAAAAATTTTAGTCGGAAGTGTCAAATTTTAATAAATTTATTTGAAATCAACTTCGTTTTTTTTTGGATTTTGTTGATTATTTTTGGTAGGATCTATATTTGAGTAAATTTAGATGAAAATAACTTCAATTTTTAGGATTGTGAAATAAATTTTAGTTGGAAGTGTGAAATTTTAATAAATTTATTTGAAACCAACTTCGATTTTTTTAGATTTTGTCGATTATTTTTGTTGTAGGATCTATATTTGAGTAAATTTAGATGAAAATAACTTCAAATTTTAGGATTGTGAAAAAAATTTTAGTTGGAAGTGTCAAATTTTAATAAATTTATTTGAAATCAACTTCGATTCTTTTGGATTTTGTCGAGTATTTTTGGTGTAGGATGTATATTTGAGTAAATTTAGATGAAAATTACTTCAATTTTTTGGATTGTGAAAAAAAATTTTAGTTGGAAGTGCCAAATTTGAATAAATTTATTTGAAATCAACATCGATTTTTTTTTATTTTGTTGAGTATTTTTGTTGTAGGATCTATATTTGAGTAAATTTAGATAAAAATAACTTCAATTTTTTTGATTGTGCAAAAAATTTTAGTTGGAAGTGTCAAATTTTAATAAATTTCTTTGAAACCAACTTCGATTTTTTTGGATTTTGTCGAGTATTTTTGTTGTAGGATGTATATTTGAGTAAATTTAGATGAAACTAACGACCATTTTTTGGATTGTGAAGAAAATTTTAGTTGGAAGTGTCAAATTTTAATCAATTTATTTGAAACCAACTTCGATTTTTTTGGATTTTGTCGAGTATTTTGGGTGTAGGATGTATATTTGAGTAAATTTAGATGAAAATAACTTCGATTTTTAGGATTGTGAAAAAAATTTTAGTTGGTAGTGTCAAATTTTAATAAATTTATTTGAAATCAACTTCGATTCTTTTGGATTTTGTCGAGTATTTTTGGTGTAGGATGTATATTTGAGTAAATTTAGATGAAAATAACTTCAATTTTTTGGATTGTGAAAAAAAATTTTAGTTGGAAGTGCCAAATTTGAATAAATTTATTTGAAATCAACTTCGATTTTTTTTTATTTTGTTGAGTATTTTTGTTGTAGGATCTATATTTGAGTAAATTTAGTTAAAAACAACTTCAATTTTTTGGATTGTGCACAAAATTTTAGTTGGAAGTGTCAAATTTTAATAAATTTCTTTGAAACCAACATCGATTTTTTTGGATTTTGTCGAGTATGTTTGTTGTAGGATGTATATTTGAGTAAATTTAGATGAAACTAACGACCATTTTTTGGATTGTGTAGAAAATTTTAGTTGGAAGTGTCAAATTTTAATCAATTTATTTGAAACCAACTTCGATTTTTTTGGATTTTGTCGAGTATTTTGGGTGTAGGATGTATATTTGAGTAAATTTAGATGAAAATAACGACCATTTTTTGGATTGTGAATAAAATTTTAGTTGGAAATGTCAAATTTTAATAAATTTATTTGAAATCAACTTCGATTTTTTTGGATATTGTTGAGTATTTTTGTTGTAGGATGTATATTTGAGTAAATTTAGATGAAAATAACGACCATTTTTTGGATTGTGAAGAAAATTTTAGTTGGAAGTGTCAAATTTTAATAAATTTATTTGAAATCAACTTCGATTTTTTTTGGATTTTGTCGAGTATTTTTGTTTTAGGATGTATATTTGAGTAAATTTAGATGAAAATAACGACCATTTTTTGGATTGTGAATAAAATTTTAGTTGGAAATGTCAAATTTTAATAAATTTATTTGAAATCAACTTCGATTTTTTTGGATATTGTTGAGTATTTTTGTTGTAGGATCCATATTTGAGTAAATTTAGATGAAAATAACTTCCATTTTTAGGATTGTGAAAAAAATTTTAGTCGACAGTGTCAAATATTAATAAATTTATTTGAAACCAACTTCGATTTTTTTGGTTTTTGTCGAGTATTTTTGGTGTAGGATGTATATTAGAGTAAATTTAGATGAAAATAACTTCAATTTTTTGGATTGTGAAAAAAAATTTTAGTTGGAAGTGCCAAATTTGAATAAATTTATTTGAAATCAACTTCGATTTTTTTTTAGTTTGTTGAGTATTTTTGTTGTAGGATCTATATTTGAGTAAATTTAGATAAAAATAACTTCAATTTTTTGGATTGTGCAAAAAATTTTAGTGGAAGTGTCAAATTTTAATAAATTTATTTGAAATCAACTTCGATTTTTTTGGATATTGTTGAGTATTTTTGTTGTAGGATCTATATTTGAGTAAATTTAGATGAAAATAACTTCAATTTTTTGGATTGTGAAAAAAATTTTAGTCGGAAGTGTCAAATTTTAATAAATTTATTTGAAATCAACTTCGTTTTTTTTTGGATTTTGTTGATTATTTTTGGTAGGATCTATATTTGAGTAAATTTAGATGAAAATAACTTCAATTTTTAGGATTGTGAAAAAAATTTTAGTTGGAAGTGTCAAATTTTAATAAATTTATTTGAAATCAACTTCGATTCTTTTGGATTTTGTCGAGTATTTTTGGTGTAGGATGTATATTTGAGTAAATTTAGATGAAAATTACTTCAATTTTTTGGATTGTGAAAAAAAATTTTAGTTGGAAGTGCCAAATTTGAATAAATTTATTTGAAACCAACTTCGATTTTTTTGGATTTTGTTGATTATTTTTGGTAGGATCTATATTTGAGTAAATTTAGATGAAAATAACTTCAATTTTTAGGATTGTGAAAAAAATTTTAGTTGGAAGTGTCAAATTTTAATAAATTTATTTGAAACCAACTTCGATTTTTTTGGATATTGTTGAGTATTTTTGTTGTAGGATCTATATTTGAGTAAATTTAGATGAAAATTACTTCAATTTTTTGGATTGTGAAAAAAAATTTTAGTTGGAAGTGCCAAATATGAATAAATTTATTTGAAATCAACATCGATTTTTTTTTATTTTGTTGAGTATTTTTGTTGTAGGATCTATATTTGAGTAAATTTAGATAAAAATAACTTCAATTTTTTGGATTGTGCAAAAAATTTTAGTTGGAAGTGTCAAATTTTAATAAATTTCTTTGAAACCAACTTCGATTTTTTTGGATTTTGTCGAGTATTTTTGTTGTAGGATGTATATTTGAGTAAATTTAGATGAAAATAACTTCAATTTTTAGGATTGTGAAAAAAATTTTAGTTGGAAGTGTCAAATTTTAATAAATTTATTTGAAACCAACTTCGATTTTTTTGGATTTTGTCGAGTATTTTTGTTGTAGGATGTATATTTGAGTAAATTTAGATGAAACTAACGACCATTTTTTGGATTGTGAAGAAAATTTTAGTTGGAAGTGTCAAATTTTAATCAATTTATTTGAAATCAACTTCGTTTTTTTTGGATTTTGTTGAGTATTTTTTGTAGGATCTATATTTGAGTAAATTTAGATGAAAATAACTTCAATTTTTAGGATTGTGAAAAAAATTTTAGTTGGAAGTGTCAAATTTTTATAAATTTATTTGAAACCAACTTCGAGTTTTTTTGGATTTTGTCGAGTATTTTTGTTGTAGGATTTATATTTGAGTAAATTTAGATGAAAATAACGACAATATTTTGGATTGTCAAAAATATTTGAGTTGGAAATGCCAAATTTTAATAAGTTTATTTGAAACCAACTTCGATTTTTTTGGATATTGTTGAGTATTTTTTTGTAGGATCTATATTTGAGTAAATTTAGATGAAAATAACTTCAATTTTTTGGATTGTGCAAAAAATTTTAGTTGGAAGTGTCAAATTTTAATAAATTTCTTTGAAACCAACTTCGATTTTTTTGGATTTTGTCGAGTATTTTTGTTGTAGGATGTATATTTGAGTAAATTTAGATGAAACTAACGACCATTTTTTGGATTGTGAAGAAAATTTTAGTTGGAAGTGTCAAATTTTAATCAATTTATTTGAAATCAACTTCGTTTTTTTTGGATTTTGTTGAGTATTTTTTGTAGGATCTATATTTGAGTAAATTTAGATGAAAATAACTTCAATTTTTAGGATTGTGAAAAAAATTTTAGTTGGAAGTGTCAAATTTTTATAAATTTATTTGAAACCAACTTCGAGTTTTTTTGGATTTTGTCGAGTATTTTTGTTGTAGGATTTATATTTGAGTAAATTTAGATGAAAATAACGACAATATTTTGGATTGTCAAAAATATTTGAGTTGGAAATGCCAAATTTTAATAAGTTTATTTGAAACCAACTTCGATTTTTTTGGATATTGTTGAGTATTTTTTTGTAGGATCTATATTTGAGTAAATTTAGATGAAAATAACTTCAATTTTTAGGATTGTGAAAAAAATTTTAGTTGGAAATGTCAAATTTTAATAAATTTATTTGAAATCAACTTCGATTCTTTTGGATTTTGTCGAGTATTTTTGGTGTAGGATGTATATTTGAGTAAATTTAGATGAAAATAACTTCAATTTTTTGGATTGTGAAAAAAAATTTTAGTTGGAAGTGCCAAATTTGAATAAATTTATTTGAAATCAACTTCGATTTTTTTTTATTTTGTTGAGTATTTTTGTTGTAGGATCTATATTTGAGTAAATTTAGATAAAAATAACTTCAATTTTTTGGATTGTGCAAAAAATTTTAGTGGAAGTGTCAAATTTTAATAAATTTATTTGATATCAACTTCGATTTTTTTGGATATTGTTGAGTATTTTTGTTGTAGGATCTATATTTGAGTAAATTTAGATGAAAATAACATCAATTTTTAGGATTGTGAAAAAAATTTTAGTTGGAAGTGTCAAATTTTAATAAATTTATTTGAAACCAACTTCAATTTTTTTGGATTTTGTCGATTATTTTTGTTGTAGGATCTATATTTGAGTAAATTTAGATGAAAATAACTTCAAATTTTAGGATTGTGAAAAAAATTTTAGTTGGAAGTGTCAAATTTTAATAAATTTATTTGAAATCAACTTCGAATCTTTTGGATTTTGTCGAGTATTTTTGGTGTAGGATGTATATTTGAGTAAATTTAGATGAAAATTACTTCAATTTTTTGGATTGTGAAAAAAAATTTTAGTTGGAAGTGCCAAATTTGAATAAATTTATTTGAAATCAACATCGATTTTTTTTTTATTTTGTTGAGTATTGTTGTTGTAGGATCTATATTTGAGTAAATTTAGATAAAAATAACTTCAATTTTTTGGATTGTGCAAAAAAATTTAGTTGGAAGTGTCAAATTTTAATAAATTTCTTTGAAACCAACTTCGATTTTTTTGGATTTTGTCGAGTATTTTTGTTGTAGGATGTATATTTGAGTAAATTTAGATGAAACTAACGACCATTTTTTGGATTGTGAAGAAAATTTTAGTTGGAAGTGTCAAATTTTAATCAATTTATTTGGAATCAACTTCGTTTTTTTTGGATTTTGTTGAGTATTTTTTGTAGGATCTATATTTGAGTAAATTTAGATGAAAATAACTTCAATTTTTAGGATTGTGAAAAAAATTTTAGTTGGAAGTGTCAAATTTTTATAAATTTATTTGAAACCAACTTCGAGTTTTTTTGGATTTTGTCGAGTATTTTTGTTGTAGGATTTATATTTGAGTAAATTTAGATGAAAATAACGACAATATTTTGGATTGTCAAAAATATTTGAGTTGGAAATGCCAAATTTTAATAAGTTTATTTGAAACCAACTTCGATTTTTTTGGATATTGTTGAGTATTTTTTTGTAGGATCTATATTTGAGTAAATTTAGATGAAAATAACTTCAATTTTTAGGATTGTGAAAAAAAATTTAGTTGGAAATGTCAAATTTTAATAAATTTATTTGAAATCAACTTCGATTCTTTTGGATTTTGTCGAGTATTTTTGGTGTAGGATGTATATTTGAGTAAATTTAGATGAAAATAACTTCAATTTTTTGGATTGTGAAAAAAAATTTTAGTGGAGTGTCAAATTTTAATAAATTTATTTGATATCAACTTCGATTTTTTTGGATATTGTTGAGTATTTTTGTTGTAGGATCTATATTTGAGTAAATTTAGATGAAAATAACTTCAATTTTTTGGATTGTGAAAAAAATTTGAGTCGGAAGTGTCAAATTTTAATAAATTTATTCGAAATCAACTTCGTTTTTTTTTGGATTTTGTTGATTATTTTTGGTAGGATCTATATTTGAGTAAATTTAGATGAAAATAACTTCAATTTTTAGGATTGTGAAAAAAATTTTAGTTGGAAGTGTCAAATTTTTATAAATTTATTTGAAACCAACTTCGAGTTTTTTTGGATTTTGTCGAGTATTTTTGTTGTAGGATTTATATTTGAGTAAATTTAGATGAAAATAACGACAATATTTTGGATTGTCAAAAATATTTGAGTTGGAAATGCCAAATTTTAATAAGTTTATTTGAAACCAACTTCGATTTTTTTGGATATTGTTGAGTATTTTTTTGTAGGATCTATATTTGAGTAAATTTAGATGAAAATAACTTCAATTTTTAGGATTGTGAAAAAAATTTTAGTTGGAAATGTCAAATTTTAATAAATTTATTTGAAATCAACTTCGATTCTTTTGGATTTTGTCGAGTATTTTTGGTGTAGGATGTATATTTGAGTAAATTTAGATGAAAATAACTTCAATTTTTTGGATTGTGAAAAAAAATTTTAGTTGGAAGTGCCAAATTTGAATAAATTTATTTGAAATCAACTTCGATTTTTTTTTATTTTGTTGAGTATTTTTGTTGTAGGATCTATATTTGAGTAAATTTAGATAAAAATAACTTCAATTTTTTGGATTGTGCAAAAAATTTTAGTGGAAGTGTCAAATTTTAATAAATTTATTTGATATCAACTTCGATTTTTTTGGATATTGTTGAGTATTTTTGTTGTAGGATCTATATTTGAGTAAATTTAGATGAAAATAACATCAATTTTTAGGATTGTGAAAAAAATTTTAGTTGGAAGTGTCAAATTTTAATAAATTTATTTGAAACCAACTTCAATTTTTTTGGATTTTGTCGATTATTTTTGTTGTAGGATCTATATTTGAGTAAATTTAGATGAAAATAACTTCAAATTTTAGGATTGTGAAAAAAATTTTAGTTGGAAGTGTCAAATTTTAATAAATTTATTTGAAATCAACTTCGATTCTTTTGGATTTTGTCGAGTATTTTTGGTGTAGGATGTATATTTGAGT
This sequence comes from Andrena praecox, assembly GCA_963932275.1. NCBI lineage: Eukaryota > Metazoa > Arthropoda > Insecta > Hymenoptera > Andrenidae > Andrena > Andrena praecox. The sequence continues at coordinate 24,852,897 of OZ010730.1, forward strand.
AAATTTAGATGAAAATTACTTCAATTTTTTGGATTGTGAAAAAAAATTTTAGTTGGAAGTGCCAAATTTGAATAAATTTATTTGAAATCAACATCGATTTTTTTTTTATTTTGTTGAGTATTGTTGTTGTAGGATCTATATTTGAGTAAATTTAGATGAAAATAACGACCATTTTTTGGATTGTGAATAAAATTTTAGTTGGAAATGTCAAATTTTAATAAATTTATTTGAAATCAACTTCGATTTTTTTGGATATTGTTGAGTATTTTTGTTGTAGGATCTATATTTGAGTAAATTTAGATGAAAATAACTTCAATTTTTTGGATTGTGAAAAAAATTTTAATCAGAAGTGTCAAATTTTAATAAATTTATTTGAAATCAACTTCGTTTTTTTTTTGATTTTGTTGAGTATTTTTTGTAGGATCTATATTTGAGTAAATTTAGATGAAAATAACTTCAATTTTTAGGATTGTGAAAAAAAATTTAGTTGGAAGTGTCAAATTTTAATAAATTTATTTGAAACCAACTTCGATTTTTTTGGATTTTGTCGAGTATTTTTGTTGTAGGATGTATATTTGAGTAAATTTAGATGAAACTAACGACCATTTTTTGGATTGTGAAGAAAATTTTAGTTGGAAGTGTCAAATTTTAATCAATTTATTTGAAATCAACTTCGTTTTTTTTGGATTTTGTTGAGTATTTTTTGTAGGATCTATATTTGAGTAAATTTAGATGAAAATAACTTCAATTTTTAGGATTGTGAAAAAAATTTTAGTTGGAAGTGTCAAATTTTTATAAATTTATTTGAAACCAACTTCGAGTTTTTTTGGATTTTGTCGAGTATTTTTGTTGTAGGATTTATATTTGAGTAAATTTAGATGAAAATAACGACAATATTTTGGATTGTCAAAAATATTTGAGTTGGAAATGCCAAATTTTAATAAGTTTATTTGAAACCAACTTCGATTTTTTTGGATATTGTTGAGTATTTTTTTGTAGGATCTATATTTGAGTAAATTTAGATGAAAATAACTTCAATTTTTAGGATTGTGAAAAAAATTTTAGTTGGAAATGTCAAATTTTACTAAATTTATTTGAAATCAACTTCGATTCTTTTGGATTTTGTCGAGTATTTTTGGTGTAGGATGTATATTTGAGTAAATTTAGATGAAAATAACTTCAATTTTTTGGATTGTGAAAAAAAATTTTAGTTGGAAGTGCCAAATTTGAATAAATTTATTTGAAATCAACTTCGATTTTTTTTTATTTTGTTGAGTATTTTTGTTGTAGGATCTATATTTGAGTAAATTTAGATAAAAATAACTTCAATTTTTTGGATTGTGCAAAAAATTTTAGTGGAAGTGTCAAATTTTAATAAATTTATTTGATATCAACTTCGATTTTTTTGGATATTGTTGAGTATTTTTGTTGTAGGATCTATATTTGAGTAAATTTAGATGAAAATAACTTCAATTTTTTGGATTGTGAAAAAAATTTTAGTCGGAAGTGTCAAATTTTAATAAATTTATTCGAAATCAACTTCGTTTTTTTTTTGATTTTGTTGATTATTTTTGGTAGGATCTATATTTGAGTAAATTTAGATGAAAATAACTTCAATTTTTAGGATTGTGAAATAAATTTTAGTTGGAAGTGTCAAATTTTAATAAATTTATTTGAAACCAACGTCGATTTTTTTTGGATTTTGTCGAGTATTTTTGTTGTAGGTTGTATATTTGAGTAAATTTAGATGAAACTAACGACCATTTTTAGGATTGTGAAAAAAATTTTAGTTGGAAGTGTCAAATTTTAATAAATTTATTTGAAACCAACTTCGATTTTTTTGGATTTTGTCGATTATTTTTGTTGTAGGATCTATATTTGAGTAAATTTAGATGAAAATAACTTCAAATTTTAGGATTGTGAAAATAATTTTAGTTGGAAGTGTCAAATTTTAATAAATTTATTTGAAATCAACTTCGATTCTTTTGGATTTTGTCGAGTATTTTTGGTGTAGGATGTATATTTGAGTAAATTTAGATGAAAATTACTTCAATTTTTTGGATTGTGAAAAAAAATTTTAGTTGGAAGTGCCAAATATGAATAAATTTATTTGAAATCAACATCGATTTTTTTTTATTTTGTTGAGTATTTTTGTTGTAGGATCTATATTTGAGTAAATTTAGATAAAAATAACTTCAATTTTTTGGATTGTGCAAAAAATTTTAGTTGGAAGTGTCAAATTTTAATAAATTTCTTTGAAACCAACTTCGATTTTTTTGGATTTTGTCGAGTATTTTTGTTGTAGGATGTATATTTGAGTAAATTTAGATGAAACTAACGACCATTTTTTGGATTGGGAAGAAAATTTTAGTTGGAAGTGTCAAATTTTAATCAATTTATTTGAAATCAACTTCGTTTTTTTTGGATTTTGTTGAGTATTTTTTGTAGGATCTATATTTGAGTAAATTTAGATGAAAATAACTTCAATTTTTAGGATTGTGAAAAAAATTTTAGTTGGAAGTGTCAAATTTTTATAAATTTATTTGAAACCAACTTCGATTTTTTTGGATATTGTTGAGTATTTTTTTGTAGGATCTATATTTGAGTAAATTTAGATGAAAATAACTTCAATTTTTAGGATTGTGAAAAAAATTTTAGTTGGAAATGTCAAATTTTAATAAATTTATTTGAAATCAACTTCGATTCTTTTGGATTTTGTCGAGTATTTTTGTTGTAGGATCTATATTTGAGTAAATTTAGATAAAAATAACTTCAATTTTTTGGATTGTGCAAAAAATTTTAGTGGAAGTGTCAAATTTTAATAAATTTATTTGATATCAACTTCGATTTTTTTGGATATTGTTGAGTATTTTTGTTGTAGGATCTATATTTGAGTAAATTTAGATGAAAATAACTTCAATTTTTTGGATTGTGAAAAAAATTTTAGTCGGAAGTGTCAAATTTTAATAAATTTATTCGAAATCAACTTCGTTTTTTTTTTGGATTTTGTTGATTATTTTTGGTAGGATCTATATTTGAGTAAATTTAGATGAAAATAACTTCAATTTTTAGGATTGTGAAAAAAATTTTAGTTGGAAGTGTCAAATTTTAATAAATTTCTTTGAAACCAACTTCGATTTTTTTGGATTTTGTCGAGTATTTTTGTTGTAGGATGTATATTTGAGTAAATTTAGATGAAACTAACGACCATTTTTTGGATTGGGAAGAAAATTTTAGTTGGAAGTGTCAAATTTTAATCAATTTATTTGAAATCAACTTCGTTTTTTTTGGATTTTGTTGAGTATTTTTTGTAGGATCTATATTTGAGTAAATTTAGATGAAAATAACTTCAATTTTTAGGATTGTGAAAAAAATTTTAGTTGGAAGTGTCAAATTTTTATAAATTTATTTGAAACCAACTTCGATTTTTTTGGATATTGTTGAGTATTTTTTTGTAGGATCTATATTTGAGTAAATTTAGATGAAAATAACTTCAATTTTTAGGATTGTGAAAAAAATTTTAGTTGGAAATGTCAAATTTTAATAAATTTATTTGAAATCAACTTCGATTCTTTTGGATTTTGTCGAGTATTTTTGTTGTAGGATCTATATTTGAGTAAATTTAGATAAAAATAACTTCAATTTTTTGGATTGTGCAAAAAATTTTAGTGGAAGTGTCAAATTTTAATAAATTTATTTGATATCAACTTCGATTTTTTTGGATATTGTTGAGTATTTTTGTTGTAGGATCTATATTTGAGTAAATTTAGATGAAAATAACTTCAATTTTTTGGATTGTGAAAAAAATTTTAGTCGGAAGTGTCAAATTTTAATAAATTTATTCGAAATCAACTTCGTTTTTTTTTTGGATTTTGTTGATTATTTTTGGTAGGATCTATATTTGAGTAAATTTAGATGAAAATAACTTCAATTTTTAGGATTGTGAAAAAAAATTTAGTTGGAAATGTCAAATTTTAATAAATTTATTTGAAATCAACTTCGATTCTTTTGGATTTTGTCGAGTATTTTTGGTGTAGGATGTATATTTGAGTAAATTTAGATGAAAATAACTTCAATTTTTTGGATTGTGAAAAAAAATTTTAGTGGAGTGTCAAATTTTAATAAATTTATTTGATATCAACTTCGATTTTTTTGGATATTGTTGAGTATTTTTGTTGTAGGATCTATATTTGAGTAAATTTAGATGAAAATAACTTCAATTTTTTGGATTGTGAAAAAAATTTTAGTCGGAAGTGTCAAATTTTAATAAATTTATTCGAAATCAACTTCGTTTTTTTTTGGATTTTGTTGATTATTTTTGGTAGGATCTATATTTGAGTAAATTTAGATGAAAATAACTTCAATTTTTAGGATTGTGAAAAAAATTTTAGTTGGAAGTGTCAAATTTTAATAAATTTCTTTGAAACCAACTTCGATTTTTTTGGATTTTGTCGAGTATTTTTGTTGTAGGATGTATATTTGAGTAAATTTAGATGAAACTAACGACCATTTTTTGGATTGGGAAGAAAATTTTAGTTGGAAGTGTCAAATTTTAATCAATTTATTTGAAATCAACTTCGTTTTTTTTGGATTTTGTTGAGTATTTTTTGTAGGATCTATATTTGAGTAAATTTAGATGAAAATAACTTCAATTTTTAGGATTGTGAAAAAAATTTTAGTTGGAAGTGTCAAATTTTTATAAATTTATTTGAAACCAACTTCGATTTTTTTGGATATTGTTGAGTATTTTTTTGTAGGATCTATATTTGAGTAAATTTAGATGAAAATAACTTCAATTTTTAGGATTGTGAAAAAAATTTTAGTTGGAAATGTCAAATTTTAATAAATTTATTTGAAATCAACTTCGATTCTTTTGGATTTTGTCGAGTATTTTTGTTGTAGGATCTATATTTGAGTAAATTTAGATAAAAATAACTTCAATTTTTTGGATTGTGCAAAAAATTTTAGTGGAAGTGTCAAATTTTAATAAATTTATTTGATATCAACTTCGATTTTTTTGGATATTGTTGAGTATTTTTGTTGTAGGATCTATATTTGAGTAAATTTAGATGAAAATAACTTCAATTTTTTGGATTGTGAAAAAAATTTTAGTCGGAAGTGTCAAATTTTAATAAATTTATTCGAAATCAACTTCGTTTTTTTTTTGGATTTTGTTGATTATTTTTGGTAGGATCTATATTTGAGTAAATTTAGATGAAAATAACTTCAATTTTTAGGATTGTGAAAAAAATTTTAGTTGGAAGTGTCAAATTTTAATAAATTTATTTGAAACCAACTTCGATTTTTTTGGATTTTGTCGATTATTTTTGGTAGGATCTATATTTGAGTAAATTTAGATGAAAATAACTTCAATTTTTAGGATTGTGAAAAAAATTTTAGTTGGAAGTGTCAAATTTTAATAAATTTATTTGAAACCAACTTCGATTTTTTTGGATTTTGTCGAGTATTTTTGTTGTAGGATGTATATTTGAGTAAATTTAGATGAAACTAACGACCATTTTTTGGATTGTGAAGAAAATTTTAATGGAAGTGTCAAATTTTAATCAATTTTTTTGGAATCAACTTCGTTTTTTTTGGATTTTGTTGAGTATTTTTTGTAGGATCTATATTTGAGTAAATTTAGATGAAAATAACTTCAATTTTTAGGATTGTGAAAAAAATTTTAGTTGGAAGTGTCAAATTTTTATAAATTTATTTGAAACCAACTTCGAGTTTTTTTGGATTTTGTCGAGTATTTTTGTTGTAGGATTTATATTTGAGTAAATTTAGATGAAAATAACGACAATATTTTGGATTGTCAAAAAAATTTTAGTTGGAAGTGCCAAATTTGAATAAATTTATTTGAAATCAACTTCGATTTTTTTTTATTTTGTTGAGTATTTTTGTTGTAGGATCTATATTTGAGTAAATTTAGATAAAAATAACTTCAATTTTTTGGATTGTGCAAAAAATTTTAGTGGAAGTGTCAAATTTTAATAAATTTATTTGATATCAACTTCGATTTTTTTGGATATTGTTGAGTATTTTTGTTGTAGGATCTATATTTGAGTAAATTTAGATGAAAATAACTTCAATTTTTTGGATTGTGAAAAAAATTTTAGTCGGAAGTGTCAAATTTTAATAAATTTATTCGAAATCAACTTCGTTTTTTTTTGGATTTTGTTGATTATTTTTGGTAGGATCTATATTTGAGTAAATTTAGATGAAAATAACTTCAATTTTTAGGATTGTGAAATAAATTTTAGTTGGAAGTGTCAAATTTTAATAAATTTATTTGAAACCAACGTCGATTTTTTTTGGATTTTGTCGAGTATTTTTGTTGTAGGTTGTATATTTGAGTAAATTTAGATGAAACTAACGACCATTTTTAGGATTGTGAAAAAAATTTTAGTTGGAAGTGTCAAATTTTAATAAATTTATTTGAAACCAACTTCGATTTTTTTGGATTTTGTCGATTATTTTTGTTGTAGGATCTATATTTGAGTAAATTTAGATGAAAATAACTTCAAATTTTAGGATTGTGAAAATAATTTTAGTTGGAAGTGTCAAATTTTAATAAATTTATTTGAAATCAACTTCGATTCTTTTGGATTTTGTCGAGTATTTTTGGTGTAGGATGTATATTTGAGTAAATTTAGATGAAAATTACTTCAATTTTTTGGATTGTGAAAAAAAATTTTAGTTGGAAGTGCCAAATATGAATAAATTTATTTGAAATCAACATCGATTTTTTTTTATTTTGTTGAGTATTTTTGTTGTAGGATCTATATTTGAGTAAATTTAGATAAAAATAACTTCAATTTTTTGGATTGTGCAAAAAATTTTAGTTGGAAGTGTCAAATTTTAATAAATTTCTTTGAAACCAACTTCGATTTTTTTGGATTTTGTCGAGTATTTTTGTTGTAGGATGTATATTTGAGTAAATTTAGATGAAACTAACGACCATTTTTTGGATTGGGAAGAAAATTTTAGTTGGAAGTGTCAAATTTTAATCAATTTATTTGAAATCAACTTCGTTTTTTTTGGATTTTGTTGAGTATTTTTTGTAGGATCTATATTTGAGTAAATTTAGATGAAAATAACTTCAATTTTTAGGATTGTGAAAAAAATTTTAGTTGGAAGTGTCAAATTTTTATAAATTTATTTGAAACCAACTTCGATTTTTTTGGATATTGTTGCGTATTTTTTTGTAGGATCTATATTTGAGTAAATTTAGATGAAAATAACTTCAATTTTTAGGATTGTGAAAAAAATTTTAGTTGGAAATGTCAAATTTTAATAAATTTATTTGAAATCAACTTCGATTCTTTTGGATTTTGTCGAGTATTTTTGTTGTAGGATCTATATTTGAGTAAATTTAGATAAATATAACTTCAATTTTTTGGATTGTGCAAAAAATTTTAGTGGAAGTGTCAAATTTTAATAAATTTATTTGATATCAACTTCGATTTTTTTGGATATTGTTGAGTATTTTTGTTGTAGGATCTATATTTGAGTAAATTTAGATGAAAATAACTTCAATTTTTTGGATTGTGAAAAAAATTTTAGTCGGAAGTGTCAAATTTTAATAAATTTATTCGAAATCAACTTCGTTTTTTTTTTGGATTTTGTTGATTATTTTTGGTAGGATCTATATTTGAGTAAATTTAGATGAAAATAACTTCAATTTTTAGGATTGTGAAAAAAATTTTAGTTGGAAGTGTCAAATTTTAATAAATTTCTTTGAAACCAACTTCGATTTTTTTGGATTTTGTCGAGTATTTTTGTTGTAGGATGTATATTTGAGTAAATTTAGATGAAACTAACGACCATTTTTTGGATTGGGAAGAAAATTTTAGTTGGAAGTGTCAAATTTTAATCAATTTATTTGAAATCAACTTCGTTTTTTTTGGATTTTGTTGAGTATTTTTTGTAGGATCTATATTTGAGTAAATTTAGATGAAAATAACTTCAATTTTTAGGATTGTGAAAAAAATTTTAGTTGGAAGTGTCAAATTTTTATAAATTTATTTGAAACCAACTTCGATTTTTTTGGATATTGTTGAGTATTTTTTTGTAGGATCTATATTTGAGTAAATTTAGATGAAAATAACTTCAATTTTTAGGATTGTGAAAAAAATTTTAGTTGGAAATGTCAAATTTTAATAAATTTATTTGAAATCAACTTCGATTCTTTTGGATTTTGTCGAGTATTTTTGTTGTAGGATCTATATTTGAGTAAATTTAGATAAAAATAACTTCAATTTTTTGGATTGTGCAAAAAATTTTAGTGGAAATGTCAAATTTTAATAAATTTATTTGATATCAACTTCGATTTTTTTGGATATTGTTGAGTATTTTTGTTGTAGGATCTATATTTGAGTAAATTTAGATGAAAATAACTTCAATTTTTTGGATTGTGAAAAAAATTTTAGTCGGAAGTGTCAAATTTTAATAAATTTATTCGAAATCAACTTCGTTTTTTTTTTGGATTTTGTTGATTATTTTTGGTAGGATCTATATTTGAGTAAATTTAGATGAAAATAACTTCAATTTTTAGGATTGTGAAAAAAAATTTAGTTGGAAATGTCAAATTTTAATAAATTTATTTGAAATCAACTTCGATTCTTTTGGATTTTGTCGAGTATTTTTGGTGTAGGATGTATATTTGAGTAAATTTAGATGAAAATAACTTCAATTTTTTGGATTGTGAAAAAAAATTTTAGTGGAGTGTCAAATTTTAATAAATTTATTTGATATCAACTTCGATTTTTTTGGATATTGTTGAGTATTTTTGTTGTAGGATCTATATTTGAGTAAATTTAGATGAAAATAACTTCAATTTTTTGGATTGTGAAAAAAATTTTAGTCGGAAGTGTCAAATTTTAATAAATTTATTCGAAATCAACTTCGTTTTTTTTTGGATTTTGTTGATTATTTTTGGTAGGATCTATATTTGAGTAAATTTAGATGAAAATAACTTCAATTTTTAGGATTGTGAAAAAAATTTTAGTTGGAAGTGTCAAATTTTAATAAATTTCTTTGAAACCAACTTCGATTTTTTTGGATTTTGTCGAGTATTTTTGTTGTAGGATGTATATTTGAGTAAATTTAGATGAAACTAACGACCATTTTTTGGATTGGGAAGAAAATTTTAGTTGGAAGTGTCAAATTTTAATCAATTTATTTGAAATCAACTTCGTTTTTTTTGGATTTTGTTGAGTATTTTTTGTAGGATCTATATTTGAGTAAATTTAGATGAAAATAACTTCAATTTTTAGGATTGTGAAAAAAATTTTAGTTGGAAGTGTCAAATTTTTATAAATTTATTTGAAACCAACTTCGATTTTTTTGGATATTGTTGAGTATTTTTTTGTAGGATCTATATTTGAGTAAATTTAGATGAAAATAACTTCAATTTTTAGGATTGTGAAAAAAATTTTAGTTGGAAATGTCAAATTTTAATAAATTTATTTGAAATCAACTTCGATTCTTTTGGATTTTGTCGAGTATTTTTGTTGTAGGATCTATATTTGAGTAAATTTAGATAAAAATAACTTCAATTTTTTGGATTGTGCAAAAAATTTTAGTGGAAGTGTCAAATTTTAATAAATTTATTTGATATCAACTTCGATTTTTTTGGATATTGTTGAGTATTTTTGTTGTAGGATCTATATTTGAGTAAATTTAGATGAAAATAACTTCAATTTTTTGGATTGTGAAAAAAATTTTAGTCGGAAGTGTCAAATTTTAATAAATTTATTCGAAATCAACTTCGTTTTTTTTTTGGATTTTGTTGATTATTTTTGGTAGGATCTATATTTGAGTAAATTTAGATGAAAATAACTTCAATTTTTAGGATTGTGAAAAAAATTTTAGTTGGAAGTGTCAAATTTTAATAAATTTATTTGAAACCAACTTCGATTTTTTTGGATTTTGTCGATTATTTTTGGTAGGATCTATATTTGAGTAAATTTAGATGAAAATAACTTCAATTTTTAGGATTGTGAAAAAAATTTTAGTTGGAAGTGTCAAATTTTAATAAATTTATTTGAAACCAACTTCGATTTTTTTGGATTTTGTCGAGTATTTTTGTTGTAGGATGTATATTTGAGTAAATTTAGATGAAACTAACGACCATTTTTTGGATTGTGAAGAAAATTTTAATGGAAGTGTCAAATTTTAATCAATTTTTTTGGAATCAACTTCGTTTTTTTTGGATTTTGTTGAGTATTTTTTGTAGGATCTATATTTGAGTAAATTTAGATGAAAATAACTTCAATTTTTAGGATTGTGAAAAAAATTTTAGTTGGAAGTGTCAAATTTTTATAAATTTATTTGAAACCAACTTCGAGTTTTTTTGGATTTTGTCGAGTATTTTTGTTGTAGGATTTATATTTGAGTAAATTTAGATGAAAATAACGACAATATTTTGGATTGTCAAAAATATTTGAGTTGGAAATGCCAAATTTTAATAAGTTTATTTGAAACCAACTTCGATTTTTTTGGATATTGTTGAGTATTTTTTTGTAGGATCTATATTTGAGTAAATTTAGATGAAAATAACTTCAATTTTTAGGATTGTGAAAAAAATTTTAGTTGGAAATGTCAAATTTTAATAAATTTATTTGAAATCAACTTCGATTCTTTTGGATTTTGTCGAGTATTTTTGGTGTAGGATGTATATTTGAGTAAATTTAGATGAAAATAACTTCAATTTTTTGGATTGTGAAAAAAAATTTTAGTTGGAAGTGCCAAATTTGAATAAATTTATTTGAAATCAACTTCGATTTTTTTTTATTTTGTTGAGTATTTTTGTTGTAGGATCTATATTTGAGTAAATTTAGATAAAAATAACTTCAATTTTTTGGATTGTGCAAAAAATTTTAGTGGAAGTGTCAAATTTTAATAAATTTATTTGATATCAACTTCGATTTTTTTGGATATTGTTGAGTATTTTTGTTGTAGGATCTATATTTGAGTAAATTTAGATGAAAATAACTTCAATTTTTTGGATTGTGAAAAAAATTTTAGTCGGAAGTGTCAAATTTTAATAAATTTATTCGAAATCAACTTCGTTTTTTTTTGGATTTTGTTGAGTATTTTTGTTGTAGGATGTATATTTGAGTATATTTAGATGAAAATAACTTCAATTTTTTGGATTGTGAAAAAAATTTTAGTTGGAAGTGTCAAATTTTAATAAATTTCGTTGAAACCAACGTCGATTTTTTTGGATATTGTTGAGTATTTTTTTGTAGGATCTATATTTGAGTAAATTTAGATGAAAATAACTTCAATTTTTAGGATTGTGAAAAAAATTTTAGTTTGAAATGTCAAATTTTAATAAATTTATTTGAAATCAACTTCGATTCTTTTGGATTTTGTCGAGTATTTTTGGTGTAGGATGTATATTTGAGTAAATTTAGATGAAAATAACTTCAATTTTTGGGATTGTCAAAAAAATTTGAGTTGGAAATGCCAAATTTTAATAAATTTATTTGAAATCAACTTCGAATTTTTTTTATTTTGTTGAGTATTTTTGTTGTAGGATCTATATTTGAGTAAATTTAGATAAAAAAAAATTCAATTTTTTGGATTGTGCAAAAAATTTTAGTGGAAGTGTCAAATTTTAATAAATTTATTTGATATCAACTTCGATTTTTTTGGATATTGTTGAGTATTTTTGTTGTAGGATCTATATTTGAGTAAATTTAGATGAAAATAACTTCAATTTTTTGGATTGTGAAAAAAATTTTAGTCGGAAGTGTCAAATTTTAATAAATTTATTTGAAATCAACTTCGTTTTTTTTTTGATTTTGTTGATTATTTTTGGTAGGATATATATTTGAGTAAATTTAGATGAAAATAACTTCAATTTTTAGGATTGTGAAAAAAATTTTAGTTGGAAGTGTCAAATTTTAATAAATTTATTTGAAACCAACTTCGATTTTTTTGGATTTTGTCGATTATTTTTGTTGTAGGATCTATATTTGAGTAAATTTAGATGAAAATAACTTCAAATTTTAGGATTGTGAAAAAAATTTTAGTTGGAAGTGTCAAATTTTAATAAATTTATTTGAAATCAACTTGGATGATTTTGGATTTTGTCGAGTATTTTTGTTGTAGGATGTATATTTGAGTAAATTTAGATGAAACTAACGACCATTTTTTGGATCGTGAAGAAAATTTTAGTTGGAAGTGTCAAATTTTAATCAATATATTTGAAACCAACTTCGATTTTTTTGGATTTTGTCGAGTATTTTGGGTGTAGGATGTATATTTGAGTAAATTTAGATGAAAATAACTTCAATTTTTTGGATTGTGAAAAAAATTTTAGTCGGAAGTGTCAAATTTTAATAAATTTATTTGAAATCAACATCGATTTTTTTGGATTTTGTCGAGTATTTTTGTTGTAGGATGTATTTTTGAGTAAATTTATATGAAAATAATGACAATTTTTGGGATTGTCAAAAAAATTTGAGTTGGAAATGCCAAATTTTAATAAATTTATTTGAAACCAACTTCGATTTTTCTCGACTATGTTGAGTTTTTTTGATAGAGAAGCTTAATTTGAGTAATTTCAGTTGAAATTAAGTTCGATTTTTTGGATTTTATCACCATTTTTGTCAAATGTTAATAAATTTATTTGAAATCAACTTGGATGATTTTGGATTTTGTTCAGTATTTTTGTTGTAGGATCTATATTTGAGTAAATTTGAATGAAAAAACGACAATTTTTTGGATTGTGAAAAAAATTTTAGTTGGAAGTGTCAAATTTTAATTAATTTATTTGAAACCAACTTCGATATTTTTTGGATTTTGTCGAGTATTTTTGTTGCAGGATGTATATTTGAGTAAATTTACATGAAAATAACACCAATTTCTTGGATAGTAAAAAAAAATTTTAGTTGGAAGTGTCAAATTTTAATAAATTTATTTGAAACCAACTTCGAGTTTGTTTTTATTTTGTCGAGTATTTTTGTTGTAGGATGTATATTTGAGTAAATTTAGATGAAAATAACGAAAAATTTTTTGGATTGGGAAAAAATTGTATTTGGAAGTGTCAAATTTTAATAAATTTATTTGAAACCAACTTCGATTTTTTTTTGGATTTTGTCGAGTATTTTTGTTGCAGGATGTATATTAGAGTAAATTTAGCTGAAAATAACGACAATTTTTTGGATAGTGAAAAAAAATTTTAGTTGGAAGTGTCAAATTTTTATAAATTTATTTGAAACCAACATCGATTTTTCTCGACTATGTTGAGGTTTTTTGATAGAGAAGCTTAATTTGAGTAATTTCAGTTGAATTTAACTTCGATTTTATGGATTTTGTCACTATTTTTGTCAAATTTTAATAAATTTATTTGAAATCAACTTGGATTATTTTGGATTTTGTCGAGTATTTTTGTTGTAGGATCTATATTTCAGTAAATTTGGATGAAAATAACGACAATTTTTTGGATTGTGAAAAAAATTTTAGTTGGAAGTGTCAAATTTTAATTAATTTATTTGAAACCAACTTCGATATTTTTTGGATTTTGTCGAGTATTTTTGTTGTAGGATGTATTTTTGAGTAAATTTATATGAAAATAACGACAATTTTTGCGATTGGCAAAAAAATTTGAGTTGGAAATGCCAAATTTTAATAAATTTATTTGAAACCAACTTCGATTTTTCTCGACTATGTTGAGTTTTTTTGATAGAGAAGCTTAATTTGAGTAATTTCAGTTGAAATTAACTTCGATTTTTTGGATTTTGTCACCATTTTTGTCAAATGTTAATAAATTTATTTGAAATCAACTTGGATGATTTTGGATTTTGTTGAGTATTTTTGTTGTAGGATCTATATTTGAGTAAATTTGGATGAAAACAACGACAATTTTTTGGATTGTGAAGAAAATTTTAGTTGGAAGTGTCAAATTTTAATAAATTTATTTGAGGCCAACTTCGATTTTTTTGGATTTTGTCGAGTATTTTTTGTAGGATCTATATTTGAGTAAATTTAGATGAAAATAACTTCAATTTTTAGGTTTGTGAAAAAAATTTTAGTTGGAAATGTCAAATTTTAATCAATTTATTTGAAATCAACTTCGTTTTTTTTTTATTTTGTTGAGTATTTTTTGTAGGATCTATATTTGAGTAAATTTAGATGAAAATAACTTCAATTTTTAGGATTGTGAAAAAAATTTTAGTTGGAAGTGTCAAATTTTTATAAATTTATTTGAAACCAACTTCGAGTTTTTTTGGATTTTGTCGAGTATTTTTGTTGTAGGATTTATATTTGAGTAAATTTAGATGAAAATAACGACAATATTTTGGATTGTCAAAAATATTTGAGTTGGAAATGCCAAATTTTAATAAGTTTATTTGAAACCAACTTCGATTTTTTTGGATATTGTTGAGTATTTTTTTGTAGGATCTATATTTGAGTAAATTTAGATGAAAATAACTTCAATTTTTAGGATTGTGAAAAAAATTTTAGTTGGAAATGTCAAATTTTAATAAATTTATTTGAAATCAACTTCGATTCTTTTGGATTTTGTCGAGTATTTTTGGTGTAGGATGTATATTTGAGTAAATTTAGATGAAAATAACTTCAATTTTTTGGATTGTGAAAAAATATTTTAGTTGGAAGTGCCAAATTTGAATAAATTTATTTGAAATCAACTTCGATTTTTTTTTATTTTGTTGAGTATTTTTGTTGTAGGATCTATATTTGAGTAAATTTAGATAAAAATAACTTCAATTTTTTGGATTGTGCAAAAAATTTTAGTGGAAGTGTCAAATTTTAATAAATTTATTTGATATCAACTTCGATTTTTTTGGATATTGTTGAGTATTTTTGTTGTAGGATCTATATTTGAGTATATTTAGATGAAAATAACTTCAATTTTTTGGATTGTGAAAAAAATTTTAGTTGGAAGTGTCAAATTTTAATAAATTTCGTTGAAACCAACGTCGATTTTTTTTGGATTTTGTCGAGTATTTTTGTTGTAGGATGTATATTTGAGTAAATTTAGATGAAAATAACTTCAATTTTTTGGATTGGGAAAAAATTTTAGTTAGAAGTGTCAAATTTTAATAAATTTATTTGAGGCCAACTTCGATTTTTTTGGATTTTGTCGAGTATTTTTGTTGTAGGATGTATTTTTGAGTAAATTTATATGAAAATAATGACAATTTTTGGGATTGTCAAAAAAATTTGAGTTGGAAATGCCAAATTTTAATAAATTTATTTGAAACCAACTTCGATTTTTCTCGACTATGTTGAGTTTTTTTGATAGAGAAGCTTAATTTGAGTAATTTCAGTTGAAATTAAGTTCGATTTTTTGGATTTTGTCACCATTTTTGTCAAATGTTAATAAATTTATTTGAAATCAACTTGGATGATTTTGGATTTTGTTCAGTATTTTTGTTGTAGGATCTATATTTGAGTAAATTTGAATGAAAAAACGACAATTTTTTGGATTGTGAAAAAAATTTTAGTTGGAAGTGTCAAATTTTAATTAATTTATTTGAAACCAACTTCGATATTTTTTGGATTTTGTCGAGTATTTTTGTTGCAGGATGTATATTTGAGTAAATTTACATGAAAATAACGACAATTTTTGGATAGTAAAAAAAAATTTTAGTTGGAAGTGTCAAATTTTAATAAATTTATTTGAAACCAACTTCGAGTTTTTTTTTATTTTGTCGAGTATTTTTGTTGTAGGATGTATATTTGAGTAAATTTAGATGAAAATAACGAAAAATTTTTTGGATTGGGAAAAAATTGTATTTGGAAGTGTCAAATTTTAATAAATTTATTTGAAACCAACTTCGATTTTTTTTTGGATTTTGTCGAGTATTTTTGTTGCAGGATGTATATTAGAGTAAATTTAGCTGAAAATAACGACAATTTTTTGGATAGTGAAAAAAAATTTTAGTTGGAAGTGTCAAATGTTTATAAATTTATTTGAAACCAACATCGATTTTTCTCGACTATGTTGAGGTTTTTTGATAGAGAAGCTTAATTTGAGTAATTTCAGTTGAATTTAACTTCGATTTTATGGATTTTGTCACTATTTTTGTCAAATTTTAATAAATTTATTTGAAATCAACTTGGATTATTTTGGATTTTGTCGAGTATTTTTGTTGTAGGATCTATATTTCAGTAAATTTGGATGAAAAAACGACAATTTTTTGGATTGTGAAAAAAATTTTAGTTGGAAGTGTCAAATTTTAATTAATTTATTTGAAACCAACTTCGATATTTTTTGGATTTTGTCGAGTATTTTTGTTGCAGGATGTATATTTGAGTAGATTTACATGAAAATAACACCAATTTTTTGGATAGTAAAAAAAAATTTTAGTTGGAAGTGTCAAATTTTAATAAATTTATTTGAAACCAACTTCGAGTTTTTTTTTATTTTGTCGAGTATTTTTGTTGTAGGATGTATATTTGAGTAAATTTAGATGAAAATAACGAAAAATTTTTTGGATTGGGAAAAAATTGTATTTGGAAGTGTCAAATTTTAATAAATTTATTTGAAACCAACTTCGATTTTTTTTTGGATTTTGTCGAGTATTTTTGTTGCAGGATGTATATTAGAGTAAATTTAGCTGAAAATAACGACAATTTTTTGGATCGTGAAGAAAATTTTAGTTGGAAGTGTCAAATTTTAATCAATATATTTGAAACCAACTTCGATTTTTTTGGATTTTGTCGAGTATTTTGGGTGTAGGATGTATATTTGAGTAAATTTAGATGAAAATAACTTCAATTTTTTGGATTGTGAAAAAAATTTTAGTCGGAAGTGTCAAATTTTAATAAATTTATTTGAAATCAACATCGATTTTTTTGGATTTTGTCGAGTATTTTTGTTGTAGGATGTATTTTTGAGTAAATTTATATGAAAATAATGACAATTTTTGGGATTGTCAAAAAAATTTGAGTTGGAAATGCCAAATTTTAATAAATTTATTTGAAACCAACTTCGATTTTTCTCGACTATGTTGAGTTTTTTTGATAGAGAAGCTTAATTTGAGTAATTTCAGTTGAAATTAAGTTCGATTTTTTGGATTTTATCACCATTTTTGTCAAATGTTAATAAATTTATTTGAAATCAACTTGGATGATTTTGGATTTTGTTCAGTATTTTTGTTGTAGGATCTATATTTGAGTAAATTTGAATGAAAAAACGACAATTTTTTGGATTGTGAAAAAAATTTTAGTTGGAAGTGTCAAATTTTAATTAATTTATTTGAAACCAACTTCGATATTTTTTGGATTTTGTCGAGTATTTTTGTTGCAGGATGTATATTTGAGTAAATTTACATGAAAATAACACCAATTTCTTGGATAGTAAAAAAAAATTTTAGTTGGAAGTGTCAAATTTTAATAAATTTATTTGAAACCAACTTCGAGTTTGTTTTTATTTTGTCGAGTATTTTTGTTGTAGGATGTATATTTGAGTAAATTTAGATGAAAATAACGAAAAATTTTTTGGATTGGGAAAAAATTGTATTTGGAAGTGTCAAATTTTAATAAATTTATTTGAAACCAACTTCGATTTTTTTTTGGATTTTGTCGAGTATTTTTGTTGCAGGATGTATATTAGAGTAAATTTAGCTGAAAATAACGACAATTTTTTGGATAGTGAAAAAAAATTTTAGTTGGAAGTGTCAAATTTTTATAAATTTATTTGAAACCAACATCGATTTTTCTCGACTATGTTGAGGTTTTTTGATAGAGAAGCTTAATTTGAGTAATTTCAGTTGAATTTAACTTCGATTTTATGGATTTTGTCACTATTTTTGTCAAATTTTAATAAATTTATTTGAAATCAACTTGGATTATTTTGGATTTTGTCGAGTATTTTTGTTGTAGGATCTATATTTCAGTAAATTTGGATGAAAATAACGACAATTTTTTGGATTGTGAAAAAAATTTTAGTTGGAAGTGTCAAATTTTAATTAATTTATTTGAAACCAACTTCGATATTTTTTGGATTTTGTCGAGTATTTTTGTTGTAGGATGTATTTTTGAGTAAATTTATATGAAAATAACGACAATTTTTGCGATTGGCAAAAAAATTTGAGTTGGAAATGCCAAATTTTAATAAATTTATTTGAAACCAACTTCGATTTTTCTCGACTATGTTGAGTTTTTTTGATAGAGAAGCTTAATTTGAGTAATTTCAGTTGAAATTAACTTCGATTTTTTGGATTTTGTCACCATTTTTGTCAAATGTTAATAAATTTATTTGAAATCAACTTGGATGATTTTGGATTTTGTTGAGTATTTTTGTTGTAGGATCTATATTTGAGTAAATTTGGATGAAAACAACGACAATTTTTTGGATTGTGAAGAAAATTTTAGTTGGAAGTGTCAAATTTTAATAAATTTATTTGAGGCCAACTTCGATTTTTTTGGATTTTGTCGAGTATTTTTTGTAGGATCTATATTTGAGTAAATTTAGATGAAAATAACTTCAATTTTTAGGTTTGTGAAAAAAATTTTAGTTGGAAATGTCAAATTTTAATCAATTTATTTGAAATCAACTTCGTTTTTTTTTTATTTTGTTGAGTATTTTTTGTAGGATCTATATTTGAGTAAATTTAGATGAAAATAACTTCAATTTTTAGGATTGTGAAAAAAATTTTAGTTGGAAGTGTCAAATTTTTATAAATTTATTTGAAACCAACTTCGAGTTTTTTTGGATTTTGTCGAGTATTTTTGTTGTAGGATTTATATTTGAGTAAATTTAGATGAAAATAACGACAATATTTTGGATTGTCAAAAATATTTGAGTTGGAAATGCCAAATTTTAATAAGTTTATTTGAAACCAACTTCGATTTTTTTGGATATTGTTGAGTATTTTTTTGTAGGATCTATATTTGAGTAAATTTAGATGAAAATAACTTCAATTTTTAGGATTGTGAAAAAAATTTTAGTTGGAAATGTCAAATTTTAATAAATTTATTTGAAATCAACTTCGATTCTTTTGGATTTTGTCGAGTATTTTTGGTGTAGGATGTATATTTGAGTAAATTTAGATGAAAATAACTTCAATTTTTTGGATTGTGAAAAAATATTTTAGTTGGAAGTGCCAAATTTGAATAAATTTATTTGAAATCAACTTCGATTTTTTTTTATTTTGTTGAGTATTTTTGTTGTAGGATCTATATTTGAGTAAATTTAGATAAAAATAACTTCAATTTTTTGGATTGTGCAAAAAATTTTAGTGGAAGTGTCAAATTTTAATAAATTTATTTGATATCAACTTCGATTTTTTTGGATATTGTTGAGTATTTTTGTTGTAGGATCTATATTTGAGTATATTTAGATGAAAATAACTTCAATTTTTTGGATTGTGAAAAAAATTTTAGTTGGAAGTGTCAAATTTTAATAAATTTCGTTGAAACCAACGTCGATTTTTTTTGGATTTTGTCGAGTATTTTTGTTGTAGGATGTATATTTGAGTAAATTTAGATGAAAATAACTTCAATTTTTTGGATTGGGAAAAAATTTTAGTTAGAAGTGTCAAATTTTAATAAATTTATTTGAGGCCAACTTCGATTTTTTTGGATTTTGTCGAGTATTTTTGTTGTAGGATGTATTTTTGAGTAAATTTATATGAAAATAATGACAATTTTTGGGATTGTCAAAAAAATTTGAGTTGGAAATGCCAAATTTTAATAAATTTATTTGAAACCAACTTCGATTTTTCTCGACTATGTTGAGTTTTTTTGATAGAGAAGCTTAATTTGAGTAATTTCAGTTGAAATTAAGTTCGATTTTTTGGATTTTGTCACCATTTTTGTCAAATGTTAATAAATTTATTTGAAATCAACTTGGATGATTTTGGATTTTGTTCAGTATTTTTGTTGTAGGATCTATATTTGAGTAAATTTGAATGAAAAAACGACAATTTTTTGGATTGTGAAAAAAATTTTAGTTGGAAGTGTCAAATTTTAATTAATTTATTTGAAACCAACTTCGATATTTTTTGGATTTTGTCGAGTATTTTTGTTGCAGGATGTATATTTGAGTAAATTTACATGAAAATAACGACAATTTTTGGATAGTAAAAAAAAATTTTAGTTGGAAGTGTCAAATTTTAATAAATTTATTTGAAACCAACTTCGAGTTTTTTTTTATTTTGTCGAGTATTTTTGTTGTAGGATGTATATTTGAGTAAATTTAGATGAAAATAACGAAAAATTTTTTGGATTGGGAAAAAATTGTATTTGGAAGTGTCAAATTTTAATAAATTTATTTGAAACCAACTTCGATTTTTTTTTGGATTTTGTCGAGTATTTTTGTTGCAGGATGTATATTAGAGTAAATTTAGCTGAAAATAACGACAATTTTTTGGATAGTGAAAAAAAATTTTAGTTGGAAGTGTCAAATGTTTATAAATTTATTTGAAACCAACATCGATTTTTCTCGACTATGTTGAGGTTTTTTGATAGAGAAGCTTAATTTGAGTAATTTCAGTTGAATTTAACTTCGATTTTATGGATTTTGTCACTATTTTTGTCAAATTTTAATAAATTTATTTGAAATCAACTTGGATTATTTTGGATTTTGTCGAGTATTTTTGTTGTAGGATCTATATTTCAGTAAATTTGGATGAAAAAACGACAATTTTTTGGATTGTGAAAAAAATTTTAGTTGGAAGTGTCAAATTTTAATTAATTTATTTGAAACCAACTTCGATATTTTTTGGATTTTGTCGAGTATTTTTGTTGCAGGATGTATATTTGAGTAGATTTACATGAAAATAACACCAATTTTTTGGATAGTAAAAAAAAATTTTAGTTGGAAGTGTCAAATTTTAATAAATTTATTTGAAACCAACTTCGAGTTTTTTTTTATTTTGTCGAGTATTTTTGTTGTAGGATGTATATTTGAGTAAATTTAGATGAAAATAACGAAAAATTTTTTGGATTGGGAAAAAATTGTATTTGGAAGTGTCAAATTTTAATAAATTTATTTGAAACCAACTTCGATTTTTTTTTGGATTTTGTCGAGTATTTTTGTTGCAGGATGTATATTAGAGTAAATTTAGCTGAAAATAACGACAATTTTTTGGATAGTGAAAAAAAATTTTAGTTGGAAGTGTCAAATTTTTATAAATTTATTTGAAACCAACATCGATTTTTCTCGACTATGTTGAGGTTTTTTGATAGAGAAGCTTAATTTGAGTAATTTCAGTTGAATTTAACTTCGATTTTATGGATTTTGTCACTATTTTTGTCAAATTTTAATAAATTTATTTGAAATCAACTTGGATTATTTTGGATTTTGTCGAGTATTTTTGTTGTAGGATCTATATTTCAGTAAATTTGGATGAAAATAACGACAATTTTTTGGATTGTGAAAAAAATTTTAGTTGGAAGTGTCAAATTTTAATTAATTTATTTGAAACCAACTTCGATATTTTTTGGATTTTGTCGAGTATTTTTGTTGTAGGATGTATTTTTGAGTAAATTTATATGAAAATAACGACAATTTTTGCGATTGGCAAAAAAATTTGAGTTGGAAATGCCAAATTTTAATAAATTTATTTGAAACCAACTTCGATTTTTCTCGACTATGTTGAGTTTTTTTGATAGAGAAGCTTAATTTGAGTAATTTCAGTTGAAATTAACTTCGATTTTTTGGATTTTGTCACAATTTTTGTCAAATGTTAATAAATTTATTTGAAATCAACTTGGATGATTTTGGATTTTGTTGAGTATTTTTGTTGTAGGATCTATATTTGAGTAAATTTGGATGAAAACAACGACAATTTTTTGGATTGTGAAGAAAATTTTAGTTGGAAGTGTCAAATTTTAATAAATTTATTTGAGGCCAACTTCGATTTTTTTGGATTTTGTCGAGTATTTTTTTGTAGGATCTATATTTGAGTAAATTTAGATGAAAATAACTTCAATTTTTAGGATTGTGAAAAAAATTTTAGTTGGAAATGTCAAATTTTAATCAATTTATTTGAAATCAACTTCGTTTTTTTTTTATTTTGTTCAGTATTTTTTGTAGGATCTATATTTGAGTAAATTTAGATGAAAATAACTTCAATTTTTAGGATCGTGAAAAAAATTTTAGTTGGAAGTGTCAAATTTTAATAAATTTATTTGAAACCAACTTCGATTTTTTTTTATTTTGTTGAGTATTTTTGTTGTAGGATCTATATTTGAGTAAATTTAGATAAAAATAACTTCAATTTTTTGGATTGTGCAAAAAATTTTAGTGGAAGTGTCAAATTTTAATAAATTTATTTGATATCAACTTCGATTTTTTTGGATATTGTTGAGTATTTTTGTTGTAGGATCTATATTTGAGTATATTTAGATGAAAATAACTTCAATTTTTTGGATTGTGAAAAAAATTTTAGTTGGAAGTGTCAAATTTTAATAAATTTCGTTGAAACCAACGTCGATTTTTTTTGGATTTTGTCGAGTATTTTTGTTGTAGGATGTATTTTTGAGTAAATTTATATGAAAATAACGACAATTTTTGCGATTGGCAAAAAAATTTGAGTTGGAAATGCCAAATTTTAATAAATTTATTTGAAACCAACTTCGATTTTTCTCGACTATGTTGAGTTTTTTTGATAGAGAAGCTTAATTTGAGTAATTTCAGTTGAAATTAAGTTCGATTTTTTGGATTTTGTCACCATTTTTGTCAAATGTTAATAAATTTATTTGAAATCAACTTGGATGATTTTGGATTTTGTTCAGTATTTTTGTTGTAGGATCTATATTTGAGTAAATTTGAATGAAAAAACGACAATTTTTTGGATTGTGAAAAAAATTTTAGTTGGAAGTGTCAAATTTTAATTAATTTATTTGAAACCAACTTCGATATTTTTTGGATTTTGTCGAGTATTTTTGTTGCAGGATGTATATTTGAGTAAATTTACATGAAAATAACGACAATTTTTGGATAGTAAAAAAAAATTTTAGTTGGAAGTGTCAAATTTTAATAAATTTATTTGAAACCAACTTCGAGTTTTTTTTTATTTTGTCGAGTATTTTTGTTGTAGGATGTATATTTGAGTAAATTTAGATGAAAATAACGAAAAATTTTTTGGATTGGGAAAAAATTGTATTTGGAAGTGTCAAATTTTAATAAATTTATTTGAAACCAACTTCGATTTTTTTTTGGATTTTGTCGAGTATTTTTGTTGCAGGATGTATATTAGAGTAAATTTAGCTGAAAATAACGACAATTTTTTGGATAGTGAAAAAAAATTTTAGTTGGAAGTGTCAAATGTTTATAAATTTATTTGAAACCAACATCGATTTTTCTCGACTATGTTGAGGTTTTTTGATAGAGAAGCTTAATTTGAGTAATTTCAGTTGAATTTAACTTCGATTTTATGGATTTTGTCACTATTTTTGTCAAATTTTAATAAATTTATTTGAAATCAACTTGGATTATTTTGGATTTTGTCGAGTATTTTTGTTGTAGGATCTATATTTCAGTAAATTTGGATGAAAAAACGACAATTTTTTGGATTGTGAAGAAAATTTTAGTTGGAAGTGTCAAATTTTAATTAATTTATTTGAAACCAACTTCGATTTTTTTGGATTTTGTCGAGTATTTTTGTTGCAGGATGTATATTTGAGTAGATTTACATGAAAATAACACCAATTTTTTGGATAGTAAAAAAAAATTTTAGTTGGAAGTGTCAAATTTTAATAAATTTATTTGAAACCAACTTCGAGTTTTTTTTTATTTTGTCGAGTATTTTTGTTGTAGGATGTATATTTGAGTAAATTTAGATGAAAATAACGAAAAATTTTTTGGATTGGGAAAAAATTGTATTTGGAAGTGTCAAATTTTAATAAATTTATTTGAAACCAACTTCGATTTTTTTTTGGATTTTGTCGAGTATTTTTGTTGCAGGATGTATATTAGAGTAAATTTAGCTGAAAATAACGACAATTTTTTGGATAGTGAAAAAAAATTTTAGTTGGAAGTGTCAAATTTTTATAAATTTATTTGAAACCAACATCGATTTTTCTCGACTATGTTGAGGTTTTTTGATAGAGAAGCTTAATTTGAGTAATTTCAGTTGAATTTAACTTCGATTTTATGGATTTTGTCACTATTTTTGTCAAATTTTAATAAATTTATTTGAAATCAACTTGGATTATTTTGGATTTTGTCGAGTATTTTTGTTGTAGGATCTATATTTCAGTAAATTTGGATGAAAATAACGACAATTTTTTGGATTGTGAACAAAATTTTAGTTGGAAGTGTCAAATTTTAATTAATTTATTTGAAACCAACTTCGATATTTTTTGGATTTTGTCGAGTATTTTTGTTGTAGGATGTATTTTTGAGTAAATTTATATGAAAATAACGACAATTTTTGCGATTGGCAAAAAAATTTGAGTTGGAAATGCCAAATTTTAATAAATTTATTTGAAACCAACTTCGATTTTTCTCGACTATGTTGAGTTTTTTTGATAGAGAAGCTTAATTTGAGTAATTTCAGTTGAAATTAACTTCGATTTTTTGGATTTTGTCACAATTTTTGTCAAATGTTAATAAATTTATTTGAAATCAACTTGGATGATTTTGGATTTTGCTGAGTATTTTTGTTGTAGGATCTATATTTGAGTAAATTTGGATGAAAACAACGACAATTTTTTGGATTGTGAAAAAAATTTTAGTTGGAAGTGTCAAATTTTAATAAATTTATTTGAAACCAACTTCGAGTTTTTTTTTATTTTGTCGAGTATTTTTGTTGCAGGATGTATATTAGAGTAAATTTAGCTGAAAATAACGACAATTTTTTGGATAGTGAAAAAAAATTTTAGTTGGAAGTGTCAAATTTTTATAAATTTATTTGAAACCAACATCGATTTTTCTCGACTATGTTGAGGTTTTTTGATAGAGAAGCTTAATTTGAGTAATTTCAGTTGAATTTAACTTCGATTTTATGGATTTTGTCACTATTTTTGTCAAATTTTAATAAATTTATTTGAAATCAACTTGGATTATTTTGGATTTTGTCGAGTATTTTTGTTGTAGGATCTATATTTCAGTAAATTTGGATGAAAATAACGACAATTTTTTGGATTGTGAAAAAAATTTTAGTTGGAAGTGTCAAATTTTAATTAATTTATTTGAAACCAACTTCGATATTTTTTGGATTTTGTCGAGTATTTTTGTTGTAGGATGTATTTTTGAGTAAATTTATATGAAAATAACGACAATTTTTGCGATTGGCAAAAAAATTTGAGTTGGAAATGCCAAATTTTAATAAATTTATTTGAAACCAACTTCGATTTTTCTCGACTATGTTGAGTTTTTTTGATAGAGAAGCTTAATTTGAGTAATTTCAGTTGAAATTAACTTCGATTTTTTGGATTTTGTCACAATTTTTGTCAAATGTTAATAAATTTATTTGAAATCAACTTGGATGATTTTGGATTTTGTTGAGTATTTTTGTTGTAGGATCTATATTTGAGTAAATTTGGATGAAAACAACGACAATTTTTTGGATTGTGAAGAAAATTTTAGTTGGAAGTGTCAAATTTTAATAAATTTATTTGAGGCCAACTTCGATTTTTTTGGATTTTGTCGAGTATTTTTTTGTAGGATCTATATTTGAGTAAATTTAGATGAAAATAACTTCAATTTTTAGGATTGTGAAAAAAATTTTAGTTGGAAATGTCAAATTTTAATCAATTTATTTGAAATCAACTTCGTTTTTTTTTTATTTTGTTGAGTATTTTTTGTAGGATCTATATTTGAGTAAATTTAGATGAAAATAACTTCAATTTTTAGGATCGTGAAAAAAATTTTAGTTGGAAGTGTCAAATTTTAATAAATTTATTTGAAACCAACTTCGATTTTTTTTTATTTTGTTGAGTATTTTTGTTGTAGGATCTATATTTGAGTAAATTTAGATAAAAATAACTTCAATTTTTTGGATTGTGCAAAAAATTTTAGTGGA
The DNA here is from genome assembly GCA_963932275.1 of Andrena praecox. Taxonomy (NCBI): domain Eukaryota; kingdom Metazoa; phylum Arthropoda; class Insecta; order Hymenoptera; family Andrenidae; genus Andrena; species Andrena praecox. The sequence goes on from OZ010730.1 coordinate 24,878,861, forward strand.
AGTGTCAAATTTTAATAAATTTATTTGATATCAACTTCGATTTTTTTGGATATTGTTGAGTATTTTTGTTGTAGGATCTATATTTGAGTATATTTAGATGAAAATAACTTCAATTTTTTGGATTGTGAAAAAAATTTTAGTTGGAAGTGTCAAATTTTAATAAATTTCGTTGAAACCAACGTCGATTTTTTTTGGATTTTGTCGAGTATTTTTGTTGTAGGATGTATATTTGAGTAAATTTAGATGAAAATAACTTCAATTTTTTGGATTGGGAAAAAATTTTAGTTAGAAGTGTCAAATTTTAATAAATTTATTTGAGGCCAACTTCGATTTTTTTTGATTTTGTCGAGTATTTTTGTTGTAGGATGTATTTTTGAGTAAATTTATATGAAAATAATGACAATTTTTGGGATTGTCAAAAAAATTTGAGTTGGAAATGCCAAATTTTAATAAATTTATTTGAAACCAACTTCGATTTTTCTCGACTATGTTGAGTTTTTTTGATAGAGAAGCTTAATTTGAGTAATTTCAGTTGAAATTAAGTTCGATTTTTTGGATTTTGTCACCATTTTTGTCAAATGTTAATAAATTTATTTGAAATCAACTTGGATGATTTTGGATTTTGTTCAGTATTTTTGTTGTAGGATCTATATTTGAGTAAATTTGAATGAAAAAACGACAATTTTTTGGATTGTGAAAAAAATTTTAGTTGGAAGTGTCAAATTTTAATTAATTTATTTGAAACCAACTTCGATATTTTTTGGATTTTGTCGAGTATTTTTGTTGCAGGATGTATATTTGAGTAAATTTACATGAAAATAACGACAATTTTTGGATAGTAAAAAAAAATTTTAGTTGGAAGTGTCAAATTTTAATAAATTTATTTGAAACCAACTTCGAGTTTTTTTTTATTTTGTCGAGTATTTTTGTTGTAGGATGTATATTTGAGTAAATTTAGATGAAAATAACGAAAAATTTTTTGGATTGGGAAAAAATTGTATTTGGAAGTGTCAAATTTTAATAAATTTATTTGAAACCAACTTCGATTTTTTTTTGGATTTTGTCGAGTATTTTTGTTGCAGGATGTATATTAGAGTAAATTTAGCTGAAAATAACGACAATTTTTTGGATAGTGAAAAAAAATTTTAGTTGGAAGTGTCAAATGTTTATAAATTTATTTGAAACCAACATCGATTTTTCTCGACTATGTTGAGGTTTTTTGATAGAGAAGCTTAATTTGAGTAATTTCAGTTGAATTTAACTTCGATTTTATGGATTTTGTCACTATTTTTGTCAAATTTTAATAAATTTATTTGAAATCAACTTGGATTATTTTGGATTTTGTCGAGTATTTTTGTTGTAGGATCTATATTTCAGTAAATTTGGATGAAAAAACGACAATTTTTTGGATTGTGAAAAAAATTTTAGTTGGAAGTGTCAAATTTTAATTAATTTATTTGAAACCAACTTCGATATTTTTTGGATTTTGTCGAGTATTTTTGTTGCAGGATGTATATTTGAGTAGATTTACATGAAAATAACACCAATTTTTTGGATAGTAAAAAAAAATTTTAGTTGGAAGTGTCAAATTTTAATAAATTTATTTGAAACCAACTTCGAGTTTTTTTTTATTTTGTCGAGTATTTTTGTTGTAGGATGTATATTTGAGTAAATTTAGATGAAAATAACGAAAAATTTTTTGGATTGGGAAAAAATTGTATTTGGAAGTGTCAAATTTTAATAAATTTATTTGAAACCAACTTCGATTTTTTTTTGGATTTTGTCGAGTATTTTTGTTGCAGGATGTATATTAGAGTAAATTTAGCTGAAAATAACGACAATTTTTTGGATAGTGAAAAAAAATTTTAGTTGGAAGTGTCAAATTTTTATAAATTTATTTGAAACCAACATCGATTTTTCTCGACTATGTTGAGGTTTTTTGATAGAGAAGCTTAATTTGAGTAATTTCAGTTGAATTTAACTTCGATTTTATGGATTTTGTCACTATTTTTGTCAAATTTTAATAAATTTATTTGAAATCAACTTGGATTATTTTGGATTTTGTCGAGTATTTTTGTTGTAGGATCTATATTTCAGTAAATTTGGATGAAAATAACGACAATTTTTTGGATTGTGAAAAAAATTTTAGTTGGAAGTGTCAAATTTTAATTAATTTATTTGAAACCAACTTCGATTTTTTTGGATTTTGTCGAGTATTTTTGTTGTAGGATGTATTTTTGAGTAAATTTATATGAAAATAATGACAATTTTTGGGATTGTCAAAAAAATTTGAGTTGGAAATGCCAAATTTTAATAAATTTATTTGAAACCAACTTCGATTTTTCTCGACTATGTTGAGTTTTTTTGATAGAGAAGCTTAATTTGAGTAATTTCAGTTGAAATTAAGTTCGATTTTTTGGATTTTGTCACCATTTTTGTCAAATGTTATTAAATTTATTTGAAATCAACTTGGATGATTTTGGATTTTGTTCAGTATTTTTGTTGTAGGATCTATATTTGAGTAAATTTGAATGAAAAAACGACAATTTTTTGGATTGTGAAAAAAATTTTAGTTGGAAGTGTCAAATTTTAATTAATTTATTTGAAACCAACTTCGATATTTTTTGGATTTTGTCGAGTATTTTTGTTGCAGGATGTATATTTGAGTAAATTTACATGAAAATAACGACAATTTTTTGGATAGTAAAAAAAAATTTTAGTTGGAAGTGTCAAATTTTAATAAATTTATTTGAAACCAACTTCGAGTTTTTTTTTATTTTGTCGAGTATTTTTGTTGTAGGATGTATATTTGAGTAAATTTAGATGCAAATAACGAAAAATTTTTTGGATTGGGAAAAAATTGTATTTGGAAGTGTCAAATTTTAATAAATTTATTTGAAACCAACTTCGATTTTTTTTTGGATTTTGTCGAGTATTTTTGTTGCAGGATGTATATTAGAGTAAATTTAGCTGAAAATAACGACAATTTTTTGGATAGTGAAAAAAAATTTTAGTTGGAAGTGTCAAATTTTTATAAATTTATTTGAAACCAACATCGATTTTTCTCGACTATGTTGAGGTTTTTTGATAGAGAAGCTTAATTTGAGTAATTTCAGTTGAATTTAACTTCGATTTTATGGATTTTGTCACTATTTTTGTCAAATTTTAATAAATTTATTTGAAATCAACTTGGATTATTTTGGATTTTGTCGAGTATTTTTGTTGTAGGATCTATATTTCAGTAAATTTGGATGAAAATAACGACAATTTTTTGGATTGTGAAAAAAATTTTAGTTGGAAGTGTCAAATTTTAATTAATTTATTTGAAACCAACTTCGATATTTTTTGGATTTTGTCGAGTATTTTTGTTGTAGGATGTATTTTTGAGTAAATTTATATGAAAATAACGACAATTTTTGCGATTGGCAAAAAAATTTGAGTTGGAAATGCCAAATTTTAATAAATTTATTTGAAACCAACTTCGATTTTTCTCGACTATGTTGAGTTTTTTTGATAGAGAAGCTTAATTTGAGTAATTTCAGTTGAAATTAAGTTCGATTTTTTGGATTTTGTCACCATTTTTGTCAAATGTTAATAAATTTATTTGAAATCAACTTGGATGATTTTGGATTTTGTTGAGTATTTTTGTTGTAGGATCTATATTTGAGTAAATTTGGATGAAAACAACGACAATTTTTTGGATTGTGAAGAAAATTTTAGTTGGAAGTGTCAAATTTTAATAAATTTATTTGAGGCCAACTTCGATTTTTTTGGATTTTGTCGAGTATTTTTTGTAGGATCTATATTTGAGTAAATTTAGATGAAAATAACTTCAATTTTTAGGATTGTGAAAAAAATTTTAGTTGGAAATGTCAAATTTTAATCAATTTATTTGAAATCAACTTCGTTTTTTTTTTATTTTGTTGAGTATTTTTTGTAGGATCTATATTTGAGTAAATTTAGATGAAAATAACTTCAATTTTTAGGATTGTGAAAAAAATTTTAGTTGGAAGTGTCAAATTTTTATAAATTTATTTGAAACCAACTTCGAGTTTTTTTGGATTTTGTCGAGTATTTTTGTTGTAGGATTTATATTTGAGTAAATTTAGATGAAAATAACGACAATATTTTGGATTGTCAAAAATATTTGAGTTGAAAATGCCAAATTTTAATAAGTTTATTTGAAACCAACTTCGATTTTTTTGGATATTGTTGAGTATTTTTTTGTAGGATCTATATTTGAGTAAATTTAGATGAAAATAACTTCAATTTTTAGGATTGTGAAAAAAATTTTAGTTGGAAATGTCAAATTTTAATAAATTTATTTGAAATCAACTTCGATTTTTTTGGATATTGTTGAGTATTTTTGTTGTAGGATGTATATTTGAGTAAATTTAGATGAAAATAACTTCCATTTTTAGGATTGTGAAAAAAATTTTAGTCGACAGTGTCAAATTTTAATAAATTTATTTGAAACCAACTTCGATTTTTTTGGTTTTTGTCGAGTATTTTTGGTGTAGGATGTATATTTGAGTAAATTTAGATGAAAATAACTTCAATTTTTAGGATTGTGAAAAAAATTGTAGTTGGAAGTGTCAAATTTTAATAAACTTATTTGAAAGCTACTTCGATTTTTTTGGATTTTGTTGAGTATTTTTTGTAGGATCTATATTTGAGTAAATTTAGATGAAAATAACTTCAAATTTTAGGATTGTGAAAAAAATTTTAGATGGAAGTGTCAAATTTTAATAAATTTATTTGAAACCAACTTCGATTTTTTTGGATTTTGTCGAGTATTTTTGTTGGAGGATGTATATTTGAGTAAATTTAGATGAAAATAACGACCATTTTTTGGATTGTGAAGAAAATTTTAGTTGGAAGTGTCAAATTTTAATAAATTTATTTGAAATCAACTTCGATTCTTTTGGATTTTGTCGAGTATTTTTGGTGTAGGATGTATATTTGAGTAAATTTAGATGAAAATAACTTCAATTTTTTGGATTGTGAAAAAAAATTTTAGTTGGAAGTGCCAAATTTGAATAAATTTATTTGAAATCAACTTCGATTTTTTTTTATTTTGTTGAGTATTTTTGTTGTAGGATCTATATTTGAGTAAATTTAGATAAAAATAACTTCAATTTTTTGGATTGTGCATAAAATTTTAGTTGGAAGTGTCAAATTTTAATAAATTTCGTTGAAACCAACGTCGATTTTTTTTGGATTTTGTCGAGTATTTTTGTTGTAGGTTGTATATTTGAGTAAATTTAGATGAAAATAACTTCAATTTTTTGGATTGGGAAAAAATTTTAGTTAGAAGTGTAAAACTTTAATAAATTTATTTGAAATCTACTTCGATTTTTTTGGATATTGTTGAGTATTTTTTTGTAGGATCTATATTTGAGTAAATTTAGATGAAAATAACTTCAATTTTTAGGATTGTGAAAAAAATTTTAGTTGGAAATGTCAAATTTTAATAAATTTATTTGAAATCAACTTCGATTCTTTTGGATTTTGTCGAGTATTTTTGGTGTAGGATGTATATTTGAGTAAATTTAGATGAAAATAACTTCAATTTTTTGGATTGTGAAAAAAAATTTTAGTTGGAAGTGCCAAATTTGAATAAATTTATTTGAAATCAACTTCGATTTTTTTTTATTTTGTTGAGTATTTTTGTTGTAGGATCTATATTTGAGTAAATTTAGATAAAAATAACTTCAATTTTTTGGATTGTGCAAAAAATTTTAGTGGAAGTGTCAAATTTTAATAAATTTATTTGAAATCAACTTCGATTTTTTTGGATATTGTCGAGTATTTTTGGTGTAGGATGTATATTTGAGTAAATTTAGATGAAAATTACTTCAATTTTTTGGATTGTGAAAAAAAATTTTAGTTGGAAGTGCCAAATTTGAATAAATTTATTTGAAATCAACATCGATTTTTTTTTTATTTTGTTGAGTATTGTTGTTGTAGGATCTATATTTGAGTAAATTTAGATGAAAATAACTTCAATTTTTTGGATTGGGAAAAAATTTAGTTAGAAGTGTCAAATTTTAATAAATTTATTTGAGGCCAACTTCGATTTTTTTGGATTTTGTCGAGTATTTTTGTTGTAGGATGTATTTTTGAGTAAATTTATATGAAAATAATGACAATTTTTGGGATTGTCAAAAAAATTTGAGTTGGAAATGCCAAATTTTAATAAATTTATTTGAAACCAACTTCGATTTTTCTCGACTATGTTGAGTTTTTTTGATAGAGAAGCTTAATTTGAGTAATTTCAGTTGAAATTAAGTTCGATTTTTTGGATTTTGTCACCATTTTTGTCAAATGTTAATAAATTTATTTGAAATCAACTTGGATGATTTTGGATTTTGTTCAGTATTTTTGTTGTAGGATCTATATTTGAGTAAATTTGAATGAAAAAACGACAATTTTTTGGATTGTGAAAAAAATTTTAGTTGGAAGTGTCAAATTTTAATTAATTTATTTGAAACCAACTTCGATATTTTTTGGATTTTGTCGAGTATTTTTGTTGCAGGATGTATATTTGAGTAAATTTACATGAAAATAACGACAATTTTTGGATAGTAAAAAAAAATTTTAGTTGGAAGTGTCAAATTTTAATAAATTTATTTGAAACCAACTTCGAGTTTTTTTTTATTTTGTCGAGTATTTTTGTTGTAGGATGTATATTTGAGTAAATTTAGATGAAAATAACGAAAAATTTTTTGGATTGGGAAAAAATTGTATTTGGAAGTGTCAAATTTTAATAAATTTATTTGAAACCAACTTCGATTTTTTTTTGGATTTTGTCGAGTATTTTTGTTGCAGGATGTATATTAGAGTAAATTTAGCTGAAAATAACGACAATTTTTTGGATAGTGAAAAAAAATTTTAGTTGGAAGTGTCAAATGTTTATAAATTTATTTGAAACCAACATCGATTTTTCTCGACTATGTTGAGGTTTTTTGATAGAGAAGCTTAATTTGAGTAATTTCAGTTGAATTTAACTTCGATTTTATGGATTTTGTCACTATTTTTGTCAAATTTTAATAAATTTATTTGAAATCAACTTGGATTATTTTGGATTTTGTCGAGTATTTTTGTTGTAGGATCTATATTTCAGTAAATTTGGATGAAAAAACGACAATTTTTTGGATTGTGAAAAAAATTTTAGTTGGAAGTGTCAAATTTTAATTAATTTATTTGAAACCAACTTCGATATTTTTTGGATTTTGTCGAGTATTTTTGTTGCAGGATGTATATTTGAGTAGATTTACATGAAAATAACACCAATTTTTTGGATAGTAAAAAAAAATTTTAGTTGGAAGTGTCAAATTTTAATAAATTTATTTGAAACCAACTTCGAGTTTTTTTTTATTTTGTCGAGTATTTTTGTTGTAGGATGTATATTTGAGTAAATTTAGATGAAAATAACGAAAAATTTTTTGGATTGGGAAAAAATTGTATTTGGAAGTGTCAAATTTTAATAAATTTATTTGAAACCAACTTCGATTTTTTTTTGGATTTTGTCGAGTATTTTTGTTGCAGGATGTATATTAGAGTAAATTTAGCTGAAAATAACGACAATTTTTTGGATAGTGAAAAAAAATTTTAGTTGGAAGTGTCAAATTTTTATAAATTTATTTGAAACCAACATCGATTTTTCTCGACTATGTTGAGGTTTTTTGATAGAGAAGCTTAATTTGAGTAATTTCAGTTGAATTTAACTTCGATTTTATGGATTTTGTCACTATTTTTGTCAAATTTTAATAAATTTATTTGAAATCAACTTGGATTATTTTGGATTTTGTCGAGTATTTTTGTTGTAGGATCTATATTTCAGTAAATTTGGATGAAAATAACGACAATTTTTTGGATTGTGAAAAAAATTTTAGTTGGAAGTGTCAAATTTTAATTAATTTATTTGAAACCAACTTCGATTTTTTTGGATTTTTGCGAGTATTTTTGTTGTAGGATGTATTTTTGAGTAAATTTATATGAAAATAATGACAATTTTTGGGATTGTCAAAAAAATTTGAGTTGGAAATGCCAAATTTTAATAAATTTATTTGAAACCAACTTCGATTTTTCTCGACTATGTTGAGTTTTTTTGATAGAGAAGCTTAATTTGAGTAATTTCAGTTGAAATTAAGTTCGATTTTTTGGATTTTGTCACCATTTTTGTCAAATGTTAATAAATTTATTTGAAATCAACTTGGATGATTTTGGATTTTGTTCAGTATTTTTGTTGTAGGATCTATATTTGAGTAAATTTGAATGAAAAAACGACAATTTTTGGATTGTGAAAAAAATTTTAGTTGGAAGTGTCAAATTTTAATTAATTTATTTGAAACCAACTTCGATATTTTTTGGATTTTGTCGAGTATTTTTGTTGCAGGATGTATATTTGAGTAAATTTACATGAAAATAACGACAATTTTTTGGATAGTAAAAAAAAATTTTAGTTGGAAGTGTCAAATTTTAATAAATTTATTTGAAACCAACTTCGAGTTTTTTTTTATTTTGTCGAGTATTTTTGTTGTAGGATGTATATTTGAGTAAATTTAGATGCAAATAACGAAAAATTTTTTGGATTGGGAAAAAATTGTATTTGGAAGTGTCAAATTTTAATAAATTTATTTGAAACCAACTTCGATTTTTTTTTGGATTTTGTCGAGTATTTTTGTTGCAGGATGTATATTAGAGTAAATTTAGCTGAAAATAACGACAATTTTTTGGATAGTGAAAAAAAATTTTAGTTGGAAGTGTCAAATTTTTATAAATTTATTTGAAACCAACATCGATTTTTCTCGACTATGTTGAGGTTTTTTGATAGAGAAGCTTAATTTGAGTAATTTCAGTTGAATTTAACTTCGATTTTATGGATTTTGTCACTATTTTTGTCAAATTTTAATAAATTTATTTGAAATCAACTTGGATTATTTTGGATTTTGTCGAGTATTTTTGTTGTAGGATCTATATTTCAGTAAATTTGGATGAAAATAACGACAATTTTTTGGATTGTGAAAAAAATTTTAGTTGGAAGTGTCAAATTTTAATTAATTTATTTGAAACCAACTTCGATATTTTTTGGATTTTGTCGAGTATTTTTGTTGTAGGATGTATTTTTGAGTAAATTTATATGAAAATAACGACAATTTTTGCGATTGGCAAAAAAATTTGAGTTGGAAATGCCAAATTTTAATAAATTTATTTGAAACCAACTTCGATTTTTCTCGACTATGTTGAGTTTTTTTGATAGAGAAGCTTAATTTGAGTAATTTCAGTTGAAATTAAGTTCGATTTTTTGGATTTTGTCACCATTTTTGTCAAATGTTAATAAATTTATTTGAAATCAACTTGGATGATTTTGGATTTTGTTGAGTATTTTTGTTGTAGGATCTATATTTGAGTAAATTTGGATGAAAACAACGACAATTTTTTGGATTGTGAAGAAAATTTTAGTTGGAAGTGTCAAATTTTAATAAATTTATTTGAGGCCAACTTCGATTTTTTTGGATTTTGTCGAGTATTTTTTGTAGGATCTATATTTGAGTAAATTTAGATGAAAATAACTTCAATTTTTAGGATTGTGAAAAAAATTTTAGTTGGAAATGTCAAATTTTAATCAATTTATTTGAAATCAACTTCGTTTTTTTTTTATTTTGTTGAGTATTTTTTGTAGGATCTATATTTGAGTAAATTTAGATGAAAATAACTTCAATTTTTAGGATTGTGAAAAAAATTTTAGTTGGAAGTGTCAAATTTTTATAAATTTATTTGAAACCAACTTCGAGTTTTTTTGGATTTTGTCGAGTATTTTTGTTGTAGGATTTATATTTGAGTAAATTTAGATGAAAATAACGACAATATTTTGGATTGTCAAAAATATTTGAGTTGAAAATGCCAAATTTTAATAAGTTTATTTGAAACCAACTTCGATTTTTTTGGATATTGTTGAGTATTTTTTTGTAGGATCTATATTTGAGTAAATTTAGATGAAAATAACTTCAATTTTTAGGATTGTGAAAAAAATTTTAGTTGGAAATGTCAAATTTTAATAAATTTATTTGAAATCAACTTCGATTTTTTTGGATATTGTTGAGTATTTTTGTTGTAGGATGTATATTTGAGTAAATTTAGATGAAAATAACTTCCATTTTTAGGATTGTGAAAAAAATTTTAGTCGACAGTGTCAAATTTTAATAAATTTATTTGAAACCAACTTCGATTTTTTGGTTTTTGTCGAGTATTTTTGGTGTAGGATGTATATTTGAGTAAATTTAGATGAAAATAACTTCAATTTTTAGGATTGTGAAAAAAATTGTAGTTGGAAGTGTCAAATTTTAATAAACTTATTTGAAAGCTACTTCGATTTTTTTGGATTTTGTTGAGTATTTTTTGTAGGATCTATATTTGAGTAAATTTAGATGAAAATAACTTCAAATTTTAGGATTGTGAAAAAAATTTTAGATGGAAGTGTCAAATTTTAATAAATTTATTTGAAACCAACTTCGATTTTTTTGGATTTTGTCGAGTATTTTTGTTGGAGGATGTATATTTGAGTAAATTTAGATGAAAATAACGACCATTTTTTGGATTGTGAAGAAAATTTTAGTTGGAAGTGTCAAATTTTAATAAATTTATTTGAAATCAACTTCGATTCTTTTGGATTTTGTCGAGTATTTTTGGTGTAGGATGTATATTTGAGTAAATTTAGATGAAAATAACTTCAATTTTTTGGATTGTGAAAAAAAATTTTAGTTGGAAGTGCCAAATTTGAATAAATTTATTTGAAATCAACTTCGATTTTTTTTTATTTTGTTGAGTATTTTTGTTGTAGGATCTATATTTGAGTAAATTTAGATAAAAATAACTTCAATTTTTTGGATTGTGCATAAAATTTTAGTTGGAAGTGTCAAATTTTAATAAATTTCGTTGAAACCAACGTCGATTTTTTTTGGATTTTGTCGAGTATTTTTGTTGTAGGTTGTATATTTGAGTAAATTTAGATGAAAATAACTTCAATTTTTTGGATTGGGAAAAAATTTTAGTTAGAAGTGTAAAACTTTAATAAATTTATTTGAAATCTACTTCGATTTTTTTGGATATTGTTGAGTATTTTTTTGTAGGATCTATATTTGAGTAAATTTAGATGAAAATAACTTCAATTTTTAGGATTGTGAAAAAAATTTTAGTTGGAAATGTCAAATTTTAATAAATTTATTTGAAATCAACTTCGATTCTTTTGGATTTTGTCGAGTATTTTTGGTGTAGGATGTATATTTGAGTAAATTTAGATGAAAATAACTTCAATTTTTTGGATTGTGAAAAAAAATTTTAGTTGGAAGTGCCAAATTTGAATAAATTTATTTGAAATCAACTTCGATTTTTTTTTATTTTGTTGAGTATTTTTGTTGTAGGATCTATATTTGAGTAAATTTAGATAAAAATAACTTCAATTTTTTGGATTGTGCAAAAAATTTTAGTGGAAGTGTCAAATTTTAATAAATTTATTTGAAATCAACTTCGATTTTTTTGGATATTGTCGAGTATTTTTGGTGTAGGATGTATATTTGAGTAAATTTAGATGAAAATTACTTCAATTTTTTGGATTGTGAAAAAAAATTTTAGTTGGAAGTGCCAAATTTGAATAAATTTATTTGAAATCAACATCGATTTTTTTTTTATTTTGTTGAGTATTGTTGTTGTAGGATCTATATTTGAGTAAATTTAGATGAAAATAACTTCAATTTTTTGGATTGGGAAAAAATTTAGTTAGAAGTGTCAAATTTTAATAAATTTATTTGAGGCCAACTTCGATTTTTTTGGATTTTGTCGAGTATTTTTGTTGTAGGATGTATTTTTGAGTAAATTTATATGAAAATAATGACAATTTTTGGGATTGTCAAAAAAATTTGAGTTGGAAATGCCAAATTTTAATAAATTTATTTGAAACCAACTTCGATTTTTCTCGACTATGTTGAGTTTTTTTGATAGAGAAGCTTAATTTGAGTAATTTCAGTTGAAATTAAGTTCGATTTTTTGGATTTTGTCACCATTTTTGTCAAATGTGAATAAATTTATTTGAAATCAACTTGGATGATTTTGGATTTTGTTCAGTATTTTTGTTGTAGGATCTATATTTGAGTAAATTTGAATGAAAAAACGACAATTTTTTGGATTGTGAAAAAAATTTTAGTTGGAAGTGCCATAAATTTTAATTAATTTATTTGAAACCAACTTCGATATTTTTTGGATTTTGTCGAGTATTTTTGTTGCAGGATGTATATTTGAGTAAATTTACATGAAAATAACGACAATTTTTTGGATAGTAAAAAAAAATTTTAGTTGGAAGTGTCAAATTTTAATAAATTTATTTGAAACCAACTTCGAGTTTTTTTTATTTTGTCGAGTATTTTTGTTGTAGGATGTATATTTGAGTAAATTTAGATGAAAATAACGAAAAATTTTTTGGATTGGGAAAAAATTGTATTTGGAAGTGTCAAATTTTAATAAATTTATTTGAAACCAACTTCGATTTTTTTTTGGATTTTGTCGAGTATTTTTGTTGCAGGATGTATTTTTGAGTAAATTTATATGAAAATAACGACAATTTTTGCGATTGGCAAAAAAATTTGAGTTGGAAATGCCAAATTTTAATAAATTTATTTGAAACCAACTTCGATTTTTCTCGACTATGTTGAGTTTTTTTGATAGAGAAGCTTAATTTGAGTAATTTCAGTTGAAATTAACTTCGATTTTTTGGATTTTGTCACCATTTTTGTCAAATGTTAATAAATTTATTTGAAATCAACTTGGATGATTTTGGATTTTGTTGAGTATTTTTGTTGTAGGATCTATATTTGAGTAAATTTGGATGAAAACAACGACAATTTTTTGGATTGTGAAGAAAATTTTAGTTGGAAGTGTCAAATTTTAATAAATTTCTTTGAGGCCAACTTCGATTTTTTTGGATTTTGTCGAGTATTTTTTTGTAGGATCTATATTTGAGTAAATTTAGATGAAAATAACTTCAATTTTTAGGATTGTGAAAAAAATTTTAGTTGGAAGTGCCAAATTTGAATAAATTTATTTGAAATCAACATCGATTTTTTTTTTATTTTGTTGAGTATTGTTGTTGTAGGATCTATATTTGAGTAAATTTAGATGAAAATAACGACCATTTTTTGGATTGTGAATAAAATTTTAGTTGGAAATGTCAAATTTTAATAAATTTATTTGAAATCAACTTCGATTTTTTTGGATATTGTTGAGTATTTTTGTTGTAGGATCTATATTTGAGTAAATTTAGATGAAAATAACTTCAATTTTTTGGATTGTGAAAAAAATTTTAATCAGAAGTGTCAAATTTTAATAAATTTATTTGAAATCAACTTCGTTTTTTTTTTGATTTTGTTGAGTATTTTTTGTAGGATCTATATTTGAGTAAATTTAGATGAAAATAACTTCAATTTTTAGGATTGTGAAAGAAAATTTAGTTGGAAGTGTCAAATTTTAATAAATTTATTTGAAACCAACTTCGATTTGTTTGGATTTTGTCGATTATTTTTGTTGTAGGATCTATATTTGAGTAAATTTAGATGAAAATAACTTCAATTTTTTGGATTGTGCAAAAAATTTTAGTTGGAAGTGTCAAATTTTAATAAATTTCTTTGAAACCAACTTCGATTTTTTTGGATTTTGTCGAGTATTTTTGTTGTAGGTTGTATATTTGAGTAAATTTAGATGAAAATAACTTCAATTTTTTGGATTGGGAAAAAATTTTAGTTAGAAATGTCAAATTTTAATAAATTTATTTGAAATCAACTTCGATTCTTTTGGATTTTGTCGAGTATTTTTGGTGTAGGATGTATATTTGAGTAAATTTAGATGAAAATTACTTCAATTTTTTGGATTGTGAAAAAAAATTTTAGTTGGAAGTGCCAAATATGAATAAATTTATTTGAAATCAACATCGATTTTTTTTTATTTTGTTGAGTATTTTTGTTGTAGGATCTATATTTGAGTAAATTTAGATAAAAATAACTTCAATTTTTTGGATTGTGCAAAAAATTTTAGTTGGAAGTGTCAAATTTTAATAAATTTCTTTGAAACCAACTTCGATTTTTTTGGATTTTGTCGAGTATTTTTGTTGTAGGTTGTATATTTGAGTAAATTTAGATGAAAATAACTTCAATTGTTTGGATTGGGAAAAAATTTTAGTTAGAAGTGTAAAACTTTAATAAATTTATTTGAAATCTACTTCGATTTTTTTGGATATTGTTGAGTATTTTTTTGTAGGATCTATATTTGAGTAAATTTAGATGAAAATAACTTCAATTTTTAGGATTGTGAAAAAAATTTTAGTTGGAAATGTCAAATTTTAATAAATTTATTTGAAATCAACTTCGATTCTTTTGGATTTTGTCGAGTATTTTTGGTGTAGGATGTATATTTGAGTAAATTTAGATGAAAATAACTTCAATTTTTTGGATTGTGAAAAAAAATTTTAGTTGGAAGTGCCAAATTTGAATAAATTTATTTGAAATCAACTTCGATTTTTTTTTATTTTGTTGAGTATTTTTGTTGTAGGATCTAGATTTGAGTAAATTTAGATAAAAATAACTTCAATTTTTTGGATTGTGCAAAAAATTTTAGTGGAAGTGTCAAATTTTAATAAATTTATTTGAAATCAACTTCGATTTTTTTGGATATTGTCGAGTATTTTTGGTGTAGGATGTATATTTGAGTAAATTTAGATGAAAATTACTTCAATTTTTTGGATTGTGAAAAAAAATTTTAGTTGGAAGTGCCAAATTTGAATAAATTTATTTGAAATCAACATCGATTTTTTTTTTATTTTGTTGAGTATTGTTGTTGTAGGATCTATATTTGAGTAAATTTAGATGAAAATAACTTCAATTTTTTGGATTGGGAAAAAATTTTAGTTAGAAGTGTCAAATTTTAATAAATTTATTTGAGGCCAACTTCGATTTTTTTGGATTTTGTCGAGTATTTTTGTTGTAGGATGTATTTTTGAGTAAATTTATATGAAAATAATGACAATTTTTGGGATTGTCAAAAAAATTTGAGTTGGAAATGCCAAATTTTAATAAATTTATTTGAAACCAACTTCGATTTTTCTCGACTATGTTGAGTTTTTTTGATAGAGAAGCTTAATTTGAGTAATTTCAGTTGAAATTAAGTTCGATTTTTTGGATTTTGTCACCATTTTTGTCAAATGTTAATAAATTTATTTGAAATCAACTTGGATGATTTTGGATTTTGTTCAGTATTTTTGTTGTAGGATCTATATTTGAGTAAATTTGAATGAAAAAACGACAATTTTTTGGATTGTGAAAAAAATTTTAGTTGGAAGTGTCATAAATTTTAATTAATTTATTTGAAACCAACTTCGATATTTTTTGGATTTTGTCGAGTATTTTTGTTGCAGGATGTATATTTGAGTAAATTTACATGAAAATAACGACAATTTTTTGGATAGTAAAAAAAAATTTTAGTTGGAAGTGTCAAATTTTAATAAATTTATTTGAAACCAACTTCGAGTTTTTTTTTATTTTGTCGAGTATTTTTGTTGTAGGATGTATATTTGAGTAAATTTAGATGAAAATAACGAAAAATTTTTTGGATTGGGAAAAAATTGTATTTGGAAGTGTCAAATTTTAATAAATTTATTTGAAACCAACTTCGATTTTTTTTTGGATTTTGTCGAGTATTTTTGTTGCAGGATGTATATTAGAGTAAATCTAGCTGAAAATAACGACAATTTTTTGGATAGTGAAAAAAAATTTTAGTTGGAAGTGTCAAATTTTTATAAATTTATTTGAAACCAACATCGATTTTTCTCGACTATGTTGAGGTTTTTTGATAGAGAAGCTTAATTTGAGTAATTTCAGTTGAATTTAACTTCGATTTTATGGATTTTGTCACGATTTTTGTCAAATTTTAATAAATTTATTTGAAATCAACTTGGATTATTTTGGATTTTGTCGAGTATTTTTGTTGTAGGATCTATATTTCAGTAAATTTGGATGAAAATAACGACAATTTTTTGGATTGTGAAAAAAATTTTAGTTGGAAGTGTCAAATTTTAATTAATTTATTTGAAACCAACTTCGATATTTTTTGGATTTTGTCGAGTATTTTTGTTGTAGGATGTATTTTTGAGTAAATTTATATGAAAATAACGACAATTTTTGCGATTGGCAAAAAAATTTGAGTTGGAAATGCCAAATTTTAATAAATTTATTTGAAACCAACTTCGATTTTTCTCGACTATGTTGAGTTTTTTTGATAGAGAAGCTTAATTTGAGTAATTTCAGTTGAAATTAACTTCGATTTTTTGGATTTTGTCACCATTTTTGTCAAATGTTAATAAATTTATTTGAAATCAACTTGGATGATTTTGGATTTTGTTGAGTATTTTTGTTGTAGGATCTATATTTGAGTAAATTTGGATGAAACCAACGACAATTTTTTGGATTGTGAAGAAAATTTTAGTTGGAAGTGTCAAATTTTAATAAATTTATTTGAGGCCAACTTCGATTTTTTTGGATTTTGTCGAGTATTTTTTTGTAGGATCTATATTTGAGTAAATTTAGATGAAAATAACTTCAATTTTTAGGATTGTGAAAAAAATTTTAGTTGGAAATGTCAAATTTTAATAAATTTATTTGAAATCAACTTCGATTCTTTTGGATTTTGTCGAGTATTTTTGGTGTAGGATGTATATTTGAGTAAATTTAGATGAAAATAACTTCAATTTTTTGGATTGTGAAAAAAAATTTTAGTTGGAAGTGCCAAATTTTAATAAATTTATTTGAAATCAACTTCGATTCTTTTGGATTTTGTCGAGTATTTTTGGTGTAGGATGTATATTTGAGTAAATTTAGATGAAAATTACTTCAATTTTTTAGATTGTGAAAAAAAATTTTAGTTGGAAGTGCCAAATTTGAATAAATTTATTTGAAATCAACATCGATTTTTTTTTTATTTTGTTGAGTATTGTTGTTGTAGGATCTATATTTGAGTAAATTTAGATGAAAATAACGACCATTTTTTGGATTGTGAATAAAATTTTAGTTGGAAATGTCAAATTTTAATAAATTTATTTGAAATCAACTTCGATTTTTTTGGATATTGTTGAGTATTTTTGTTGTAGGATCTATATTTGAGTAAATTTAGATGAAAATAACTTCAATTTTTTGGATTGTGAAAAAAATTTTAATCAGAAGTGTCAAATTTTAATAAATTTATTTGAAATCAACTTCGTTTTTTTTTTTGATTTTGTTGAGTATTTTTTGTAGGATCTATATTTGAGTAAATTTAGATGAAAATAACTTCAATTTTTAGGATTGTGAAAAAAAATTTAGTTGGAAGTGTCAAATTTTAATACATTTATTTGAAACCAACTTCGATTTTTTTGGATTTTGTCGATTATTTTTGTTGTAGGATCTATATTTGAGTAAATTTAGATGAAAATAACTTCAATTTTTTGGATTGTGCAAAAAATTTTAGTTGGAAGTGTCAAATTTTAATAAATTTCTTTGAAACCAACTTCGATTTTTTTGGATTTTGTCGAGTATTTTTGTTGTAGGTTGTATATTTGAGTAAATTTAGATGAAAATAACTTCAATTTTTTGGATTGGGAAAAAATTTTAGTTAGAAATGTCAAATTTTAATAAATTTATTTGAAATCAACTTCGATTCTTTTGGATTTTGTCGAGTATTTTTGGTGTAGGATGTATATTTGAGTAAATTTAGATGAAAATTACTTCAATTTTTTGGATTGTGAAAAAAAATTTTAGTTGGAAGTGCCAAATATGAATAAATTTATTTGAAATCAACATCGATTTTTTTTTATTTTGTTGAGTATTTTTGTTGTAGGATCTATATTTGAGTAAATTTAGATAAAAATAACTTCAATTTTTTGGATTGTGCAAAAAATTTTAGTTGGAAGTGTCAAATTTTAATAAATTTTTTTGAAACCCACTTCGATTTTTTTGGATTTTGTCGAGTATTTTTGTTGTAGGTTGTATATTTGAGTAAATTTAGATGAAAATAACTTCAATTTTTTGGATTGGGAAAAAATTTTAGTTAGAAGTGTAAAACTTTAATAAATTTATTTGAAATCTACTTCGATTTTTTTGGATATTGTTGAGTATTTTTTTGTAGGATCTATATTTGAGTAAATTTAGATGAAAATAACTTCAATTTTTAGGATTGTGAAAAAAATTTTAGTTGGAAATGTCAAATTTTAATAAATTTATTTGAAATCAACTTCGATTCTTTTGGATTTTGTCGAGTATTTTTGGTGTAGGATGTATATTTGAGTAAATTTAGATGAAAATAACTTCAATTTTTTGGATTGTGAAAAAAAATTTTAGTTGGAAGTGCCAAATTTGAATAAATTTATTTGAAATCAACTTCGATTTTTTTTTATTTTGTTGAGTATTTTTGTTGTAGGATCTAGATTTGAGTAAATTTAGATAAAAATAACTTCAATTTTTTGGATTGTGCAAAAAATTTTAGTGGAAGTGTCAAATTTTAATAAATTTATTTGAAATCAACTTCGATTTTTTTGGATATTGTCGAGTATTTTTGTTGTAGGATGTATTTTTGAGTAAATTTATATGAAAATAATGACAATTTTTGGGATTGACAAAAAAATTTGAGTTGGAAATGCCAAATTTTAATAAATTTATTTGAAACCAACTTCGATTTTTCTCGACTATGTTGAGTTTTTTTGATAGAGAAGCTTAATTTGAGTAATTTCAGTTGAAATTAAGTTCGATTTTTTGGATTTTGTCACCATTTTTGTCAAATGTTAATAAATTTATTTGAAATCAACTTGGATGATTTTGGATTTTGTTCAGTATTTTTGTTGTAGGATCTATATTTGAGTAAATTTGAATGAAAAAACGACAATTTTTTGGATTGTGAAAAAAATTTTAGTTGGAAGTGTCATAAATTTTAATTAATTTATTTGAAACCAACTTCGAGTTTTTTTTTATTTTGTCGAGTATTTTTGTTGTAGGATGTATATTTGAGTAAATTTAGATGAAAATAACGAAAAAAATTTTGGATTGGGAAAAAATTGTATTTGGAAGTGTCAAATTTTAATAAATTTATTTGAAACCAACTTCGATTTTTTTTTGGATTTTGTCGAGTATTTTTGTTGCAGGATGTATATTAGAGTAAATCTAGCTGAAAATAACGACAATTTTTTGGATAGTGAAAAAAAATTTTAGTTGGAAGTGTCAAATTTTTATAAATTTATTTGAAACCAACATCGATTTTTCTCGACTATGTTGAGGTTTTTTGATAGAGAAGCTTAATTTGAGTAATTTCAGTTGAATTTAACTTCGATTTTATGGATTTTGTCACGATTTTTGTCAAATTTTAATAAATTTATTTGAAATCAACTTGGATTATTTTGGATTTTGTCGAGTATTTTTGTTGTAGGATCTATATTTCAGTAAATTTGGATGAAAATAACGACAATTTTTTGGATTGTGAAAAAAATTTTAGTTGGAAGTGTCAAATTTTAATTAATTTATTTGAAACCAACTTCGATATTTTTTGGATTTTGTCGAGTATTTTTGTTGTAGGATGTATTTTTGAGTAAATTTATATGAAAATAACGACAATTTTTGCGATTGGCAAAAAAATTTGAGTTGGAAATGCCAAATTTTAATAAATTTATTTGAAACCAACTTCGATTTTTCTCGACTATGTTGAGTTTTTTTGATAGAGAAGCTTAATTTGAGTAATTTCAGTTGAAATTAACTTCGATTTTTTGGATTTTGTCACCATTTTTGTCAAATGTTAATAAATTTATTTGAAATCAACTTGGATGATTTTGGATTTTGTTGAGTATTTTTGTTGTAGGATCTATATTTGAGTAAATTTGGATGAAAACAACGACAATTTTTTGGATTGTGAAGAAAATTTTAGTTGGAAGTGTCAAATTTTAATAAATTTATTTGAGGCCAACTTCGATTTTTTTGGATTTGGTCGAGTATTTTTGTTGTAGGATGTATATTTGAGTAAATTTAGATGAAAATAACGACAATTTTTTGGATTGTGAAGAAAATTTTAGTTGGAAGTGTCAAATTTTAATAAATTTATTTGAAATCAACTTCGATTTTTTTTGGATTTTGTCGAGTATTTTTGTTTTAGGATGTATATTTGAGTAAATTTAGATGAAAATAACGACCATTTTTTGGATTGTGAATAAAATTTTAGTTGGAAATGTCAAATTTTAATAAATTTATTTGAAATCAACTTCGATTCTTTTGGATTTTGTCGAGTATTTTTGGTGTAGGATGTATATTTGAGTAAATTTAGATGAAAATAACTTCAATTTTTTGGATTGTGAAAAAAAATTTTAGTTGGAAGTGCCAAATTTGAATAAATTTATTTGAAATCAACTTCGATTTTTTTTTATTTTGTTGAGTATTTTTGTTGTAGGATCTATATTTGAGTAAATTTAGATAAAAATAACTTCAATTTTTTGGATTGTGCAAAAAATTTTAGTGGAAGTGTCAAATTTTAATAAATTTATTTGAAATCAACTTCGATTTTTTTGGATATTGTTGAGTATTTTTGTTGTAGGATCTATATTTGAGTAAATTTAGATGAAAATAACTTCAATTTTTTGGATTGTGAAAAAAATTTTAGCCGGAAGTGTCAAATTTTAATAAATTTATTTGAAATCAACTTCGTTTTTTTTTGGATTTTGTTGATTATTTTTGGTAGGATCTATATTTGAGTAAATTTAGATGAAAATAACTTCAATTTTTAGGATTGTGAAAAAAATTTTAGTTGGAAGTGTCAAATTTTAATAAATTTATTTGAAACCAACTTCGATTTTTTTGGATTTTGTCGATTATTTTTGTTGTAGGATCTATATTTGAGTAAATTTAGATGAAAATAACTTCAAATTTTAGGATTGTGAAAACAATTTTAGTTGGAAGTGTCAAATTTTAATAAATTTATTTGAAATCAACTTCGATTCTTTTGGATTTTGTCGAGTATTTTTGGTGTAGGATGTATATTTGAGTAAATTTAGATGAAAATTACTTCAATTTTTTGGATTGTGAAAAAAAAATTTAGTTGGAAGTGCCAAATATGAATAAATTTATTTGAAATCAACATCGATTTTTTTTTATTTTGTTGAGTATTTTTGTTGTAGGATCTATATTTGAGTAAATTTAGATGAAAATAACTTCAATTTTTTGGATTGTGAAAAAAATTTTAATCAGAAGTGTCAAATTTTAATAAATTTAGTTGAAATCAACTTCGTTTTTTTTTTGATTTTGTTGAGTATTTTTTGTAGGATCTATATTTGAGTAAATTTAGATGAAAATAACTTCAATTTTTAGGATTGTGAAAAAAAATTTAGTTGGAAGTGTCAAATTTTAATAAATTTATTTGAAACCAACTTCGATTTTTTTGGATTTTGTCGATTATTTTTGTTGTAGGATCTATATTTGAGTAAATTTAGATGAAAATAACTTCAATTCTTTGGATTGTGCAAAAAATTTTAGTTGGAAGTGTCAAATTTTAATAAATTTCTTTGAAACCAACTTCGATTTTTTTGGATTTTGTCGAGTATTTTTGTTGTAGGTTGTATATTTGAGTAAATTTAGATGAAAATAACTTCAATTTTTTGGATTGGGAAAAAATTTTATGTAGAAATGTCAAATTTTAATAAATTTATTTGAAATCAACTTCGATTCTTTTGGATTTTGTCGAGTATTTTTGGTGTAGGATGTATATTTGAGTAAATTTAGATGAAAATTACTTCAATTTTTTGGATTGTGAAAAAAAATTTTAGTTGGAAGTGCCAAATATGAATAAATTTATTTGAAATCAACATCGATTTTTTTTTATTTTGTTGAGTATTTTTGTTGTAGGATCTATATTTGAGTAAATTTAGATAAAAATAACTTCAATTTTTTGGATTGTGCAAAAAATTTTAGTTGGAAGTGTCAAATTTTAATAAATTTTTTTGAAACCAACTTCGTTTTTTTTTGGATTTTGTTGATTATTTTTGGTAGGATCTATATTTGAGTAAATTTAGATGAAAATAACTTCAATTTTTAGGATTGTGCAAAAAATTTTAGTTGGAAGTGTCAAATTTTAATAAATTTATTTGAAACCAACTTCGATTTTTTTGGATTTTGTCGATTATTTTTGTTGTAGGATCTATATTTGAGTAAATTTAGATGAAAATAACTTCAAATTTTAGGATTGTGAAAAAAATTTTAGTTGGAAGTGTCAAATTTTAATAAATTTATTTGAAATCAACTTCGATTCTTTTGGATTTTGTCGAGTATGTTTGGTGTAGGATGTATATTTGTATAAATTTAGATGAAAATTACTTCAATTTTTTGGATTGTGAAAAAAAATTTTAGTTGGAAGTGCCAAATTTGAATAAATTTATTTGAAATCAACATCGATTTTTTTTTATTTTGTTGAGTATTGTTGTTGTAGGATCTATATTTGAGTAAATTTAGATAAAAATAACTTCAATTTTTTGGATTGTGCAAAAAATTTTAGTTGGAAGTGTCAAATTTTAATAAATTTCGTTGAAACCAACGTCGATTTTTTTTGGATTTTGTCGAGTATTTTTGTTGTAGGTTGTATATTTGAGTAAATTTAGATGAAAATAACTTCAATTTTTTGGATTGGGAAAAAATTTTAGTTAGAAGTGTAAAACTTTAATAAATTTATTTGAGGCCAACTTCGATTTTTTTGGATTTTGTTGAGTATTTTTGTTGTAGGATCTATATTTGAGTAAATTTAGATGAAAATAACTTCAAATTTTAGGATTGTGAAAAAAATTTTAGTTGGAAGTGTCAAATTTTAATAAATTTATTTGAAATCAACTTCGATTCTTTTGGATTTTGTCGAGTATTTTTGGTGTAGAATGTATACTTGAGTAAATTTAGATGAAAATTACTTCAATTTTTTGGATTGTGAAAAAAAATTTTAGTTGGAAGTGCCAAATTTGAATAAATTTATTTGAAATCAACATCGATTTTTTTTTTATTTTGTTGAGTATTGTTGTTGTAGGATCTATATTTGAGTAAATTTAGATAAAAATAACTTCAATTTTTTGGATTGTGCAAAAAATTTTAGTTGGAAGTGTCAAATTTTAATAAATTTCGTTGAAACCAACGTCGATTTTTTTTGGATTTTGTCGAGTATTTTTGTTGTAGGTTGTATATTTGAGTAAATTTAGATGAAAATAACTTCAATTTTTTGGATTGGGAAAAAATTTTAGTTAGAAGTGTCAAATTTTAATAAATTTATTTGAGGCCAACTTCGATTTTTTTGGATTTTGTCGAGTATTTTTGTTGTAGGATGTATTTTTGAGTAAATTTATATGAAAATAATGACAATTTTTGGGATTGTCAAAAAAATTTGAGTTGGAAATGCCAAATTTTAATAAATTTATTTGAAACCAACTTCGATTTTTCTCGACTATGTTGAGTTTTTTTGATAGAGAAGCTTAATTTGAGTAATTTCAGTTGAAATTAAGTTCGATTTTTTGGATTTTGTCACCATTTTTGTCAAATGTTAATAAATTTATTTGAAATCAACTTGGATGATTTTGGATTTTGTTCAGTATTTTTGTTGTAGGATCTATATTTGAGTAAATTTGAATGAAAAAACGACAATTTTTTGGATTGTGAAAAAAATTTTAGTTGGAAGTGTCAAATTTTAATTAATTTATTTGAAACCAACTTCGATATTTTTTGGATTTTGTCGAGTATTTTTGTTGCAGGATGTATATTTGAGTAAATTTACATGAAAATAACGACAATTTTTTGGATAGTAAAAAAAAATTTTAGTTGGAAGTGTCAAATTTTAATAAATTTATTTGAAACCAACTTCGAGTTTTTTTTTATTTTGTCGAGTATTTTTGTTGTAGGATGTATATTTGAGTAAATTTAGATGAAAATAACGAAAAATTTTTTGGATTGGGAAAAAATTGTATTTGGAAGTGTCAAATTTTAATAAATTTATTTGAAACCAACTTCGATTTTTTTTTGGATTTTGTCGAGTATTTTTGTTGCAGGATGTATATTAGAGTAAATTTAGCTGAAAATAACGACAATTTTTTGGATAGTGAAAAAAAATTTTAGTTGGAAGTGTCAAATTTTTATAAATTTATTTGAAACCAACATCGATTTTTCTCGACTATGTTGAGGTTTTTTGATAGAGAAGCTTAATTTGAGTAATTTCAGTTGAATTTAACTTCGATTTTATGGATTTTGTCACTATTTTTGTCAAATTTTAATAAATTTATTTGAAATCAACTTGGATTATTTTGGATTTTGTCGAGTATTTTTGTTGTAGGATCTATATTTCAGTAAATTTGGATGAAAATAACGACAATTTTTTGGATTGTGAAAAAAATTTTAGTTGGAAGTGTCAAATTTTAATTAATTTATTTGAAACCAACTTCGATATTTTTTGGATTTTGTCGAGTATTTTTGTTGTAGGATGTATTTTTGAGTAAATTTATATGAAAATAACGACAACTTTTGCGATTGGCAAAAAAATTTGAGTTGGAAATGCCAAATTTTAATAAATTTATTTGAAACCAACTTCGATTTTTCTCGACTATGTTGAGTTTTTTTGATAGAGAAGCTTAATTTGAGTAATTTCAGTTGAAATTAACTTCGATTTTTTGGATTTTGTCACCATTTTTGTCAAATGTTAATAAATTTATTTGAAATCAACTTGGATGATTTTGGATTTTGTTGAGTATTTTTGTTGTAGGATCTATATTTGAGTAAATTTGGATGAAAACAACGACAATTTTTTGGATTGTGAAGAAAATTTTAGTTGGAAGTGTCAAATTTTAATAAATTTATTTGAGGCCAACTTCGATTTTTTTGGATTTTGTCGAGTATTTTTTTGTAGGATCTATATTTGAGTAAATTTAGATGAAAATAACTTCAATTTTTAGGATTGTGAAAAAAATTTTAGTTGGAAATGTCAAATTTTAATAAATTTATTTGAAATCAACTTCGATTCTTTTGGATTTTGTCGAGTATTTTTGGTGTAGGATGTATATTTGAGTAAATTTAGATGAAAATAACTTCAATTTTTTGGATTGTGAAAAAAATTTTAGCCGGAAGTGTCAAATTTTAATAAATTTATTTGAAATCAACTTCGTTTTTTTTTGGATTTTGTTGATTATTTTTGGTAGGATCTATATTTGAGTAAATTTAGATGAAAATAACTTCAATTTTTAGGATTGTGAAAAAAATTTTAGTTGGAAGTGTCAAATTTTAATAAATTTATTTGAAACCAACTTCGATTTTTTTGGATTTTGTCGATTATTTTTGTTGTAGGATCTATATTTGAGTAAATTTAGATGAAAATAACTTCAAATTTTAGGATTGTGAAAACAATTTTAGTTGGAAGTGTCAAATTTTAATAAATTTATTTGAAATCAACTTCGATTCTTTTGGATTTTGTCGAGTATTTTTGGTGTAGGATGTATATTTGAGTAAATTTAGATGAAAATTACTTCAATTTTTTGGATTGTGAAAAAAAAATTTAGTTGGAAGTGCCAAATATGAATAAATTTATTTGAAATCAACATCGATTTTTTTTTATTTTGTTGAGTATTTTTGTTGTAGGATCTATATTTGAGTAAATTTAGATGAAAATAACTTCAATTTTTTGGATTGTGAAAAAAATTTTAATCAGAAGTGTCAAATTTTAATAAATTTAGTTGAAATCAACTTCGTTTTTTTTTTGATTTTGTTGAGTATTTTTTGTAGGATCTATATTTGAGTAAATTTAGATGAAAATAACTTCAATTTTTAGGATTGTGAAAAAAAATTTAGTTGGAAGTGTCAAATTTTAATAAATTTATTTGAAACCAACTTCGATTTTTTTGGATTTTGTCGATTATTTTTGTTGTAGGATCTATATTTGAGTAAATTTAGATGAAAATAACTTCAATTTTTTGGATTGTGCAAAAAATTTTAGTTGGAAGTGTCAAATTTTAATAAATTTCTTTGAAACCAACTTCGATTTTTTTGGATTTTGTCGAGTATTTTTGTTGTAGGTTGTATATTTGAGTAAATTTAGATGAAAATAACTTCAATTTTTTGGATTGGGAAAAAATTTTAGTTAGAAATGTCAAATTTTAATAAATTTATTTGAAATCAACTTCGATTCTTTTGGATTTTGTCGAGTATTTTTGGTGTAGGATGTATATTTGAGTAAATTTAGATGAAAATTACTTCAATTTTTTGGATTGTGAAAAAAAATTTTAGTTGGAAGTGCCAAATATGAATAAATTTATTTGAAATCAACATCGATTTTTTTTTATTTTGTTGAGTATTTTTGTTGTAGGATCTATATTTGAGTAAATTTAGATAAAAATAACTTCAATTTTTTGGATTGTGCAAAAAATTTTAGTTGGAAGTGTCAAATTTTAATAAATTTTTTTGAAACCAACTTCGATTTTTTTGGATTTTGTCGAGTATTTTTGTTGTAGGTTGTATATTTGAGTAAATTTAGATGAAAATAACTTCAATTTTTTGGATTGGGAAAAAATTTTAGTTAGAAGTGTAAAACTTTAATAAATTTATTTGAAATCTACTTCGATTTTTTTGGATATTGTTGAGTATTTTTTTGTAGGATCTATATTTGAGTAAATTTAGATGAAAATAACTTCAATTTTTAGGATTGTGAAAAAAATTTTAGTTGGAAATGTCAAATTTTAATAAATTTATTTGAAATCAACTTCGATTCTTTTGGATTTTGTCGAGTATTTTTGGTGTAGGATGTATATTTGAGTAAATTTAGATGAAAATAACTTCAATTTTTTGGATTGTGAAAAAAAATTTTAGTTGGAAGTGCCAAATTTGAATAAATTTATTTGAAATCAACTTCGATTTTTTTTTATTTTGTTGAGTATTTTTGTTGTAGGATCTAGATTTGAGTAAATTTAGATAAAAATAACTTCAATTTTTTGGATTGTGCAAAAAATTTTAGTGGAAGTGTCAAATTTTAATAAATTTATTTGAAATCAACTTCGATTTTTTTGGATATTGTCGAGTATTTTTGTTGTAGGATGTATTTTTGAGTAAATTTATATGAAAATAATGACAATTTTTGGGATTGTCAAAAAAATTTGAGTTGGAAATGCCAAATTTTAATAAATTTATTTGAAACCAACTTCGATTTTTCTCGACTATGTTGAGTTTTTTTGATAGAGAAGCTTAATTTGAGTAATTTCAGTTGAAATTAAGTTCGATTTTTTGGATTTTGTCACCATTTTTGTCAAATGTTAATAAATTTATTTGAAATCAACTTGGATGATTTTGGATTTTGTTCAGTATTTTTGTTGTAGGATCTATATTTGAGTAAATTTGAATGAAAAAACGACAATTTTTTGGATTGTGAAAAAAATTTTAGTTGGAAGTGTCATAAATTTTAATTAATTTATTTGAAACCAACTTCGAGTTTTTTTTTATTTTGTCGAGTATTTTTGTTGTAGGATGTATATTTGAGTAAATTTAGATGAAAATAACGAAAAAAATTTTGGATTGGGAAAAAATTGTATTTGGAAGTGTCAAATTTTAATAAATTTATTTGAAACCAACTTCGATTTTTTTTTGGATTTTGTCGAGTATTTTTGTTGCAGGATGTATATTAGAGTAAATCTAGCTGAAAATAACGACAATTTTTTGGATAGTGAAAAAAAATTTTAGTTGGAAGTGTCAAATTTTTATAAATTTATTTGAAACCAACATCGATTTTTCTCGACTATGTTGAGGTTTTTTGATAGAGAAGCTTAATTTGAGTAATTTCAGTTGAATTTAACTTCGATTTTATGGATTTTGTCACGATTTTTGTCAAATTTTAATAAATTTATTTGAAATCAACTTGGATTATTTTGGATTTTGTCGAGTATTTTTGTTGTAGGATCTATATTTCAGTAAATTTGGATGAAAATAACGACAATTTTTTGGATTGTGAAAAAAATTTTAGTTGGAAGTGTCAAATTTTAATTAATTTATTTGAAACCAACTTCGATATTTTTTGGATTTTGTCGAGTATTTTTGTTGTAGGATGTATTTTTGAGTAAATTTATATGAAAATAACGACAATTTTTGCGATTGGCAAAAAAATTTGAGTTGGAAATGCCAAATTTTAATAAATTTATTTGAAACCAACTTCGATTTTTCTCGACTATGTTGAGTTTTTTTGATAGAGAAGCTTAATTTGAGTAATTTCAGTTGAAATTAACTTCGATTTTTTGGATTTTGTCACCATTTTTGTCAAATGTTAATAAATTTATTTGAAATCAACTTGGATGATTTTGGATTTTGTTGAGTATTTTTGTTGTAGGATCTATATTTGAGTAAATTTGGATGAAAACAACGACAATTTTTTGGATTGTGAAGAAAATTTTAGTTGGAAGTGTCACATTTTAATAAATTTATTTGAGGCCAACTTCGATTTTTTTGGATTTTGTCGAGTATTTTTTTGTAGGATCTATATTTGAGTAAATTTAGATGAAAATAACTTCAATTTTTAGGATTGTGAAAAAAATTTTAGTTGGAAATGTCAAATTTTAATAAATTTATTTGAAATCAACTTCGATTCTTTTGGATTTTGTCGAGTATTTTTGGTGTAGGATGTATATTTGAGTAAATTTAGATGAAAATAACTTCAATTTTTTGGATTGTGAAAAAAAATTTTAGTTGGAAGTGCCAAATTTGAATAAATTTATTTGAAATCAACTTCGATTTTTTTTTATTTTGTTGAGTATTTTTGTTGTAGGATCTATATTTGAGTAAATTTAGATAAAAATAACTTCAATTTTTTGGATTGTGCAAAAAATTTTAGTGGAAGTGTCAAATTTTAATAAATTTATTTGAAATCAACTTCGATTTTTTTGGATATTGTTGAGTATTTTTGTTGTAGGATCTATATTTGAGTAAATTTAGATGAAAATAACTTCAATTTTTTGGATTGTGAAAAAAATTTTAGCCGGAAGTGTCAAATTTTAATAAATTTATTTGAAATCAACTTCGTTTTTTTTTGGATTTTGTTGATTATTTTTGGTAGGATCTATATTTGAGTAAATTTAGATGAAAATAACTTCAATTTTTAGGATTGTGAAAAAAATTTTAGTTGGAAGTGTCAAATTTTAATAAATTTATTTGAAACCAACTTCGATTTTTTTGGATTTTGTCGATTATTTTTGTTGTAGGATCTATATTTGAGTAAATTTAGATGAAAATAACTTCAAATTTTAGGATTGTGAAAACAATTTTAGTTGGAAGTGTCAAATTTTAATAAATTTATTTGAAATCAACTTCGATTCTTTTGGATTTTGTCGAGTATTTTTGGTGTAGGATGTATATTTGAGTAAATTTAGATGAAAATTACTTCAATTTTTTGGATTGTGAAAAAAAATTTTAGTTGGAAGTGCCAAATATGAATAAATTTATTTGAAATCAACATCGATTTTTTTTTATTTTGTTGAGTATTTTTGTTGTAGGATCTATATTTGAGTAAATTTAGATAAAAATAACTTCAATTTTTTGGATTGTGCAAAAAATTTTAGTTGGAAGTGTCAAATTTTAATAAATTTTTTTGAAACCAACTTCGTTTTTTTTTGGATTTTGTTGATTATTTTTGGTAGGATCTATATTTGAGTAAATTTAGATGAAAATAACTTCAATTTTTAGGATTGTGCAAAAAATTTTAGTTGGAAGTGTCAAATTTTAATAAATTTATTTGAAACCAACTTCGATTTTTTTGGATTTTGTCGATTATTTTTGTTGTAGGATCTATATTTGAGTAAATTTAGATGAAAATAACTTCAAATTTTAGGATTGTGAAAAAAATTTTAGTTGGAAGTGTCAAATTTTAATAAATTTATTTGAAATCAACTTCGATTCTTTTGGATTTTGTCGAGTATGTTTGGTGTAGGATGTATATTTGTATAAATTTAGATGAAAATTACTTCAATTTTTTGGATTGTGAAAAAAAATTTTAGTTGGAAGTGCCAAATTTGAATAAATTTATTTGAAATCAACATCGATTTTTTTTTATTTTGTTGAGTATTGTTGTTGTAGGATCTATATTTGAGTAAATTTAGATAAAAATAACTTCAATTTTTTGGATTGTGCAAAAAATTTTAGTTGGAAGTGTCAAATTTTAATAAATTTCGTTGAAACCAACGTCGATTTTTTTTGGATTTTGTCGAGTATTTTTGTTGTAGGTTGTATATTTGAGTAAATTTAGATGAAAATAACTTCAATTTTTTGGATTGGGAAAAAATTTTAGTTAGAAGTGTAAAACTTTAATAAATTTATTTGAGGCCAACTTCGATTTTTTTGGATTTTGTTGAGTATTTTTGTTGTAGGATCTATATTTGAGTAAATTTAGATGAAAATAACTTCAAATTTTAGGATTGTGAAAAAAATTTTAGTTGGAAGTGTCAAATTTTAATAAATTTATTTGAAATCAACTTCGATTCTTTTGGATTTTGTCGAGTATTTTTGGTGTAGAATGTATACTTGAGTAAATTTAGATGAAAATTACTTCAATTTTTTGGATTGTGAAAAAAAATTTTAGTTGGAAGTGCCAAATTTGAATAAATTTATTTGAAATCAACATCGATTTTTTTTTTATTTTGTTGAGTATTGTTGTTGTAGGATCTATATTTGAGTAAATTTAGATAAAAATAACTTCAATTTTTTGGATTGTGCAAAAAATTTTAGTTGGAAGTGTCAAATTTTAATAAATTTCGTTGAAACCAACGTCGATTTTTTTTGGATTTTGTCGAGTATTTTTGTTGTAGGTTGTATATTTGAGTAAATTTAGATGAAAATAACTTCAATTTTTTGGATTGGGAAAAAATTTTAGTTAGAAGTGTCAAATTTTAATAAATTTATTTGAGGCCAACTTCGATTTTTTTGGATTTTGTCGAGTATTTTTGTTGTAGGATGTATTTTTGAGTAAATTTATATGAAAATAATGACAATTTTTGGGATTGTCAAAAAAATTTGAGTTGGAAATGCCAAATTTTAATAAATTTATTTGAAACCAACTTCGATTTTTCTCGACTATGTTGAGTTTTTTTGATAGAGAAGCTTAATTTGAGTAATTTCAGTTGAAATTAAGTTCGATTTTTTGGATTTTGTCACCATTTTTGTCAAATGTTAATAAATTTATTTGAAATCAACTTGGATGATTTTGGATTTTGTTCAGTATTTTTGTTGTAGGATCTATATTTGAGTAAATTTGAATGAAAAAACGACAATTTTTTGGATTGTGAAAAAAATTTTAGTTGGAAGTGTCAAATTTTAATTAATTTATTTGAAACCAACTTCGATATTTTTTGGATTTTGTCGAGTATTTTTGTTGCAGGATGTATATTTGAGTAAATTTACATGAAAATAACGACAATTTTTTGGATAGTAAAAAAAAATTTTAGTTGGAAGTGTCAAATTTTAATAAATTTATTTGAAACCAACTTCGAGTTTTTTTTTATTTTGTCGAGTATTTTTGTTGTAGGATGTATATTTGAGTAAATTTAGATGAAAATAACGAAAAATTTTTTGGATTGGGAAAAAATTGTATTTGGAAGTGTCAAATTTTAATAAATTTATTTGAAACCAACTTCGATTTTTTTTTGGATTTTGTCGAGTATTTTTGTTGCAGGATGTATATTAGAGTAAATTTAGCTGAAAATAACGACAATTTTTTGGATAGTGAAAAAAAATTTTAGTTGGAAGTGTCAAATTTTTATAAATTTATTTGAAACCAACATCGATTTTTCTCGACTATGTTGAGGTTTTTTGATAGAGAAGCTTAATTTGAGTAATTTCAGTTGAATTTAACTTCGATTTTATGGATTTTGTCACTATTTTTGTCAAATTTTAATAAATTTATTTGAAATCAACTTGGATTATTTTGGATTTTGTCGAGTATTTTTGTTGTAGGATCTATATTTCAGTAAATTTGGATGAAAATAACGACAATTTTTTGGATTGTGAAAAAAATTTTAGTTGGAAGTGTCAAATTTTAATTAATTTATTTGAAACCAACTTCGATATTTTTTGGATTTTGTCGAGTATTTTTGTTGTAGGATGTATTTTTGAGTAAATTTATATGAAAATAACGACAACTTTTGCGATTGGCAAAAAAATTTGAGTTGGAAATGCCAAATTTTAATAAATTTATTTGAAACCAACTTCGATTTTTCTCGACTATGTTGAGTTTTTTTGATAGAGAAGCTTAATTTGAGTAATTTCAGTTGAAATTAACTTCGATTTTTTGGATTTTGTCACCATTTTTGTCAAATGTTAATAAATTTATTTGAAATCAACTTGGATGATTTTGGATTTTGTTGAGTATTTTTGTTGTAGGATCTATATTTGAGTAAATTTGGATGAAAACAACGACAATTTTTTGGATTGTGAAGAAAATTTTAGTTGGAAGTGTCAAATTTTAATAAATTTATTTGAGGCCAACTTCGATTTTTTTGGATTTTGTCGAGTATTTTTTTGTAGGATCTATATTTGAGTAAATTTAGATGAAAATAACTTCAATTTTTAGGATTGTGAAAAAAATTTTAGTTGGAAATGTCAAATTTTAATAAATTTATTTGAAATCAACTTCGATTCTTTTGGATTTTGTCGAGTATTTTTGGTGTAGGATGTATATTTGAGTAAATTTAGATGAAAATAACTTCAATTTTTTGGATTGTGAAAAAAATTTTAGCCGGAAGTGTCAAATTTTAATAAATTTATTTGAAATCAACTTCGTTTTTTTTTGGATTTTGTTGATTATTTTTGGTAGGATCTATATTTGAGTAAATTTAGATGAAAATAACTTCAATTTTTAGGATTGTGAAAAAAATTTTAGTTGGAAGTGTCAAATTTTAATAAATTTATTTGAAACCAACTTCGATTTTTTTGGATTTTGTCGATTATTTTTGTTGTAGGATCTATATTTGAGTAAATTTAGATGAAAATAACTTCAAATTTTAGGATTGTGAAAACAATTTTAGTTGGAAGTGTCAAATTTTAATAAATTTATTTGAAATCAACTTCGATTCTTTTGGATTTTGTCGAGTATTTTTGGTGTAGGATGTATATTTGAGTAAATTTAGATGAAAATTACTTCAATTTTTTGGATTGTGAAAAAAAAATTTAGTTGGAAGTGCCAAATATGAATAAATTTATTTGAAATCAACATCGATTTTTTTTTATTTTGTTGAGTATTTTTGTTGTAGGATCTATATTTGAGTAAATTTAGATGAAAATAACTTCAATTTTTTGGATTGTGAAAAAAATTTTAATCAGAAGTGTCAAATTTTAATAAATTTAGTTGAAATCAACTTCGTTTTTTTTTTGATTTTGTTGAGTATTTTTTGTAGGATCTATATTTGAGTAAATTTAGATGAAAATAACTTCAATTTTTAGGATTGTGAAAAAAAATTTAGTTGGAAGTGTCAAATTTTAATAAATTTATTTGAAACCAACTTCGATTTTTTTGGATTTTGTCGATTATTTTTGTTGTAGGATCTATATTTGAGTAAATTTAGATGAAAATAACTTCAATTTTTTGGATTGTGCAAAAAATTTTAGTTGGAAGTGTCAAATTTTAATAAATTTCTTTGAAACCAACTTCGATTTTTTTGGATTTTGTCACCATTTTTGTCAAATGTTAATAAATTTATTTGAAATCAACTTGGATGATTTTGGATTTTGTTGAGTATTTTTGTTGTAGGATCTATATTTGAGTAAATTTGGATGAAAACAACGACAATTTTTTGGATTGTGAAGAAAATTTTAGTTGGAAGTGTCACATTTTAATAAATTTATTTGAGGCCAACTTCGATTTTTTTGGATTTTGTCGAGTATTTTTTTGTAGGATCTATATTTGAGTAAATTTAGATGAAAATAACTTCAATTTTTAGGATTGTGAAAAAAATTTTAGTTGGAAATGTCAAATTTTAATAAATTTATTTGAAATCAACTTCGATTCTTTTGGATTTTGTCGAGTATTTTTGGTGTAGGATGTATATTTGAGTAAATTTAGATGAAAATAACTTCAATTTTTTGGATTGTGAAAAAAAATTTTAGTTGGAAGTGCCAAATTTGAATAAATTTATTTGAAATCAACTTCGATTTTTTTTTATTTTGTTGAGTATTTTTGTTGTAGGATCTATATTTGAGTAAATTTAGATAAAAATAACTTCAATTTTTTGGATTGTGCAAAAAATTTTAGTGGAAGTGTCAAATTTTAATAAATTTATTTGAAATCAACTTCGATTTTTTTGGATATTGTTGAGTATTTTTGTTGTAGGATCTATATTTGAGTAAATTTAGATGAAAATAACTTCAATTTTTTGGATTGTGAAAAAAATTTTAGCCGGAAGTGTCAAATTTTAATAAATTTATTTGAAATCAACTTCGTTTTTTTTTGGATTTTGTTGATTATTTTTGGTAGGATCTATATTTGAGTAAATTTAGATGAAAATAACTTCAATTTTTAGGATTGTGAAAAAAATTTTAGTTGGAAGTGTCAAATTTTAATAAATTTATTTGAAACCAACTTCGATTTTTTTGGATTTTGTCGATTATTTTTGTTGTAGGATCTATATTTGAGTAAATTTAGATGAAAATAACTTCAAATTTTAGGATTGTGAAAACAATTTTAGTTGGAAGTGTCAAATTTTAATAAATTTATTTGAAATCAACTTCGATTCTTTTGGATTTTGTCGAGTATTTTTGGTGTAGGATGTATATTTGAGTAAATTTAGATGAAAATTACTTCAATTTTTTGGATTGTGAAAAAAAAATTTAGTTGGAAGTGCCAAATATGAATAAATTTATTTGAAATCAACATCGATTTTTTTTTATTTTGTTGAGTATTTTTGTTGTAGGATCTATATTTGAGTAAATTTAGATGAAAATAACTTCAATTTTTTGGATTGTGAAAAAAATTTTAATCAGAAGTGTCAAATTTTAATAAATTTAGTTGAAATCAACTTCGTTTTTTTTTTGATTTTGTTGAGTATTTTTTGTAGGATCTATATTTGAGTAAATTTAGATGAAAATAACTTCAATTTTTAGGATTGTGAAAAAAAATTTAGTTGGAAGTGTCAAATTTTAATAAATTTATTTGAAACCAACTTCGATTTTTTTGGATTTTGTCGATTATTTTTGTTGTAGGATCTATATTTGAGTAAATTTAGATGAAAATAACTTCAATTTTTTGGATTGTGCAAAAAATTTTAGTTGGAAGTGTCAAATTTTAATAAATTTCTTTGAAACCAACTTCGATTTTTTTGGATTTTGTCGAGTATTTTTGTTGTAGGTTGTATATTTGAGTAAATTTAGATGAAAATAACTTCAATTTTTTGGATTGGGAAAAAATTTTAGTTAGAAATGTCAAATTTTAATAAATTTATTTGAAATCAACTTCGATTCTTTTGGATTTTGTCGAGTATTTTTGGTGTAGGATGTATATTTGAGTAAATTTAGATGAAAATTACTTCAATTTTTTGGATTGTGAAAAAAAATTTTAGTTGGAAGTGCCAAATATGAATAAATTTATTTGAAATCAACATCGATTTTTTTTTATTTTGTTGAGTATTTTTGTTGTAGGATCTATATTTGAGTAAATTTAGATAAAAATAACTTCAATTTTTTGGATTGTGCAAAAAATTTTAGTTGGAAGTGTCAAATTTTAATAAATTTCTTTGAAACCAACTTCGATTTTTTTGGATTTTGTCGAGTATTTTTGTTGTAGGTTGTATATTTGAGTAAATTTAGATGAAAATAACTTCAATTGTTTGGATTGGGAAAAAATTTTAGTTAGAAGTGTAAAACTTTAATAAATTTATTTGAAATCTACTTCGATTTTTTTGGATATTGTTGAGTATTTTTTTGTAGGATCTATATTTGAGTAAATTTAGATGAAAATAACTTCAATTTTTAGGATTGTGAAAAAAATTTTAGTTGGAAATGTCAAATTTTAATAAATTTATTTGAAATCAACTTCGATTCTTTTGGATTTTGTCGAGTATTTTTGGTGTAGGATGTATATTTGAGTAAATTTAGATGAAAATAACTTCAATTTTTTGGATTGTGAAAAAAAATTTTAGTTGGAAGTGCCAAATTTGAATAAATTTATTTGAAATCAACTTCGATTTTTTTTTATTTTGTTGAGTATTTTTGTTGTAGGATCTAGATTTGAGTAAATTTAGATAAAAATAACTTCAATTTTTTGGATTGTGCAAAAAATTTTAGTGGAAGTGTCAAATTTTAATAAATTTATTTGAAATCAACTTCGATTTTTTTGGATATTGTCGAGTATTTTTGGTGTAGGATGTATATTTGAGTAAATTTAGATGAAAATTACTTCAATTTTTTGGATTGTGAAAAAAAATTTTAGTTGGAAGTGCCAAATTTGAATAAATTTATTTGAAATCAACATCGATTTTTTTTTTATTTTGTTGAGTATTGTTGTTGTAGGATCTATATTTGAGTAAATTTAGATGAAAATAACTTCAATTTTTTGGATTGGGAAAAAATTTTAGTTAGAAGTGTCAAATTTTAATAAATTTATTTGAGGCCAACTTCGATTTTTTTGGATTTTGTCGAGTATTTTTGTTGTAGGATGTATTTTTGAGTAAATTTATATGAAAATAATGACAATTTTTGGGATTGTCAAAAAAATTTGAGTTGGAAATGCCAAATTTTAATAAATTTATTTGAAACCAACTTCGATTTTTCTCGACGATGTTGAGTTTTTTTGATAGAGAAGCTTAATTTGAGTAATTTCAGTTGAAATTAAGTTCGATTTTTTGGATTTTGTCACCATTTTTGTCAAATGTTAATAAATTTATTTGAAATCAACTTGGATGATTTTGGATTTTGTTCAGTATTTTTGTTGTAGGATCTATATTTGAGTAAATTTGAATGAAAAAACGACAATTTTTTGGATTGTGAAAAAAATTTTAGTTGGAAGTGTCATAAATTTTAATTAATTTATTTGAAACCAACTTCGATATTTTTTGGATTTTGTCGAGTATTTTTGTTGCAGGATGTATATTTGAGTAAATTTACATGAAAATAACGACAATTTTTTGGATAGTAAAAAAAAATTTTAGTTGGAAGTGTCAAATTTTAATAAATTTATTTGAAACCAACTTCGAGTTTTTTTTTATTTTGTCGAGTATTTTTGTTGTAGGATGTATATTTGAGTAAATTTAGATGAAAATAACGAAAAATTTTTTGGATTGGGAAAAAATTGTATTTGGAAGTGTCAAATTTTAATAAATTTATTTGAAACCAACTTCGATTTTTTTTTGGATTTTGTCGAGTATTTTTGTTGCAGGATGTATATTAGAGTAAATCTAGCTGAAAATAACGACAATTTTTTGGATAGTGAAAAAAAATTTTAGTTGGAAGTGTCAAATTTTTATAAATTTATTTGAAACCAACATCGATTTTTCTCGACTATGTTGAGGTTTTTTGATAGAGAAGCTTAATTTGAGTAATTTCAGTTGAATTTAACTTCGATTTTATGGATTTTGTCACGATTTTTGTCAAATTTTAATAAATTTATTTGAAATCAACTTGGATTATTTTGGATTTTGTCGAGTATTTTTGTTGTAGGATCTATATTTCAGTAAATTTGGATGAAAATAACGACAATTTTTTGGATTGTGAAAAAAATTTTAGTTGGAAGTGTCAAATTTTAATTAATTTATTTGAAACCAACTTCGATATTTTTTGGATTTTGTCGAGTATTTTTGTTGTAGGATGTATTTTTGAGTAAATTTAGATGAAAATAACTTCAATTTTTAGGATTGTGAAAAAAATTTTAGTTGGAAATGTCAAATTTTAATAAATTTATTTGAAATCAACTTCGATTCTTTTGGATTTTGTCGAGTATTTTTGGTGTAGGATGTATATTTGAGTAAATTTAGATGAAAATAACTTCAATTTTTTGGATTTTGAAAAAAAATTTTAGTTGGAAGTGCCAAATTTGAATAAATTTATTTGAAATCAACTTCGATTTTTTTTTATTTTGTTGAGTATTTTTGTTGTAGGATCTATATTTGAGTAAATTTAGATAAAAATAACTTCAATTTTTTGGATTGTGCAAAAAATTTTAGTGGAAGTGTCAAATTTTAATAAATTTATTTGAAATCAACTTCGATTTTTTTGGATATTGTTGAGTATTTTTGTTGTAGGATCTATATTTGAGTAAATTTAGATGAAAATAACTTCAATTTTTTGGATTGTGAAAAAAATTTTAGCCGGAAGTGTCAAATTTTAATAAATTTATTTGAAATCAACTTCGTTTTTTTTTGGATTTTCTTGATTATTTTTGGTAGGATCTATATTTGAGTAAATTTAGATGAAAATAACTTCAATTTTTAGGATTGTGAAAAAAATTTTAGTTGGAAGTGTCAAATTTTAATAAATTTATTTGAAACCAACTTCGATTTTTTTGGATTTTGTCGATTATTTTTGTTGTAGGATCTATATTTGAGTAAATTTAGATGAAAATAACTTCAAATTTTAGGATTGTGAAAACAATTTTAGTTGGAAGTGTCAAATTTTAATAAATTTATTTGAAATCAACTTCGATTCTTTTGGATTTTGTCGAGTATTTTTGGTGTAGGATGTATATTTGAGTAAATTTAGATGAAAATTACTTCAATTTTTTGGATTGTGAAAAAAAAATTTAGTTGGAAGTGCCAAATATGAATAAATTTATTTGAAATCAACATCGATTTTTTTTTATTTTGTTGAGTATTTTTGTTGTAGGATCTATATTTGAGTAAATTTAGATGAAAATAACTTCAATTTTTTGGATTGTGAAAAAAATTTTAATCAGAAGTGTCAAATTTTAATAAATTTAGTTGAAATCAACTTCGTTTTTTTTTTGATTTTGTTGAGTATTTTTTGTAGGATCTATATTTGAGTAAATTTAGATGAAAATAACTTCAATTTTTAGGATTGTGAAAAAAAATTTAGTTGGAAGTGTCAAATTTTAATAAATTTATTTGAAACCAACTTCGATTTTTTTGGATTTTGTCGATTATTTTTGTTGTAGGATCTATATTTGAGTAAATTTAGATGAAAATAACTTCAATTTTTTGGATTGTGCAAAAAATTTTAGTTGGAAGTGTCAAATTTTAATAAATTTCTTTGAAACCAACTTCGATTTTTTTGGATTTTGTCGAGTATTTTTGTTGTAGGTTGTATATTTGAGTAAATTTAGATGAAAATAACTTCAATTTTTTGGATTGGGAAAAAATTTTAGTTAGAAATGTCAAATTTTAATAAATTTATTTGAAATCAACTTCGATTCTTTTGGATTTTGCCGAGTATTTTTGGTGTAGGATGTATATTTGAGTAAATTTAGATGAAAATTACTTCAATTTTTTGGATTGTGAAAAAAAATTTTAGTTGGAAGTGCCAAATATGAATAAATTTATTTGAAATCAACATCGATTTTTTTTTATTTTGTTGAGTATTTTTGTTGTAGGATCTATATTTGAGTAAATTTAGATAAAAATAACTTCAATTTTTTGGATTGTGCAAAAAATTTTAGTTGGAAGTGTCAAATTTTAATAAATTTTTTTGAAACCAACTTCGATTTTTTTGGATTTTGTCGAGTATTTTTGTTGTAGGTTGTATATTTGAGTAAATTTAGATGAAAATAACTTCAATTTTTTGGATTGGGAAAAAATTTTAGTTAGAATTGTAAAACTTTAATAAATTTATTTGAAA
Source organism: Andrena praecox (assembly GCA_963932275.1). NCBI lineage: Eukaryota > Metazoa > Arthropoda > Insecta > Hymenoptera > Andrenidae > Andrena > Andrena praecox. The sequence goes on from OZ010730.1 coordinate 24,918,715, forward strand.
TCTACTTCGATTTTTTTGGATATTGTTGAGTATTTTTTTGTAGGATCTATATTTGAGTAAATTTAGATGAAAATAACTTCAATTTTTAGGATTGTGAAAAAAATTTTAGTTGGAAATGTCAAATTTTAATAAATTTATTTGAAATCAACTTCGATTCTTTTGGATTTTGTCGAGTATTTTTGGTGTAGGATGTATATTTGAGTAAATTTAGATGAAAATAACTTCAATTTTTTGGATTGTGAAAAAAAATTTTAGTTGGAAGTGCCAAATTTGAATAAATTTATTTGAAATCAACTTCGATTTTTTTTTATTTTGTTGAGTATTTTTGTTGTAGGATCTAGATTTGAGTAAATTTAGATAAAAATAACTTCAATTTTTTGGATTGTGCAAAAAATTTTAGTGGAAGTGTCAAATTTTAATAAATTTATTTGAAATCAACTTCGATTTTTTTGGATATTGTCGAGTATTTTTGTTGTAGGATGTATTTTTGAGTAAATTTATATGAAAATAATGACAATTTTTGGGATTGTCAAAAAAATTTGAGTTGGAAATGCCAAATTTTAATAAATTTATTTGAAACCAACTTCGATTTTTCTCGACTATGTTGAGTTTTTTTGATAGAGAAGCTTAATTTGAGTAATTTCAGTTGAAATTAAGTTCGATTTTTTGGATTTTGTCACCATTTTTGTCAAATGTTAATAAATTTATTTGAAATCAACTTGGATGATTTTGGATTTTGTTCAGTATTTTTGTTGTAGGATCTATATTTGAGTAAATTTGAATGAAAAAACGACAATTTTTTGGATTGTGAAAAAAATTTTAGTTGGAAGTGTCATAAATTTTAATTAATTTATTTGAAACCAACTTCGAGTTTTTTTTTATTTTGTCGAGTATTTTTGTTGTAGGATGTATATTTGAGTAAATTTAGATGAAAATAACGAAAAAAATTTTGGATTGGGAAAAAATTGTATTTGGAAGTGTCAAATTTTAATAAATTTATTTGAAACCAACTTCGATTTTTTTTTGGATTTTGTCGAGTATTTTTGTTGCAGGATGTATATTAGAGTAAATCTAGCTGAAAATAACGACAATTTTTTGGATAGTGAAAAAAAATTTTAGTTGGAAGTGTCAAATTTTTATAAATTTATTTGAAACCAACATCGATTTTTCTCGACTATGTTGAGGTTTTTTGATAGAGAAGCTTAATTTGAGTAATTTCAGTTGAATTTAACTTCGATTTTTATGGATTTTGTCACGATTTTTGTCAAATTTTAATAAATTTATTTGAAATCAACTTGGATTATTTTGGATTTTGTCGAGTATTTTTGTTGTAGGATCTATATTTCAGTAAATTTGGATGAATATAACGACAATTTTTTGGATTGTGAAAAAAATTTTAGTTGGAAGTGTCAAATTTTAATTAAATTATTTGAAACCAACTTCGATATTTTTTGGATTTTGTCGAGTATTTTTGTTGTAGGATGTATTTTTGAGTAAATTTATATGAAAATAACGACAATTTTTGCGATTGGCAAAAAAATTTGAGTTGGAAATGCCAAATTTTAATAAATTTATTTGAAACCAACTTCGATTTTTCTCGACTATGTTGAGTTTTTTTGATAGAGAAGCTTAATTTGAGTAATTTCAGTTGAAATTAACTTCGATTTTTTGGATTTTGTCACCATTTTTGTCAAATGTTAATAAATTTATTTGAAATCAACTTGGATGATTTTGGATTTTGTTCAGTATTTTTGTTGTAGGATCTATATTTGAGTAAATTTGAATGAAAAAACGACAATTTTTTGGATTGTGAAAAAAATTTTAGTTAGAAGTGTCAAATTTTAATTAATTTATTTGAAACCAACTTCGATATTTTTTGGATTTTGTCGAGTATTTTTGTTGCAGGATGTATATTTGAGTAAATTTACATGAAAATAACGACAATTTTTTGGATAGTAAAAAAAAATTTTAGTTGGAAGTGTCAAATTTTAATAAATTTATTTGAAACCAACTTCGAGTTTTTTTTTATTTTGTCGAGTATTTTTGTTGTAGGATGTATATTTGAGTAAATTTAGATGAAAATAACGAAAAATTTTTTGGATTGGGAAAAAATTGTATTTGGAAGTGTCAAATTTTAATAAATTTATTTGAAACCAACTTCGATTTTTTTTTGGATTTTGTCGAGTATTTTTGTTGCAGGATGTATATTAGAGTAAATTTAGCTGAAAATAACGACAATTTTTTGGATAGTGAAAAAAAATTTTAGTTGGAAGTGTCAAATTTTTATAAATTTATTTGAAACCAACATCGATTTTTCTCGACTATGTTGAGGTTTTTTGATAGAGAAGCTTAATTTGAGTAATTTCAGTTGAATTTAACTTCGATTTTATGGATTTTGTCACTATTTTTGTCAAATTTTAATAAATTTATTTGAAATCAACTTGGATTATTTTGGATTTTGTCGAGTATTTTTGTTGTAGGATCTATATTTCAGTAAATTTGGATGAAAATAACGACAATTTTTTGGATTGTGAAAAAAATTTTAGTTGGAAGTGTCAAATTTTAATTAATTTATTTGAAACCAACTTCGATATTTTTTGGATTTTGTCGAGTATTTTTGTTGTAGGATGTATTTTTGAGTAAATTTATATGAAAATAACGACAATTTTTGCGATTGGCAAAAAAATTTGAGTTGGAAATGCCAAATTTTAATAAATTTATTTGAAACCAACTTCGATTTTTCTCGACTATGTTGAGTTTTTTTGATAGAGAAGCTTAATTTGAGTAATTTCAGTTGAAATTAACTTCGATTTTTTGGATTTTGTCACCATTTTTGTCAAATGTTAATAAATTTATTTGAAATCAACTTGGATGATTTTGGATTTTGTTGAGTATTTTTGTTGTAGGATCTATATTTGAGTAAATTTGGATGAAAACAACGACAATTTTTTGGATTGTGAAGAAAATTTTAGTTGGAAGTGTCAAATTTTAATTAATTTATTTGAAACCAACTTCGATTCTTTTGGATTTTGTCGAGTATTTTTGGTGTAGGATGTATATTTGAGTAAATTTAGATGAAAATAACTTCAATTTTTGGATTGTGAAAAAAAATTTTAGTTGGAAGTGCCAAATTTGAATAAATTTATTTGAAATCAACTTCGATTTTTTTTTATTTTGTTGAGTATTTTTGTTGTAGGATCTATATTTGAGTAAATTTAGATGAAAATAACTTCAATTTTTAGGATTGTGAAAAAAATTTTAGTTGGAAATGTCAAATTTTAATAAATTTATTTGAAATCAACTTCGATTCTTTTGGATTTTGTCGAGTATTTTTGGTGTAGGATGTATATTTGAGTAAATTTAGATGAAAATAACTTCAATTTTTTGGATTGTGAAAAAAAATTTTAGTTGGAAGTGCCAAATTTGAATAAATTTATTTGAAATCAACTTCGATTTTTTTTTATTTTGTTGAGTATTTTTGGTGTAGGATGTATATTTGAGTAAATTTAGATGAAAATAACTTCAATTTTTAGGATTGTGAAAAAAATTTTAGTTGGAAATGTCAAATTTTAATAAATTTATTTGAAATCAACTTCGATTCTTTTGGATTTTGTCGAGTATTTTTGGTGTAGGATGTATATTTGAGTAAATTTAGATGAAAATAACTTCAATTTTTTGGATTGTGAAAAAAATTTTAGTCGGAAGTGTCAAATTTTAATAAATTTATTTGAAATCAACTTCGTTTTTTTTTGGATTTTGTTGATTATTTTTGGTAGGATCTATATTTGAGTAAATTTAGATGAAAATAACTTCAATTTTTAGGATTGTGAAAAAAATTTTAGTTGGAAGTGTCAAATTTTAATAAATTTATTTGAAACCAACTTCGATTTTTTTGGATTTTGTCGATTATTATTGTTGTAGGATCTATATTTGAGTAAATTTAGATGAAAATAACTTCAAATTTTAGGATTGTGAAAAAAATTTTAGTTGGAAGTGTCAAATTTTAATAAATTTATTTGAAATCAACTTCGATTCTTTTGGATTTTGTCGAGTATTTTTGGTGTAGGATGTATATTTGAGTAAATTTAGATGAAAATTACTTCAATTTTTTGGATTGTGAAAAAAAATTTTAGTTGGAAGTGCCAAATTTGAATAAATTTATTTGAAATCAACATCGATTTTTTTTTTATTTTGTTAAGTATTGTTGTTGTAGGATCTATATTTGAGTAAATTTAGATAAAAATAACTTCAATTTTTTGGATTGTGCAAAAAATTTTAGTTGGAAGTGTCAAATTTTAATAAAATTTCGTTGAAACCAACGTCGATTTTTTTTGGATTTTGTCGAGTATTTTTGTTGTAGGTTGTATATTTGAGAAAATTTAGATGAAAATAACTTCAATTTTTTGGATTGGGAAAAAATTTTAGTTAGAAGTGTAAAACTTTAATAAATTTATTTGAGGCCAACTTCGATTTTTTTGGATTTTGTTGAGTATTTTTGTTGTAGGATGTATATTTGAGTATATTTAGATGAAAATAACTTCAATTTTTTGGATTGTGAAAAAAATTTTAGTTGGAAGTGTCAAATTTTAATAAATTTCGTTGAAACCAACGTCGATTTTTTTTGGATTTTGTCGAGTATTTTTGTTGTAGGATGTATATTTGAGTAAATTTAGATGAAAATAACTTCAATTTTTTGGATTGGGAAAAAATTTTAGTTAGAAGTGTCAAATTTTAATAAATTTATTTGAGGCCAACTTCGATTTTTTTGGATTTTGTCGAGTATTTTTGTTGTAGGATGTATTTTTGAGTAAATTTAGATGAAAATAACGACAATATTTTGGATTGTCAAAAATATTTGAGTTGGAAATGCCAAATTTTAATAAGTTTATTTGAAACCAACTTCGATTTTTTTGGATATTGTTGAGTATTTTTTTGTAGGATCTATATTTGAGTAAATTTAGATGAAAATAACTTCAATTTTTAGGATTGTGAAAAAAATTTTAGTTGGAAATGTCAAATTTTAATAAATTTATTTGAAATCAACTTCGATTCTTTTGGATTTTGTCGAGTATTTTTGGTGTAGGATGTATATTTGAGTAAATTTAGATGAAAATAACTTCAATTTTTAGGATTGTGAAAAAAATTTTAGTTGGAAGTGTCAAATTTTAATAAATTTATTTGAAACCAACTTCGATTTTTTTGGATTTTGTCGATTATTATTGTTGTAGGATCTATATTTGAGTAAATTTAGATGAAAATAACTTCAAATTTTAGGATTGTGAAAAAAATTTTAGTTGGAAGTGTCAAATTTTAAAAAATTTATTTGAAATCAACTTCGATTCTTTTGGATTTTGTCGAGTATTTTTGGTGTAGGATGTATATTTGAGTAAATTTAGATGAAAATTACTTCAATTTTTTGGATTGTGAAAAAAAATTTTAGTTGGAAGTGTCAAATTTTAATAAATTTCTTTGAAACCAACTTCGATTTTTTTGGATTTTGTCGAGTATTTTTGTTTTAGGATGTATATTTGAGTAAATGTAGATGAAAATAACTTCAATTTTTTGGATTGGGAAAAAATTTTAGTTAGAAGTGTAAAACTTTAATAAATTTATTTGAGGCCAACTTCGATTTTTTTGGATTTTGTTGAGTATTTTTGTTGTAGGATGTATATTTGAGTATATTTAGATGAAAATAACTTCAATTTTTTGGATTGTGAAAAAAATTTTAGTTGGAAGTGTCAAATTTTAATAAATTTCGTTGAAACCAACGTCGATTTTTTTTGGATTTTGTCGAGTATTTTTATTGTAGGATGTATATTTGAGTAAATTTAGATGAAAATAACTTCAATTTTTTGGATTGGGAAAAAATTTTAGTTAGAAGTGTCAAATTTTAATAAATTTATTTGAGGCCAACTTCGATTTTTTTGGATTTTGTCGAGTATTTTTGTTGTAGGATGTATTTTTGAGTAAATTTATATGAAAATAATGACAATTTTTGGGATTGTCAAAAAAATTTGAGTTGGAAATGCCAAATTTTAATAAATTTATTTGAAACCAACTTCGATTTTTCTCGACTATGTTGAGTTTTTTTGATAGAGAAGCTTAGTTTGAGTAATTTCAGTTGAAATTAAGTTCGATTTTTTGGATTTTGTCACCATTTTTGTCAAATGTTAATAAATTTATTTGAAATCAACTTGGATGATTTTGGATTTTGTTCAGTATTTTTGTTGTAGGATCTATATTTGAGTAAATTTGAATGAAAAAACGACAATTTTTTGGATTGTGAAAAAAATTTTAGTTGGAAGTGTCAAATTTTAATTAATTTATTTGAAACCAACTTCGATATTTTTTGGATTTTGTCGAGTATTTTTGTTGCAGGATGTATATTTGAGTAAATTTACATGAAAATAACGACAATTTTTTGGATAGTAAAAAAAAATTTTAGTTGGAAGTGTCAAATTTTAATAAATTTATTTGAAACCAACTTCGATTTTTTTTTATTTTGTCGAGTATTTTTGTTGTAGGATGTATATTTGAGTAAATTTAGATGAAAATAACGAAAAATTTTTTGGATTGGGAAAAAATTGTATTTGGAAGTGTCAAATTTTAATAAATTTATTTGAAACCAACTTCGATTTTTTTTTGGATTTTGTCGAGTATTTTTGTTGCAGGATGTATATTAGAGTAAATTTAGCTGAAAATAACGACAATTTTTTGGATAGTGAAAAAAAATTTTAGTTGGAAGTGTCAAATTTTTATAAATTTATTTGAAACCAACATCGATTTTTCTCGACTATGTTGAGGTTTTTTGATAGAGAAGCTTAATTTGAGTAATTTCAGTTGAATTTAACTTCGATTTTATGGATTTTGTCACTATTTTTGTCAAATTTTAATAAATTTATTTGAAATCAACTTGGATTATTTTGGATTTTGTCGAGTATTTTTGTTGTAGGATCTATATTTCAGTAAATTTGGATGAAAATAACGACAATTTTTTGGATTGTGAAAAAAATTTTAGTTGGAAGTGTCAAATTTTAATTAATTTATTTGAAACCAACTTCGATATTTTTTTATTTTGTCGAGTATTTTTGTTGTAGGATGTATTTTTGAGTAAATTTATATGAAAATAACGACAATTTTTGCGATTGGCAAAAAAATTTGAGTTGGAAATGCCAAATTTTAATAAATTTATTTGAAACCAACTTCGATTTTTCTCGACTATGTTGAGTTTTTTTGATAGAGAAGCTTAATTTGAGTAATTTCAGTTGAAATTAACTTCGATTTTTTGGATTTTGTCACCATTTTTGTCAAATGTTAATAAATTTATTTGAAATCAACTTGGATGATTTTGGATTTTGTTGAGTATTTTTGTTGTAGGATCTATATTTGAGTAAATTTGGATGAAAACAACGACAATTTTTTGGATTGTGAAGAAAATTTTAGTTGGAAGTGTCAAATTTTAATAAATTTATTTGAGGCCAACTTCGATTTTTTTGGATTTTGTCGAGTATTTTTGGTGTAGGATGTATATTTGAGTAAATTTAGATGAAAATAACTTCAATTTTTTGGATTGTGAAAAAAAATTTTAGTTGGAAGTGCCAAATTTGAATAAATTTATTTGAAATCAACTTCGATTTTTTTTTATTTTGTTGAGTATTTTTGTTGTAGGATCTATATTTGAGTAAATTTAGATGAAAATAACTTCAATTTTTAGGATTGTGAAAAAAATTTTAGTTGGAAATGTCAAATTTTAATAAATTTATTTGAAATCAACTTCGATTCTTTTGGATTTTGTCGAGTATTTTTGGTGTAGGATGTATATTTGAGTAAATTTAGATGAAAATAACTTCAATTTTTTGGATTGTGAAAAAAAATTTTAGTTGGAAGTGCCAAATTTGAATAAATTTATTTGAAATCAACTTCGATTTTTTTTTATTTTGTTGAGTATTTTTGGTGTAGGATGTATATTTGAGTAAATTTAGATGAAAATAACTTCAATTTTTAGGATTGTGAAAAAAATTTTAGTTGGAAATGTCAAATTTTAATAAATTTATTTGAAATCAACTTCGATTCTTTTGGATTTTGTCGAGTATTTTTGGTGTAGGATGTATATTTGAGTAAATTTAGATGAAAATAACTTCAATTTTTTGGATTGTGAAAAAAAATTTTAGTTGGAAGTGCCAAATTTGAATAAATTTATTTGAAATCAACTTCGTTTTTTTTTGGATTTTGTTGATTATTTTTGGTAGGATCTATATTTGGGTAAATTTAGATGAAAATAACTTCAATTTTTAGGATTGTGAAAAAAATTTTAGTTGGAAGTGTCAAATTTTAATAAATTTATTTGAAATCAACTTCGATTCTTTTGGATTTTGTCGAGTATTTTTGGTGTAGGATGTATATTTGAGTAAATTTAGATGAAAATTACTTCAATTTTTTGGATTGTGAAAAAAAATTTTAGTTGGAAGTGCCAAATTTGAATAAATTTATTTGAAATCAACATCGATTTTTTTTTTATTTTGTTAAGTATTGTTGTTGTAGGATCTATATTTGAGTAAATTTAGATAAAAATAACTTCAATTTTTTGGATTGTGCAAAAAATTTTAGTTGGAAGTGTCAAATTTTAATAAAATTTCGTTGAAACCAACGTCGATTTTTTTTGGATTTTGTCGAGTATTTTTGTTGTAGGTTGTATATTTGAGAAAATTTAGATGAAAATAACTTCAATTTTTTGGATTGGGAAAAAATTTTAGTTAGAAGTGTAAAACTTTAATAAATTTATTTGAGGCCAACTTCGATTTTTTTGGATTTTGTTGAGTATTTTTGTTGTAGGATGTATATTTGAGTATATTTAGATGAAAATAACTTCAATTTTTTGGATTGTGAAAAAAATTTTAGTTGGAAGTGTCAAATTTTAATAAGTTTCGTTGAAACCAACGTCGATTTTTTTTGGATTTTGTCGAGTATTTTTGTTGTAGGATGTATATTTGAGTAAATTTAGATGAAAATAACTTCAATTTTTTGGATTGGGAAAAAATTTTAGTTAGAAGTGTCAAATTTTAATAAATTTATTTGAGGCCAACTTCGATTTTTTTGGATTTTGTCGAGTATTTTTGTTGTAGGATGTATTTTTGAGTAAATTTAGATGAAAATAACGACAATATTTTGGATTGTCAAAAATATTTGAGTTGGAAATGCCAAATTTTAATAAGTTTATTTGAAACCAACTTCGATTTTTTTGGATATTGTTGAGTATTTTTTTGTAGGATCTATATTTGAGTAAATTTAGATGAAAATAACTTCAATTTTTAGGATTGTGAAAAAAATTTTAGTTGGAAATGTCAAATTTTAATAAATTTATTTGAAATCAACTTCGATTCTTTTGGATTTTGTCGAGTATTTTTGGTGTAGGATGTATATTTGAGTAAATTTAGATGAAAATAACTTCAATTTTTTGGATTGTGCAAAAAAATTTTAGTTGGAAGTGCCAAATTTGAATAAATTTATTTGAAATCAACTTCGATTTTTTTTTATTTTGTTGAGTATTTTTGTTGTAGGATCTATATTTGAGTAAATTTAGATAAAAATAACTTCAATTTTTTGGATTGTGCAAAAAATTTTAGTGGAAGTGTCAAATTTTAATAAATTTATTTGATATCAACTTCGATTTTTTTGGATATTGTTGAGTATTTTTGTTGTAGGATCTATATTTGAGTAAATTTAGATGAAAATAACTTCAATTTTTTGGATTGTGACAAAAATTTTAGTCGGAAGTGTCAAATTTTAATAAATTTATTTGAAATCAACTTCGTTTTTTTTTGGATTTTGTTGATTATTTTTGGTAGGATCTATATTTGAGTAAATTTAGATGAAAATAACTTCAATTTTTAGGATTGTGAAAAAAATTTTAGTTGGAAGTGTCAAATTTTAATAAATTTATTTGAAACCAACTTCGATTTTTTTGGATTTTGTCGATTATTATTGTTGTAGGATCTATATTTGAGTAAATTTAGATGAAAATAACTTCAAATTTTAGGATTGTGAAAAAAATTTTAGTTGGAAGTGTCAAATTTTAATAAATTTATTTGAAATCAACTTCGATTCTTTTGGATTTTGTCGAGTATTTTTGGTGTAGGATGTATATTTGAGTAAATTTAGATGAAAATTACTTCAATTTTTTGGATTGTGAAAAAAAATTTTAGTTGGAAGTGTCAAATTTTAATAAATTTCTTTGAAACCAACTTCGATTTTTTTGGATTTTGTCGAGTATTTTTGTTGTAGGATGTATATTTGAGTAAATGTAGATGAAAATAACTTCAATTTTTTGGATTGGGAAAAAATTTTAGTTAGAAGTGTAAAACTTTAATAAATTTATTTGAGGCCAACTTCGATTTTTTTGGATTTTGTTGAGTATTTTTGTTGTAGGATGTATATTTGAGTATATTTAGATGAAAATAACTTCAATTTTTTGGATTGTGAAAAAAATTTTAGTTGGAAGTGTCAAATTTTAATAAATTTCGTTGAAACCAACGTCGATTTTTTTTGGATTTTGTCGAGTATTTTTATTGTAGGATGTATATTTGAGTAAATTTAGATGAAAATAACTTCAATTTTTTGGATTGGGAAAAAATTTTAGTTAGAAGTGTCAAATTTTAATAAATTTATTTGAGGCCAACTTCGATTTTTTTGGATTTTGTCGAGTATTTTTGTTGTAGGATGTATTTTTGAGTAAATTTATATGAAAATAATGACAATTTTTGGGATTGTCAAAAAAATTTGAGTTGGAAATGCCAAATTTTAATAAATTTATTTGAAACCAACTTCGATTTTTCTCGACTATGTTGAGTTTTTTTGATAGAGAAGCTTAGTTTGAGTAATTTCAGTTGAAATTAAGTTCGATTTTTTGGATTTTGTCACCATTTTTGTCAAATGTTAATAAATTTATTTGAAATCAACTTGGATGATTTTGGATTTTGTTCAGTATTTTTGTTGTAGGATCTATATTTGAGTAAATTTGAATGAAAAAACGACAATTTTTTGGATTGTGAAAAAAATTTTAGTTGGAAGTGTCAAATTTTAATTAATTTATTTGAAACCAACTTCGATATTTTTTGGATTTTGTCGAGTATTTTTGTTGCAGGATGTATATTTGAGTAAATTTACATGAAAATAACGACAATTTTTTGGATAGTAAAAAAAAATTTTAGTTGGAAGTGTCAAATTTTAATAAATTTATTTGAAACCAACTTCGATTTTTTTTTATTTTGTCGAGTATTTTTGTTGTAGGATGTATATTTGAGTAAATTTAGATGAAAATAACGAAAAATTTTTTGGATTGGGAAAAAATTGTATTTGGAAGTGTCAAATTTTAATAAATTTATTTGAAACCAACTTCGATTTTTTTTTGGATTTTGTCGAGTATTTTTGTTGCAGGATGTATATTAGAGTAAATTTAGCTGAAAATAACGACAATTTTTTGGATAGTGAAAAAAAATTTTAGTTGGAAGTGTCAAATTTTTATAAATTTATTTGAAACCAACATCGATTTTTCTCGACTATGTTGAGGTTTTTTGATAGAGAAGCTTAATTTGAGTAATTTCAGTTGAATTAACTTCGATTTTATGGATTTTGTCACTATTTTTGTCAAATTTTAATAAATTTATTTGAAATCAACTTGGATTATTTTGGATTTTGTCGAGTATTTTTGTTGTAGGATCTATATTTCAGTAAATTTGGATGAAAATAACGACAATTTTTTGGATTGTGAAAAAAATTTTAGTTGGAAGTGTCAAATTTTAATTAATTTATTTGAAACCAACTTCGATATTTTTTGGATTTTGTCGAGTATTTTTGTTGTAGGATGTATTTTTGAGTAAATTTATATGAAAATAACGACAATTTTTGCGATTGGCAAAAAAATTTGAGTTGGAAATGCCAAATTTTAATAAATTTATTTGAAACCAACTTCGATTTTTCTCGACTATGTTGAGTTTTTTTGATAGAGAAGCTTAATTTGAGTAATTTCAGTTGAAATTAACTTCGATTTTTTGGATTTTGTCACCATTTTTGTCAAATGTTAATAAATTTATTTGAAATCAACTTGGATGATTTTGGATTTTGTTGAGTATTCTTGTTGTAGGATCTATATTTGAGTAAATTTGGATGAAAACAACGACAATTTTTTGGATTGTGAAGAAAATTTTAGTTGGAAGTGTCAAATTTTAATAAATTTATTTGAGGCCAACTTCGATTCTTTTGGATTTTGTCGAGTATTTTTGGTGTAGGATGTATATTTGAGTAAATTTAGATGAAAATAATTTCAATTTTTTTGATTGTGAAAAAAAATTTTAGTTGGAAGTTCCAAATTTGAATAAATTTATTTGAAATCAACTTCGATTTTTTTTTATTTTGTTGAGTATTTTTGTTGTAGGATCTATATTTGAGTAAATTTAGATAAAAATAACTTCAATTTTTTGGATTGTGCAAAAAATTTTAGTGGAAGTGTCAAATTTTAATAAATTTATTTGATATCAACTTCGATTTTTTTGGATATTGTTGAGTATTTTTGTTGTAGGATCTATATTTGAGTAAATTTAGATGAAAATAACTTCAATTTTTAGGATTGTGACAAAAATTTTAGTCGGAAGTGTCAAATTTTAATAAATTTATTTGAAATCAACTTCGTTTTTTTTTGGATTTTGTTGATTATTTTTGGTAGGATCTATATTTGAGTAAATTTAGATGAAAATAACTTCAATTTTTAGGATTGTGAAAAAAATTTTAGTTGGAAGTGTCAAATTTTAATAAATTTATTTGAAACCAACTTCGATTTTTTTGGATTTTGTCGATTATTATTGTTGTAGGATCTATATTTGAGTAAATTTAGATGAAAATAACTTCAAATTTTAGGATTGTGAAAAAAATTTTAGTTGGAAGTGTCAAATTTTAATAAATTTATTTGAAATCAACTTCGATTCTTTTGGATTTTGTCGAGTATTTTTGGTGTAGGATGTATATTTGAGTAAATTTAGATGGAAATTACTTCAATTTTTTGGATTGTGAAAAAAAATTTTAGTTGGAAGTGTCAAATTTTAATAAATTTCTTTGAAACCAACTTCGATTTTTTTGGATTTTGTCGAGTATTTGTGTTGTAGGATGTATATTTGAGTAAATGTAGATGAAAATAACTTCAATTTTTTGGATTGGGAAAAAATTTTAGTTAGAAGTGTAAAACTTTAATAAATTTATTTGAGGCCAACTTCGATTTTTTTGGATTTTGTTGAGTATTTTTGTTGTAGGATGTATATTTGAGTATATTTAGATGAAAATAACTTCAATTTTTTGGATTGTGAAAAAAATTTTAGTTGGAAGTGTCAAATTTTAATAAATTTCGTTGAAACCAACGTCGATTTTTTTTGGATTTTGTCGAGTATTTTTATTGTAGGATGTATATTTGAGTAAATTTAGATGAAAATAACTTCAATTTTTTGGATTGGGAAAAAATTTTAGTTAGAAGTGTCAAATTTTAATAAATTTATTTGAGGCCAACTTCGATTTTTTTGGATTTTGTCGAGTATTTTTGTTGTAGGATGTATTTTTGAGTAAATTTATATGAAAATAATGACAATTTTTGGGATTGTCAAAAAAATTTGAGTTGGAAATGCCAAATTTTAATAAATTTATTTGAAACCAACTTCGATTTTTCTCGACTATGTTGAGTTTTTTTGATAGAGAAGCTTAGTTTGAGTAATTTCAGTTGAAATTAAGTTCGATTTTTTGGATTTTGTCACCATTTTTGTCAAATGTTAATAAATTTATTTGAAATCAACTTGGATGATTTTGGATTTTGTTCAGTATTTTTGTTGTAGGATCTATATTTGAGTAAATTTGAATGAAAAAACGACAATTTTTTGGATTGTGAAAAAAATTTTAGTTGGAAGTGTCAAATTTTAATTAATTTATTTGAAACCAACTTCGATATTTTTTGGATTTTGTCGAGTATTTTTGTTGCAGGATGTATATTTGAGTAAATTTACATGAAAATAACGACAATTTTTTGGATAGTAAAAAAAAATTTTAGTTGGAAGTGTCAAATTTTAATAAATTTATTTGAAACCAACTTCGATTTTTTTTTATTTTGTCGAGTATTTTTGTTGTAGGATGTATATTTGAGTAAATTTAGATGAAAATAACGAAAAATTTTTTGGATTGGGAAAAAATTGTATTTGGAAGTGTCAAATTTTTATAAATTTATTTGAAACCAACATCGATTTTTCTCGACTATGTTGAGGTTTTTTGATAGAGAAGCTTAATTTGAGTAATTTCAGTTGAATTTAACTTCGATTTTATGGATTTTGTCACTATTTTTGTCAAATTTTAATAAATTTATTTGAAATCAACTTGGATTATTTTGGATTTTGTCGAGTATTTTTGTTGTAGGATCTATATTTCAGTAAATTTGGATGAAAATAACGACAATTTTTTGGATTGTGAAAAAAATTTTAGTTGGAAGTGTCAAATTTTAATTAATTTATTTGAAACCAACTTCGATATTTTTTGGATTTTGTCGAGTATTTTTGTTGTAGGATGTATTTTTGAGTAAATTTATATGAAAATAACGACAATTTTTGCGATTGGCAAAAAAATTTGAGTTGGAAATGCCAAATTTTAATAAATTTATTTGAAACCAACTTCGATTTTTCTCGACTATGTTGAGTTTTTTTTGATAGAGAAGCTTAATTTGAGTAATTTCAGTTGAAATTAACTTCGATTTTTTGGATTTTGTCACCATTTTTGTCAAATGTTAATAAATTTATTTGAAATCAACTTGGATGATTTTGGATTTTGTTGAGTATTTTTGTTGTAGGATCTATATTTGAGTAAATTTGGATGAAAACAGCGACAATTTTTTGGATTGTGAAGAAAATTTTAGTCGGAAGTGTCCAATTTTAATAAATTTATTTGAGGCCAACTTCGATTTTTTTGGATTTTGTCGAGTATTTTTTGTAGGATCTATATTTGAGTAAATTTAGATGAAAATAACTTCAATTTTTAGGATTGTGAAAAAAATTTTAGTTGGAAATGTCAAATTTTAATAAATTTATTTGAAATCAACTTCGATTCTTTTGGATTTTGTCGAGTATTTTTGGTGTAGGATGTATATTTGAGTAAATTTAGATGAAAATAACTTCAATTTTTTGGATTGTGAAAAAAAATTTTAGTTGGAAGTGCCAAATTTGAATAAATTTATTTGAAATCAACTTCGATTTTTTTTTATTTTGTTGAGTATTTTTGTTGTAGGATCTATATTTGAGTAAATTTAGATAAAAATAACTTCAATTTTTTGGATTGTGCAAAAAATTTTAGTTGGAAGTGTCAAATTTTAATAAATTTCTTTGAAACCAACTTCGATTTTTTTGGATTTTGTCGAGTATTTTTGTTGTAGGATGTATATTTGAGTAAATTTAGATGAAAATAACGACCATTTTTTGGATTGTGAAGAAAATTTTAGTTGGATGTGTCAAATTTTAATAAATTTATTTGAAACCAACATCGATTTTTTTGGATTTTGTCGAGTATTTTTGGTGTAGGATGTATATTTGAGTAAATTTAGATGAAAATAACTTCAATTTCTAGGATTGTGAAAAAAATTTTAGTTGGAAGTGTCAAATTTTAAAAAATTTATTTGAAACCATCTTCGATTTTTTTGGATTTTGTCGATTATTTTTGTTGTAGGATCTATATTTGAGTAAATTTAGATGAAAATAACTTCAAATTTTAGGATTGTGAAAAAAATTTTAGTTGGAAGTGTCAAATTTTTATAAATTTATTTGAAACCAACTTCGAGTTTTTTTGGATTTTGTCGAGTATTTTTGTTGTAGGATTTATATTTGAGTAAATTTAGATGAAAATAACGACAATATTTTGGATTGTCAAAAATATTTGAGTTGGAAATGCCAAATTTTAATAAGTTTATTTGAAACCAACTTCGATTTTTTTGGATATTGTTGAGTATTTTTTTGTAGGATCTATATTTGAGTAAATTTAGATGAAAATAACTTCAATTTTTAGGATTGTGAAAAAAATTTTAGTTGGAAATGTCAAATTTTAATAAATTTATTTGAAATCAACTTCGATTCTTTTGGATTTTGTCGAGTATTTTTGGTGTAGGATGTATATTTGAGTAAATTTAGATGAAAATAACTTCAATTTTTTGGATTGTGAAAAAAAACTTTAGTTGGGAGTGCCAAATTTGAATAAATTTATTTGAAATCAACTTCGATTTTTTTTTATTTTGTTGAGTATTTTTGTTGTAGGATCTATATTTGAGTAAATTTAGATAAAAATAACTTCAATTTTTTGGATTGTGCAAAAAATTTTAGTGGAAGTGTCAAATTTTAATAAATTTATTTGATATCAACTTCGATTTTTTTGGATATTGTTGAGTATTTTTGTTGTAGGATCTATATTTGAGTAAATTTAGATGAAAATAACTTCAATTTTTTGGATTGTGAAAAAAATTTTAGTCGGAAGTGTCAAATTTTAATAAATTTATTTGAAATCAACTTCGTTTTTTTTTTGATTTTGTTGATTATTTTTGGTAGGATCTATATTTGAGTAAATTTAGATGAAAATAACTTCAATTTTTAGGATTGTGAAAAAAATTTTAGTTGGAAGTGTCAAATTTTAATAAATTTATTTGAAACCAACTTCGATTTTTTTGGATTTTGTCGATTATTATTGTTGTAGGATCTATATTTGAGTAAATTTAGATAAAAATAACTTCAAATTTTAGGATTGTGAAAAAAATTTTAGTTGGAAGTGTCAAATTTTAATAAATTTATTTGAAATCAACTTCGATTCTTTTGGATTTTGTCGAGTATTTTTGGTGTAGGATGTATATTGGAGTAAATTTAGATGAAAATTACTTCAATTTTTTGGATTGTGAAAAAAAATTTTAGTTGGAAGTGTCAAATTTTAATAAATTTCTTTGAAACCAACTTCGATTTTTTTGGATTTTGTCGAGTATTTTTGTTGTAGGATGTATATTTGAGTAAATGTAGATGAAAATAACTTCAATTTTTTGGATTGGGAAAAAATTTTAGTTAGAAGTGTCAAATTTTAATAAATTTATTTGAGGCCAACTTCGATTTTTTTGGATTTTGTCGAGTATTTTTGTTGTAGGATGTATTTTTGAGTAAATTTATATGAAAATAATGACAATTTTTGGGATTGTCAAAAAAATTTGAGTTGGAAATGCCAAATTTTAATAAATTTATTTGAAACCAACTTCGATTTTTCTCGACTATGTTGAGTTTTTTTGATAGAGAAGCTTAGTTTGAGTAATTTCAGTTGAAATTAAGTTCGATTTTTTGGATTTTGTCACTATTTTTGTCAAATTTTAATAAATTTATTTGAAATCAACTTGGATTATTTTGGATTTTGTCGAGTATTTTTGTTGTAGGATCTATATTTCAGTAAATTTGGATGAAATTAACTTCGATTTTTTGGATTTTGTCACCATTTTTGTCAAATGTTAATAAATTTATTTGAAATCAACTTGGATGATTTTGGATTTTGTTGAGTATTTTTGTTGTAGGATCTATATTTGAGTAAATTTGGATGAAAACAGCGACAATTTTTTGGATTGTGAAGAAAATTTTAGTCGGAAGTGTCAAATTTTAATAAATTTATTTGAGGCCAACTTCGATTTTTTTGGATTTTGTCGAGTATTTTTTGTAGGATCTATATTTGAGTAAATTTAGATGAAAATAACTTCAATTTTTAGGATTGTGAAAAAAATTTTAGTTGGAAATGTCAAATTTTAATAAATTTATTTGAAATCAACTTCGATTCTTTTGGATTTTGTCGAGTATTTTTGGTGTAGGATGTATATTTGAGTAAATTTAGATGAAAATAACTTCAATTTTTTGGATTGTGAAAAAAAATTTTAGTTGGAAGTGCCAAATTTGAATAAATTTATTTGAAATCAACTTCGATTTTTTTTTATTTTGTTGAGTATTTTTGTTGTAGGATCTATATTTGAGTAAATTTAGATAAAAATAACTTCAATTTTTTGGATTGTGCAAAAAATTTTAGTTGGAAGTGTCAAATTTTAATAAATTTCTTTGAAACCAACTTCGATTTTTTTGGATTTTGTCGAGTATTTTTGTTGTAGGATGTATATTTGAGTAAATTTAGATGAAAATAACGACCATTTTTTGGATTGTGAAGAAAATTTTAGTTGGATGTGTCAAATTTTAATAAATTTATTTGAAACCAACATCGATTTTTTTGGATTTTGTCGAGTATTTTTGGTGTAGGATGTATATTTGAGTAAATTTAGATGAAAATAACTTCAATTTCTAGGATTGTGAAAAAAATTTTAGTTGGAAGTGTCAAATTTTAAAAAATTTATTTGAAACCAACTTCGATTTTTTTGGATTTTGTCGATTATTTTTGTTGTAGGATCTATATTTGAGTAAATTTAGATGAAAATAACTTCAAATTTTAGGATTGTGAAAAAAATTTTAGTTGGAAGTGTCAAATTTTTATAAATTTATTTGAAACCAACTTCGAGTTTTTTTGGATTTTGTCGAGTATTTTTGTTGTAGGATTTATATTTGAGTAAATTTAGATGAAAATAACGACAATATTTTGGATTGTCAAAAATATTTGAGTTGGAAATGCCAAATTTTAATAAGTTTATTTGAAACCAACTTCGATTTTTTTGGATATTGTTGAGTATTTTTTTGTAGGATCTATATTTGAGTAAATTTAGATGAAAATAACTTCAATTTTTAGGATTGTGAAAAAAATTTTAGTTGGAAATGTCAAATTTTAATAAATTTATTTGAAATCAACTTCGATTCTTTTGGATTTTGTCGAGTATTTTTGGTGTAGGATGTATATTTGAGTAAATTTAGGTGAAAATAACTTCAATTTTTTGGATTGTGAAAAAAAATTTTAGTTGGGAGTGCCAAATTTGAATAAATTTATTTGAAATCAACTTCGATTTTTTTTTATTTTGTTGAGTATTTTTGTTGTTGGATCTATATTTGAGTAAATTTAGATAAAAATAACTTCAATTTTTTGGATTGTGCAAAAAATTTTAGTGGAAGTGTCAAATTTTAATAAATTTATTTGATATCAACTTCGATTTTTTTGGATATTGTTGAGTATTTTTGTTGTAGGATCTATATTTGAGTAAATTTAGATGAAAATAACTTCAATTTTTTGGATTGTGAAAAAAATTTTAGTCGGAAGTGTCAAATTTTAATAAATTTATTTGAAATCAACTTCGTTTTTTTTTTGATTTTGTTGATTATTTTTGGTAGGATCTATATTTGAGTAAATTTAGATGAAAATAACTTCAATTTTTAGGATTGTGAAAAAAATTTTAGTTGGAAGTGTCAAATTTTAATAAATTTATTTGAAACCAACTTCGATTTTTTTGGATTTTGTCGATTATTATTGTTGTAGGATCTATATTTGAGTAAATTTAGATGAAAATAACTTCAAATTTTAGGATTGTGAAAAAAATTTTAGTTGGAAGTGTCAAATTTTAATAAATTTATTTGAAATCAACTTCGATTCTTTTGGATTTTGTCGAGTATTTTTGGTGTAGGATGTATATTGGAGTAAATTTAGATGAAAATTACTTCAATTTTTTGGATTGTGAAAAAAAATTTTAGTTGGAAGTGTCAAATTTTAATAAATTTCTTTGAAACCAACTTCGATTTTTTTGGATTTTGTCGAGTATTTTTGTTGTAGGATGTATATTTGAGTAAATGTAGATGAAAATAACTTCAATTTTTTGGATTGGGAAAAAATTTTAGTTAGAAGTGTAAAACTTTAATAAATTTATTTGAGGCCAACTTCGATTTTTTTGGATTTTGTTGAGTATTTTTGTTGTAGGATGTATATTTGAGTATATTTAGATGAAAATAACTTCAATTTTTTGGATTGTGAAAAAAATTTTAGTTGGAAGTGTCAAATTTTAATAAATTTCGTTGAAACCAACGTCGATTTTTTTTGGATTTTGTCGAGTATTTTTGTTGTAGGATGTATATTTGAGTAAATGTAGATGAAAATAACTTCAATTTTTTGGATTGGGAAAAAATTTTAGTTAGAAGTGTAAAACTTTAATAAATTTATTTGAGGCCAACTTCGATTTTTTTGGATTTTGTCGAGTATTTTTGTTGTAGGATGTATTTTTGAGTAAATTTAGATGAAAATAACGACAATATTTTGGATTGTCAAAAATATTTGAGTTGGAAATGCCAAATTTTAATAAGTTTATTTGAAACCAACTTCGATTTTTTTGGATATTGTTGAGTATTTTTTTGTAGGATCTATATTTGAGTAAATTTAGATGAAAATAACTTCGATTTTTAGGATTGTGAAAAAAATTTTAGTTGGAAATGTCAAATTTTAATAAATTTATTTGAAATCAACTTCGATTCTTTTGGATTTTGTCGAGTATTTTTGGTGTAGGATGTATATTTGAGTAAATTTAGATGAAAATAACTTCAATTTTTTGGATTGTGAAAAAAAATTTTAGTTGGAAGTGCCAAATTTGAATAAATTTATTTGAAATCAACTTCGATTTTTTTTTATTTTGTTGAGTATTTTTGTTGTAGGATCTATATTTGAGTAAATTTAGATAAAAATAACTTCAATTTTTTGGATTGTGCAAAAAATTTTAGTGGAAGTGTCAAATTTTAATAAATTTATTTGATATCAACTTCGATTTTTTTGGATATTGTTGAGTATTTTTGTTGTAGGATCTATATTTGAGTAAATTTAGATGAAAATAACTTCAATTTTTTGGATTGTGACAAAAATTTTAGTCGGAAGTGTCAAATTTTAATAAATTTATTTGAAATCAACTTCGTTTTTTTTTGGATTTTGTTGATTATTTTTGGTAGGATCTATATTTGAGTAAATTTAGATGAAAATAACTTCAATTTTTAGGATTGTGAAAAAAATTTTAGTTGGAAGTGTCAAATTTTAATAAATTTATTTGAAACCAACTTCGATTTTTTTTGATTTTGTCGATTATTATTGTTGTAGGATCTATATTTGAGTAAATTTAGATGAAAATAACTTCAAATTTTAGGATTGTGAAAAAAATTTTAGTTGGAAGTGTCAAATTTTAATAAATTTCTTTGAAACCAACTTCGATTTTTTTGGATTTTGTCGAGTATTTTTGTTGTAGGATGTATATTTGAGTAAATGTAGATGAAAATAACTTCAATTTTTTGGATTGGGAAAAAATTTTAGTTAGAAGTGTAAAACTTTAATAAATTTATTTGAGGCCAACTTCGATTTTTTTGGATTTTGTTGAGTATTTTTGTTGTAGGATGTATATTTGAGTATATTTAGATGAAAATAACTTCAATTTTTTGGATTGTGAAAAAAATTTTAGTTGGAAGTGTCAAATTTTAATAAATTTCGTTGAAACCAACGTCGATTTTTTTTGGATTTTGTCGAGTATTTTTATTGTAGGATGTATATTTGAGTAAATTTAGATGAAAATAACTTCAATTTTTTGGATTGGGAAAAAATTTTAGTTAGAAGTGTCAAATTTTAATAAATTTATTTGAGGCCAACTTCGATTTTTTTGGATTTTGTCGAGTATTTTTGTTGTAGGATGTATTTTTGAGTAAATTTATATGAAAATAATGACAATTTTTGGGATTGTCAAAAAAATTTGAGTTGGAAATGCCAAATTTTAATAAATTTATTTGAAACCAACTTCGATTTTTCTCGACTATGTTGAGTTTTTTTGATAGAGAAGCTTAGTTTGAGTAATTTCAGTTGAAATTAAGTTCGATTTTTTGGATTTTGTCACCATTTTTGTCAAATGTTAATAAATTTATTTGAAATCAACTTGGATGATTTTGGATTTTGTTCAGTATTTTTGTTGTAGGATCTATATTTGAGTAAATTTGAATGAAAAAACGACAATTTTTTGGATTGTGAAAAAAATTTTAGTTGGAAGTGTCAAATTTTAATTAATTTATTTGAAACCAACTTCGATATTTTTTGGATTTTGTCGAGTATTTTTGTTGCAGGATGTATATTTGAGTAAATTTACATGAAAATAACGACAATTTTTTGGATAGTAAAAAAAAATTTTAGTTGGAAGTGTCAAATTTTAATAAATTTATTTGAAACCAACTTCGATTTTTTTTTATTTTGTCGAGTATTTTTGTTGTAGGATGTATATTTGAGTAAATTTAGATGAAAATAACGAAAAAATTTTTGGATTGGGAAAAAATTGTATTTGGAAGTGTCAAATTTTAATAAATTTATTTGAAACCAACTTCGATTTTTTTTTGGATTTTGTCGAGTATTTTTGTGGCAGGATGTATATTAGAGTAAATTTAGCTGAAAATAACGACAATTTTTTGGATAGTGAAAAAAAAATTTAGTTGGAAGTGTCAAATTTTTATAAATTTATTTGAAACCAACTTCGATTTTTTTGGATATTGTTGAGTATTTTTTTGTAGGATCTATATTTGAGTAAATTTAGATGAAAATAACTTCAATTTTTAGGATTGTGAAAAAAATTTTAGTTGGAAATGTCAAATTTTAATAAATTTATTTGAAATCAACTTCGATTCTTTTGGATTTTGTCGAGTATTTTTGGTGTAGGATGTATATTTGAGTAAATTTAGATGAAAATAACTTCAAATTTTAGGATTGTGAAAAAAATTTTAGTTGGAAGTGTCAAATTTTAATAAATTTATTTGAAATCAACTTCGATTCTTTTGGATTTTGTCGAGTATTTTTGGTGTAGGATGTATATTTGAGTAAATTTAGATGAAAATTACTTCAATTTTTTGGATTGTGAAAAAAAATTTTAGTTGGAAGTGTCAAATTTTAATAAATTTCTTTGAAACCAACTTCGATTTTTTTGGATTTTGTCGAGTATTTTTGTTGTAGGATGTATATTTGAGTAAATGTAGATGAAAATAACTTCAATTTTTTGGATTGGGAAAAAATTTTAGTTAGAAGTGTAAAACTTTAATAAATTTATTTGAGGCCAACTTCGATTTTTTTGGATTTTGTTGAGTATTTTTGTTGTAGGATGTATATTTGAGTATATTTAGATGAAAATAACTTCAATTTTTTGGATTGTGAAAAAAATTTTAGTTGGAAGTGTCAAATTTTAATAAATTTCGTTGAAACCAACGTCGATTTTTTTTGGATTTTGTCGAGTATTTTTATTGTAGGATGTATATTTGAGTAAATTTAGATGAAAATAACTTCAATTTTTTGGATTGGGAAAAAATTTTAGTTAGAAGTGTCAAATTTTAATAAATTTATTTGAGGCCAACTTCGATTTTTTTGGATTTTGTCGAGTATTTTTGTTGTAGGATGTATTTTTGAGTAAATTTATATGAAAATAATGACAATTTTTGGGATTGTCAAAAAAATTTGAGTTGGAAATGCCAAATTTTAATAAATTTATTTGAAACCAACTTCGATTTTTCTCGACTATGTTGAGTTTTTTTGATAGAGAAGCTTAGTTTGAGTAATTTCAGTTGAAATTAAGTTCGATTTTTTGGATTTTGTCACCATTTTTGTCAAATGTTAATAAATTTATTTGAAATCAACTTGGATGATTTTGGATTTTGTTCAGTATTTTTGTTGTAGGATCTATATTTGAGTAAATTTGAATGAAAAAACGACAATTTTTTGGATTGTGAAAAAAATTTTAGTTGGAAGTGTCAAATTTTAATTAATTTATTTGAAACCAACTTCGATATTTTTTGGATTTTGTCGAGTATTTTTGTTGCAGGATGTATATTTGAGTAAATTTACATGAAAATAACGACAATTTTTTGGATAGTAAAAAAAAATTTTAGTTGGAAGTGTCAAATTTTAATAAATTTATTTGAAACCAACTTCGATTTTTTTTTATTTTGTCGAGTATTTTTGTTGTAGGATGTATATTTGAGTAAATTTAGATGAAAATAACGAAAAATTTTTTGGATTGGGAAAAAATTGTATTTGGAAGTGTCAAATTTTAATAAATTTATTTGAAACCAACTTCGATTTTTTTTTGGATTTTGTCGAGTATTTTTGTTGCAGGATGTATATTAGAGTAAATTTAGCTGAAAATAACGACAATTTTTTGGATAGTGAAAAAAAATTTTAGTTGGAAGTGTCAAATTTTTATAAATTTATTTGAAACCAACATCGATTTTTCTCGACTATGTTGAGGTTTTTTGATAGAGAAGCTTAATTTGAGTAATTTCAGTTGAATTTAACTTCGATTTTATGGATTTTGTCACTATTTTTGTCAAATTTTAATAAATTTATTTGAAATCAACTTGGATTATTTTGGATTTTGTCGAGTATTTTTGTTGTAGGATCTATATTTCAGTAAATTTGGATGAAAATAACGACAATTTTTTGGATTGTGAAAAAAATTTTAGTTGGAAGTGTCAAATTTTAATTAATTTATTTGAAACCAACTTCGATATTTTTTGGATTTTGTCGAGTATTTTTGTTGTAGGATGTATTTTTGAGTAAATTTATATGAAAATAACGACAAATTTTGCGATTGGCAAAAAAATTTGAGTTGGAAATGCCAAATTTTAATAAATTTATTTGAAACCAACTTCGATTTTTCTCGACTATGTTGAGTTTTTTTGATAGAGAAGCTTAGTTTGAGTAATTTCAGTTGAAATTAACTTCGATTTTTTGGATTTTGTCACCATTTTTGTCAAATGTTAATAAATTTATTTGAAATCAACTTGGATGATTTTGGATTTTGTTGAGTATTTTTGTTGTAGGATCTATATTTGAGTAAATTTGGATGAAAACAACGACAATTTTTTGGATTGTGAAGAAAATTTTAGTTGGAAGTGTCAAATTTTAATAAATTTATTTGAGGCCAACTTCGATTCTTTTGGATTTTGTCGAGTATTTTTGGTGTAGGATGTATATTTGAGTAAATTTAGATGAAAATAATTTCAATTTTTTTGATTGTGAAAAAAAATTTTAGTTGGAAGTTCCAAATTTGAATAAATTTATTTGAAATCAACTTCGATTTTTTTTTATTTTGTTGAGTATTTTTGTTGTAGGATCTATATTTGAGAAAATTTAGATAAAAATAACTTCAATTTTTTGGATTGTGCAAAAAATTTTAGTGGAAGTGTCAAATTTTAATAAATTTATTTGATATCAACTTCGATTTTTTTGGATATTGTTGAGTATTTTTGTTGTAGGATCTATATTTGAGTAAATTTAGATGAAAATAACTTCAATTTTTTGGATTGTGACAAAAATTTTAGTCGGAAGTGTCAAATTTTAATAAATTTATTTGAAATCAACTTCGTTTTTTTTTGGATTTTGTTGATTATTTTTGGTAGGATCTATATTTGAGTAAATTTAGATGAAAATAACTTCAATTTTTAGGATTGTGAAAAAAATTTTAGTTGGAAGTGTCAAATTTTAATAAATTTATTTGAAACCAACTTCGATTTTTTTGGATTTTGTCGATTATTATTGTTGTAGGATCTATATTTGAGTAAATTTAGATGAAAATAACTTCAAATTTTAGGATTGTGAAAAAAATTTTAGTTGGAAGTGTCAAATTTTAATAAATTTATTTGAAATCAACTTCGATTCTTTTGGATTTTGTCGAGTATTTTTGGTGTAGGATGTATATTTGAGTAAATTTAGATGGAAATTACTTCAATTTTTTGGATTGTGAAAAAAAATTTTAGTTGGAAGTGTCAAATTTTAATAAATTTCTTTGAAACCAACTTCGATTTTTTTGGATTTTGTCGAGTATTTGTGTTGTAGGATGTATATTTGAGTAAATGTAGATGAAAATAACTTCAATTTTTAGGATTGTGAAAAAAATTTTAGTTGGAAGTGTCAAATTTTAATTAATTTATTTGAAACCAACTTCGATATTTTTTGGATTTTGTCGACTATTTTTGTTGCAGGATGTATATTTGAGTAAATTTACATGAAAATAACGACAATTTTTTGGATAGTAAAAAAAAATTTTAGTTGGAAGTGTCAAATTTTAATAAATTTATTTGAAACCAACTTCGATTTTTTTTTATTTTGTCGAGTATTTTTGTTGTAGGATGTATATTTGAGTAAATTTAGATGAAAATAACGAAAAAATTTTTGGATTGGGAAAAAATTGTATTTGGAAGTGTCAAATTTTAATAAATTTATTTGAAACCAACTTCGATTTTTTTTTGGATTTTGTCGAGTATTTTTGTTGCAGGATGTATATTAGAGTAAATTTAGCTGAAAATAACGACAATTTTTTGGATAGTGAAAAAAAATTTTAGTTGGAAGTGTCAAATTTTTATAAATTTATTTGAAACCAACATCGATTTTTCTCGACT
This sequence comes from Andrena praecox, assembly GCA_963932275.1. NCBI lineage: Eukaryota > Metazoa > Arthropoda > Insecta > Hymenoptera > Andrenidae > Andrena > Andrena praecox. The sequence goes on from OZ010730.1 coordinate 24,945,105, forward strand.
ATGTTGAGGTTTTTTGATAGAGAAGCTTAATTTGAGTAATTTCAGTTGAATTTAACTTCGATTTTATGGATTTGTCACTATTTTTGTCAAATTTTAATAAATTTATTTGAAATCAACTTGGATTATTTTGGATTTTGTCGAGTATTTTTGTTGTAGGATCTATATTTCAGTAAATTTGGATGAAAATAACGACAATTTTTTGGATTGTGAAAAAAATTTTAGTTGGAAGTGTCAAATTTTAATTAATTTATTTGAAACCAACTTCGATATTTTTTGGATTTTGTCGAGTATTTTTGTTGTAGGATGTATTTTTGAGTAAATTTATATGAAAATAACGACAATTTTTGCGATTGGCAAAAAAATTTGAGTTGGAAATGCCAAATTTTAATAAATTTATTTGAAACCAACTTCGATTTTTCTCGACTATGTTGAGTTTTTTTGATAGAGAAGCTTAATTTGAGTAATTTCAGTTGAAATTAACTTCGATTTTTTGGATTTTGTCACCATTTTTGTCAAATGTTAATAAATTTATTTGAAATCAACTTGGATGATTTTGGATTTTGTTGAGTATTTTTGTTGTAGGATCTATATTTGAGTAAATTTGGATGAAAACAACGACAATTTTTTGGATTGTGAAGAAAATTTTAGTTGGAAGTGTCAAATTTTAATAAATTTATTTGAGGCCAACTTCGATTTTTTTGGATTTTGTCGAGTATTTTTTTGTAGGATCTATATTTGAGTAAATTTAGATGAAAATAACTTCAATTTTTAGGATTGTGAAAAAAATTTTAGTTGGAAATGTCAAATTTTAATCAATTTATTTGAAATCAACTTCGTTTTTTTTGGATTTTGTTGAGTATTTTTTGTAGGATCTATATTTGAGTAAATTTAGATGAAAATAACTTCAATTTTTAGGATTGTGAAAAAAATTTTAGTTGGAAGTGTCAAATTTTTATAAATTTATTTGAAACCAACTTCGAGTTTTTTTGGATTTTGTCGAGTATTTTTGTTGTAGGATTTATATTTGAGTAAATTTAGATGAAAATAACGACAATATTTTGGATTGTCAAAAATATTTGAGTTGGAAATGCCAAATTTTAATAAGTTTATTTGAAACCAACTTCGATTTTTTTGGATATTGTTGAGTATTTTTTTGTAGGATCTATATTTGAGTAAATTTAGATGAAAATAACTTCAATTTTTAGGATTGTGAAAAAAATTTTAGTTGGAAATGTCAAATTTTAATAAATTTATTTGAAATCAACTTCGATTCTTTTGGATTTTGTCGAGTATTTTTGGTGTAGGATGTATATTTGAGTAAATTTAGATGAAAATAACTTCAATTTTTTGGATTGTGAAAAAAAATTTTAGTTGGGAGTGCCAAATTTGAATAAATTTATTTGAAATCAACTTCGATTTTTTTTTATTTTGTTGAGTATTTTTGTTGTAGGATCTATATTTGAGTAAATTTAGATAAAAATAACTTCAATTTTTTGGATTGTGCAAAAAATTTTAGTGGAAGTGTCAAATTTTAATAAATTTATTTGATATCAACTTCGATTTTTTTGGATATTGTTGAGTATTTTTGTTGTAGGATCTATATTTGAGTAAATTTAGATGAAAATAACTTCAATTTTTTGGATTGTGAAAAAAATTTTAGTCGGAAGTGTCAAATTTTAATAAATTTATTTGAAATCAACTTCGTTTTTTTTGGATTTTGTTGATTATTTTTGGTAGGATCTATATTTGAGTAAATTTAGATGAAAATAACTTCAATTTTTAGGATTGTGAAAAAAATTTTAGTTGGAAGTGTCAAATTTTAATAAATTTATTTGAAACCAACTTCGATTTTTTTGGATTTTGTCGATTATTATTGTTGTAGGATCTATATTTGAGTAAATTTAGATGAAAATAACTTCAAATTTTAGGATTGTGAAAAAAATTTTAGTTGGAAGTGTCAAATTTTAATAAATTTATTTGAAATCAACTTCGATTCTTTTGGATTTTGTCGAGTATTTTTGGTGTAGGATGTATATTTGAGTAAATTTAGATGAAAATTACTTCAATTTTTTGGATTGTGAAAAAAAATTTTAGTTGGAAGTGCCAAATTTGAATAAATTTATTTGAAATCAACATCGATTTTTTTTTTATTTTGTTGAGTATTGTTGTTGTAGGATCTATATTTGAGTAAATTTAGATAAAAATAACTTCAATTTTTTGGATTGTGCAAAAAATTTTAGTTGGAAGTGTCAAATTTTAATAAAATTTCGTTGAAACCAACGTCGATTTTTTTTGGATTTTGTCGAGTATTTTTGTTGTAGGTTGTATATTTGAGAAAATTTAGATGAAAATAACTTCAATTTTTTGGATTGGGAAAAAATTTTAGTTAGAAGTGTAAAACTTTAATAAATTTATTTGAGGCCAACTTCGATTTTTTTGGATTTTGTTGAGTATTTTTGTTGTAGGATGTATATTTGAGTATATTTAGATGAAAATAACTTCAATTTTTTGGATTGTGAAAAAAATTTTAGTTGGAAGTGTCAAATTTTAATAAATTTCGTTGAAACCAACGTCGATTTTTTTTGGATTTTGTCGAGTATTTTTGTTGTAGGATGTATATTTGAGTAAATTTAGATGAAAATAACTTCAATTTTTTGGATTGGGAAAAAATTTTAGTTAGAAGTGTCAAATTTTAATAAATTTATTTGAGGCCAACTTCGAATTTTTTGGATTTTGTCGAGTATTTTTGTTGTAGGATGTATTTTTGAGTAAATTTAGATGAAAATAACGACAATATTTTGGATTGTCAAAAATATTTGAGTTGGAAATGCCAAATTTTAATAAATTTATTTGAAATCAACTTCGATTCTTTTGGATTTTGTCGAGTATTTTTGGTGTAGGATGTATATTTGAGTAAATTTAGATGAAAATAACTTCAATTTTTTGGATTGTGAAAAAAAATTTTAGTTGGAAGTGCCAAATTTGAATAAATTTATTTGAAATCAACTTCGATTTTTTTTTATTTTGTTGAGTATTTTTGTTGTAGGATCTATATTTGAGTAAATTTAGATAAAAATAACTTCAATTTTTTGGATTGTGCAAAAAATTTTAGTGGAAGTGTCAAATTTTAATAAATTTATTTGATATCAACTTCGATTTTTTTGGATATTGTTGAGTATTTTTGTTGTAGGATCTATATTTGAGTAAATTTAGATGAAAATAACTTCAATTTTTAGGATTGTGAAAAAAATTTTAGTTGGAAGTGTCAAATTTTAATAAATTTATTTGAAACCAACTTCGATTCTTTTGGATTTTGTCGAGTATTTTTGGTGTAGGATGTATATTTGAGTAAATTTAGATGAAAATTACTTCAATTTTTTGGATTGTGAAAAAAAATTTTAGTTGGAAGTGTCAAATTTTAATAAATTTCTTTGAAACCAACTTCGATTTTTTTGGATTTTGTCGAGTATTTTTGTTGTAGGATGTATATTTGAGTAAATGTAGATGAAAATAACTTCAATTTTTTGGATTGGGAAAAAATTTTAGTTAGAAGTGTAAAACTTTAATAAATTTATTTGAGGCCAACTTCGATTTTTTTGGATTTTGTTGAGTATTTTTGTTGTAGGATGTATATTTGAGTATATTTAGATGAAAATAACTTCAATTTTTTGGATTGTGAAAAAAATTTTAGTTGGAAGTGTCAAATTTTAATAAATTTCGTTGAAACCAACGTCGATTTTTTTTGGATTTTGTCGAGTATTTTTATTGTAGGATGTATATTTGAGTAAATTTAGATGAAAATAACTTCACTTTTTTGGATTGGGAAAAAATTTTTGTTAGAAGTGTCAAATTTTAATAAATTTATTTGAGGCCAACTTCGATTTTTTTGGATTTTGTCGAGTATTTTTGTTGTAGGATGTATTTTTGAGTAAATTTATATGAAAATAATGACAATTTTTGGGATTGTCAAAAAAATTTGAGTTGGAAATGCCAAATTTTAATAAATTTATTTGAAACCAACTTCGATTTTTCTCGACTATGTTGAGTTTTTTTGATAGAGAAGCTTAGTTTGAGTAATTTCAGTTGAAATTAAGTTCGATTTTTTGGATTTTGTCACCATTTTTGTCAAATGTTAATAAATTTATTTGAAATCAACTTGGATGATTTTGGATTTTGTTCAGTATTTTTGTTGTAGGATCTATATTTGAGTAAATTTGAATGAAAAAACGACAATTTTTTGGATTGTGAAAAAAATTTTAGTTGGAAGTGTCAAATTTTAATTAATTTATTTGAAACCAACTTCGATATTTTTTGGATTTTGTCGAGTATTTTTGTTGCGGGATGTATATTTGAGTAAATTTACATGAAAATAACGACAATTTTTTGGATAGTAAAAAAAAATTTTAGTTGGAAGTGTCAAATTTTAATAAATTTATTTGAAACCAACTTCGAGTTTTTTTTTATTTTGTCGAGTATTTTTGTTGTAGGATGTATATTTGAGTAAATTTAGATGAAAATAACGAAAAATTTTTTGGATTGGGAAAAAATTGTATTTGGAAGTGTCAAATTTTAATAAATTTATTTGAAACCAACTTCGATTTTTTTTTGGATTTTGTCGAGTATTTTTGTTGCAGGATGTATATTAGAGTAAATTTAGCTGAAAATAACGACAATTTTTTGGATAGTGAAAAAAAATTTTAGTTGGAAGTGTCAAATTTTTATAAATTTATTTGAAACCAACATCGATTTTTCTCGACTATGTTGAGGTTTTTTGATAGAGAAGCTTAATTTGAGTAATTTCAGTTGAATTTAACTTCGATTTTATGGATTTTGTCACGATTTTTGTAAAATTTTAATAAATTTATTTGAAATCAACTTGGATTATTTTGGATTTTGTCGAGTATTTTTGTTGTAGGATCTATATTTCAGTAAATTTGGATGAAAATAACGACAATTTTTTGGATTGTGAAAAAAATTTTAGTTGGAAGTGTCAAATTTTAATTAATTTATTAGAAACCAACTTCGATATTTTTTGGATTTTGCCGAGTATTTTTGTTGTAGGATGTATTTTTGAGTAAATTTATATGAAAATAACGACAATTTTTGCGATTGGCAAAAAAATTTGAGTTGGAAATGCCAAATTTTAATAAATTTATTTGAAACCAACTTCGATTTTTCTCGACTATGTTGAGTTTTTTTGATAGAGAAGCTTAATTTGAGTAATTTCAGTTGAAATTAACTTCGATTTTTTGGATTTTGTCACCATTTTTGTCAAATGTTAATAAATTTATTTGAAATCAACTTGGATGATTTTGGATTTTGTTGAGTATTTTTGTTGTAGGATCTATATTTGAGTAAATTTGGATGAAAACAACGACATTTTTTGGATTGTGAAGAAAATTTTAGTCGGAAGTGTCAAATTTTAATAAATTTATTTGAGGCCAACTTCGATTTTTTTGGATTTTGTCGAGTATTTTTTTGTAGGATCTATATTTGAGTAAATTTAGATGAAAATAACTTCAATTTTTAGGATTGTGAAAAAAATTTTAGTTGGAAATGTCAAATTTTAATAAATTTATTTGAAATCAACTTCGATTCTTTTGGATTTTGTCGTGTATTTTTGGTGTAGGATGTATATTTGAGTAAATTTAGATGAAAATAACTTCAATTTTTTGGATTGTGAAAAAAAATTTTAGTTGGATGTGCCAAATTTGAATAAATTTATTTGAAATCAACTTCGATTTTTTTTTATTTTGTTGAGTATTTTTGTTGTAGGATCTATATTTGAGTAAATTTAGATGAAAATAACTTCAATTTCTAGGATTGTGAAAAAAATTTTAGTTGGAAGTGTCAAATTTTAATAAATTTATTTGAAACCAACTTCGATTTTTTTGGATTTTGTCGATTATTTTTGTTGTAGGATCTATATTTGAGTAAATTTAGATGAAAATAACTTCAAATTTTAGGATTGTGAAAAAAATTTTAGTTGGAAGTGTCAAATTTTAATTCATTTATTTGAAATCAACTTCGATTCTTTTGGATTTTGTCGAGTATTTTTGGTGTAGGATGTATATTTGAGTAAATTTAGATGAAAATTACTTCAATTTTTTGGATTGTGAAAAAAAATTTTAGTTGGAAGTGCCAAATTTGAATAAATTTATTTGAAATCAACATCGATTTTTTTTTTATTTTGTTGAGTATTGTTGTTGTAGGATCTATATTTGAGTAAATTTAGATAAAAATAACTTCAATTTTTTGGATTGTGCAAAAAATTTTAGTTGGAAGTGTCAAATTTTAATAAAATTTCGTTGAAACCAACGTCGATTTTTTTTTGATTTTGTCGAGTATTTTTGTTGTAGGTTGTATATTTGAGTAAATTTAGATGAAAATAACTTCAATTTTTTGGATTGGGAAAAAATTTTAGTTAGAAGTGTAAAACTTTAATAAATTTCGTTGAAACCAACGTCGATTTTTTTTGGATTTTGTCGAGTATTTTTATTGTAGGATGTATATTTGAGTAAATTTAGATGAAAATAACTTCAATTTTTTGGATTGGGAAAAAATTTTTGTTAGAAGTGTCAAATTTTAATAAATTTATTTGAGGCCAACTTCGATTTTTTTGGATTTTGTCGAGTATTTTTGTTGTAGGATGTATTTTTGAGTAAATTTATATGAAAATAATGACAATTTTTGGGATTGTCAAAAAAATTTGAGTTGGAAATGCCAAATTTTAATAAATTTATTTGAAACCAACTTCGATTTTTCTCGACTATGTTGAGTTTTTTTGATAGAGAAGCTTAGTTTGAGTAATTTCAGTTGAAATTAAGTTCGATTTTTTGGATTTTGTCACCATTTTTGTCAAATGTTAATAAATTTATTTGAAATCAACTTGGATGATTTTGGATTTTGTTCAGTATTTTTGTTGTAGGATCTATATTTGAGTAAATTTGAATGAAAAAACGACAATTTTTTGGATTGTGAAAAAAATTTTAGTTGGAAGTGTCAAATTTTAATTAATTTATTTGAAACCAACTTCGATATTTTTTGGATTTTGTCGAGTATTTTTGTTGCGGGATGTATATTTGAGTAAATTTACATGAAAATAACGACAATTTTTTGGATAGTAAAAAAAAATTTTAGTTGGAAGTGTCAAATTTTAATAAATTTATTTGAAACCAACTTCGAGTTTTTTTTTATTTTGTCGAGTATTTTTGTTGTAGGATGTATATTTGAGTAAATTTAGATGAAAATAACGAAAAATTTTTTGGATTGGGAAAAAATTGTATTTGGAAGTGTCAAATTTTAATAAATTTATTTGAAACCAACTTCGATTTTTTTTTGGATTTTGTCGAGTATTTTTGTTGCAGGATGTATATTAGAGTAAATTTAGCTGAAAATAACGACAATTTTTTGGATAGTGAAAAAAAATTTTAGTTGGAAGTGTCAAATTTTTATAAATTTATTTGAAACCAACATCGATTTTTCTCGACTATGTTGAGGTTTTTTGATAGAGAAGCTTAATTTGAGTAATTTCAGTTGAATTTAACTTCGATTTTATGGATTTTGTCACGATTTTTGTAAAATTTTAATAAATTTATTTGAAATCAACTTGGATTATTTTGGATTTTGTCGAGTATTTTTGTTGTAGGATCTATATTTCAGTAAATTTGGATGAAAATAACGACAATTTTTTGGATTGTGAAAAAAATTTTAGTTGGAAGTGTCAAATTTTAATTAATTTATTAGAAACCAACTTCGATATTTTTTGGATTTTGCCGAGTATTTTTGTTGTAGGATGTATTTTTGAGTAAATTTATATGAAAATAACGACAATTTTTGCGATTGGCAAAAAAATTTGAGTTGGAAATGCCAAATTTTAATAAATTTATTTGAAACCAACTTCGATTTTTCTCGACTATGTTGAGTTTTTTTGATAGAGAAGCTTAATTTGAGTAATTTCAGTTGAAATTAACTTCGATTTTTTGGATTTTGTCACCATTTTTGTCAAATGTTAATAAATTTATTTGAAATCAACTTGGATGATTTTGGATTTTGTTGAGTATTTTTGTTGTAGGATCTATATTTGAGTAAATTTGGATGAAAACAACGACATTTTTTGGATTGTGAAGAAAATTTTAGTCGGAAGTGTCAAATTTTAATAAATTTATTTGAGGCCAACTTCGATTTTTTTGGATTTTGTCGAGTATTTTTTTGTAGGATCTATATTTGAGTAAATTTAGATGAAAATAACTTCAATTTTTAGGATTGTGAAAAAAATTTTAGTTGGAAATGTCAAATTTTAATAAATTTATTTGAAATCAACTTCGATTCTTTTGGATTTTGTCGTGTATTTTTGGTGTAGGATGTATATTTGAGTAAATTTAGATGAAAATAACTTCAATTTTTTGGATTGTGAAAAAAAATTTTAGTTGGAAGTGCCAAATTTGAATAAATTTATTTGAAATCAACTTCGATTTTTTTTTATTTTGTTGAGTATTTTTGTTGTAGGATCTATATTTGAGTAAATTTAGATGAAAATAACTTCAATTTCTAGGATTGTGAAAAAAATTTTAGTTGGAAGTGTCAAATTTTAATAAATTTATTTGAAACCAACTTCGATTTTTTTGGATTTTGTCGATTATTTTTGTTGTAGGATCTATATTTGAGTAAATTTAGATGAAAATAACTTCAAATTTTAGGATTGTGAAAAAAATTTTAGTTGGAAGTGTCAAATTTTAATTCATTTATTTGAAATCAACTTCGATTCTTTTGGATTTTGTCGAGTATTTTTGGTGTAGGATGTATATTTGAGTAAATTTAGATGAAAATTACTTCAATTTTTTGGATTGTGAAAAAAAATTTTAGTTGGAAGTGCCAAATTTGAATAAATTTATTTGAAATCAACATCGATTTTTTTTTTATTTTGTTGAGTATTGTTGTTGTAGGATCTATATTTGAGTAAATTTAGATAAAAATAACTTCAATTTTTTGGATTGTGCAAAAAATTTTAGTTGGAAGTGTCAAATTTTAATAAAATTTCGTTGAAACCAACGTCGATTTTTTTTTGATTTTGTCGAGTATTTTTGTTGTAGGTTGTATATTTGAGTAAATTTAGATGAAAATAACTTCAATTTTTTGGATTGGGAAAAAATTTTAGTTAGAAGTGTAAAACTTTAATAAATTTATTTGAGGCCAACTTCGATTTTTTTGGATTTTGTTGAGTATTTTTGTTGTAGGATGTATATTTGAGTATATTTAGATGAAAATAACTTCAATTTTTTGGATTGTGAAAAAATTTTTAGTTGGAAGTGTCAAATTTTAATAAATTTCGTTGAAACCAACGTCGATTTTTTTTGGATTTTGTCGAGTATTTTTGTTGTAGGATGTATATTTGAGTAAATTTAGATGAAAATAACTTCAATTTTTTGGATTGGGAAAAAATTTTAGTTAGAAGTGTCAAATTTTAATAAATTTATTTGAGGCCAACTTCGATTTTTTTGGATTTTGTCGAGTATTTTTGTTGTAAGATGTATTTTTGAGTAAATTTATATGAAAATAATGACAATTTTTGGGATTGTCAAAAAAATTTGAGTTGGAAATGCCAAATTTTAATAAATTTATTTGAAACCAACTTCGATTTTTCTCGACTATGTTGAGTTTTTTTGATAGAGAAGCTTAATTTGAGTAATTTCAGTTGAAATTAAGTTCGATTTTTTGGATTTTGTCACCATTTTTGTCAAATGTTAATAAATTTATTTGAAATCAACTTGGATGATTTTGGATTTTGTTCAGTATTTTTGTTGTAGGATCTATATTTGAGTAAATTTGAATGAAAAAACGACAATTTTTTGGATATGTGAAAAAAATTTTAGTTGGAAGTGTCAAATTTTAATTAATTTATTTGAAACCAACTTCGATATTTTTTGGATTTTGTCGAGTATTTTTGTTGCAGGATGTATATTTGAGTAAATTTACATGAAAATAACGACAATTTTTTGGATAGTAAAAAAAAATTTTAGTTGGAAGTGTCAAATTTTAATAAATTTATTTGAAACCAACTTCGATTTTTTTTTTATTTTGTCGAGTATTTTTGTTGTAGGATGTATATTTGAGTAAATTTAGATGAAAATAACGAAAAATTTTTTGGATTGGGAAAAAATTGTATTTGGAAGTGTCAAATTTTAATAAATTTATTTGAAACCAACTTCGATTTTTTTTTGGATTTTGTCGAGTATTTTTGTTGCAGGATGTATATTAGAGTAAATTTAGCTGAAAATAACGACAATTTTTTGGATAGTGAAAAAAAATTTTAGTTGGAAGTGTCAAATTTTTATAAATTTATTTGAAACCAACATCGATTTTTCTCGACTATGTTGAGGTTTTTTGATAGAGAAGCTTAATTTGAGTAATTTCAGTTGAATTTAACTTCGATTTTATGGATTTTGTCACGATTTTTGTAAAATTTTAATAAATTTATTTGAAATCAACTTGGATTATTTTGGATTTTGTCGAGTATTTTTGTTGTAGGATCTATATTTCAGTAAATTTGGATGAAAATAACGACAATTTTTTGGATTGTGAAAAAAATTTTAGTTGGAAGTGTCAAATTTTAATTAATTTATTAGAAACCAACTTCGATATTTTTTGGATTTTGCCGAGTATTTTTGTTGTAGGATGTATTTTTGAGTAAATTTATATGAAAATAACGACAATTTTTGCGATTGGCAAAAAAATTTGAGTTGGAAATGCCAAATTTTAATAAATTTATTTGAAACCAACTTCGATTTTTCTCGACTATGTTGAGTTTTTTTGATAGAGAAGCTTAATTTGAGTAATTTCAGTTGAAATTAACTTCGATTTTTTGGATTTTGTCACCATTTTTGTCAAATGTTAATAAATTTATTTGAAATCAACTTGGATGATTTTGGATTTTGTTGAGTATTTTTGTTGTAGGATCTATATTTGAGTAAATTTGGATGAAAACAACGACATTTTTTGGATTGTGAAGAAAATTTTAGTCGGAAGTGTCAAATTTTAATAAATTTATTTGAGGCCAACTTCGATTTTTTTGGATTTTGTCGAGTATTTTTTTGTAGGATCTATATTTGAGTAAATTTAGATGAAAATAACTTCAATTTTTAGGATTGTGAAAAAAATTTTAGTTGGAAATGTCAAATTTTAATAAATTTATTTGAAATCAACTTCGATTCTTTTGGATTTTGTCGTGTATTTTTGGTGTAGGATGTATATTTGAGTAAATTTAGATGAAAATAACTTCAATTTTTTGGATTGTGAAAAAAAATTTCAGTTGGAAGTGCCAAATTTGAATAAATTTATTTGAAATCAACTTCGATTTTTTTTTATTTTGTTGAGTATTTTTGCTGTAGGATCTATATTTGAGTAAATTTAGATGAAAATAACTTCAATTTCTAGGATTGTGAAAAAAATTTTAGTTGGAAGTGTCAAATTTTAATAAATTTATTTGAAACCAACTTCGATTTTTTTGGATTTTGTCGATTATTTTTGTTGTAGGATCTATATTTGAGTAAATTTAGATGAAAATAACTTCAAATTTTAGGATTGTGAAAAAAATTTTAGTTGGAAGTGTCAAATTTTAATTCATTTATTTGAAATCAACTTCGATTCTTTTGGATTTTGTCGAGTATTTTTGGTGTAGGATGTATATTTGAGTAAATTTAGATGAAAATTACTTCAATTTTTTGGATTGTGAAAAAAAATTTTAGTTGGAAGTGCCAAATTTGAATAAATTTATTTGAAATCAACATCGATTTTTTTTTTATTTTGTTGAGTATTGTTGTTGTAGGATCTATATTTGAGTAAATTTAGATAAAAATAACTTCAATTTTTTGGATTGTGCAAAAAATTTTAGTTGGAAGTGTCAAATTTTAATAAAATTTCGTTGAAACCAACGTCGATTTTTTTTTGATTTTGTCGAGTATTTTTGTTGTAGGTTGTATATTTGAGTAAATTTAGATGAAAATAACTTCAATTTTTTGGATTGGGAAAAAATTTTAGTTAGAAGTGTAAAACTTTAATAAATTTATTTGAGGCCAACTTCGATTTTTTTGGATTTTGTTGAGTATTTTTGTTGTAGGATGTATATTTGAGTATATTTAGATGAAAATAACTTCAATTTTTTGGATTGTGAAAAAATTTTTAGTTGGAAGTGTCAAATTTTAATAAATTTCGTTGAAACCAACGTCGATTTTTTTTGGATTTTGTCGAGTATTTTTGTTGTAGGATGTATATTTGAGTAAATTTAGATGAAAATAACTTCAATTTTTTGGATTGGGAAAAAATTTTAGTTAGAAGTGTCAAATTTTAATAAATTTATTTGAGGCCAACTTCGATTTTTTTGGATTTTGTCGAGTATTTTTGTTGTAAGATGTATTTTTGAGTAAATTTATATGAAAATAATGACAATTTTTGGGATTGTCAAAAAAATTTGAGTTGGAAATGCCAAATTTTAATAAATTTATTTGAAACCAACTTCGATTTTTCTCGACTATGTTGAGTTTTTTTGATAGAGAAGCTTAATTTGAGTAATTTCAGTTGAAATTAAGTTCGATTTTTTGGATTTTGTCACCATTTTTGTCAAATGTTAATAAATTTATTTGAAATCAACTTGGATGATTTTGGATTTTGTTCAGTATTTTTGTTGTAGGATCTATATTTGAGTAAATTTGAATGAAAAAACGACAATTTTTTGGATATGTGAAAAAAATTTTAGTTGGAAGTGTCAAATTTTAATTAATTTATTTGAAACCAACTTCGATATTTTTTGGATTTTGTCGAGTATTTTTGTTGCAGGATGTATATTTGAGTAAATTTACATGAAAATAACGACAATTTTTTGGATAGTAAAAAAAAATTTAGTTGGAAGTGTCAAATTTTAATAAATTTATTTGAAACCAACTTCGATTTTTTTTTTATTTTGTCGAGTATTTTTGTTGTAGGATGTATATTTGAGTAAATTTAGATGAAAATAACGAAAAATTTTTTGGATTGGGAAAAAATTGTATTTGGAAGTGTCAAATTTTAATAAATTTATTTGAAACCAACTTCGATTTTTTTTTGGATTTTGTCGAGTATTTTTGTTGCAGGATGTATATTAGAGTAAATTTAGCTGAAAATAACGACAATTTTTTGGATAGTGAAAAAAAATTTTAGTTGGAAGTGTCAAATTTTTATAAATTTATTTGAAACCAACATCGATTTTTCTCGACTATGTTGAGGTTTTTTGATAGAGAAGCTTAATTTGAGTAATTTCAGTTGAATTTAACTTCGATTTTATGGATTTTGTCACGATTTTTGTCAAATTTTAATAAATTTATTTGAAATCAACTTGGATTATTTTGGATTTTGTCGAGTATTTTTGTTGTAGGATCTATATTTCAGTAAATTTAGATGAAAATAACTTCAATTTCTAGGATTGTGAAAAAAATTTTAGTTGGAAGTGTCAAATTTTAATAAATTTATTTGAAACCAACTTCGATTTTTTTGGATTTTGTCGATTATTTTTGTTGTAGGATGTATTTTTGAGTAAATTTAGATGAAAATAACTTCAAATTTTAGGATTGTGAAAAAAATTTTAGTTGGAAGTGTCAAATTTTAATAAATTTATTTGAAACCAACTTCGATTTTTTTGGATTTTGTCGATTATTTTTGTTGTAGGATCTATATTTGAGTAAATTTAGATGAAAATAACTTCAAATTTTAGGATTGTGAAAAAAATTTTAGTTGGAAGTGTCAAATTTTAATTCATTTATTTGAAATCAACTTCGATTCTTTTGGATTTTGTCGAGTATTTTTGGTGTAGGATGTATATTTGAGTAAATTTAGATGAAAATTACTTCAATTTTTTGGATTGTGAAAAAAAATTTTAGTTGGAAGTGCCAAATTTGAATAAATTTATTTGAAATCAACATCGATTTTTTTTTTATTTTGTTGAGTATTGTTGTTGTAGGATCTATATTTGAGTAAATTTAGATAAAAATAACTTCAATTTTTTGGATTGTGCAAAAAATTTTAGTTGGAAGTGTCAAATTTTAATAAAATTTCGTTGAAACCAACGTCGATTTTTTTTTGATTTTGTCGAGTATTTTTGTTGTAGGTTGTATATTTGAGTAAATTTAGATGAAAATAACTTCAATTTTTTGGATTGGGAAAAAATTTTAGTTAGAAGTGTAAAACTTTAATAAATTTATTTGAGGCCAACTTCGATTTTTTTGGATTTTGTTGAGTATTTTTGTTGTAGGATGTATATTTGAGTATATTTAGATGAAAATAACTTCAATTTTTTGGATTGTGAAAAAATTTTTAGTTGGAAGTGTCAAATTTTAATAAATTTCGTTGAAACCAACGTCGATTTTTTTTGGATTTTGTCGAGTATTTTTGTTGTAGGATGTATATTTGAGTAAATTTAGATGAAAATAACTTCAATTTTTTGGATTGGGAAAAAATTTTAGTTAGAAGTGTCAAATTTTAATAAATTTATTTGAGGCCAACTTCGATTTTTTTGGATTTTGTCGAGTATTTTTGTTGTAAGATGTATTTTTGAGTAAATTTATATGAAAATAATGACAATTTTTGGGATTGTCAAAAAAATTTGAGTTGGAAATGCCAAATTTTAATAAATTTATTTGAAACCAACTTCGATTTTTCTCGACTATGTTGAGTTTTTTTGATAGAGAAGCTTAATTTGAGTAATTTCAGTTGAAATTAAGTTCGATTTTTTGGATTTTGTCACCATTTTTGTCAAATGTTAATAAATTTATTTGAAATCAACTTGGATGATTTTGGATTTTGTTCAGTATTTTTGTTGTAGGATCTATATTTGAGTAAATTTGAATGAAAAAACGACAATTTTTTGGATATGTGAAAAAAATTTTAGTTGGAAGTGTCAAATTTTAATTAATTTATTTGAAACCAACTTCGATATTTTTTGGATTTTGTCGAGTATTTTTGTTGCAGGATGTATATTTGAGTAAATTTACATGAAAATAACGACAATTTTTTGGATAGTAAAAAAAAATTTTAGTTGGAAGTGTCAAATTTTAATAAATTTATTTGAAACCAACTTCGATTTTTTTTTTATTTTGTCGAGTATTTTTGTTGTAGGATGTATATTTGAGTAAATTTAGATGAAAATAACGAAAAATTTTTTGGATTGGGAAAAAATTGTATTTGGAAGTGTCAAATTTTAATAAATTTATTTGAAACCAACTTCGATTTTTTTTTGGATTTTGTCGAGTATTTTTGTTGCAGGATGTATATTAGAGTAAATTTAGCTGAAAATAACGACAATTTTTTGGATAGTGAAAAAAAATTTTAGTTGGAAGTGTCAAATTTTTATAAATTTATTTGAAACCAACATCGATTTTTCTCGACTATGTTGAGGTTTTTTGATAGAGAAGCTTAATTTGAGTAATTTCAGTTGAATTTAACTTTGATTTTATGGATTTTGTCACGATTTTTGTCAAATTTTAATAAATTTATTTGAAATCAACTTGGATTATTTTGGATTTTGTCGAGTATTTTTGTTGTAGGATCTATATTTCAGTAAATTTGGATGAAAATAACGACAATTTTTTGGATTGTGAAAAAAATTTTAGTTGGAAGTGTCAAATTTTAATTAATTTATTTGAAACCAACTTCGATATTTTTTGGATTTTGTCGAGTATTTTTGTTGTAGGATGTATTTTTGAGTAAATTTATATGAAAATAACGACAATTTTTGCGATTGGCAAAAAAATTTGAGTTGGAAATGCCAAATTTTAATAAATTTATTTGAAACCAACTTCGATTTTTCTCGACTATGTTGAGTTTTTTTGATAGAGAAGCTTAATTTGAGTAATTTCAGTTGAAATTAACTTCGATTTTTTGGATTTTGTCACCATTTTTGTCAAATGTTAATAAATTTATTTGAAATCAACTTGGATGATTTTGGATTTTGTTGAGTATTTTTGTTGTAGGATCTATATTTGAGTAAATTTGGATGAAAACAGCGACAATTTTTTGGATTGTGAAGAAAATTTTAGTCGGAAGTGTCAAATTTTAATAAATTTATTTGAGGCCAACTTCGATTTTTTTGGATTTTGTCGAGTATTTTTTGTAGGATCTATATTTGAGTAAATTTAGATGAAAATAACTTCAATTTTTAGGATTGTGAAAAAAATTTTAGTTGGAAATGTCAAATTTTAATAAATTTATTTGAAATCAACTTCGATTCTTTTGGATTTTGTCGAGTATTTTTGGTGTAGGATGTATATTTGAGTAAATTTAGATGAAAATAACTTCAATTTTTTGGATTGTGAAAAAAAATTTTAGTTGGAAGTGCCAAATTTGAATAAATTTATTTGAAATCAACTTCGATTTTTTTTTATTTTGTTGAGTATTTTTGTTGTAGGATCTATATTTGAGTAAATTTAGATAAAAATAACTTCAATTTTTTGGATTGTGCAAAAAATTTTAGTTGGAAGTGTCAAATTTTAATAAATTTCTTTGAAACCAACTTCGATTTTTTTGGATTTTGTCGAGTATTTTTGTTGTAGGATGTATATTTGAGTAAATTTAGATGAAAATAACGACCATTTTTTGGATTGTGAAGAAAATTTTAGTTGGATGTGTCAAATTTTAATAAATTTATTTGAAACCAACATCGATTTTTTTGGATTTTGTCGAGTATTTTTGGTGTAGGATGTATATTTGAGTAAATTTAGATGAAAATAACTTCAATTTCTAGGATTGTGAAAAAAATTTTAGTTGGAAGTGTCAAATTTTAAAAAATTTATTTGAAACCAACTTCGATTTTTTTGGATTTTGTCGATTATTTTTGTTGTAGGATCTATATTTGAGTAAATTTAGATGAAAATAACTTCAAATTTTAGGATTGTGAAAAAAATTTTAGTTGGAAGTGTCAAATTTTAATAAATTTATTTGAAATCAACTTCGATTCTTTTGGATTTTGTCGAGTATTTTTGGTGTAGGATGTATATTTGAGTAAATTTAGATGAAAATAACTTCAATTTTTTGGATTGTGAAAAAAAAATTTAGTTGGAAGTGCCAATTTGAATAAATTTATTTGAAATCAACTTCGATTTTTTTGGATTTTGTCGAGTATTTTTGTTGTAGGATGTATATTTGAGTAAATTTAGATGAAAATAACGACCATTTTTTGGATTGTGAAGAAAATTTTAGTTGGAAGTGTCAAATTTTAATAAATTTATTAGAAACCAACTTCGATTTTTTTGGATTTTGTCGAGTATTTTTTTGTAGGATGTATATTTGAGTAAATTTAGATGAAAATAACTTCAATTTCTAGGATTGTGAAAAAAATTTTAGTTGGAAGTGTCAAATTTTAATAAATTTATTTGAAACCAACTTCGATTTTTTTGGATTTTGTCGATTATTTTTGTTGTAGGATCTATATTTGAGTAAATTTAGATGAAAATAACTTCAAATTTTAGGATTGTGAAGAAAATTTTAGTTGGAAGTGTCAAATTTTAATAAATTTATTTGAAATCAACTTCGATTTTTTTGGATATTGTTGAGTATTTTTGGTGTAGGATGTATATTTGAGTAAATTTAGATGAAAATTACTTCAATTTTTTGGATTGTGAAAAAAATTTTAGTTGGAAATGTCAAATTTTAATAAATTTATTTGAAATCAACTTCGATTCTTTTGGATTTTGTCGAGTATTTTTGGTGTAGGATGTATATTTGAGTAAATTTAGATGAAAATAACTTCAATTTTTTGGATTGTGCAAAAAATTTTAGTGGAAGTGTCAAATTTTAATAAATTTATTTGAAATCAACTTCGATTTTTTTGGATATTGTTGAGTATTTTTGTTGTAGGATCTATATTTGAGTAAATTTAGATGAAAATAACTTCAATTTTTTGGATTGTGAAAAAAATTTTTGTTGGAAGTGTCAAATTTTAATAAATTTATTTGAAACCAACTTCGATTTTTTTGGATTTTGTCGATTATTTTTGTTGTAGGATCTATATTTGAGTAAATTTAGATGAAAATAACTTCAAATTTTAGGATTGTGAAAAAAATTTTAGTTGGAAGTGTCAAATTTTAATAAATTTATTTGAAATCAACTTCGATTCTTTTGGATTTTGTCGAGTATTTTTGGTGTAGGATGTATATTTGAGTAAATTTAGATGAAAATTACTTCAATTTTTTGGATTGTGAAAAAAAATTTTAGTTGGAAGTGCCAAATTTGAATAAATTTATTTGAAATCAACTTCGATTTTTTTTTATTTTGTTGAGTATTTTTGTTGTAGGATCTATATTTGAGTAAATTTAGATAAAAATAACTTCAATTTTTTGGATTGTGAAAAAAATTTTAGTTGGAAGTGTCAAATTTTAATAAATTTATTTGAAATCAACTTCGATTCTTTTGGATTTTGTCGAGTATTTTTGGTGTAGGATGTATATTTGAGTAAATTTAGATGAAAATTACTTCAATTTTTTGGATTGTGAAAAAAAATTTTAGTTGGAAGTGCCAAATTTGAATAAATTTATTTGAAATCAACTTCGATTTTTTTTTATTTTGTTGAGTATTTTTGTTGTAGGATCTATATTTGAGTAAATTTAGATAAAAATAACTTCAATTTTTTGGATTGTGCAAAAAATTTTAGTTGGAAGTGTCAAATTTTAATAAATTTCTTTGAAACCAACTTCGATTTTTTGGGATTTTGTCGAGTATTTTTGTTGTAGGATGTATATTTGAGTAAATTTAGATGAAAATAACGACCATTTTTTGGATTGTGAAGAAAATTTTAGTTGGAAGTGTCAAATTTTAATAAATTTATTTGAAATCAACTTCGATTTTTTTTGGATTTTGTCGAGTATTTTTGTTTTAGGATGTATATTTGAGTAAATTTAGATGAAAATAACGACCATTTTTTGGATTGTGAATAAAATTTTAGTTGGAAATGTCAAATTTTAATAAATTTATTTGAAAGCAACTTCGATTTTTTTGGATTTTGTTGAGTATTTTTTGTAGGATCTATATTTGAGTAAATTTAGATGAAAATAACTTCAAATTTTAGGATTGTGAAAAAATTTTTAGATGGAAGTGTCAAATTTTAATAAATTTATTTGAAACCAACTTCGATTTTTTTGGATTTTGTCGAGTATTTTTGTTGTAGGATGTATATTTGAGTAAATTTAGATGAAAATAACGACCATTTTTTGGATTGTGAAGAAAATTTTAGTTGGAAGTGTCAAATTTTAATAAATTTATTCGAAATCAACTTCGATTTTTTTTGGATTTTGTCGAGTATTTTTGTTTTAGGATGTATATTTGAGTAAATTTAGATGAAAATAACGACCATTTTTTGGATTGTGAATAAAATTTTAGTTGGAAATGTCAAATTTTAATAAATTTATTTGAAATCAACTTCGATTTTTTTGGATATTGTTGAGTATTTTGGTTGTAGGATCTATATTTGAGTAAATTTAGATGAAAATAATTTCCATTTTTAGGATTGTGAAAAAAATTGTAGTCGGAAGTGTCAAATTTTAATAAATTTATTTGAAACCAACTTCGATTTTTTTGGATTTTGTCGAGTATTTTTGTTGTAGGATGTATATTTGAGTAAATTTAGATGAAAATAACGACCATTTTTTGGATTGTGAATAAAATTTTAGTTGGAAGTGTCAAATTTTAATAAATTTATTTGAAAACAACTTCGATTTTTTTGGATTTTGTCGAGTATTTTTGTTGTAGGATGTATATTTGAGTAAATTTAGATGAAAATAACGACCATTTTTTGGATTGTGAATAAAATTTTAGTTGGAAGTGTCAAATTTTAATAAATTTATTTGAAATCAACTTCGATTTTTTTGGATATTGTTGAGTATTTTTGTTGTAGGATCTATATTTGAGTAAATTTAGATGAAAATAACTTCAATTTTTTGGATTGTGAAAAAAATTTTAGTTGGCAGTGTCAAATTTTAATAAATTTATTTGAAATCAACTTCGATTTTTTTGGATTTTGTTGAGTATTTTTTTGTAGGATCTATATTTGAGTAAATTTAGATGAAAATAACATCAATTTTTAGGATTGTGAAAAATATTTTAGTTGGAAGTGCCAAATTTGAATAAATTTATTTGAAATCAACTTCGATTTTTTTGGATTTTGTCGAGTATTTTTGGTGTAGGATGTATATTTGAGTAAATTTAGATGAAAATAACTTCAATTTCTAGGATTGTGAAAAAAAATTTAGTTGGAAGTGTCAAATTTTAATAAATTTATTTGAAACCAACTTCGATTTTTTTGGATTTTGTTGAGTATTTTTTGTAGGATCTATATTTGAGTAAATTTAGATGAAAATAACTTCAATTTTTTGGATTGTGCAAAAAATTTTAGTTGGAAGTGTCAAATTTTAATAAATTTCTTTGAAACCAACTTCGATTTTTTTGGATTTTGTCGAGTATTTTTGTTGTAGGATGTATATTTGAGTAAATTTAGATGAAAATAACGACCATTTTTTGGATTGTGAATAAAATTTTAGTTGGAAGTGTCAAATTTTAATAAATTTATTTGAAATCAACTTCGATTCTTTTGGATTTTGTCGAGTATTTTTGGTGTAGGATGTATATTTGAGTAAATTTAGATGAAAATAACTGCAATTTTTTGGATTGGGAAAAAAAATTTTAGTTGGAAGTGCCAAATTTGAATAAATTTATTTGAAATCAACTTCGATTTTTTTTTATTTTGTTGAGTATTTTTGTTGTAGGATCTATATTTGAGTAAATTTAGATAAAAATAACTTCAATTTTTTGGATTGTGCAAAAAATTTTAGTTGGAAGTGTCAAATTTTAATAAATTTCTTTGAAACCAACTTCGATTTTTTTGGATTTTGTCGAGTATTTTTGTTGTAGGATGTATATTTGAGTAAATTTAGATGAAAATAACGACCATTTTTTGGATTGTGAAGAAAATTTTTAGTTGGAAGTGTCAAATTTTAATAAATTTATTTGAAACCAACTTCGATTTTTTTGGATTTTGTCGAGTATTTTTGGTGTAGGATGTATATTTGAGTAAATTTAGATGAAAATAACTTCAATTTCTAGGATTATGAAAAAAATTTTAGTTGGAAGTGTCAAATTTTAATAAATTTATTTGAAACCAAATTCGTTTTTTGTGGATTTTGTCGATTATTTTTGTTGTAGGATGTATATTTGAGTAAATTTAGATGAAAATAACGAAAATTTATTGGATTGTGAAGAAAATTTTAGTTGGAAGTGTCAAATTGTAATAAATTTATTTGAAACCAACTTCGATTTTTTTGGATTTTGTCGAGTATTTTTGGTGTAGGATGTATATTTGAGTAAATTTAGATGAAAATAACTTCAATTTCTAGGATTGTGAACAAAATTTTAGTTGGAAGTGTCAAATTTTAATAAATTTATTTGAAACCAACTTCGATTTTTTTGGATTTTGTTGAGTATTTTTTTGTAGGATCTATATTTGAGTAAATTTAGATGAAAATAACTTCAAATTTTAGGATTGTGAAAAAAATTTTAGTTGGAAGTGTCAAATTTTAATAAATTTTTTTGAAATCAACTTCGATTCTTTTGGATTTTGTCGAGTATTTTTGTTTTAGGATGTATATTTGAGTAAATTTAGATGAAAATAACGACCATTTTTTGGATTGTGAATAAAATTTTAGTTGGAAATGTCAAATTTTAATAAATTTATTTGAAATCAACTTCGATTTTTTTGGATATTGTTGAGTATTTTTGTTGTAGGATCTATATTTGAGTAAATTTAGATGAAAATAACTTCCTTTTTAGGATTGTGAAAAAAATTTTAGTCGGAAGTGTCAAATTTTAATAAATTTATTTGAAATCAACTTCGATTCTTTTGGATTTTGTCGAGTATTTTTGGTGTAGGATGTATATTTGAGTAAATTTAGATGAAAATTACTTCAATTTTTTGGATTGTGAAAAAAAATTTTAGTTGGAAGTGTCAAATTTTAATAAATTTATTTGAAATCAACTTCGATTTTTTTGGATTTTGTCGAGTATTTTTGTTTTAGGATGTATATTTGAGTAAATTTAGATGAAAATAACAACCATTTTTTGGATTGTGAACAAAATTTTAGTTGGAAATGTCAAATTTTAATAAATTTATTTGAAATCAACTTCGATTTTTTTGGATATTGTTGAGTATTTTTGTTGTAGGATCTATATTTGAGTAAATTTAGATGAAAATAACTTCAATTTTTTGGATTGTGCAAAAAATTTTAGTTGGAAGTGTCAAATTTTAATAAATTTCTTTGAAACCATCTTCGATTTTTTTGGATTTTGTCGAGTATTTTTGTTGTAGGATGTATATTTGAGTAAATTTAGATGAAAATAACAACCATTTTTTGGATTGTGAAGAAAATTTTAGTTGGAAGTGTCAAATTTTAATAAATTTATTTGAAATCAACTTCGATTTTTTTGGATTTTGTCGAGTATTTTTGTTTTAGGATGTATATTTGAGTAAATTTAGATGAAAATAACGACCATTTTTTGGATTGTGAATAAAATTTTAGTTGGAAATGTCAAATTTTAATAAATTTATTTGAAATCAACTTCGATTTTTTTGGATATTGTTGAGTATTTTTGTTGTAGGATCTATATTTGAGTAAATTTAGATGAAAATAACTTCCTTTTTAGGATTGTGAAAAAAATTTTAGTCGGAAGTGTCAAATTTTAATAAATTTATTTGAAACCAACTTCGATTTTTTTGGATTTTGTCGAGTATTTTTGGTGTAGGATGTATATTTGAGTAAATTTAGATGAAAATAACTTCAATTTTTAGGATTGTGAAAAAAATTGTAGTTGGAAGTGTCAAATTTTAATAAACTTATTTGAAAGCAACTTCGATTTTTTTGGATTTTGGTGAGTATTTTTTGTAGGATCTATATTTGAGTAAATTTAGATGAAAATAACTTCAAATTTTAGGATTGTGAAAAAAATTTTAGTTGGAAGTGTCAAATTTTAATAAATTTATTTGAAACCCACTTCGATTTTTTTGGATTTTGTCGAGTATTTTTGTTGTAGGATGTATATTTGAGTAAATTTAGACGAAAATAACGACCATTTTTTGGATTGTGAATAAAATTTTAGTTGGAAGTGTCAAATTTTAATAAATTTATTTTAAATCAACTTCGATTTTTTTGGATATTGTTGAGTATTTTTGTTGTAGGATCTATATTTGAGTAAATTTAGATGAAAATAACTTCAATTTTTTGGATTGTGAAAAAAATTTTAGTCGGAAGTGTCAAATTTTAATAAATTTATTTGAAATCAACTTCGTTTTTTTTGGATTTTGTTGATTATTTTTGGTAGGATCTATATTTGAGTAAATTTAGATGAAAATAACTTCAATTTTTAGGATTGTGAAAAATATTTTAGTTGGAAGTGTCAAATTTTAATAAATTTATTTGAAACCAACTTCGATTTTTTTGGATTTTGTCGATTATTTTTGTTGTAGGATCTTTATTTGAGTAAATTTAGATGAAAATAACTTCAAATTTTAGGATTGTGAAAAAAAGTTTTGTTGGAAGTGTCAAATTTTAATAAATTTATTTGAAATCAACTTCGATTCTTTTGGATTTTGTCGAGTATTTTTGGTGTAGGATGTATATTTGAGTAAATTTAGATGAAAATAACGACCATTTTTTGGATTGTGAAGAAAATTTTAGTTGGAAGTGTCAAATTTTAATAAATTTATTTGAAATCTACTTCGATTTTTTTGGATTTTGTCGAGTATTTTTGTTTTAGGATGTATATTTGAGTAAATTTAGATGAAAATAACGACCATTTTTTGGATTGTGAATAAAATTTTAGTTGGAAATGTCAAATTTTAATAAATTTATTTGAAATCAACTTCGATTTTTTTGGATATTGTTGAGTATTTTGGTTGTAGGATCTATATTTGAGTAAATTTAGATGAAAATAATTTCCATTTTTAGGATTGTGAAAAAAATTTTAGTCGGAAGTGTCAAATTTTAATAAATTTATTTGAAACCAACTTCGATTTTTTTGGATTTTGTCGAGTATTTTTGTTGTAGGATGTATATTTGAGTAAATTTAGATGAAAATAACTTCAAATTTTAGGATTGTGAAAAAAAGTTTTGTTGGAAGTGTCAAATTTTAATAAATTTATTTGAAATCAAGTTCGATTCTTTTGGATTTTGTCGAGTATTTTTGGTGTAGGATGTATATTTGAGTAAATTTAGATGAAAATAACGACCATTTTTTGGATTGTGAATAAAATTTTAGTTGGAAGTGTCAAATTTTAATAAATTTATTTGAAATCAACTTCGATTTTTTTGGATATTGTTGAGTATTTTTGTTGTAGGATCTATATTTGAGTAAATTTAGATGAAAATAACTTCAATTTTTTGGATTGTGAAAAAAATTTTAGTTGGCAGTGTCAAATTTTAATAAATTTATTTGAAATCAACTTCGATTTTTTTGGATTTTGTTGAGTATTTTTTTGTAGGATCTATATTTGAGTAAATTTAGATGAAAATAACATCAATTTTTAGGATTGTGAAAAATATTTTAGTTGGAAGTGCCAAATTTGAATAAATTTATTTGAAATCAACTTCGATTTTTTTGGATTTTGTCGAGTATTTTTGGTGTAGGATGTATATTTGAGTAAATTTAGATGAAAATAACTTCAATTTCTAGGATTGTGAAAAAAAGTTTTGTTGGAAGTGTCAAATTTTAATAAATTTATTTGAAATCAAGTTCGATTCTTTTGGATTTTGTCGAGTATTTTTGGTGTAGGATGTATATTTGAGTAAATTTAGATGAAAATAACGACCATTTTTTGGATTGTGAATAAAATTTTAGTTGGAAGTGTCAAATTTTAATAAATTTATTTGAAACCAACTTCGATTTTTTTGGATTTTGTCGATTATTTTTGTTGTAGGATCTTTATTTGAGTAAATTTAGATGAAAATAACTTCAAATTTTAGGATTGTGAAAAAAAGTTTTGTTGGAAGTGTCAAATTTTAATAAATTTATTTGAAATCAACTTCGATTCTTTTGGATTTTGTCGAGTATTTTTGGTGTAGGATGTATATTTGAGTAAATTTAGATGAAAATAACGACCATTTTTTGGATTGTGAAGAAAATTTTAGTTGGAAGTGTCAAATTTTAATAAATTTATTTGAAATCTACTTCGATTTTTTTGGATTTTGTCGAGTATTTTTGTTTTAGGATGTATATTTGAGTAAATTTAGATGAAAATAATTTCCATTTTTAGGATTGTGAAAAAAATTTTAGTCGGAAGTGTCAAATTTTAATAAATTTATTTGAAACCAACTTCGATTCTTTTGGATTTTGTCGATTATTTTTGTTGTAGGATCTTTATTTGAGTAAATTTAGATGAAAATAACTTCAAATTTTAGGATTGTGAAAAAAAGTTTTGTTGGAAGTGTCAAATTTTAATAAATTTATTTGAAATCAACTTCGATTCTTTTGGATTTTGTCGAGTATTTTTGGTGTAGGATGTATATTTGAGTAAATTTAGATGAAAATAACGACCATTTTTTGGATTGTGAAGAAAATTTTAGTTGGAAGTGTCAAATTTTAATAAATTTATTTGAAATCTACTTCGATTTTTTTGGATTTTGTCGAGTATTTTTGTTTTAGGATGTATATTTGAGTAAATTTAGATGAAAATAACGACCATTTTTTGGATTGTGAAGAAAATTTTAGTTGGAAGTGTCAAATTTTAATAAATTTATTTGAAATCTACTTCGATTTTTTTGGATATTGTTGAGTATTTTGGTTGTAGGATCTATATTTGAGTAAATTTAGATGAAAATAATTTCCATTTTTAGGATTGTGAAAAAAATTTTAGTCGGAAGTGTCAAATTTTAATAAATTTATTTGAAACCAACTTCGATTTTTTTGGATTTTGTCGAGTATTTTTGTTGTAGGATGTATATTTGAGTAAATTTAGATGAAAATAACTTCAAATTTTAGGATTGTGAAAAAAAGTTTTGTTGGAAGTGTCAAATTTTAATAAATTTATTTGAAATCAAGTTCGATTCTTTTGGATTTTGTCGAGTATTTTTGGTGTAGGATGTATATTTGAGTAAATTTAGATGAAAATAACGACCATTTTTTGGATTGTGAATAAAATTTTAGTTGGAAGTGTCAAATTTTAATAAATTTATTTGAAATCAACTTCGATTTTTTTGGATATTGTTGAGTATTTTTGTTGTAGGATCTATATTTGAGTAAATTTAGATGAAAATAACTTCAATTTTTTGGATTGTGAAAAAAATTTTAGTTGGCAGTGTCAAATTTTAATAAATTTATTTGAAATCAACTTCGATTTTTTTGGATTTTGTTGAGTATTTTTTTGTAGGATCTATATTTGAGTAAATTTAGATGAAAATAACATCAATTTTTAGGATTGTGAAAAATATTTTAGTTGGAAGTGCCAAATTTGAATAAATTTATTTGAAATCAACTTCGATTTTTTTGGATTTTGTCGAGTATTTTTGGTGTAGGATGTATATTTGAGTAAATTTAGATGAAAATAACTTCAATTTCTAGGATTGTGAAAAAAAGTTTTGTTGGAAGTGTCAAATTTTAATAAATTTATTTGAAATCAAGTTCGATTCTTTTGGATTTTGTCGAGTATTTTTGGTGTAGGATGTATATTTGAGTAAATTTAGATGAAAATAACGACCATTTTTTGGATTGTGAATAAAATTTTAGTTGGAAGTGTCAAATTTTAATAAATTTATTTGAAACCAACTTCGATTTTTTTGGATTTTGTCGATTATTTTTGTTGTAGGATCTTTATTTGAGTAAATTTAGATGAAAATAACTTCAAATTTTAGGATTGTGAAAAAAAGTTTTGTTGGAAGTGTCAAATTTTAATAAATTTATTTGAAATCAACTTCGATTCTTTTGGATTTTGTCGAGTATTTTTGGTGTAGGATGTATATTTGAGTAAATTTAGATGAAAATAACGACCATTTTTTGGATTGTGAAGAAAATTTTAGTTGGAAGTGTCAAATTTTAATAAATTTATTTGAAATCTACTTCGATTTTTTTGGATTTTGTCGAGTATTTTTGTTTTAGGATGTATATTTGAGTAAATTTAGATGAAAATAACGACCATTTTTTGGATTGTGAATAAAATTTTAGTTGGAAATGTCAAATTTTAATAAATTTATTTGAAATCAACTTCGATTTTTTTGGATATTGTTGAGTATTTTGGTTGTAGGATCTATATTTGAGTAAATTTAGATGAAAATAATTTCCATTTTTAGGATTGTGAAAAAAATTTTAGTCGGAAGTGTCAAATTTTAATAAATTTATTTGAAACCAACTTCGATTTTTTTGGATTTTGTCGAGTATTTTTGTTGTAGGATGTATATTTGAGTAAATTTAGATGAAAATAACTTCAAATTTTAGGATTGTGAAAAAAAGTTTTGTTGGAAGTGTCAAATTTTAATAAATTTATTTGAAATCAAGTTCGATTCTTTTGGATTTTGTCGAGTATTTTTGGTGTAGGATGTATATTTGAGTAAATTTAGATGAAAATAACGACCATTTTTTGGATTGTGAATAAAATTTTAGTTGGAAGTGTCAAATTTTAATAAATTTATTTGAAATCAACTTCGATTTTTTTGGATATTGTTGAGTATTTTTGTTGTAGGATCTATATTTGAGTAAATTTAGATGAAAATAACTTCAATTTTTTGGATTGTGAAAAAAATTTTAGTTGGCAGTGTCAAATTTTAATAAATTTATTTGAAATCAACTTCGATTTTTTTGGATTTTGTTGAGTATTTTTTTGTAGGATCTATATTTGAGTAAATTTAGATGAAAATAACATCAATTTTTAGGATTGTGAAAAATATTTTAGTTGGAAGTGCCAAATTTGAATAAATTTATTTGAAATCAACTTCGATTTTTTTGGATTTTGTCGAGTATTTTTGTTTTAGGATGTATATTTGAGTAAATTTAGATGAAAATAACGACCATTTTTTGGATTGTGAATAAAATTTTAGTTGGAAATGTCAAATTTTAATAAATTTATTTGAAATCAACTTCGATTTTTTTGGATATTGTTGAGTATTTTGGTTGTAGGATCTATATTTGAGTAAATTTAGATGAAAATAATTTCCATTTTTAGGATTGTGAAAAAAATTTTAGTCGGAAGTGTCAAATTTTAATAAATTTATTTGAAACCAACTTCGATTTTTTTGGATTTTGTCGAGTATTTTTGTTGTAGGATGTATATTTGAGTAAATTTAGATGAAAATAACTTCAAATTTTAGGATTGTGAAAAAAAGTTTTGTTGGAAGTGTCAAATTTTAATAAATTTATTTGAAATCAAGTTCGATTCTTTTGGATTTTGTCGAGTATTTTTGGTGTAGGATGTATATTTGAGTAAATTTAGATGAAAATAACGACCATTTTTTGGATTGTGAATAAAATTTTAGTTGGAAGTGTCAAATTTTAATAAATTTATTTGAAATCAACTTCGATTTTTTTGGATATTGTTGAGTATTTTTGTTGTAGGATCTATATTTGAGTAAATTTAGATGAAAATAACTTCAATTTTTTGGATTGTGAAAAAAATTTTAGTTGGCAGTGTCAAATTTTAATAAATTTATTTGAAATCAACTTCGATTTTTTTGGATTTTGTTGAGTATTTTTTTGTAGGATCTATATTTGAGTAAATTTAGATGAAAATAACATCAATTTTTAGGATTGTGAAAAATATTTTAGTTGGAAGTGCCAAATTTGAATAAATTTATTTGAAATCAACTTCGATTTTTTTGGATTTTGTCGAGTATTTTTGGTGTAGGATGTATATTTGAGTAAATTTAGATGAAAATAACTTCAATTTCTAGGATTGTGAAAAAAAATTTAGTTGGAAGTGTCAAATTTTAATAAATTTATTTGAAACCAACTTCGATTTTTTTGGATTTTGTTGAGTATTTTTTGTAGGATCTATATTTGAGTAAATTTAGATGAAAATAACTTCAATTTTTTGGATTGTGCAAAAAATTTTAGTTGGAAGTGTCAAATTTTAATAAATTTCTTTGAAACCAACTTCGATTTTTTTGGATTTTGTCGAGTATTTTTGTTGTAGGATGTATATTTGAGTAAATTTAGATGAAAATAACGACCATTTTTTGGATTGTGAATAAAATTTTAGTTGGAAGTGTCAAATTTTAATAAATTTATTTGAAATCAACTTCGATTCTTTTGGATTTTGTCGAGTATTTTTGGTGTAGGATGTATATTTGAGTAAATTTAGATGAAAATAACTGCAATTTTTTGGATTGGGAAAAAAAATTTTAGTTGGAAGTGCCAAATTTGAATAAATTTATTTGAAATCAACATCGATTTTTTTTTATTTTGTTGAGTATTTTTGTTGTAGGATCTATATTTGAGTAAATTTAGATAAAAATAACTTCAATTTTTTGGATTGTGCAAAAAATTTTAGTTGGAAGTGTCAAATTTTAATAAATTTCTTTGAAACCAACTTCGATTTTTTTGGATTTTGTCGAGTATTTTTGTTGTAGGATGTATATTTGAGTAAATTTAGATGAAAATAACGACCATTTTTTGGATTGTGAAGAAAATTTTTAGTTGGAAGTGTCAAATTTTAATAAATTTATTTGAAACCAACTTCGATTTTTTTGGATTTTGTCGAGTATTTTTGGTGTAGGATGTATATTTGAGTAAATTTAGATGAAAATAACTTCAATTTCTAGGATTATGAAAAAAATTTTAGTTGGAAGTGTCAAATTTTAATAAATTTATTTGAAACCAAATTCGTTTTTTGTGGATTTTGTCGATTATTTTTGTTGTAGGATGTATATTTGAGTAAATTTAGATGAAAATAACGAAAATTTATTGGATTGTGAAGAAAATTTTAGTTGGAAGTGTCAAATTGTAATAAATTTATTTGAAACCAACTTCGATTTTTTTGGATTTTGTCGAGTATTTTTGGTGTAGGATGTATATTTGAGTTAATTTAGATGAAAATAACTTCAATTTCTAGGATTGTGAACAAAATTTTAGTTGGAAGTGTCAAATTTTAATAAATTTATTTGAAACCAACTTCGATTTTTTTGGATTTTGTTGAGTATTTTTTTGTAGGATCTATATTTGAGTAAATTTAGATGAAAATAACTTCAAATTTTAGGATTGTGAAAAAAATTTTAGTTGGAAGTGTCAAATTTTAATAAATTTTTTTGAAATCAACTTCGATTCTTTTGGATTTTGTCGAGTATTTTTGTTTTAGGATGTATATTTGAGTAAATTTAGATGAAAATAACGACCATTTTTTGGATTGTGAATAAAATTTTAGTTGGAAATGTCAAATTTTAATAAATTTATTTGAAATCAACTTCGATTTTTTTGGATATTGTTGAGTATTTTTGTTGTAGGATCTATATTTGAGTAAATTTAGATGAAAATAACTTCCTTTTTAGGATTGTGAAAAAAATTTTAGTCGGAAGTGTCAAATTTTAATAAATTTATTTGAAATCAACTTCGATTCTTTTGGATTTTGTCGAGTATTTTTGGTGTAGGATGTATATTTGAGTAAATTTAGATGAAAATTACTTCAATTTTTTGGATTGTGAAAAAAAATTTTAGTTGGAAGTGTCAAATTTTAATAAATTTATTTGAAATCAACTTCGATTTTTTTGGATTTTGTCGAGTATTTTTGTTTTAGGATGTATATTTGAGTAAATTTAGATGAAAATAACAACCATTTTTTGGATTGTGAACAAAATTTTAGTTGGAAATGTCAAATTTTAATAAATTTATTTGAAATCAACTTCGATTTTTTTGGATATTGTTGAGTATTTTTGTTGTAGGATCTATATTTGAGTAAATTTAGATGAAAATAACTTCAATTTTTTGGATTGTGCAAAAAATTTTAGTTGGAAGTGTCAAATTTTAATAAATTTCTTTGAAACCATCTTCGATTTTTTTGGATTTTGTCGAGTATTTTTGTTGTAGGATGTATATTTGAGTAAATTTAGATGAAAATAACAACCATTTTTTGGATTGTGAAGAAAATTTTAGTTGGAAGTGTCAAATTTTAATAAATTTATTTTAAATCAACTTCGATTTTTTTGGATATTGTTGAGTATTTTTGTTGTAGGATCTATATTTGAGTAAATTTAGATGAAAATAACTTCAATTTTTAGGATTGTGAAAAATATTTTAGTTGGAAGTGTCAAATTTTAATAAATTTATTTGAAACCAACTTCGATTTTTTTGGATTTTGTCGATTATTTTTGTTGTAGGATCTTTATTTGAGTAAATTTAGATGAAAATAACTTCAAATTTTAGGATTGTGAAAAAAAGTTTTGTTGGAAGTGTCAAATTTTAATAAATTTATTTGAAATCAACTTCGATTCTTTTGGATTTTGTCGAGTATTTTTGGTGTAGGATGTATATTTGAGTAAATTTAGATGAAAATAACGACCATTTTTTGGATTGTGAAGAAAATTTTAGTTGGAAGTGTCAAATTTTAATAAATTTATTTGAAATCTACTTCGATTTTTTTGGATTTTGTCGAGTATTTTTGTTTTAGGATGTATATTTGAGTAAATTTAGATGAAAATAACGACCATTTTTTGGATTGTGAATAAAAATTTAGTTGGAAATGTCAAATTTTAATAAATTTATTTGAAATCAACTTCGATTTTTTTGGATATTGTTGAGTATTTTTGTTGTAGGATCTATATTTGAGTAAATTTAGATGAAAATAACTTCCATTTTTAGGATTGTGAAAAAAATTTTAGTCGGAAGTGTCAAATTTTAATAAATTTATTTGAAACCAACTTCGATTTTTTTGGATTTTGTCGAGTATTTTTGGTGTAGGATGTATATTTGAGTAAATTTAGACGAAAATAACGACCATTTTTTGGATTGTGAATAAAATTTTAGTTGGAAGTGTCAAATTTTAATAAATTTATTTTAAATCAACTTCGATTTTTTTGGATATTGTTGAGTATTTTTGTTGTAGGATCTATATTTGAGTAAATTTAGATGAAAATAACTTCAATTTTTTGGATTGTGAAAAAAATTTTAGTCGGAAGTGTCAAATTTTAATAAATTTATTTGAAATCAACTTCGTTTTTTTTGGATTTTGTTGATTATTTTTGGTAGGATCTATATTTGAGTAAATTTAGATGAAAATAACGACCATTTTTTGGATTGTGAAGAAAATTTTAGTTGGAAGTGTCAAATTTTAATAAATTTATTTGAAATCAACTTCGATTTTTTTGGATTTTGTCGAGTATTTTTGTTTTAGGATGTATATTTGAGTAAATTTAGATGAAAATAACGACCATTTTTTGGATTGTGAATAAAAATTTAGTTGGAAATGTCAAATCATAATAAATTTATTTGAAATCAACTTCGATTTTTTTAGATATTGTTGAGTATTTTTGTTGTAGGATCTATATTTGAGTAAATTTAGATGAAAATAACTTCCATTTTTAGGATTGTGAAAAAAATTTTAGTCGGAAGTGTCAAATTTTAATAAATTTATTTGAAACCAACTTCGATTTTTTTGGATTTTGTCGAGTATTTTTGGTGTAGGATGTATATTTGAGTAAATTTAGATGAAAACAACTTCAATTTTTAGGATTGTGAAAAAAATTGTAGTTGGAAGTGTCAAATTTTAATAAACTTATTTGAAAGCAACTTCGATTTTTTTGGATTTTGTTGAGTATTTTTTGTAGGATCTATATTTGAGTAAATTTAGATGAAAATAACTTCAAATTTTAGGATTGTGAAAAAAATTTTAGTTGGAAGTGTCAAATTTTAATAAATTTATTTGAAACCAACTTCGAGTTTTTTGGATTTTGTCGAGTATTTTTGTTGTAGGATGTATATTTGAGTAAATTTAGATGAAAATAACGACCATTTTTTGGATTGTGAAGAAAATTTTAGTTGGAAGTGTCAAATTTTAATAAATTTATTTGAAATCAACTTCGATTCTTTTGGATTTTGTCGAGTATTTTTGGTGTAGGATGTATATTTGAGTAAATTTAGATGAAAATTACTTCAATTTTTTGGATTGTGAAAAAAAATTTTAGTTGGAAGTGCCAAATTTGAATAAATTTATTTGAAATCAACTTCGATTTTTTTTTTATTTTGTGGAGTATTTTTGTTGTAGGATCTATATTTGAGTAAATTTAGATAAAAATAACTTCCATTTTTTGGATTGTGCAAAAAATTTTAGTGGAAGTGTCAAATTTTAATAAATTTATTTGAAATCAACTTCGATTTTTTTGGATATTGTTGAGTATTTTTGTTGTAGGATCTATATTTGAGTAAATTTAGATGAAAATAACTTCAATTTTTTGGATTGTGAAAAAATTTTAGTCGGAAGTGTCAAATTTTAATAAATTTATTTGAAATCAACTTCGTTTTTTTTGGATTTTGTTGATTATTTTTGGTAGGATCTATATTTGAGTAAATTTAGATGAAAATAACTTCAATTTTTAGGATTGTGAAAAAAATTTTAGTTGGAAGTGTCAAATTTTAATAAATTTATTTGAAACCAACTTCGATTTTTTTGGATTTTGTCGATTATTTTTGTTGTAGGATCTATATTTGAGTAAATTTAGATGAAAATAACTTCAAATTTTAGGATTATGAAAAAAATTTTAGTTGGAAGTGTCAAATTTTAATAAATTTATTTGAAATCAACTTCGATTCTTTTGGATTTTGTCGAGTATTTTTGGTGTAGGATGTATATTTGAGTAAATTTAGATGAAAATTACTTCAATTTTTTGGATTGTGAAAAAAAATTTTAGTTGGAAGTGCCAAATTTGAATAAATTTATTTGAAATCAACATCGATTTTTTTTTATTTTGTTGAGTATTTTTGTTGTAGGATCTATATTTGAGTAAATTTAGATAAAAATAACTTCAATTTTTTGGATTGTGCAAAAAATTTTAGTTGGAAGTGTCAAATTTTAATAAATTTCTTTGAAACCAACTTCGATTTTTTTGGATTTTGACGAGTATTTTTGTTGTAGGATGTATATTTGAGTAAATTTAGATGAAAATAACTTCCATTTTTAGGATTGTGAAAAAAATTTTAGTCGGAAGTGTCAAATTTTAATAAATTTATTTGAAACCAACTTCGATTTTTTTGGATTTTGACGAGTATTTTTGTTGTAGGATGTATATTTGAGTAAATTTAGATGAAAATAACGACCATTTTTTGGATTGTGAAGAAAATTTTAGTTGGAAGTGTCAAATTTTAATAAATTTATTTGAAATCAACTTCGATTTTTTTTGGATATTGTCGAGTATTTTTGTTTTAGGATGTATATTTGAGTAAATTTAGATGAAAATAACGACCATTTTTTGGATTGTGAATAAAATTTTAGATGGAAATGTCAAATTTTAATAAATTTATTTGAAAGCAACTTCGATTTTTTTGGATTTTGTTGAGTATTTTTTGTAGGATCTATATTTGAGTAAATTTAGATGAAAATAACTTCAAATTTTAGGATTGTGAAAAAAATTTTAGATGGAAGTGTCAAATTTTAATAAATTTATTTGAAACCAACTTCGATTTTTTTGGATTTTGTCGAGTATTTTTGTTGTAGGATGTATATTTGAGTAAATTTAGATGAAAATAACGACCATTTTTTGGATTGTGAAGAAAATTTTAGTTGGAAGTGTCAAATTTGAATAAATTTATTTGAAATCAACTTCGATTTTTTTTGGATTTTGTCGAGTATTTTTGTTGTAGGATGTATATTTGAGTAAATTTAGATGAAAATAACGACCATTTTTTGGATTGTGAAGAAAATTTTAGTTGGAAGTGTCAAATTTTAATAAATTTATTTGAAATCAACTTCGATTTTTTTGGATTTTGTCGAGTATTTTTGTTTTAGGATGTATATTTGAGTAAATTTAGATGAAAATAACGACCATTTTTTGGATTGTGAATAAAATTTTAGTTGGAAATGTCAAATTTTAATAAATTTATTTGAAATCAACTTCGATTTTTTTGGATATTGTTGAGTATTTTGGTTGTAGGATCTATATTTGAGTAAATTTAGATGAAAATAACTTCCATTTTTAGGATTGTGAAAAAAATTTTAGTCGGAAGTGTCAAATTTTAATAAATTTATTTGAAACCAACATCGATTTTTTTGGATTTTGTTGAGTATTTTTTGTAGGATCTATATTTGAGTAAATTTAGATGAAAATAACTTCAAATTTTAGGATTGTGAAAAAAATTTTAGTTGGAAGTGTCAAATTTTAATAAATATATTTGAAACCAACTTCGATTTTTTTGGATTTTGTCGAGTATTTTTGTTGTAGGATGTATATTTGAGTAAATTTAGATGAAAATAACGACCATTTTTTGGATTGTGAATAAAATTTTAGTTGGAAGTGTCAAATTTTAATAAATTTATTTTAAATCAACTTCGATTTTTTTGGATATTGTTGAGTATTTTTGTTGTAGGATCTATATTTGAGTAAATTTAGATGAAAATAACTTCAATTTTTTGGATTGTGAAAAAAATTTTAGTCGGAAGTGTCAAATTTTAATAAATTTATTTGAAATCAACTTCGTTTTTTTTGGATTTTGTTGATTATTTTTGGTAGGATCTATATTTGAGTAAATTTAGATGAAAATAACTTCAATTTTTAGGATTGTGAAAAAAATTTTAGTTGGAAGTGTCAAATTTTAATAAATTTATTTGAAACCAACTTCGATTTTTTTGGATTTTGTCGATTATTTTTGTTGTAGGATCTTTATTTGAGTAAATTTAGATGAAAATAACTTCAAATTTTAGGATTGTGAAAAAAAGTTTTGTTGGAAGTGTCAAATTTTAATAAATTTATTTGAAATCAACTTCGATTCTTTTGGATTTTGTCGAGTATTTTTGGTGTAGGATGTATATTTGAGTAAATTTAGATGAAAATTACTTCAATTTTTTGGATTGTGAAAAAAAATTTTAGTTGGTAGTGCCAAATTTGAATAAATTTATTTGAAATCAACTTCGATTTTTTTTTATTTTGTTGAGTATTTTTGTTGTAGGATCTATATTTGAGTAAATTTAGATAAAAATAACTTCAATTTTTTGGATTGTGCATAAAATTTTAGTTGGAAGTGTCAAATTTTAATAAATTTCTTTGAAACCAACTTCGATTTTTTTGGATTTTGTCGAGTATTTTTGTTGTAGGATGTATATTTGAGTAAATTTAGATGAAAATAACGACCATTTTTTGGATTGTGAAGAAAATTTTAGTTGGAAGTGTCAAATTTTAATAAATTTATTTGAAATCAACTTCGATTTTTTTTTATTTTGTCGAGTATTTTTGTTTTAGGATGTATATTTGAGTAAATTTAGATGAAAATAACGACCATTTTTTGGATTGTGAATAAAAATTTAGTTGGAAATGTCAAATTTTAATAAATTTATTTGAAATCAACTTCGATTTTTTTGGATATTGTTGAGTATTTTGGTTGTAGGATCTATATTTGAGTAAATTTAGATGAAAATAACTTCCATTTTTAGGATTGTGAAAAAAATTTTAGTCGGAAGTGTCAAATTTTAATAAATTTATTTGAAACCAACTTCGATTTTTTTGGATTTTGTCGAGTATTTTTGGTGTAGGATGTATATTTGAGTAAATTTAGATGAAAATAACGACCATTTTTTGGATTGTGAATAAAATTTTAGTTGGAAGTGTCAAATTTTAATAAATTTATTTGAAATCAACTTCGATTTTATTGGATTTTGTCGAGTATTTTTGTTGTAGGATGTATATTTGAGTAAATTTAGATGAAAATTACGACCATTTTTTGGATTGTGAATAAAATTTTAGTTGGAAGTGTCAAATTTTAATAAATTTATTTGAAATCAACTTCGATTTTTTTGGATATTGTTGAGTATTTTTGTTGTAGGATCTATATTTGAGTAAATTTAGATGAAAATAACTTCAATTTTTTGGATTGTGAAAAAAATTTTAGTTGGCAGTGTCAAATTTTAATAAATTTATTTGAAATCAACTTCGATTTTTTTGGATTTTGTTGAGTATTTTTTTGTAGGATCTATATTTGAGTAAATTTAGATGAAAATAACATCAATTTTTAGGATTGTGAAAAATATTTTAGTTGGAAGTGCCAAATTTGAATAAATTTATTTGAAATCAACTTCGATTTTTTTGGATTTTGTCGAGTATTTTTGGTGTAGGATGTATATTTGAGTAAATTTAGATGAAAATAACTTCAATTTCTAGGATTGTGAAAAAAATTTTAGTTGGAAGTGTCAAATTTTAATAAATTTATTTGAAACCAACTTCGATTTTTTTGGATTTTGTTGAGTATTTTTTGTAGGATCTATATTTGAGTAAATTTAGATGAAAATAACTTCAAATTTTAGGATTGTGAAAAAAATTTTAGTTGGAAGTGTCAAATTTTAATAAATTTATTTCAAATCAACTTCGATTTTTTTTGATTTTGTCGAGTATTTTTGTTTTAGGATGTATATTTGAGTAAATTTAGATGAAAATAACGACCATTTTTTGGATTGTGAATAAAAATTTAGTTGGAAATGTCAAATTTTAATAAATTTATTTGAAATCAACTTCGATTTTTTTGGATATTGTTGAGTATTTTGGTTGTAGGATCTATATTTGAGTAAATTTAGATGAAAATAACTTCCATTTTTAGGATTGTGAAAAAAATTTTAGTCGGAAGTGTCAAATTTTAATAAATTTATTTGAAACCAACTTCGATTTTTTTGGATTTTGTCGAGTATTTTTGGTGTAGGATGTATATTTGAGTAAATTTAGATGAAAATAACGACCATTTTTTGGATTGTGAATAAAATTTTAGTTGGAAGTGTCAAATTTTAATAAATTTATTTGAAATCAACTTCGATTTTTTTGGATTTTGTCGAGTATTTTTGTTGTAGGATGTATATTTGAGTAAATTTAGATGAAAATAACGACCATTTTTTGGATTGTGAATAAAATTTTAGTTGGAAGTGTCAAATTTTAATAAATTTATTTGAAATCAACTTCGATTTTTTTGGATATTGTTGAGTATTTTTGTTGTAGGATCTATATTTGAGTAAATTTAGATGAAAATAACTTCAATTTTTTGGATTGTGAAAAAAATTTTAGTTGGCAGTGTCAAATTTTAATAAATTTATTTGAAATTAACTTCGATTTTTTTGGATTTTGTTGAGTATTTTTTTGTAGGATCTATATTTGAGTAAATTTAGATGAAAATAACATCAATTTTTAGGATTGTGAAAAATATTTTAGTTGGAAGTGCCAAATTTGAATAAATTTATTTGAAATCAACTTCGATTTTTTTGGATTTTGTCGAGTATTTTTGGTGTAGGATGTATATTTGAGTAAATTTAGATGAAAATAACTTCAATTTCTAGGATTGTGAAAAAAATTTTAGTTGGAAGTGTCAAATTTTAATAAATTTATTTGAAACCAACTTCGATTTTTTTGGATTTTGTTGAGTATTTTTTGTAGGATCTATATTTGAGTAAATTTAGATGAAAATAACTTCAAATTTTAGGATTGTGAAAAAAATTTTAGTTGGAAGTGTCCAATTTTAATAAATTTATTTGAAATCAACTTCGATTCTTTTGGATTTTGTCGAGTATTTTTGGTGTAGGATGTATATTTGAGTAAATTTAGATGAAAATAACTTCAATTTTTTGGATTGGGAAAAAAAATTTTAGTTGGAAGTGCCAAATTTGAATAAATTTATTTGAAATCAACTTCGATTTTTTTGGATTTTGTCGAGTATTTTTGTTGTAGGATCTATATTTGAGTAAATTTAGATAAAAATAACTTCAATTTTTTGGATTGTGCAAAAAATTTTAGTTGGAAGTGTCAAATTTTAATAAATTTCTTTGAAACCAACTTCGATTTTTTTGGATTTTGTCGAGTATTTTTGTTGTAGGATGTATATTTGAGTAAATTTAGATGAAAATAACGACCATTTTTTGGATTGTGAAAAAAAATTTTAGTTGGAAGTGCCAAATTTGAATAAATTTATTTGAAATCAACATCGATTTTTTTTTATTTTGTTGAGTATTTTTGTTGTAGGATCTATATTTGAGTAAATTTAGATAAAAATAACTTCAATTTTTTGGATTGTGCAAAAAATTTTAGTTGGAAGTGTCAAATTTTAATAAATTTCTTTGAAACCAACTTCGATTTTTTTGGATTTTGACGAGTATTTTTGTTGTAGGATGTATATTTGAGTAAATTTAGATGAAAATAACTTCCATTTTTAGGATTGTGAAAAAAATTTTAGTCGGAAGTGTCCAATTTTATTAAATTTATTTGAAACCAACTTCGATTTTTTTGGATTTTGACGAGTATTTTTGTTGTAGGATGTATATTTGAGTAAATTTAGATGAAAATAACGACCATTTTTTGGATTGTGAAGAAAATTTTAGTTGGAAGTTTCAAATTTTAATAAATTTATTTGAAATCAACTTCGATTTTTTTTGGATATTGTCGAGTATTTTTGTTTTAGGATGTATATTTGAGTAAATTTAGATGAAAATAACGACCATTTTTTGGATTGTGAATAAAATTTTAGATGGAAATGTCAAATTTTAATAAATTTATTTGAAAGCAACTTCGATTTTTTTGGATTTTGTTGAGTATTTTTTGTAGGATCTATATTTGAGTAAATTTAGATGAAAATAACTTCAAATTTTAGGATTGTGAAAAAAATTTTAGATGGAAGTGTCAAATTTTAATAAATTTATTTGAAACCAACTTCGATTTTTTTGGATTTTGTCGAGTATTTTTGTTGTAGGATGTATATTTGAGTAAATTTAGATGAAAATAACGACCATTTTTTGGATTGTGAAGAAAATTTTAGTTGGAAGTGTCAAATTTTAATAAATTTATTTGAAATCAACTTCGATTTTTTTTGGATTTTGTCGAGTATTTTTGTTGTAGGATGTATATTTGAGTAAATTTAGATGAAAATAACGACCATTTTTTGGATTGTGAAGAAAATTTTAGTTGGAAGTGTCAAATTTTAATAAATTTATTTGAAATCAACTTCGATTTTTTTGGATTTTGTCGAGAATTTTTGATTTAGGATGTATATTTGAGTAAATTTAGATGAAAATAACGACCATTTTTTGGATTGTGAATAAAATTTTAGTTGGAAATGTCAAATTTTAATAAATTTATTTGAAATCAACTTCGATTTTTTTGGATATTGTTGAGTATTTTGGTTGTAGGATCTATATTTGAGTAAATTTAGATGAAAATAACTTCCATTTTTAGGATTGTGAAAAAAATTTTAGTCGGAAGTGTCAAATTTTAATAAATTTATTTGAAACCAACTTCGATTTTTTTGGATTTTGTTGAGTATTTTTTGTAGGATCTATATTTGAGTAAATTTAGATGAAAATAACTTCAAATTTTAGGATTGTGAAAAAAATTTTAGTTGGAAGTGTCAAATTTTAATAAATTTATTTGAAACCAACTTCGATTCTTTTGGATTTTGTCGATTATTTTTGGTGTAGGATGTATATTTGAGTAAATTTAGATGAAAATAACTTCAATTTTTAGGATTGTGAAAAAATTTTAGTTAGAAGTGTAAAACTTTAATAAATTTATTTGTGGCCAACTTCGATTTTTTTGGATTTTGTCGATTATTTTTGTTGTAGGATCTTTATTTGAGTAAATTTAGATGAAAATAACTTCAAATTTTAGGATTGTGAAAAAAAGTTTTGTTGGAAGTGTCAAATTTTAATAAATTTATTTGAAATCAACTTCGATTCTTTTGGATTTTGTCGATTATTTTTGGTGTAGGATGTATATTTGAGTAAATTTAGATGAAAATTACTTCAATTTTTTGGATTGTGAAAAAAAATTTTAGTTGGAAGTGCCAAATTTGAATAAATTTATTTGAAATCAACTTCGATTTTTTTTTATTTTGTTGAGTATTTTTGTTGTAGGATCTATATTTGAGTAAATTTAGATAAAAATAACTTCAATTTTTTGGATTGTGC
This sequence comes from Andrena praecox, assembly GCA_963932275.1. Lineage (NCBI taxonomy): Eukaryota > Metazoa > Arthropoda > Insecta > Hymenoptera > Andrenidae > Andrena > Andrena praecox. Next base: position 24,986,212 of record OZ010730.1, read on the forward strand.
ATAAAATTTTAGTTGGAAGTGTCAAATTTTAATAAATTTCTTTGAAACCAACTTCGATTTTTTTGGATTTTGTCGAGTATTTTTGTTGTAGGATGTATATTTGAGTAAATTTAGATGAAAATAACGACCATTTTTTGGATTGTGAAGAAAATTTTAGTTGGAAGTGTCAAATTTTAATAAATTTATTTGAAATCAACTTCGATTTTTTTGGATTTTGTCGAGTATTTTTGTTTTAGGATGTATAATTGAGTAAATTTAGATGAAAATAACGACCATTTTTTGGATTGTGAATAAAAATTTAGTTGGAAATGTCAAATTTTAATAAATTTATTTGAAATCAACTTCGATTTTTTTGGATATTGTTGAGTATTTTTGTTGTAGGATCTATATTTGAGTAAATTTAGATGAAAATAACTTCAATTTTTTGGATTGTGAAAAAAATTTTAGTTGGAAGTGTCAAATTTTAATAAATTTATTTGAAATCTACTTCGATTTTTTTGGATTTTGTTGAGTATTTTTTTGTAGGATGTATATTTGAGTAAATTTAGATGAAAATAACGACCATTTTTTGGATTGTGAAGAAAATTTTAGTTGGAAGTGTCAAATTTTAATAAATTTATTTGAAATCAACTTCGATTTTTTTGGATTTTGTTGAGTATTTTTTGTAGGATCTATATTTGAGTAAATTTAGATGAAAATAACTTCAAATTTTAGGATTGTGAATAAAATTTTAGTTGGAAGTGTCAAATTTTAATAAATTTATTTGAAATCAACTTCGATTTTTTTGGATTTTGTCGAGTATTTTTGTTGTAGGATCTATATTTGAGTAAATTTAGATGAAAATAACTTCAATTTTTTGGATTGTGAAAAAAATTTTAGTTGGAAGTGTCAAATTTTAATAAATTTATTTGAAATCTACTTCGATTTTTTTGGATTTTGTTGAGTATTTTTTTGTAGGATGTATATTTGAGTAAATTTAGATGAAAATAACGACCATTTTTTGGATTGTGAAGAAAATTTTAGTTGGAAGTGTCAAATTTTAATAAATTTATTTGAGGCCAACTTCGATTTTTTTGGATTTTGTCGAGTATTTTTGTTGTAGGATGTATATTTGAGTAAATTTAGATGAAAATAACGACCATTTTTTGGATTGTGAAGAAAATTTTAGTTGGAAGTGTCAAATTTTAATAAATTTATTTGAAATCAACTTCGATTCTTTTGGATTTTGTCGAGTATTTTTGGTGTAGGATGTATATTTGAGTAAATTTAGATGAAAATTACTTCAAATTTTAGGATTGTGAAAAAAAGTTTTGTTGGAAGTGTCAAATTTTAATAAATTTATTTGAAATCAACTTCGATTCTTTTGGATTTTGTCGAGTATTTTTGGTGTAGGATGTATATTTGAGTAAATTTAGATGAAAATTACTTCAATTTTTTGGATTGTGAAAAAAAATTTTAGTTGGAAGTGCCAAATTTGAATAAATTTATTTGAAATCAACTTCGATTTTTTTTTATTTTGTTGAGTATTTTTGTTGTAGGATCTATATTTGAGTAAATTTAGATAAAAATAACTTCAATTTTTTGGATTGTGCATAAAATTTTAGTTGGAAGTGTCAAATTTTAATAAATTTCTTTGAAACCAACTTCGATTTTTTTGGATTTTGTCGAGTATTTTTGTTGTAGGATGTATATTTGAGTAAATTTAGATGAAAATAACGACCATTTTTTGGATTGTGAAGAAAATTTTAGTTGGAAGTGTCAAATTTTAATAAATTTATTTGAAATCAACTTCGATTTTTTTGGATTTTGTCGAGTATTTTTGTTTTAGGATGTATAATTGAGTAAATTTAGATGAAAATAACGACCATTTTTTGGATTGTGAATAAAAATTTAGTTGGAAATGTCAAATCTTAATAAATTTATTTGAAATCAACTTCGATTTTTTTAGATATTGTTGAGTATTTTTGTTGTAGGATCTATATTTGAGTAAATTTAGATGAAAATAACTTCCATTTTTAGGATTGTGAAAAAAATTTTAGTCGGAAGTGTCAAATTTTAATAAATTTATTTGAAACCAACTTCGATTTTTTTGGATTTTGTCGAGTATTTTTGGTGTAGGATGTATATTTGAGTAAATTTAGATGAAAATAACTTCAATTTTTAGGATTGTGAAAAAAATTGTAGTTGGAAGTGTCAAATTTTAATAAACTTATTTGAAAGCAACTTCGATTTTTTTGGATTTTGTTGAGTATTTTTTGTAGGATCTATATTTGAGTAAATTTAGATGAAAATAACTTCAAATTTTAGGATTGTGAAAAAAATTTTAGTTGGAAGTGTCAAATTTGAATAAATTTATTTGAAACCAACTTCGAGTTTTTTGGATTTTGTCGAGTATTTTTGTTGTAGGATGTATATTTGAGTAAATTTAGATGAAAATAACGACCATTTTTTGGATTGTGAAGAAAATTTTAGTTGGAAGTGTCAAATTTTAATAAATTTATTTGAAATCAACTTCGATTTTTTTGGATTTTGTCGAGTATTTTTGTTTTAGGATGTATATTTGAGTAAATTTAGATGAAAATAACGACCATTTTTTGGATTGTGAATAAAATTTTAGTTGGAAGTGTCAAATTTTAATAAATTTATTTGAAATCAACTTCGATTTTTTTGGATATTGTTGAGTATTTTTGTTGTAGGATCTATATTTGAGTAAATTTAGATGAAAATAACTTCAATTTTTTGGATTGTGAAAAAAATTTTAGTTGGAAGTGTCAAATTTTAATAAATTTATTTGAAATCTACTTCGATTTTTTTGGATTTTGTTGAGTATTTTTTTGTAGGATGTATATTTGAGTAAATTTAGATGAAAATAACGACCATTTTTTGGATTGTGAAGAAAATTTTAGTTGGAAGTGTCAAATTTTAATAAATTTATTTGAAATCAACTTCGATTTTTTTGGATTTTGTCGAGTATTTTTGTTTTAGGATGTATATTTGAGTAAATTTAGATGAAAATAACGACCATTTTTTGGATTGTGAATAAAAATTTAGTTGGAAATGTCAAATCATAATAAATTTATTTGAAATCAACTTCGATTTTTTTAGATATTGTTGAGTATTTTTGTTGTAGGATCTATATTTGAGTAAATTTAGATGAAAATAACTTCCATTTTTAGGATTGTGAAAAAAATTTTAGTCGGAAGTGTCAAATTTTAATAAACTTATTTGAAAGCAACTTCGATTTTTTTGGATTTTGTTGAGTATTTTTTGTAGGATCTATATTTGAGTAAATTTAGATGAAAATAACTTCAAATTTTAGGATTGTGAAAAAAATTTTAGTTGGAAGTGTCAAATTTGAATAAATTTATTTGAAACCAACTTCGAGTTTTTTGGATTTTGTCGAGTATTTTTGTTGTAGGATGTATATTTGAGTAAATTTAGATGAAAATAACGACCATTTTTTGGATTGTGAAGAAAATTTTAGTTGGAAGTGTCAAATTTTAATAAATTTATTTGAAATCAACTTCGATTTTTTTGGATTTTGTCGAGTATTTTTGTTTTAGGATGTATATTTGAGTAAATTTAGATGAAAATAACGACCATTTTTTGGATTGTGAATAAAATTTTAGTTGGAAGTGTCAAATTTTAATAAATTTATTTGAAATCAACTTCGATTTTTTTGGATATTGTTGAGTATTTTTGTTGTAGGATCTATATTTGAGTAAATTTAGATGAAAATAACTTCAATTTTTTGGATTGTGAAAAAAATTTTAGTTGGAAGTGTCAAATTTTAATAAATTTATTTGAAATCTACTTCGATTTTTTTGGATTTTGTTGAGTATTTTTTTGTAGGATGTATATTTGAGTAAATTTAGATGAAAATAACGACCATTTTTTGGATTGTGAAGAAAATTTTAGTTGGAAGTGTCAAATTTTAATAAATTTATTTGAAATCAACTTCGATTTTTTTGGATTTTGTCGAGTATTTTTGTTTTAGGATGTATATTTGAGTAAATTTAGATGAAAATAACGACCATTTTTTGGATTGTGAATAAAAATTTAGTTGGAAATGTCAAATCATAATAAATTTATTTGAAATCAACTTCGATTTTTTTAGATATTGTTGAGTATTTTTGTTGTAGGATCTATATTTGAGTAAATTTAGATGAAAATAACTTCCATTTTTAGGATTGTGAAAAAAATTTTAGTCGGAAGTGTCAAATTTTAATAAATTTATTTGAAACCAACTTCGATTTTTTTGGATTTTGTCGAGTATTTTTGGTGTAGGATGTATATTTGAGTAAATTTAGATGAAAATAACTTCAATTTTTAGGATTGTGAAAAAAATTGTAGTTGGAAGTGTCAAATTTTAATAAACTTATTTGAAAGCAACTTCGATTTTTTTGGATTTTGTTGAGTATTTTTTGTAGGATCTATATTTGAGTAAATTTAGATGAAAATAACTTCAAATTTTAGGATTGTGAAAAAAATTTTAGTTGGAAGTGTCAAATTTTAATAAATTTATTTGAAACCAACTTCGAGTTTTTTGGATTTTGTCGAGTATTTTTGTTGTAGGATGTATATTTGAGTAAATTTAGATGAAAATAACGACCATTTTTTGGATTGTGAAGAAAATTTTAGTTGGAAGTGTCAAATTTTAATAAATTTATTTGAAATCAACTTCGATTCTTTTGGATTTTGTCGAGTATTTTTGGTGTAGGATGTATATTTGAGTAAATTTAGATGAAAATTACTTCAATTTTTTGGATTGAGAAAAAAAATTTTAGTTGGAAGTGCCAAATTTGAATAAATTTATTTGAAATCAACTTCGATTTTTTTTTATTTTGTTGAGTATTTTTGTTGTAGGATCTATATTTGAGTAAATTTAGATAAAAATAACTTCCATTTTTTGGATTGTGCAAAAAATTTTAGTGGAAGTGTCAAATTTTAATAAATTTATTTGAAATCAACTTCGATTTTTTTGGATATTGTTGAGTATTTTTGTTGTAGGATCTATATTTGAGTAAATTTAGATGAAAATAACTTCAATTTTTTGGATTGTGAAAAAATTTTAGTCGGAAGTGTCAAATTTTAATAAATTTATTTGAAATCAACTTCGTTTTTTTTGGATTTTGTTGATTATTTTTGGTAGGATCTATATTTGAGTAAATTTAGATGAAAATAACTTCAATTTTTAGGATTGTGAAAAAAATTTTAGTTGGAAGTGTCAAATTTTAATAAATTTATTTGAAACCAACTTCGATTTTTTTGGATTTTGTCGATTATTTTTGTTGTAGGATCTATATTTGAGTAAATTTAGATGAAAATAACTTCAAATTTTAGGATTATGAAAAAAATTTTAGTTGGAAGTGTCAAATTTTAATAAATTTATTTGAAATCAACTTCGATTCTTTTGGATTTTGTCGAGTATTTTTGGTGTAGGATGTATATTTGAGTAAATTTAGATGAAAATTACTTCAATTTTTTGGATTGTGAAAAAAAATTTTAGTTGGAAGTGCCAAATTTGAATAAATTTATTTGAAATCAACATCGATTTTTTTTTATTTTGTTGAGTATTTTTGTTGTAGGATCTATATTTGAGTAAATTTAGATAAAAATAACTTCAATTTTTTGGATTGTGCAAAAAATTTTAGTTGGAAGTGTCAAATTTTAATAAATTTCTTTGAAACCAACTTCGATTTTTTTGGATTTTGACGAGTATTTTTGTTGTAGGATGTATATTTGAGTAAATTTAGATGAAAATAACTTCCATTTTTAGGATTGTGAAAAAAATTTTAGTCGGAAGTGTCAAATTTTAATAAATTTATTTGAAACCAACTTCGATTTTTTTGGATTTTGACGAGTATTTTTGTTGTAGGATGTATATTTGAGTAAATTTAGATGAAAATAACGACCATTTTTTGGATTGTGAAGAAAATTTTAGTTGGAAGTGTCAAATTTTAATAAATTTATTTGAAATCAACTTCGATTTTTTTTGGATATTGTCGAGTATTTTTGTTTTAGGATGTATATTTGAGTAAATTTAGATGAAAATAACGACCATTTTTTGGATTGTGAATAAAATTTTAGATGGAAATGTCAAATTTTAATAAATTTATTTGAAAGCAACTTCGATTTTTTTGGATTTTGTTGAGTATTTTTTGTAGGATCTATATTTGAGTAAATTTAGATGAAAATAACTTCAAATTTTAGGATTGTGAAAAAAATTTTAGATGGAAGTGTCAAATTTTAATAAATTTATTTGAAACCAACTTCGATTTTTTTGGATTTTGTCGAGTATTTTTGTTGTAGGATGTATATTTGAGTAAATTTAGATGAAAATAACGACCATTTTTTGGATTGTGAAGAAAATTTTAGTTGGAAGTGTCAAATTTGAATAAATTTATTTGAAATCAACTTCGATTTTTTTTGGATTTTGTCGAGTATTTTTGTTGTAGGATGTATATTTGAGTAAATTTAGATGAAAATAACGACCATTTTTTGGATTGTGAAGAAAATTTTAGTTGGAAGTGTCAAATTTTAATAAATTTATTTGAAATCAACTTCGATTTTTTTGGATTTTGTCGAGTATTTTTGTTTTAGGATGTATATTTGAGTAAATTTAGATGAAAATAACGACCATTTTTTGGATTGTGAATAAAATTTTAGTTGGAAATGTCAAATTTTAATAAATTTATTTGAAATCAACTTCGATTTTTTTGGATATTGTTGAGTATTTTGGTTGTAGGATCTATATTTGAGTAAATTTAGATGAAAATAACTTCCATTTTTAGGATTGTGAAAAAAATTTTAGTCGGAAGTGTCAAATTTTAATAAATTTATTTGAAACCAACATCGATTTTTTTGGATTTTGTTGAGTATTTTTTGTAGGATCTATATTTGAGTAAATTTAGATGAAAATAACTTCAAATTTTAGGATTGTGAAAAAAATTTTAGTTGGAAGTGTCAAATTTTAATAAATATATTTGAAACCAACTTCGATTTTTTTGGATTTTGTCGAGTATTTTTGTTGTAGGATGTATATTTGAGTAAATTTAGATGAAAATAACGACCATTTTTTGGATTGTGAATAAAATTTTAGTTGGAAGTGTCAAATTTTAATAAATTTATTTTAAATCAAATTCGATTTTTTTGGATATTGTTGAGTATTTTTGTTGTAGGATCTATATTTGAGTAAATTTAGATGAAAATAACTTCAATTTTTTGGATTGTGAAAAAAATTTTAGTCGGAAGTGTCAAATTTTAATAAATTTATTTGAAATCAACTTCGTTTTTTTTGGATTTTGTTGATTATTTTTGGTAGGATCTATATTTGAGTAAATTTAGATGAAAATAACTTCAATTTTTAGGATTGTGAAAAAAATTTTAGTTGGAAGTGTCAAATTTTAATAAATTTATTTGAAACCAACTTCGATTTTTTTGGATTTTGTCGATTATTTTTGTTGTAGGATCTTTATTTGAGTAAATTTAGATGAAATTAACTTCAAATTTTAGGATTGTGAAAAAAAGTTTTGTTGGAAGTGTCAAATTTTAATAAATTTATTTGAAATCAACTTCGATTCTTTTGGATTTTGTCGAGTATTTTTGGTGTAGGATGTATATTTGAGTAAATTTAGATGAAAATTACTTCAATTTTTTGGATTGTGAAAAAAAATTTTAGTTGGTAGTGCCAAATTTGAATAAATTTATTTGAAATCAACTTCGATTTTTTTTTATTTTGTTGAGTATTTTTGTTGTAGGATCTATATTTGAGTAAATTTAGATAAAAATAACTTCAATTTTTTGGATTGTGCATAAAATTTTAGTTGGAAGTGTCAAATTTTAATAAATTTCTTTGAAACCAACTTCGATTTTTTTGGATTTTGTCGAGTATTTTTGTTGTAGGATGTATATTTGAGTAAATTTAGATGAAAATAACGACCATTTTTTGGATTGTGAAGAAAATTTTAGTTGGAAGTGTCAAATTTTAATAAATTTATTTGAAATCAACTTCGATTTTTTTGGATTTTGTCGAGTATTTTTGTTTTAGGATGTATATTTGAGTAAATTTAGATGAAAATAACGACCATTTTTTGGATTGTGAATAAAATTTTAGTTGGAAGTGTCAAATTTTAATAAATTTATTTGAAATCAACTTCGATTTTTTTGGATATTGTTGAGTATTTTTGTTGTAGGATCTATATTTGAGTAAATTTAGATGAAAATAACTTCAATTTTTTGGATTGTGAAAAAAATTTTAGTTGGAAGTGTCAAATTTTAATAAATTTATTTGAAATCTACTTCGATTTTTTTGGATTTTGTTGAGTATTTTTTTGTAGGATGTATATTTGAGTAAATTTAGATGAAAATAACGACCATTTTTTGGATTGTGAAGAAAATTTTAGTTGGAAGTGTCAAATTTTAATAAATTTATTTGAAATCAACTTCGATTTTTTTGGATTTTGTCGAGTATTTTTGTTTTAGGATGTATATTTGAGTAAATTTAGATGAAAATAACGACCATTTTTTGGATTGTGAATAAAAATTTAGTTGGAAATGTCAAATCATAATAAATTTATTTGAAATCAACTTCGATTTTTTTAGATATTGTTGAGTATTTTTGTTGTAGGATCTATATTTGAGTAAATTTAGATGAAAATAACTTCCATTTTTAGGATTGTGAAAAAAATTTTAGTCGGAAGTGTCAAATTTTAATAAATTTATTTGAAACCAACTTCGATTTTTTTGGATTTTGTCGAGTATTTTTGGTGTAGGATGTATATTTGAGTAAATTTAGATGAAAATAACTTCAATTTTTAGGATTGTGAAAAAAATTGTAGTTGGAAGTGTCAAATTTTAATAAACTTATTTGAAAGCAACTTCGATTTTTTTGGATTTTGTTGAGTATTTTTTGTAGGATCTATATTTGAGTAAATTTAGATGAAAATAACTTCAAATTTTAGGATTGTGAAAAAAATTTTAGTTGGAAGTGTCAAATTTTAATAAATTTATTTGAAACCAACTTCGAGTTTTTTGGATTTTGTCGAGTATTTTTGTTGTAGGATGTATATTTGAGTAAATTTAGATGAAAATAACGACCATTTTTTGGATTGTGAAGAAAATTTTAGTTGGAAGTGTCAAATTTTAATAAATTTATTTGAAATCAACTTCGATTCTTTTGGATTTTGTCGAGTATTTTTGGTGTAGGATGTATATTTGAGTAAATTTAGATGAAAATTACTTCAATTTTTTGGATTGAGAAAAAAAATTTTAGTTGGAAGTGCCAAATTTGAATAAATTTATTTGAAATCAACTTCGATTTTTTTTTATTTTGTTGAGTATTTTTGTTGTAGGATCTATATTTGAGTAAATTTAGATAAAAATAACTTCCATTTTTTGGATTGTGCAAAAAATTTTAGTGGAAGTGTCAAATTTTAATAAATTTATTTGAAATCAACTTCGATTTTTTTGGATATTGTTGAGTATTTTTGTTGTAGGATCTATATTTGAGTAAATTTAGATGAAAATAACTTCAATTTTTTGGATTGTGAAAAAATTTTAGTCGGAAGTGTCAAATTTTAATAAATTTATTTGAAATCAACTTCGTTTTTTTTGGATTTTGTTGATTATTTTTGGTAGGATCTATATTTGAGTAAATTTAGATGAAAATAACTTCAATTTTTAGGATTGTGAAAAAAATTTTAGTTGGAAGTGTCAAATTTTAATAAATTTATTTGAAACCAACTTCGATTTTTTTGGATTTTGTCGATTATTTTTGTTGTAGGATCTATATTTGAGTAAATTTAGATGAAAATAACTTCAAATTTTAGGATTATGAAAAAAATTTTAGTTGGAAGTGTCAAATTTTAATAAATTTATTTGAAATCAACTTCGATTCTTTTGGATTTTGTCGAGTATTTTTGGTGTAGGATGTATATTTGAGTAAATTTAGATGAAAATTACTTCAATTTTTTGGATTGTGAAAAAAAATTTTAGTTGGAAGTGCCAAATTTGAATAAATTTATTTGAAATCAACATCGATTTTTTTTTATTTTGTTGAGTATTTTTGTTGTAGGATCTATATTTGAGTAAATTTAGATAAAAATAACTTCAATTTTTTGGATTGTGCAAAAAATTTTAGTTGGAAGTGTCAAATTTTAATAAATTTCTTTGAAACCAACTTCGATTTTTTTGGATTTTGACGAGTATTTTTGTTGTAGGATGTATATTTGAGTAAATTTAGATGAAAATAACTTCCATTTTTAGGATTGTGAAAAAAATTTTAGTCGGAAGTGTCAAATTTTAATAAATTTATTTGAAACCAACTTCGATTTTTTTGGATTTTGACGAGTATTTTTGTTGTAGGATGTATATTTGAGTAAATTTAGATGAAAATAACGACCATTTTTTGGATTGTGAAGAAAATTTTAGTTGGAAGTGTCAAATTTTAATAAATTTATTTGAAATCAACTTCGATTTTTTTTGGATATTGTCGAGTATTTTTGTTTTAGGATGTATATTTGAGTAAATTTAGATGAAAATAACGACCATTTTTTGGATTGTGAATAAAATTTTAGATGGAAATGTCAAATTTTAATAAATTTATTTGAAAGCAACTTCGATTTTTTTGGATTTTGTTGAGTATTTTTTGTAGGATCTATATTTGAGTAAATTTAGATGAAAATAACTTCAAATTTTAGGATTGTGAAAAAAATTTTAGATGGAAGTGTCAAATTTTAATAAATTTATTTGAAACCAACTTCGATTTTTTTGGATTTTGTCGAGTATTTTTGTTGTAGGATGTATATTTGAGTAAATTTAGATGAAAATAACGACCATTTTTTGGATTGTGAAGAAAATTTTAGTTGGAAGTGTCAAATTTGAATAAATTTATTTGAAATCAACTTCGATTTTTTTTGGATTTTGTCGAGTATTTTTGTTGTAGGATGTATATTTGAGTAAATTTAGATGAAAATAACGACCATTTTTTGGATTGTGAAGAAAATTTTAGTTGGAAGTGTCAAATTTTAATAAATTTATTTGAAATCAACTTCGATTTTTTTGGATTTTGTCGAGTATTTTTGTTTTAGGATGTATATTTGAGTAAATTTAGATGAAAATAACGACCATTTTTTGGATTGTGAATAAAATTTTAGTTGGAAATGTCAAATTTTAATAAATTTATTTGAAATCAACTTCGATTTTTTTGGATATTGTTGAGTATTTTGGTTGTAGGATCTATATTTGAGTAAATTTAGATGAAAATAACTTCCATTTTTAGGATTGTGAAAAAAATTTTAGTCGGAAGTGTCAAATTTTAATAAATTTATTTGAAACCAACATCGATTTTTTTGGATTTTGTTGAGTATTTTTTGTAGGATCTATATTTGAGTAAATTTAGATGAAAATAACTTCAAATTTTAGGATTGTGAAAAAAATTTTAGTTGGAAGTGTCAAATTTTAATAAATATATTTGAAACCAACTTCGATTTTTTTGGATTTTGTCGAGTATTTTTGTTGTAGGATGTATATTTGAGTAAATTTAGATGAAAATAACGACCATTTTTTGGATTGTGAATAAAATTTTAGTTGGAAGTGTCAAATTTTAATAAATTTATTTTAAATCAACTTCGATTTTTTTGGATATTGTTGAGTATTTTTGTTGTAGGATCTATATTTGAGTAAATTTAGATGAAAATAACTTCAATTTTTTGGATTGTGAAAAAAATTTTAGTCGGAAGTGTCAAATTTTAATAAATTTATTTGAAATCAACTTCGTTTTTTTTGGATTTTGTTGATTATTTTTGGTAGGATCTATATTTGAGTAAATTTAGATGAAAATAACTTCAATTTTTAGGATTGTGAAAAAAATTTTAGTTGGAAGTGTCAAATTTTAATAAATTTATTTGAAACCAACTTCGATTTTTTTGGATTTTGTCGATTATTTTTGTTGTAGGATCTTTATTTGAGTAAATTTAGATGAAATTAACTTCAAATTTTAGGATTGTGAAAAAAAGTTTTGTTGGAAGTGTCAAATTTTAATAAATTTATTTGAAATCAACTTCGATTCTTTTGGATTTTGTCGAGTATTTTTGGTGTAGGATGTATATTTGAGTAAATTTAGATGAAAATTACTTCAATTTTTTGGATTGTGAAAAAAAATTTTAGTTGGTAGTGCCAAATTTGAATAAATTTATTTGAAATCAACTTCGATTTTTTTTTATTTTGTTGAGTATTTTTGTTGTAGGATCTATATTTGAGTAAATTTAGATAAAAATAACTTCAATTTTTTGGATTGTGCATAAAATTTTAGTTGGAAGTGTCAAATTTTAATAAATTTCTTTGAAACCAACTTCGATTTTTTTGGATTTTGTCGAGTATTTTTGTTGTAGGATGTATATTTGAGTAAATTTAGATGAAAATAACGACCATTTTTTGGATTGTGAAGAAAATTTTAGTTGGAAGTGTCAAATTTTAATAAATTTATTTGAAATCAACTTCGATTTTTTTGGATTTTGTCGAGTATTTTTGTTTTAGGATGTATATTTGAGTAAATTTAGATGAAAATAACGACCATTTTTTGGATTGTGAATAAAAATTTAGTTGGAAATGTCAAATCTTAATAAATTTATTTGAAATCAACTTCGATTTTTTTAGATATTGTTGAGTATTTTTGTTGTAGGATCTATATTTGAGTAAATTTAGATGAAAATAACTTCCATTTTTAGGATTGTGAAAAAAATTTTAGTCGGAAGTGTCAAATTTTAATAAATTTATTTGAAACCAACTTCGATTTTTTTGGATTTTGTCGAGTATTTTTGGTGTAGGATGTATATTTGAGTAAATTTAGATGAAAATAACTTCAATTTTTAGGATTGTGAAAAAAATTGTAGTTGGAAGTGTCAAATTTTAATAAACTTATTTGAAAGCAACTTCGATTTTTTTGGATTTTGTTGAGTATTTTTTGTAGGATCTATATTTGAGTAAATTTAGATGAAAATAACTTCAAATTTTAGGATTGTGAAAAAAATTTTAGTTGGAAGTGTCAAATTTGAATAAATTTATTTGAAACCAACTTCGAGTTTTTTGGATTTTGTCGAGTATTTTTGTTGTAGGATGTATATTTGAGTAAATTTAGATGAAAATAACGACCATTTTTTGGATTGTGAAGAAAATTTTAGTTGGAAGTGTCAAATTTTAATAAATTTATTTGAAATCAACTTCGATTTTTTTGGATTTTGTCGAGTATTTTTGTTTTAGGATGTATATTTGAGTAAATTTAGATGAAAATAACGACCATTTTTTGGATTGTGAATAAAATTTTAGTTGGAAGTGTCAAATTTTAATAAATTTATTTGAAATCAACTTCAATTTTTTTGGATATTGTTGAGTATTTTTGTTGTAGGATCTATATTTGAGTAAATTTAGATAAAAATAACTTCAATTTTTTGGATTGTGAAAAAAATTTTAGTTGGAAGTGTCAAATTTTAATAAATTTATTTGAAATCTACTTCGATTTTTTTGGATTTTGTTGAGTATTTTTTTGTAGGATGTATATTTGAGTAAATTTAGATGAAAATAACGACCATTTTTTGGATTGTGAAGAAAATTTTAGTTGGAAGTGTCAAATTTTAATAAATTTATTTGAAATCAACTTCGAAATTTTTGGATTTTGTCGAGTATTTTTGTTTTAGGATGTATATTTGAGTAAATTTAGATGAAAATAACGACCATTTTTTGGATTGTGAATAAAAATTTAGTTGGAAATGTCAAATCTTAATAAATTTATTTGAAATCAACTTCGATTTTTTTAGATATTGTTGAGTATTTTTGTTGTAGGATCTATATTTGAGTAAATTTAGATGAAAATAACTTCCATTTTTAGGATTGTGAAAAAAATTTTAGTCGGAAGTGTCAAATTTTAATAAATTTATTTGAAACCAACTTCGATTTTTTTGGATTTTGTCGAGTATTTTTGGTGTAGGATGTATATTTGAGTAAATTTAGATGAAAATAACTTCAATTTTTAGGATTGTGAAAAAAATTGTAGTTGGAAGTGTCAAATTTTAATAAACTTATTTGAAAGCAACTTCGATTTTTTTGGATTTTGTTGAGTATTTTTGTTGTAGGATGTATATTTGAGTAAATTTAGATGAAAATAACGACCATTTTTTGGATTGTGAATAAAAATTTAGTTGGAAGTGTCAAATTTTAATAAATTTATTTGAAATCAACTTCGATTTTTTTAGATATTGTTGAGTATTTTTGTTGTAGGATCTATATTTGAGTAAATTTAGATGAAAATAACTTCCATTTTTAGGATTGTGAAAAAAATTTTAGTCGGAAGTGTCAAATTTTAATAAATTTATTTGAAACCAACTTCGATTTTTTTGGATTTTGTCGAGTATTTTTGTTGTAGGATCTATATTTGAGTAAATTTAGATGAAAATAACTTCCATTTTTAGGATTGTGAAAAAAATTTTAGTCGGAAGTGTCAAATTTTAATAAATTTATTTGAAACCAACTTCGATTTTTTTGGATTTTGTCGAGTATTTTTGGTGTAGGATGTATATTTGAGTAAATTTAGATGAAAATAACTTCAATTTTTAGGATTGTGAAAAAAATTGTAGTTGGAAGTGTCAAATTTTAATAAACTTATTTGAAAGCAACTTCGATTTTTTTGGATTTTGTTGAGTATTTTTTGTAGGATCTATATTTGAGTAAATTTAGATGAAAATAACTTCAAATTTTAGGATTGTGAAAAAAATTTTAGTTGGAAGTGTCAAATTTGAATAAATTTATTTGAAACCAACTTCGAGTTTTTTGGATTTTGTCGAGTATTTTTGTTGTAGGATGTATATTTGAGTAAATTTAGATGAAAATAACGACCATTTTTTGGATTGTGAAGAAAATTTTAGTTGGAAGTGTCAAATTTTAATAAATTTATTTGAAATCAACTTCGATTTTTTTGGATTTTGTCGAGTATTTTTGTTTTAGGATGTATATTTGAGTAAATTTAGATGAAAATAACGACCATTTTTTGGATTGTGAATAAAATTTTAGTTGGAAGTGTCAAATTTTAATAAATTTATTTGAAATCAACTTCGATTTTTTTGGATATTGTTGAGTATTTTTGTTGTAGGATCTATATTTGAGTAAATTTAGATGAAAATAACTTCAATTTTTTGGATTGTGAAAAAAATTTTAGTTGGAAGTGTCAAATTTTAATAAATTTATTTGAAATCTACTTCGATTTTTTTGGATTTTGTTGAGTATTTTTTTGTAGGATGTATATTTGAGTAAATTTAGATGAAAATAACGACCATTTTTTGGATTGTGAAGAAAATTTTAGTTGGAAGTGTCAAATTTTAATAAATTTATTTGAAATCAACTTCGATTTTTTTGGATTTTGTCGAGTATTTTTGTTTTAGGATGTATATTTGAGTAAATTTAGATGAAAATAACGACCATTTTTTGGATTGTGAATAAAAATTTAGTTGGAAATGTCAAATCATAATAAATTTATTTGAAATCAACTTCGATTTTTTTAGATATTGTTGAGTATTTTTGTTGTAGGATCTATATTTGAGTAAATTTAGATGAAAATAACTTCCATTTTTAGGATTGTGAAAAAAATTTTAGTCGGAAGTGTCAAATTTTAATAAATTTATTTGAAACCAACTTCGATTTTTTTGGATTTTGTCGAGTATTTTTGGTGTAGGATGTATATTTGAGTAAATTTAGATGAAAATAACTTCAATTTTTAGGATTGTGAAAAAAATTGTAGTTGGAAGTGTCAAATTTTAATAAACTTATTTGAAAGCAACTTCGATTTTTTTGGATTTTGTTGAGTATTTTTTGTAGGATCTATATTTGAGTAAATTTAGATGAAAATAACTTCAAATTTTAGGATTGTGAAAAAAATTTTAGTTGGAAGTGTCAAATTTTAATAAATTTATTTGAAACCAACTTCGAGTTTTTTGGATTTTGTCGAGTATTTTTGTTGTAGGATGTATATTTGAGTAAATTTAGATGAAAATAACGACCATTTTTTGGATTGTGAAGAAAATTTTAGTTGGAAGTGTCAAATTTTAATAAATTTATTTGAAATCAACTTCGATTCTTTTGGATTTTGTCGAGTATTTTTGGTGTAGGATGTATATTTGAGTAAATTTAGATGAAAATTACTTCAATTTTTTGGATTGTGAAAAAAAATTTTAGTTGGAAGTGCCAAATTTGAATAAATTTATTTGAAATCAACTTCGATTTTTTTTTATTTTGTTGAGTATTTTTGTTGTAGGATCTATATTTGAGTAAATTTAGATAAAAATAACTTCCATTTTTTGGATTGTGCAAAAAATTTTAGTGGAAGTGTCAAATTTTAATAAATTTATTTGAAATCAACTTCGATTTTTTTGGATATTGTTGAGTATTTTTGTTGTAGGATCTATATTTGAGTAAATTTAGATGAAAATAACTTCAATTTTTTGGATTGTGAAAAAATTTTAGTCGGAAGTGTCAAATTTTAATAAATTTATTTGAAATCAACTTCGTTTTTTTTGGATTTTGTTGATTATTTTTGGTAGGATCTATATTTGAGTAAATTTAGATGAAAATAACTTCAATTTTTAGGATTGTGAAAAAAATTTTAGTTGGAAGTGTCAAATTTTAATAAATTTATTTGAAACCAACTTCGATTTTTTTGGATTTTGTCGATTATTTTTGTTGTAGGATCTATATTTGAGTAAATTTAGATGAAAATAACTTCAAATTTTAGGATTATGAAAAAAATTTTAGTTGGAAGTGTCAAATTTTAATAAATTTATTTGAAATCAACTTCGATTCTTTTGGATTTTGTCGAGTATTTTTGGTGTAGGATGTATATTTGAGTAAATTTAGATGAAAATTACTTCAATTTTTTGGATTGTGAAAAAAAATTTTAGTTGGAAGTGCCAAATTTGAATAAATTTATTTGAAATCAACATCGATTTTTTTTTATTTTGTTGAGTATTTTTGTTGTAGGATCTATATTTGAGTAAATTTAGATAAAAATAACTTCAATTTTTTGGATTGTGCAAAAAATTTTAGTTGGAAGTGTCAAATTTTAATAAATTTCTTTGAAACCAACTTCGATTTTTTTGGATTTTGACGAGTATTTTTGTTGTAGGATGTATATTTGAGTAAATTTAGATGAAAATAACTTCCATTTTTAGGATTGTGAAAAAAATTTTAGTCGGAAGTGTCAAATTTTAATAAATTTATTTGAAACCAACTTCGATTTTTTTGGATTTTGACGAGTATTTTTGTTGTAGGATGTATATTTGAGTAAATTTAGATGAAAATAACGACCATTTTTTGGATTGTGAAGAAAATTTTAGTTGGAAGTGTCAAATTTTAATAAATTTATTTGAAATCAACTTCGATTTTTTTTGGATATTGTCGAGTATTTTTGTTTTAGGATGTATATTTGAGTAAATTTAGATGAAAATAACGACCATTTTTTGGATTGTGAATAAAATTTTAGATGGAAATGTCAAATTTTAATAAATTTATTTGAAAGCAACTTCGATTTTTTTGGATTTTGTTGAGTATTTTTTGTAGGATCTATATTTGAGTAAATTTAGATGAAAATAACTTCAAATTTTAGGATTGTGAAAAAAATTTTAGATGGAAGTGTCAAATTTTAATAAATTTATTTGAAACCAACTTCGATTTTTTTGGATTTTGTCGAGTATTTTTGTTGTAGGATGTATATTTGAGTAAATTTAGATGAAAATAACGACCATTTTTTGGATTGTGAAGAAAATTTTAGTTGGAAGTGTCAAATTTGAATAAATTTATTTGAAATCAACTTCGATTTTTTTTGGATTTTGTCGAGTATTTTTGTTGTAGGATGTATATTTGAGTAAATTTAGATGAAAATAACGACCATTTTTTGGATTGTGAAGAAAATTTTAGTTGGAAGTGTCAAATTTTAATAAATTTATTTGAAATCAACTTCGATTTTTTTGGATTTTGTCGAGTATTTTTGTTTTAGGATGTATATTTGAGTAAATTTAGATGAAAATAACGACCATTTTTTGGATTGTGAATAAAATTTTAGTTGGAAATGTCAAATTTTAATAAATTTATTTGAAATCAACTTCGATTTTTTTGGATATTGTTGAGTATTTTGGTTGTAGGATCTATATTTGAGTAAATTTAGATGAAAATAACTTCCATTTTTAGGATTGTGAAAAAAATTTTAGTCGGAAGTGTCAAATTTTAATAAATTTATTTGAAACCAACATCGATTTTTTTGGATTTTGTTGAGTATTTTTTGTAGGATCTATATTTGAGTAAATTTAGATGAAAATAACTTCAAATTTTAGGATTGTGAAAAAAATTTTAGTTGGAAGTGTCAAATTTTAATAAATATATTTGAAACCAACTTCGATTTTTTTGGATTTTGTCGAGTATTTTTGTTGTAGGATGTATATTTGAGTAAATTTAGATGAAAATAACGACCATTTTTTGGATTGTGAATAAAATTTTAGTTGGAAGTGTCAAATTTTAATAAATTTATTTTAAATCAACTTCGATTTTTTTGGATATTGTTGAGTATTTTTGTTGTAGGATCTATATTTGAGTAAATTTAGATGAAAATAACTTCAATTTTTTGGATTGTGAAAAAAATTTTAGTCGGAAGTGTCAAATTTTAATAAATTTATTTGAAATCAACTTCGTTTTTTTTGGATTTTGTTGATTATTTTTGGTAGGATCTATATTTGAGTAAATTTAGATGAAAATAACTTCAATTTTTAGGATTGTGAAAAAAATTTTAGTTGGAAGTGTCAAATTTTAATAAATTTATTTGAAACCAACTTCGATTTTTTTGGATTTTGTCGATTATTTTTGTTGTAGGATCTTTATTTGAGTAAATTTAGATGAAAATAACTTCAAATTTTAGGATTGTGAAAAAAAGTTTTGTTGGAAGTGTCAAATTTTAATAAATTTATTTGAAATCAACTTCGATTCTTTTGGATTTTGTCGAGTATTTTTGGTGTAGGATGTATATTTGAGTAAATTTAGATGAAAATTACTTCAATTTTTTGGATTGTGAAAAAAAATTTTAGTTGGTAGTGCCAAATTTGAATAAATTTATTTGAAATCAACTTCGATTTTTTTTTATTTTGTTGAGTATTTTTGTTGTAGGATCTATATTTGAGTAAATTTAGATAAAAATAACTTCAATTTTTTGGATTGTGCATAAAATTTTAGTTGGAAGTGTCAAATT
Source organism: Andrena praecox (assembly GCA_963932275.1). Classification (NCBI taxonomy): domain Eukaryota; kingdom Metazoa; phylum Arthropoda; class Insecta; order Hymenoptera; family Andrenidae; genus Andrena; species Andrena praecox. Next base: position 25,005,488 of record OZ010730.1, read on the forward strand.
TTAATAAATTTCTTTGAAACCAACTTCGATTTTTTTGGATTTTGTCGAGTATTTTTGTTGTAGGATGTATATTTGAATAAATTTAGATGAAAATAACGACCATTTTTTGGATTGTGAAGAAAATTTTAGTTGGAAGTGTCAAATTTTAATAAATTTATTTGAAATCAACTTCGATTTTTTTGGATTTTGTCGAGTATTTTTGTTTTAGGATGTATATTTGAGTAAATTTAGATGAAAATAACGACCATTTTTTGGATTGTGAATAAAAATTTAGTTGGAAATGTCAAATCTTAATAAATTTATTTGAAATCAACTTCGATTTTTTTAGATATTGTTGAGTATTTTTGTTGTAGGATCTATATTTGAGTAAATTTAGATGAAAATAACTTCCATTTTTAGGATTGTGAAAAAAATTTTAGTCGGAAGTGTCAAATTTTAATAAATTTATTTGAAACCAACTTCGATTTTTTTGGATTTTGTCGAGTATTTTTGGTGTAGGATGTATATTTGAGTAAATTTAGATGAAAATAACTTCAATTTTTAGGATTGTGAAAAAAATTGTAGTTGGAAGTGTCAAATTTTAATAAACTTATTTGAAAGCAACTTCGATTTTTTTGGATTTTGTTGAGTATTTTTTGTAGGATCTATATTTGAGTAAATTTAGATGAAAATAACTTCAAATTTTAGGATTGTGAAAAAAATTTTAGTTGGAAGTGTCAAATTTGAATAAATTTATTTGAAACCAACTTCGAGTTTTTTGGATTTTGTCGAGTATTTTTGTTGTAGGATGTATATTTGAGTAAATTTAGATGAAAATAACGACCATTTTTTGGATTGTGAAGAAAATTTTAGTTGGAAGTGTCAAATTTTAATAAATTTATTTGAAATCAACTTCGATTTTTTTGGATTTTGTCGAGTATTTTTGTTTTAGGATGTATATTTGAGTAAATTTAGATGAAAATAACGACCATTTTTTGGATTGTGAATAAAATTTTAGTTGGAAGTGTCAAATTTTAATAAATTTATTTGAAATCAACTTCAATTTTTTTGGATATTGTTGAGTATTTTTGTTGTAGGATCTATATTTGAGTAAATTTAGATAAAAATAACTTCAATTTTTTGGATTGTGAAAAAAATTTTAGTTGGAAGTGTCAAATTTTAATAAATTTATTTGAAACCAACTTCGATTTTTTTGGATTTTGTCGAGTATTTTTGGTGTAGGATGTATATTTGAGTAAATTTAGATGAAAATAACTTCAATTTTTAGGATTGTGAAAAAAATTGTAGTTGGAAGTGTCAAATTTTAATAAACTTATTTGAAAGCAACTTCGATTTTTTTGGATTTTGTTGAGTATTTTTGTTGTAGGATGTATATTTGAGTAAATTTAGATGAAAATAACGACCATTTTTTGGATTGTGAAGAAAATTTTAGTTGGAAGTGTCAAATTTTAATAAATTTATTTGAAATCAACTTCGATTTTTTTGGATTTTGTCGAGTATTTTTGTTTTAGGATGTATATTTGAGTAAATTTAGATGAAAATAACGACCATTTTTTGGATTGTGAATAAAAATTTAGTTGGAAATGTCAAATCTTAATAAATTTATTTGAAATCAACTTCGATTTTTTTAGATATTGTTGAGTATTTTTGTTGTAGGATCTATATTTGAGTAAATTTAGATGAAAATAACTTCCATTTTTAGGATTGTGAAAAAAATTTTAGTCGGAAGTGTCAAATTTTAATAAATTTATTTGAAACCAACTTCGATTTTTTTGGATTTTGTCGAGTATTTTTGGTGTAGGATGTATATTTGAGTAAATTTAGATGAAAATAACTTCAATTTTTAGGATTGTGAAAAAAATTGTAGTTGGAAGTGTCAAATTTTAATAAACTTATTTGAAAGCAACTTCGATTTTTTTGGATTTTGTTGAGTATTTTTGGTAGGATCTATATTTGAGTAAATTTAGATGAAAATAACTTCAAATTTTAGGATTGTGAAAAAAATTTTAGTTGGAAGTGTCAAATTTTAATAAATATATTTGAAACCAACTTCGATTTTTTTGGATTTTGTCGAGTATTTTTGTTGTAGGATGTATATTTGAGTAAATTTAGATGAAAATAACGACCATTTTTTGGATTGTGAATAAAATTTTAGTTGGAAGTGTCAAATTTTAATAAATTTATTTTAAATCAACTTCGATTTTTTTGGATATTGTTGAGTATTTTTGTTGTAGGATCTATATTTGAGTAAATTTAGATGAAAATAACTTCAATTTTTTGGATTGTGAAAAAAATTTTAGTCGGAAGTGTCAAATTTTAATAAATTTATTTGAAATCAACTTCGTTTTTTTTGGATTTTGTTGATTATTTTTGGTAGGATCTATATTTGAGTAAATTTAGATGAAAATAACTTCAATTTTTAGGATTGTGAAAAAAATTTTAGTTGGAAGTGTCAAATTTTAATAAATTTATTTGAAACCAACTTCGATTTTTTTGGATTTTGTCGATTATTTTTGTTGTAGGATCTTTATTTGAGTAAATTTAGATGAAAATAACTTCAAATTTTAGGATTGTGAAAAAAAGTTTTGTTGGAAGTGTCAAATTTTAATAAATTTATTTGAAATCAACTTCGATTCTTTTGGATTTTGTCGAGTATTTTTGGTGTAGGATGTATATTTGAGTAAATTTAGATGAAAATTACTTCAATTTTTTGGATTGTGAAAAAAAATTTTAGTTGGTAGTGCCAAATTTGAATAAATTTATTTGAAATCAACTTCGATTTTTTTTTATTTTGTTGAGTATTTTTGTTGTAGGATCTATATTTGAGTAAATTTAGATAAAAATAACTTCAATTTTTTGGATTGTGCATAAAATTTTAGTTGGAAGTGTCAAATTTTAATAAATTTCTTTGAAACCAACTTCGATTTTTTTGGATTTTGTCGAGTATTTTTGTTGTAGGATGTATATTTGAATAAATTTAGATGAAAATAACGACCATTTTTTGGATTGTGAAGAAAATTTTAGTTGGAAGTGTCAAATTTTAATAAATTTATTTGAAATCAACTTCGATTTTTTTGGATTTTGTCGAGTATTTTTGTTTTAGGATGTATATTTGAGTAAATTTAGATGAAAATAACGACCATTTTTTGGATTGTGAATAAAAATTTAGTTGGAAATGTCAAATCTTAATAAATTTATTTGAAATCAACTTCGATTTTTTTAGATATTGTTGAGTATTTTTGTTGTAGGATCTATATTTGAGTAAATTTAGATGAAAATAACTTCCATTTTTAGGATTGTGAAAAAAATTTTAGTCGGAAGTGTCAAATTTTAATAAATTTATTTGAAACCAACTTCGATTTTTTTGGATTTTGTCGAGTATTTTTGGTGTAGGATGTATATTTGAGTAAATTTAGATGAAAATAACTTCAATTTTTAGGATTGTGAAAAAAATTGTAGTTGGAAGTGTCAAATTTTAATAAACTTATTTGAAAGCAACTTCGATTTTTTTGGATTTTGTTGAGTATTTTTTGTAGGATCTATATTTGAGTAAATTTAGATGAAAATAACTTCAAATTTTAGGATTGTGAAAAAAATTTTAGTTGGAAGTGTCAAATTTGAATAAATTTATTTGAAACCAACTTCGAGTTTTTTGGATTTTGTCGAGTATTTTTGTTGTAGGATGTATATTTGAGTAAATTTAGATGAAAATAACGACCATTTTTTGGATTGTGAAGAAAATTTTAGTTGGAAGTGTCAAATTTTAATAAATTTATTTGAAATCAACTTCGATTTTTTTGGATTTTGTCGAGTATTTTTGTTTTAGGATGTATATTTGAGTAAATTTAGATGAAAATAACGACCATTTTTTGGATTGTGAATAAAATTTTAGTTGGAAGTGTCAAATTTTAATAAATTTATTTGAAATCAACTTCAATTTTTTTGGATATTGTTGAGTATTTTTGTTGTAGGATCTATATTTGAGTAAATTTAGATAAAAATAACTTCAATTTTTTGGATTGTGAAAAAAATTTTAGTTGGAAGTGTCAAATTTTAATAAATTTATTTGAAACCAACTTCGATTTTTTTGGATTTTGTCGAGTATTTTTGGTGTAGGATGTATATTTGAGTAAATTTAGATGAAAATAACTTCAATTTTTAGGATTGTGAAAAAAATTGTAGTTGGAAGTGTCAAATTTTAATAAACTTATTTGAAAGCAACTTCGATTTTTTTGGATTTTGTTGAGTATTTTTGTTGTAGGATGTATATTTGAGTAAATTTAGATGAAAATAACGACCATTTTTTGGATTGTGAAGAAAATTTTAGTTGGAAGTGTCAAATTTTAATAAATTTATTTGAAATCAACTTCGATTTTTTTGGATTTTGTCGAGTATTTTTGTTTTAGGATGTATATTTGAGTAAATTTAGATGAAAATAACGACCATTTTTTGGATTGTGAATAAAAATTTAGTTGGAAATGTCAAATCTTAATAAATTTATTTGAAATCAACTTCGATTTTTTTAGATATTGTTGAGTATTTTTGTTGTAGGATCTATATTTGAGTAAATTTAGATGAAAATAACTTCCATTTTTAGGATTGTGAAAAAAATTTTAGTCGGAAGTGTCAAATTTTAATAAATTTATTTGAAACCAACTTCGATTTTTTTGGATTTTGTCGAGTATTTTTGGTGTAGGATGTATATTTGAGTAAATTTAGATGAAAATAACTTCAATTTTTAGGATTGTGAAAAAAATTGTAGTTGGAAGTGTCAAATTTTAATAAACTTATTTGAAAGCAACTTCGATTTTTTTGGATTTTGTTGAGTATTTTTGGTAGGATCTATATTTGAGTAAATTTAGATGAAAATAACTTCAATTTTTAGGATTGTGAAAAAAATTTTAGTTGGAAGTGTCAAATTTTAATAAATTTATTTGAAACCAACTTCGATTTTTTTGGATTTTGTCGATTATTTTTGTTGTAGGATCTTTATTTGAGTAAATTTAGATGAAAATAACTTCAAATTTTAGGATTGTGAAAAAAAGTTTTGTTGGAAGTGTCAAATTTTAATAAATTTATTTGAAATCAACTTCGATTCTTTTGGATTTTGTCGAGTATTTTTGGTGTAGGATGTATATTTGAGTAAATTTAGATGAAAATTACTTCAATTTTTTGGATTGTGAAAAAAAATTTTAGTTGGTAGTGCCAAATTTGAATAAATTTATTTGAAATCAACTTCGATTTTTTTTTATTTTGTTGAGTATTTTTGTTGTAGGATCTATATTTGAGTAAATTTAGATAAAAATAACTTCAATTTTTTGGATTGTGCATAAAATTTTAGTTGGAAGTGTCAAATTTTAATAAATTTCTTTGAAACCAACTTCGATTTTTTTGGATTTTGTCGAGTATTTTTGTTGTAGGATGTATATTTGAGTAAATTTAGATGAAAATAACGACCATTTTTTGGATTGTGAAGAAAATTTTAGTTGGAAGTGTCAAATTTTAATAAATTTATTTGAAATCAACTTCGATTTTTTTGGATTTTGTCGAGTATTTTTGTTTTAGGATGTATATTTGAGTAAATTTAGATGAAAATAACGACCATTTTTTGGATTGTGAATAAAAATTTAGTTGGAAATGTCAAATCTTAATAAATTTATTTGAAATCAACTTCGATTTTTTTAGATATTGTTGAGTATTTTTGTTGTAGGATCTATATTTGAGTAAATTTAGATGAAAATAACTTCCATTTTTAGGATTGTGAAAAAAATTTTAGTCGGAAGTGTCAAATTTTAATAAATTTATTTGAAACCAACTTCGATTTTTTTGGATTTTGTCGAGTATTTTTGGTGTAGGATGTATATTTGAGTAAATTTAGATGAAAATAACTTCAATTTTTAGGATTGTGAAAAAAATTGTAGTTGGAAGTGTCAAATTTTAATAAACTTATTTGAAAGCAACTTCGATTTTTTTGGATTTTGTTGAGTATTTTTTGTAGGATCTATATTTGAGTAAATTTAGATGAAAATAACTTCAAATTTTAGGATTGTGAAAAAAATTTTAGTTGGAAGTGTCAAATTTTAATAAATTTATTTGAAACTAACTTCGAGTTTTTTGGATTTTGTCGAGTATTTTTGTTGTAGGATGTATATTTGAGTAAATTTAGATGAAAATAACGACCATTTTTTGGATTGTGAAGAAAATTTTAGTTGGAAGTGTCAAATTTTAATAAATTTCTTTGAAACCAACTTCGATTTTTTTGGATTTTGTCGAGTATTTTTGTTGTAGGATGTATATTTGAGTAAATATAGATGAAAATAACGACCATTTTTTGGATTGTGAATAAAATTTTAGTTGGAAGTGTCAAATTTTAATAAATTTATTTTAAATCAACTTCGATTTTTTTGGATATTGTTGAGTATTTTTGTTGTAGGATCTATATTTGAGTAAATTTAGATGAAAATAACTTCAATATTTTGGATTGTGAAAAAAATTTTAGTCGGAAGTGTCAAATTTTAATAAATTTATTTGAAATCAACTTCGTTTTTTTTGGATTTTGTTGATTATTTTTGGTAGGATCTATATTTGAGTAAATTTAGATGAAAATAACTTCAATTTTTAGGATTGTGAAAAAAATTTTAGTTGGAAGTGTCAAATTTTAATAAATTTATTTGAAACCAACTTCGATTTTTTTGGATTTTGTCGATTATTTTTGTTGTAGGATCTTTATTTGAGTAAATTTAGATGAAAATAACTTCAAATTTTAGGATTGTGAAAAAAAGTTTTGTTGGAAGTGTCAAATTTTAATAAATTTATTTGAAATCAACTTCGATTCTTTTGGATTTTGTCGAGTATTTTTGGTGTAGGATGTATATTTGAGTAAATTTAGATGAAAATAACTTCAATTTTTTGGATTGGGAAAAAAAATTTTAGTTGGAAGTGTCAAATTTTAATAAATTTCTTTGAAACCAACTTCGATTTTTTTGGATTTTGTCGAGTATTTTTGTTGTAGGATGTATATTTGAGTAAATTTAGATGAAAATAACGACCATTTTTTGGATTGTGAAGAAAATTTTAGTTGGAAGTGTCAAATTTTAATAAATTTATTTGAAATCAACTTCGATTTTTTTGGATTTTGTCGAGTATTTTTGTTTTAGGATGTATATTTGAGTAAATTTAGATGAAAATAACGACCATTTTTTGGATTGTGAAAAAAATTTTAGTCGGAAGTGTCAAATTTTAATAAATTTATTTGAAATCAACTTCGATTTTTTTTTATTTTGTCGAGTATTTTTGTTTTAGGATGTATATTTGAGTAAATTTAGATGAAAATAACGACCATTTTTTGGATTGTGAATAAAATTTTAGTTGGAAGTGTCAAATTTTAATAAATTTATTTGAAACCAACATCGATTTTTTTGGATTTTGTCGAGTATTTTTGTTGTAGGATGTATATTTGAGTAAATTTAGATGAAAATAACGACCATTTTTTGGATTGTGAAGAAAATTTTAGTTGGAAGTGTCAAATTTTAATAAATTTATTTGAAATCAACTTCGATTTTTTTGGATTTTGTCGAGTATTTTTGTTTTAGGATGTATATTTGAGTAAATTTAGATGAAAATAACGACCATTTTTTGGATTGTGAAAAAATTTTTAGTCGGAAGTGTCAAATTTTAATAAATTTATTTGAAATCAACTTCGATTTTTTTTTATTTTGTCGAGTATTTTTGTTTTAGGATGTATATTTGAGTAAATTTAGATGAAAATAACGACCATTTTTTGGATTGTGAATAAAATTTTAGTTGGAAGTGCCAAATTTGAATAAATTTATTTGAAATCAACTTCGATTTTTTTTTATTTTGTTGAGTATTTTTGTTGTAGGATCTATATTTGAGTAAATTTAGATAAAAATAACTTCAATTTTTTGGATTGTGCATAAAATTTTAGTTGGAAGTGTCAAATTTTAATAAATTTCTTTGAAACCAACTTCGATTTTTTTGGATTTTGTCGAGTATTTTTGTTGTAGGATGTATATTTGAGTAAATTTAGATGAAAATAACGACCATTTTTTGGATTGTGAAGAAAATTTTAGTTGGAAGTGTCAAATTTTAATAAATTTATTAGAAACAAACTTCGATTTTTTTGGATTTTGTTGAGTATTTTTTTGTAGGATCTATATTTGAGTAAATTTAGATGAAAATAACTTCAAATTTTAGGATTGTGAAAAAAATTTTAGTTTGAAGTGTCAAATTTTAATATATTTATTTGAAATCAACTTCGATTCTTTTGGATTTTGTCGAGTATTTATGGTGTAGGATGTATATTTGAGTAAATTTAGATGAAAATAACTTCAATTTTTTGGATTGGGAAAAAAAATTTTAGTTGGAAGTGTCAAATTTTAATAAATTTCTTTGAAACCAACTTCGATTTTTTTGGATTTTGTCGAGTATTTTTGTTGTAGGATGTATATTTGAGTAAATTTAGATGAAAATAACGACCATTTTTTGGATTGTGAAGAAAATTTTAGTTGGAAGTGTCAAATTTTAATAAATTTATTTGAAATCAACTTCGATTTTTTTGGATTTTGTCGAGTATTTTTGTTTTAGGATGTATATTTGAGTAAATTTAGATGAAAATAACGACCATTTTTTGGATTGTGAAAAAAATTTTAGTCGGAAGTGTCAAATTTTAATAAATTTATTTGAAATCAACTTCGATTTTTTTTGATTTTGTCGAGTATTTTTGTTTTAGGATGTATATTTGAGTAAATTTAGATGAAAATAACGACCCTTTTTTGGATTGTGAATAAAATTTTAGTTGGAAGTGTCAAATTTTAATAAATTTATATGAAACCAACATCGATTTTTTTGGATTTTGTCGAGTATTTTTGTTGTAGGATGTATATTTGAGTAAATTTAGATGAAAATAACGACCATTTTTTGGATTGTGAAGAAAATTTTAGTTGGAAGTGTCAAATTTTAATAAATTTATTTGAAATCAACTTCGATTTTTTTGGATTTTGTCGAGTATTTTTGTTTTAGGATGTATATTTGAGTAAATTTAGATGAAAATAACGACCATTTTTTGGATTGTGAAAAAATTTTTAGTCGGAAGTGTCAAATTTTAATAAATTTATTTGAAATCAACTTCGATTTTTTTTTATTTTGTCGAGTATTTTTGTTTTAGGATGTATATTTGAGTAAATTTAGATGAAAATAACGACCATTTTTTGGATTGTGAATAAAATTTTAGTTGGAAGTGCCAAATTTGAATAAATTTATTTGAAATCAACTTCGATTTTTTTTTTATTTTGTTGAGTATTTTTGTTGTAGGATCTATATTTGAGTAAATTTAGATAAAAATAACTTCAATTTTTTGGATTGTGCAAAAAATTTTAGTTGGAAGTGTCAAATTTTAATAAATTTCTTTGAAACCAACTTCGATTTTTTTGGATTTTGTCGAGTATTTTTGTTGTAGGATGTATATTTGAGTAAATTTAGATGAAAATAACGACCATTTTTTGGATTGTGAAGAAAATTTTAGTTGGAAGTGTCAAATTTTAATAAATTTATTAGAAACCAACTTCGATTTTTTTGGATTTTGTCGAGTATTTTTTTGTAGGATCTATATTTGAGTAAATTTAGATGAAAATAACTTCAATTTTTAGGATTGTGAAAAAAATTTTAGTTGGAAGTGTCAAATTTTAATAAATTTATTTGAAACCAACTTCGATTTTTTTGGATTTTGTCGATTATTTTTGTTGTAGGATCTTTATTTGAGTAAATTTAGATGAAAATAACTTCAAATTTTAGGATTGTGAAAAAAAGTTTTGTTGGAAGTGTCAAATTTTAATAAATTTATTTGAAATCAACTTCGATTCTTTTGGATTTTGTCGAGTATTTTTGGTGTAGGATGTATATTTGAGTAAATTTAGATGAAAATTACTTCAATTTTTTGGATTGTGAAAAAAAATTTTAGTTGGTAGTGCCAAATTTGAATAAATTTATTTGAAATCAACTTCGATTTTTTTTTATTTTGTTGAGTATTTTTGTTGTAGGATCTATATTTGAGTAAATTTAGATAAAAATAACTTCAATTTTTTGGATTGTGCATAAAATTTTAGTTGGAAGTGTCAAATTTTAATAAATTTCTTTGAAACCAACTTCGATTTTTTTGGATTTTGTCGAGTATTTTTGTTGTAGGATGTATATTTGAGTAAATTTAGATGAAAATAACGACCATTTTTTGGATTGTGAAGAAAATTTTAGTTGGAAGTGTCAAATTTTAATAAATTTATTTGAAATCAACTTCGATTTTTTTGGATTTTGTCGAGTATTTTTGTTTTAGGATGTATATTTGAGTAAATTTAGATGAAAATAACGACCATTTTTTGGATTGTGAATAAAAATTTAGTTGGAAATGTCAAATCTTAATAAATTTATTTGAAATCAACTTCGATTTTTTTAGATATTGTTGAGTATTTTTGTTGTAGGATCTATATTTGAGTAAATTTAGATGAAAATAACTTCCATTTTTAGGATTGTGAAAAAAATTTTAGTCGGAAGTGTCAAATTTTAATAAATTTATTTGAAACCAACTTCGATTTTTTTGGATTTTGTCGAGTATTTTTGGTGTAGGATGTATATTTGAGTAAATTTAGATGAAAATAACTTCAATTTTTAGGATTGTGAAAAAAATTGTAGTTGGAAGTGTCAAATTTTAATAAACTTATTTGAAAGCAACTTCGATTTTTTTGGATTTTGTTGAGTATTTTTTGTAGGATCTATATTTGAGTAAATTTAGATGAAAATAACTTCAAATTTTAGGATTGTGAAAAAAATTTTAGTTGGAAGTGTCAAATTTGAATAAATTTATTTGAAACCAACTTCGAGTTTTTTGGATTTTGTCGAGTATTTTTGTTGTAGGATGTATATTTGAGTAAATTTAGATGAAAATAACGACCATTTTTTGGATTGTGAAGAAAATTTTAGTTGGAAGTGTCAAATTTTAATAAATTTATTTGAAATCAACTTCGATTTTTTTGGATTTTGTCGAGTATTTTTGTTTTAGGATGTATATTTGAGTAAATTTAGATGAAAATAACGACCATTTTTTGGATTGTGAATAAAATTTTAGTTGGAAGTGTCAAATTTTAATAAATTTATTTGAAATCAACTTCAATTTTTTTGGATATTGTTGAGTATTTTTGTTGTAGGATCTATATTTGAGTAAATTTAGATAAAAATAACTTCAATTTTTTGGATTGTGAAAAAAATTTTAGTTGGAAGTGTCAAATTTTAATAAATTTATTTGAAATCTACTTCGATTTTTTTGGATTTTGTTGAGTATTTTTTTGTAGGATGTATATTTGAGTAAATTTAGATGAAAATAACGACCATTTTTTGGATTGTGAAGAAAATTTTAGTTGGAAGTGTCAAATTTTAATAAATTTATTTGAAATCAACTTCGATTTTTTTGGATTTTGTCGAGTATTTTTGTTTTAGGATGTATATTTGAGTAAATTTAGATGAAAATAACGACCATTTTTTGGATTGTGAATAAAAATTTAGTTGGAAATGTCAAATCTTAATAAATTTATTTGAAATCAACTTCGATTTTTTTAGATATTGTTGAGTATTTTTGTTGTAGGATCTATATTTGAGTAAATTTAGATGAAAATAACTTCCATTTTTAGGATTGTGAAAAAAATTTTAGTCGGAAGTGTCAAATTTTAATAAATTTATTTGAAACCAACTTCGATTTTTTTGGATTTTGTCGAGTATTTTTGGTGTAGGATGTATATTTGAGTAAATTTAGATGAAAATAACTTCAATTTTTAGGATTGTGAAAAAAATTGTAGTTGGAAGTGTCAAATTTTAATAAACTTATTTGAAAGCAACTTCGATTTTTTTGGATTTTGTTGAGTATTTTTGTTGTAGGATGTATATTTGAGTAAATTTAGATGAAAATAACGACCATTTTTTGGATTGTGAAGAAAATTTTAGTTGGAAGTGTCAAATTTTAATAAATTTATTTGAAATCAACTTCGATTTTTTTGGATTTTGTCGAGTATTTTTGTTTTAGGATGTATATTTGAGTAAATTTAGATGAAAATAACGACCATTTTTTGGATTGTGAATAAAAATTTAGTTGGAAATGTCAAATCTTAATAAATTTATTTGAAATCAACTTCGATTTTTTTAGATATTGTTGAGTATTTTTGTTGTAGGATCTATATTTGAGTAAATTTAGATGAAAATAACTTCCATTTTTAGGATTGTGAAAAAAATTTTAGTCGGAAGTGTCAAATTTTAATAAATTTATTTGAAACCAACTTCGATTTTTTTGGATTTTGTCGAGTATTTTTGGTGTAGGATGTATATTTGAGTAAATTTAGATGAAAATAACTTCAATTTTTAGGATTGTGAAAAAAATTGTAGTTGGAAGTGTCAAATTTTAATAAACTTATTTGAAAGCAAATTCGATTTTTTTGGATTTTGTTGAGTATTTTTTGTAGGATCTATATTTGAGTAAATTTAGATGAAAATAACTTCAAATTTTAGGATTGTGAAAAAAATTTTAGTTGGAAGTGTCAAATTTGAATAAATTTATTTGAAACCAACTTCGAGTTTTTTGGATTTTGTCGAGTATTTTTGTTGTAGGATGTATATTTGAGTAAATTTAGATGAAAATAACGACCATTTTTTGGATTGTGAAGAAAATTTTAGTTGGAAGTGTCAAATTTTAATAAATTTATTTGAAATCAACTTCGATTTTTTTGGATTTTGTCGAGTATTTTTGTTTTAGGATGTATATTTGAGTAAATTTAGATGAAAATAACGACCATTTTTTGGATTGTGAATAAAATTTTAGTTGGAAGTGTCAAATTTTAATAAATTTATTTGAAATCAACTTCAATTTTTTTGGATATTGTTGAGTATTTTTGTTGTAGGATCTATATTTGAGTAAATTTAGATAAAAATAACTTCAATTTTTTGGATTGTGAAAAAAATTTTAGTTGGAAGTGTCAAATTTTAATAAATTTATTTGAAATCTACTTCGATTTTTTTGGATTTTGTTGAGTATTTTTTTGTAGGATGTATATTTGAGTAAATTTAGATGAAAATAACGACCATTTTTTGGATTGTGAAGAAAATTTTAGTTGGAAGTGTCAAATTTTAATAAATTTATTTGAAATCAACTTCGATTTTTTTGGATTTTGTCGAGTATTTTTGTTTTAGGATGTATATTTGAGTAAATTTAGATGAAAATAACGACCATTTTTTGGAGTGTGAATAAAAATTTAGTTGGAAATGTCAAATCTTAATAAATTTATTTGAAATCAACTTCGATTTTTTTAGATATTGTTGAGTATTTTTGTTGTAGGATCTATATTTGAGTAAATTTAGATGAAAATAACTTCCATTTTTAGGATTGTGAAAAAAATTTTAGTCGGAAGTGTCAAATTTTAATAAATTTATTTGAAACCAACTTCGATTTTTTTGGATTTTGTCGAGTATTTTTGGTGTAGGATGTATATTTGAGTAAATTTAGATGAAAATAACTTCAATTTTTAGGATTGTGAAAAAAATTGTAGTTGGAAGTGTCAAATTTTAATAAACTTATTTGAAAGCAACTTCGATTTTTTTGGATTTTGTTGAGTATTTTTTGTAGGATCTATATTTGAGTAAATTTAGATGAAAATAACTTCAAATTTTAGGATTGTGAAAAAAATTTTAGTTGGAAGTGTCAAATTTTAATAAATTTATTTGAAACTAACTTCGAGTTTTTTGGATTTTGTCGAGTATTTTTGTTGTAGGATGTATATTTGAGTAAATTTAGATGAAAATAACGACCATTTTTTGGATTGTGAAGAAAATTTTAGTTGGAAGTGTCAAATTTTAATAAATTTCTTTGAAACCAACTTCGATTTTTTTGGATTTTGTCGAGTATTTTTGTAGTAGGATGTATATTTGAGTAAATATAGATGAAAATAACGACCATTTTTTGGATTGTGAATAAAATTTTAGTTGGAAGTGTCAAATTTTAATAAATTTATTTTAAATCAACTTCGATTTTTTTGGATATTGTTGAGTATTTTTGTTGTAGGATCTATATTTGAGTAAATTTAGATGAAAATAACTTCAATATTTTGGATTGTGAAAAAAATTTTAGTCGGAAGTGTCAAATTTTAATAAATTTATTTGAAATCAACTTCGTTTTTTTTGGATTTTGTTGATTATTTTTGGTAGGATCTATATTTGAGTAAATTTAGATGAAAATAACTTCAATTTTTAGGATTGTGAAAAAAATTTTAGTTGGAAGTGTCAAATTTTAATAAATTTATTTGAAACCAACTTCGATTTTTTTGGATTTTGTCGATTATTTTTGTTGTAGGATCTTTATTTGAGTAAATTTAGATGAAAATAACTTCAAATTTTAGGATTGTGAAAAAAAGTTTTGTTGGAAGTGTCAAATTTTAATAAATTTATTTGAAATCAACTTCGATTCTTTTGGATTTTGTCGAGTATTTTTGGTGTAGGATGTATATTTGAGTAAATTTAGATGAAAATAACTTCAATTTTTTGGATTGGGAAAAAAAATTTTAGTTGGAAGTGTCAAATTTTAATAAATTTCTTTGAAACCAACTTCGATTTTTTTGGATTTTGTCGAGTATTTTTGTTGTAGGATGTATATTTGAGTAAATTTAGATGAAAATAACGACCATTTTTTGGATTGTGAAGAAAATTTTAGTTGGAAGTGTCAAATTTTAATAAATTTATTTGAAATCAACTTCGATTTTTTTGGATTTTGTCGAGTATTTTTGTTTTAGGATGTATATTTGAGTAAATTTAGATGAAAATAACGACCATTTTTTGGATTGTGAAAAAAATTTTAGTCGGAAGTGTCAAATTTTAATAAATTTATTTGAAATCAACTTCGATTTTTTTTTATTTTGTCGAGTATTTTTGTTTTAGGATGTATATTTGAGTAAATTTAGATGAAAATAACGACCATTTTTTGGATTGTGAATAAAATTTTAGTTGGAAGTGTCAAATTTTAATAAATTTATTTGAAACCAACATCGATTTTTTTGGATTTTGTCGAGTATTTTTGTTGTAGGATGTATATTTGAGTAAATTTAGATGAAAATAACGACCATTTTTTGGATTGTGAAGAAAATTTTAGTTGGAAGTGTCAAATTTTAATAAATTTATTTGAAATCAACTTCGATTTTTTTGGATTTTGTCGAGTATTTTTGTTTTAGGATGTATATTTGAGTAAATTTAGATGAAAATAACGACCATTTTTTGGATTGTGAAAAAATTTTTAGTCGGAAGTGTCAAATTTTAATAAATTTATTTGAAATCAACTTCGATTTTTTTTTATTTTGTCGAGTATTTTTGTTTTAGGATGTATATTTGAGTAAATTTAGATGAAAATAACGACCATTTTTTGGATTGTGAATAAAATTTTAGTTGGAAGTGCCAAATTTGAATAAATTTATTTGAAATCAACTTCGATTTTTTTTTATTTTGTTGAGTATTTTTGTTGTAGGATCTATATTTGAGTAAATTTAGATAAAAATAACTTCAATTTTTTGGATTGTGCAAAAAATTTTAGTTGGAAGTGTCAAATTTTAATAAATTTCTTTGAAACCAACTTCGATTTTTTTGGATTTTGTCGAGCATTTTTGTTGTAGGATGTATATTTGAGTAAATTTAGATGAAAATAACGACCATTTTTTGGATTGTGAAGAAAATTTTAGTTGGAAGTGTCAAATTTTAATAAATTTATTAGAAACCAACTTCGATTTTTTTGGATTTTGTTGAGTATTTTTTTGTAGGATCTATATTTGAGTAAATTTAGATGAAAATAACTTCAAATTTTAGGATTGTGAAAAAAATTTTAGTTTGAAGTGTCAAATTTTAATATATTTATTTGAAATCAACTTCGATTCTTTTGGATTTTGTCGAGTATTTATGGTGTAGGATGTATATTTGAGTAAATTTAGATGAAAATAACTTCAATTTTTTGGATTGGGAAAAAAAATTTTAGTTGGAAGTGTCAAATTTTAATAAATTTCTTTGAAACCAACTTCGATTTTTTTGGATTTTGTCGAGTATTTTTGTTGTAGGATGTATATTTGAGTAAATTTAGATGAAAATAACGACCATTTTTTGGATTGTGAAGAAAATTTTAGTTGGAAGTGTCAAATTTTAATAAATTTATTTGAAATCAACTTCGATTTTTTTGGATTTTGTCGAGTATTTTTGTTTTAGGATGTATATTTGAGTAAATTTAGATGAAAATAACGACCATTTTTTGGATTGTGAAAAAAATTTTAGTCGGAAGTGTCAAATTTTAATAAATTTATTTGAAATCAACTTCGATTTTTTTTGATTTTGTCGAGTATTTTTGTTTTAGGATGTATATTTGAGTAAATTTAGATGAAAATAACGACCCTTTTTTGGATTGTGAATAAAATTTTAGTTGGAAGTGTCAAATTTTAATAAATTTATATGAAACCAACATCGATTTTTTTGGATTTTGTCGAGTATTTTTGTTGTAGGATGTATATTTGAGTAAATTTAGATGAAAATAACGACCATTTTTTGGATTGTGAAGAAAATTTTAGTTGGAAGTGTCAAATTTTAATAAATTTATTTGAAATCAACTTCGATTTTTTTGGATTTTGTCGAGTATTTTTGTTTTAGGATGTATATTTGAGTAAATTTAGATGAAAATAACGACCATTTTTTGGATTGTGAAAAAATTTTTAGTCGGAAGTGTCAAATTTTAATAAATTTATTTGAAATCAACTTCGATTTTTTTTTATTTTGTCGAGTATTTTTGTTTTAGGATGTATATTTGAGTAAATTTAGATGAAAATAACGACCATTTTTTGGATTGTGAATAAAATTTTAGTTGGAAGTGCCAAATTTGAATAAATTTATTTGAAATCAACTTCGATTTTTTTTTTATTTTGTTGAGTATTTTTGTTGTAGGATCTATATTTGAGTAAATTTAGATAAAAATAACTTCAATTTTTTGGATTGTGCAAAAAATTTTAGTTGGAAGTGTCAAATTTTAATAAATTTCTTTGAAACCAACTTCGATTTTTTTGGATTTTGTCGAGTATTTTTGTTGTAGGATGTATATTTGAGTAAATTTAGATGAAAATAACGACCATTTTTTGGATTGTGAAGAAAATTTTAGTTGGAAGTGTCAAATTTTAATAAATTTATTAGAAACCAACTTCGATTTTTTTGGATTTTGTCGAGTATTTTTTTGTAGGATCTATATTTGAGTAAATTTAGATGAAAATAACTTCAATTTTTAGGATTGTGAAAAAAATTTTAGTTGGAAATGTCAAATTTTAATAAATTTATTTGAAATCAACTTCGATTCTTTTGGATTTTGTCGATTATTTTTGTTGTAGGATGTATATTTGAGTAAATTTAGATGAAAATAACGAAAATTTATTGGATTGTGAAGAAAATTTTAGTTGGAAGTGTCAAATTTTAATAAATTTATTTGAAACCAACTTCGATTCTTTTGGATTTTGTCGAGTATTTTTGGTGTAGGATGTATAATTGAGTAAATTTAGATGAAAATTACTTCAATTTTTTGGATTGTGAAAAAAAATTTTAGTTGGAAGTGCCAAATTTGAATAAATTTATTTGAAATCAACTTCGATTTTTTTTTATTTTGTTGAGTATTTTTGTTGTAGGATCTATATTTGAGTAAATTTAGATAAAAATAACTTCAATTTTTTGGATTGTGCAAAAAATTTTAGTTGGAAGTGTCAAATTTTAATAAATTTATTTGAAACCAACTTCGATTTTTTTGGATTTTGTCGAGTATTTTTGTTGTAGGATGTATATTTGAGTAAATTTAGATGAAAATAACGACCATTTTTTGGATTGTGAATAAAATTTTAGTTGGAAGTGTCAAATTTTAATAAATTTATTTGAAATCAACTTCGATTTTTTTGGATATTGTTGAGTATTTTTGTTGTAGGATCTATATTTGAGTAAATTTAGATGAAAATAACGACCATTTTTTGGATTGTGAAGAAAATTTTAGTTGGAAGTGTCAAATTTTAATAAATTTATTTGAAACCAACTTCGATTTTTTTGGATTTTGTCGATTATTTTTGTTGTAGGATGTATATTTGAGTAAATTTAGATGAAAATAACGAAAATTTATTGGATTGTGAAGAAAATTTTAGTTGGAAGTGTCAAATTTTAATAAATTTATTTGAAACCAACTTCGATTTTTTTGGATTTTGTCGAGTATTTTTGTTTTAGGATGTATATTTGAGTAAATTTAGATGAAAATAACGACCATTTTTTGGATTGTGAATAAAATTTTAGTTGGAAGTGTCAAATTTTAATAAATTTATTTGAAACCAACATCGATTTTTTTGGATTTTGTCGAGTATTTTTGTTGTAGGATGTATATTTGAGTAAATTTAGATGAAAATAACGACCATTTTTTGGATTGTGAAGAAAATTTTAGTTGGAAGTGTCAAATTTTAATAAATTTATTTGAAATCAACTTCGATTTTTTTGGATTTTGTCGAGTATTTTTGTTTTAGGATGTATATTTGAGTAAATTTAGATGAAAATAACGACCATTTTTTGGATTGTGAAAAAATTTTTAGTCGGAAGTGTCAAATTTTAATAAATTTATTTGAAATCAACTTCGATTTTTTTTTATTTTGTCGAGTATTTTTGTTTTAGGATGTATATTTGAGTAAATTTAGATGAAAATAACGACCATTTTTTGGATTGTGAATAAAATTTTAGTTGGAAGTGCCAAATTTGAATAAATTTATTTGAAATCAACTTCGATTTTTTTTTATTTTGTTGAGTATTTTTGTTGTAGGATCTATATTTGAGTAAATTTAGATAAAAATAACTTCAATTTTTTGGATTGTGCAAAAAATTTTAGTTGGAAGTGTCAAATTTTAATAAATTTCTTTGAAACCAACTTCGATTTTTTTGGATTTTGTCGAGTATTTTTGTTGTAGGATGTATATTTGAGTAAATTTAGATGAAAATAACGACCATTTTTTGGATTGTGAAGAAAATTTTAGTTGGAAGTGTCAAATTTTAATAAATTTATTAGAAACCAACTTCGATTTTTTTGGATTTTGTTGAGTATTTTTTTGTAGGATCTATATTTGAGTAAATTTAGATGAAAATAACTTCAAATTTTAGGATTGTGAAAAAAATTTTAGTTTGAAGTGTCAAATTTTAATATATTTATTTGAAATCAACTTCGATTCTTTTGGATTTTGTCGAGTATTTATGGTGTAGGATGTATATTTGAGTAAATTTAGATGAAAATAACTTCAATTTTTTGGATTGGGAAAAAAAATTTTAGTTGGAAGTGTCAAATTTTAATAAATTTCTTTGAAACCAACTTCGATTTTTTTGGATTTTGTCGAGTATTTTTGTTGTAGGATGTATATTTGAGTAAATTTAGATGAAAATAACGACCATTTTTTGGATTGTGAAGAAAATTTTAGTTGGAAGTGTCAAATTTTAATAAATTTATTTGAAATCAACTTCGATTTTTTTGGATTTTGTCGAGTATTTTTGTTTTAGGATGTATATTTGAGTAAATTTAGATGAAAATAACGACCATTTTTTGGATTGTGAAAAAAATTTTAGTCGGAAGTGTCAAATTTTAATAAATTTATTTGAAATCAACTTCGATTTTTTTTGATTTTGTCGAGTATTTTTGTTTTAGGATGTATATTTGAGTAAATTTAGATGAAAATAACGACCCTTTTTTGGATTGTGAATAAAATTTTAGTTGGAAGTGTCAAATTTTAATAAATTTATATGAAACCAACATCGATTTTTTTGGATTTTGTCGAGTATTTTTGTTGTAGGATGTATATTTGAGTAAATTTAGATGAAAATAACGACCATTTTTTGGATTGTGAAGAAAATTTTAGTTGGAAGTGTCAAATTTTAATAAATTTATTTGAAATCAACTTCGATTTTTTTGGATTTTGTCGAGTATTTTTGTTTTAGGATGTATATTTGAGTAAATTTAGATGAAAATAACGACCATTTTTTGGATTGTGAAAAAAATTTTAGTCGGAAGTGTCAAATTTTAATAAATTTATTTGAAATCAACTTCGATTTTTTTTTATTTTGTCGAGTATTTTTGTTTTAGGATGTATATTTGAGTAAATTTAGATGAAAATAACGACCATTTTTTGGATTGTGAATAAAATTTTAGTTGGAAGTGTCAAATTTTAATAAATTTATTTGAAACCAACATCGATTTTTTTGGATTTTGTCGAGTATTTTTGTTGTAGGATGTATATTTGAGTAAATTTAGATGAAAATAACGACCATTTTTTGGATTGTGAAGAAAATTTTAGTTGGAAGTGTCAAATTTTAATAAATTTATTTGAAATCAACTTCGATTTTTTTGGATTTTGTCGAGTATTTTTGTTTTAGGATGTATATTTGAGTAAATTTAGATGAAAATAACGACCATTTTTTGGATTGTGAAAAAATTTTTAGTCGGAAGTGTCAAATTTTAATAAATTTATTTGAAATCAACTTCGATTTTTTTTTATTTTGTCGAGTATTTTTGTTTTAGGATGTATATTTGAGTAAATTTAGATGAAAATAACGACCATTTTTTGGATTGTGAATAAAATTTTAGTTGGAAGTGCCAAATTTGAATAAATTTATTTGAAATCAACTTCGATTTTTTTTTATTTTGTTGAGTATTTTTGTTGTAGGATCTATATTTGAGTAAATTTAGATAAAAATAACTTCAATTTTTTGGATTGTGCAAAAAATTTTAGTTGGAAGTGTCAAATTTTAATAAATTTCTTTGAAACCAACTTCGATTTTTTTGGATTTTGTCGAGCATTTTTGTTGTAGGATGTATATTTGAGTAAATTTAGATGAAAATAACGACCATTTTTTGGATTGTGAAGAAAATTTTAGTTGGAAGTGTCAAATTTTAATAAATTTATTAGAAACCAACTTCGATTTTTTTGGATTTTGTTGAGTATTTTTTTGTAGGATCTATATTTGAGTAAATTTAGATGAAAATAACTTCAAATTTTAGGATTGTGAAAAAAATTTTAGTTTGAAGTGTCAAATTTTAATATATTTATTTGAAATCAACTTCGATTCTTTTGGATTTTGTCGAGTATTTATGGTGTAGGATGTATATTTGAGTAAATTTAGATGAAAATAACTTCAATTTTTTGGATTGGGAAAAAAAATTTTAGTTGGAAGTGTCAAATTTTAATAAATTTCTTTGAAACCAACTTCGATTTTTTTGGATTTTGTCGAGTATTTTTGTTGTAGGATGTATATTTGAGTAAATTTAGATGAAAATAACGACCATTTTTTGGATTGTGAAGAAAATTTTAGTTGGAAGTGTCAAATTTTAATAAATTTATTTGAAATCAACTTCGATTTTTTTGGATTTTGTCGAGTATTTTTGTTTTAGGATGTATATTTGAGTAAATTTAGATGAAAATAACGACCATTTTTTGGATTGTGAAAAAAATTTTAGTCGGAAGTGTCAAATTTTAATAAATTTATTTGAAATCAACTTCGATTTTTTTTGATTTTGTCGAGTATTTTTGTTTTAGGATGTATATTTGAGTAAATTTAGATGAAAATAACGACCCTTTTTTGGATTGTGAATAAAATTTTAGTTGGAAGTGTCAAATTTTAATAAATTTATATGAAACCAACATCGATTTTTTTGGATTTTGTCGAGTATTTTTGTTGTAGGATGTATATTTGAGTAAATTTAGATGAAAATAACGACCATTTTTTGGATTGTGAAGAAAATTTTAGTTGGAAGTGTCAAATTTTAATAAATTTATTTGAAATCAACTTCGATTTTTTTGGATTTTGTCGAGTATTTTTGTTTTAGGATGTATATTTGAGTAAATTTAGATGAAAATAACGACCATTTTTTGGATTGTGAAAAAATTTTTAGTCGGAAGTGTCAAATTTTAATAAATTTATTTGAAATCAACTTCGATTTTTTTTTATTTTGTCGAGTATTTTTGTTTTAGGATGTATATTTGAGTAAATTTAGATGAAAATAACGACCATTTTTTGGATTGTGAATAAAATTTTAGTTGGAAGTGCCAAATTTGAATAAATTTATTTGAAATCAACTTCGATTTTTTTTTTATTTTGTTGAGTATTTTTGTTGTAGGATCTATATTTGAGTAAATTTAGATAAAAATAACTTCAATTTTTTGGATTGTGCAAAAAATTTTAGTTGGAAGTGTCAAATTTTAATAAATTTCTTTGAAACCAACTTCGATTTTTTTGGATTTTGTCGAGTATTTTTGTTGTAGGATGTATATTTGAGTAAATTTAGATGAAAATAACGACCATTTTTTGGATTGTGAAGAAAATTTTAGTTGGAAGTGTCAAATTTTAATAAATTTATTAGAAACCAACTTCGATTTTTTTGGATTTTGTCGAGTATTTTTTTGTAGGATCTATATTTGAGTAAATTTAGATGAAAATAACTTCAATTTTTAGGATTGTGAAAAAAATTTTAGTTGGAAATGTCAAATTTTAATAAATTTATTTGAAATCAACTTCGATTCTTTTGGATTTTGTCGAGTATTTTTGGTGTAGGATGTATATTTGAGTAAATTTAGATGAAAATAACTTCAATTTTTTGGATTGTGAAAAAAAATTTTAGTTGGAAGTTCCAAATTTGAATAAATTTATTTGAAATCAACTTCGATTTTTTTTTATTTTGTTGAGTATTTTTGTTGTAGGATCTATATTTGAGTAAATTTAGATAAAAATAACTTCAATTTTTTGGATTGTGCAAAAAATTTTAGTTGGAAGTGTCAAATTTTAATAAATTTCTTCGAAACCAACTTCGATTTTTTTGGATTTTGTCGAGTATTTTTGTTGTCGGATGTATATTTGAGTAAATTTAGATGAAAATAACGACCATTTTTTGGATTGTGAAGAAAATTTTAGTTGGAAGTGTCAAATTTTAATAAATTTATTTGAAACCAACTTCGATTTTTTTGGATTTTGTCGATTATTTTTGTTGTAGGATGTATATTTGAGTAAATTTAGATGAAAATAACGAAAATTTATTGGATTGTGAAGAAAATTTTAGTTGGAAGTGTCAAATTTTAATAAATTTATTTGAAACCAACTTCGATTTTTTTTGATTTTGTCGAGTATTTTTGGTGTAGGATGTATATTTGAGTAAATTTAGATGAAAATAACTTCAATTTCTAGGATTGTGAAAAAAATTTTAGTTGGAAGTGTCAAATTTTAATAAATTTATTTGAAACCAACTTCGATTTTTTTGATTTTGTTGAGTATTTTTTTGTAGGATCTATATTTGAGTAAATTTAGATGAAAAGAACTTCAAATTTTAGGATTGTGAAAAAAATTTTAGTTAGAAGTGTCAAATTTTAATAAATTTATTTGAAATCAACTTCGATTCTTTTGGATTTTGTCGAGTATTTTTGGTGTAGGATGTATAATTGAGTAAATTTAGATGAAAATTACTTCAATTTTTTGGATTGTGAAAAAAAATTTTAGTTGGAAGTGCCAAATTTGAATAAATTTATTTGAAATCAACTTCGATTTTTTTTTATTTTGTTGAGTATTTTTGTTGTAGGATCTATATTTGAGTAAATTTAGATAAAAATAACTTCAATTTTTTGGATTGTGCAAAAAATTTTAGTTGGAAGTGTCAAATTTTAATAAATTTATTTGAAACCAACTTCGATTTTTTTGGATTTTGTCGAGTATTTTTGTTGTAGGATGTATATTTGAGTAAATTTAGATGAAAATAACGACCATTTTTTGGATTGTGAATAAAATTTTAGTTGGAAGTGTCAAATTTTAATAAATTTATTTGAAATCAACTTCGATTTTTTTGGATATTGTTGAGTATTTTTGTTGTAGGATCTATATTTGAGTAAATTTAGATGAAAATAACGACCATTTTTTGGATTGTGAAGAAAATTTTAGTTGGAAGTGTCAAATTTTAATAAATTTATTTGAAACCAACTTCGATTTTTTTGGATTTTGTCGATTATTTTTGTTGTAGGATGTATATTTGAGTAAATTTAGATGAAAATAACGAAAATTTATTGGATTGTGAAGAAAATTTTAGTTGGAAGTGTCAAATTTTAATAAATTTATTTGAAACCAACTTCGATTTTTTTGGATTTTGTCGAGTATTTTTGTTTTAGGATGTATATTTGAGTAAATTTAGATGAAAATAACGACCATTTTTTGGATTGTGAATAAAATTTTAGTTGGAAGTGTCAAATTTTAATAAATTTATTTGAAACCAACATCGATTTTTTTGGATTTTGTCGAGTATTTTTGTTGTAGGATGTATATTTGAGTAAATTTAGATGAAAATAACGACCATTTTTTGGATTGTGAAGAAAATTTTAGTTGGAAGTGTCAAATTTTAATAAATTTATTTGAAATCAACTTCGATTTTTTTGGATTTTGTCGAGTATTTTTGTTTTAGGATGTATATTTGAGTAAATTTAGATGAAAATAACGACCATTTTTTGGATTGTGAAAAAATTTTTAGTCGGAAGTGTCAAATTTTAATAAATTTATTTGAAATCAACTTCGATTTTTTTTTATTTTGTCGAGTATTTTTGTTTTAGGATGTATATTTGAGTAAATTTAGATGAAAATAACGACCATTTTTTGGATTGTGAATAAAATTTTAGTTGGAAGTGCCAAATTTGAATAAATTTATTTGAAATCAACTTCGATTTTTTTTTATTTTGTTGAGTATTTTTGTTGTAGGATCTATATTTGAGTAAATTTAGATAAAAATAACTTCAATTTTTTGGATTGTGCAAAAAATTTTAGTTGGAAGTGTCAAATTTTAATAAATTTCTTTGAAACCAACTTCGATTTTTTTGGATTTTGTCGAGTATTTTTGTTGTAGGATGTATATTTGAGTAAATTTAGATGAAAATAACGACCATTTTTTGGATTGTGAAGAAAATTTTAGTTGGAAGTGTCAAATTTTAATAAATTTATTAGAAACCAACTTCGATTTTTTTGGATTTTGTTGAGTATTTTTTTGTAGGATCTATATTTGAGTAAATTTAGATGAAAATAACTTCAAATTTTAGGATTGTGAAAAAAATTTTAGTTTGAAGTGTCAAATTTTAATATATTTATTTGAAATCAACTTCGATTCTTTTGGATTTTGTCGAGTATTTATGGTGTAGGATGTATATTTGAGTAAATTTAGATGAAAATAACTTCAATTTTTTGGATTGGGAAAAAAAATTTTAGTTGGAAGTGTCAAATTTTAATAAATTTCTTTGAAACCAACTTCGATTTTTTTGGATTTTGTCGAGTATTTTTGTTGTAGGATGTATATTTGAGTAAATTTAGATGAAAATAACGACCATTTTTTGGATTGTGAAGAAAATTTTAGTTGGAAGTGTCAAATTTTAATAAATTTATTTGAAATCAACTTCGATTTTTTTGGATTTTGTCGAGTATTTTTGTTTTAGGATGTATATTTGAGTAAATTTAGATGAAAATAACGACCATTTTTTGGATTGTGAAAAAAATTTTAGTCGGAAGTGTCAAATTTTAATAAATTTATTTGAAATCAACTTCGATTTTTTTTGATTTTGTCGAGTATTTTTGTTTTAGGATGTATATTTGAGTAAATTTAGATGAAAATAACGACCCTTTTTTGGATTGTGAATAAAATTTTAGTTGGAAGTGTCAAATTTTAATAAATTTATATGAAACCAACATCGATTTTTTTGGATTTTGTCGAGTATTTTTGTTGTAGGATGTATATTTGAGTAAATTTAGATGAAAATAACGACCATTTTTTGGATTGTGAAGAAAATTTTAGTTGGAAGTGTCAAATTTTAATAAATTTATTTGAAATCAACTTCGATTTTTTTGGATTTTGTCGAGTATTTTTGTTTTAGGATGTATATTTGAGTAAATTTAGATGAAAATAACGACCATTTTTTGGATTGTGAAAAAATTTTTAGTCGGAAGTGTCAAATTTTAATAAATTTATTTGAAATCAACTTCGATTTTTTTTTATTTTGTCGAGTATTTTTGTTTTAGGATGTATATTTGAGTAAATTTAGATGAAAATAACGACCATTTTTTGGATTGTGAATAAAATTTTAGTTGGAAGTGCCAAATTTGAATAAATTTATTTGAAATCAACTTCGATTTTTTTTTTATTTTGTTGAGTATTTTTGTTGTAGGATCTATATTTGAGTAAATTTAGATAAAAATAACTTCAATTTTTTGGATTGTGCAAAAAATTTTAGTTGGAAGTGTCAAATTTTAATAAATTTCTTTGAAACCAACTTCGATTTTTTTGGATTTTGTCGAGTATTTTTGTTGTAGGATGTATATTTGAGTAAATTTAGATGAAAATAACGACCATTTTTTGGATTGTGAAGAAAATTTTAGTTGGAAGTGTCAAATTTTAATAAATTTATTAGAAACCAACTTCGATTTTTTTGGATTTTGTCGAGTATTTTTTTGTAGGATCTATATTTGAGTAAATTTAGATGAAAATAACTTCAATTTTTAGGATTGTGAAAAAAATTTTAGTTGGAAATGTCAAATTTTAATAAATTTATTTGAAATCAACTTCGATTCTTTTGGATTTTGTCGAGTATTTTTGGTGTAGGATGTATATTTGAGTAAATTTAGATGAAAATAACTTCAATTTTTTGGATTGTGAAAAAAAATTTTAGTTGGAAGTTCCAAATTTGAATAAATTTATTTGAAATCAACTTCGATTTTTTTTTATTTTGTTGAGTATTTTTGTTGTAGGATCTATATTTGAGTAAATTTAGATAAAAATAACTTCAATTTTTTGGATTGTGCAAAAAATTTTAGTTGGAAGTGTCAAATTTTAATAAATTTCTTCGAAACCAACTTCGATTTTTTTGGATTTTGTCGAGTATTTTTGTTGTCGGATGTATATTTGAGTAAATTTAGATGAAAATAACGACCATTTTTTGGATTGTGAAGAAAATTTTAGTTGGAAGTGTCAAATTTTAATAAATTTATTTGAAACCAACTTCGATTTTTTTGGATTTTGTCGATTATTTTTGTTGTAGGATGTATATTTGAGTAAATTTAGATGAAAATAACGAAAATTTATTGGATTGTGAAGAAAATTTTAGTTGGAAGTGTCAAATTTTAATAAATTTATTTGAAACCAACTTCGATTTTTTTTGATTTTGTCGAGTATTTTTGGTGTAGGATGTATATTTGAGTAAATTTAGATGAAAATAACTTCAATTTCTAGGATTGTGAAAAAAATTTTAGTTGGAAGTGTCAAATTTTAATAAATTTATTTGAAACCAACTTCGATTTTTTTGATTTTGTTGAGTATTTTTTTGTAGGATCTATATTTGAGTAAATTTAGATGAAAAGAACTTCAAATTTTAGGATTGTGAAAAAAATTTTAGTTAGAAGTGTCAAATTTTAATAAATTTATTTGAAATCAACTTCGATTCTTTTGGATTTTGTCGAGTATTTTTGGTGTAGGATGTATAATTGAGTAAATTTAGATGAAAATTACTTCAATTTTTTGGATTGTGAAAAAAAATTTTAGTTGGAAGTGCCAAATTTGAATAAATTTATTTGAAATCAACTTCGATTTTTTTTTATTTTGTTGAGTATTTTTGTTGTAGGATCTATATTTGAGTAAATTTAGATAAAAATAACTTCAATTTTTTGGATTGTGCAAAAAATTTTAGTTGGAAGTGTCAAATTTTAATAAATTTATTTGAAACCAACTTCGATTTTTTTGGATTTTGTCGAGTATTTTTGTTGTAGGATGTATATTTGAGTAAATTTAGATGAAAATAACGACCATTTTTTGGATTGTGAATAAAATTTTAGTTGGAAGTGTCAAATTTTAATAAATTTATTTGAAATCAACTTCGATTTTTTTGGATATTGTTGAGTATTTTTGTTGTAGGATCTATATTTGAGTAAATTTAGATGAAAATAACGACCATTTTTTGGATTGTGAAGAAAATTTTAGTTGGAAGTGTCAAATTTTAATAAATTTATTTGAAACCAACTTCGATTTTTTTGGATTTTGTCGATTATTTTTGTTGTAGGATGTATATTTGAATAAATTTAGATGAAAATAACGAAAATTTATTGGATTGTGAAGAAAATTTTAGTTGGAAGTGTCAAATTTTAATAAATTTATTTGAAACCAACTTCGATTTTTTTGGATTTTGTCGAGTATTTTTGGTGTAGGATGTATATTTGAGTAAATTTAGATGAAAATAACTTCAATTTCTAGGATTGTGAAAAAAATTTTAGTTGGAAGTGTCAAATTTTAATAAATTTATTTGAAACCAACTTCGATTTTTTTGGATTTTATTGAGTATTTTTTTGTAGGATCTATATTTGAGTAAATTTAGATGAAAAGAACTTCAAATTTTAGGATTGTGAAAAAAATTTTAGTTAGAAGTGTCAAATTTTAATCAATTTATTTGAAATCAACTTCGATTCTTTTGGATTTTGTCGAGTATTTTTGGTGTAGGATGTATATTTGAGTAAATTTAGATGAAAATTACTTCAATTTTTTGGATTGTGAAAAAAAATTTTAGTTGGAAGTGCCAAATTTGAATAAATTTATTTGAAATCAACTTCGATTTTTTTTTATTTTGTTGAGTATTTTTGTTGTAGGATCTATATTTGAGTAAATTTAGATAAAAATAACTTCAATTTTTTGGATTGTGCAAAAAATTTTAGTTGGAATTGTCAAATTTTAATAAATTTCTTTGAAACCAACTTCGATTTTTTTGGATTTTGTCGAGTATTTTTGTTGTAGGATGTATATTTGAGTAAATTTAGATGAAAATAACGACCATTTTTTGGATTGTGAAGAAAATTTTAGTTGGATGTGTCAAATTTTAATAAATTTATTTGAAACCAACATGGATTTTTTTTGATTTTGTCGAGTATTTTTGGTGTAGGATGTATATTTGAGTAAATTTAGATGAAAATAACTTCAATTTCTAGGATTGTGAATAAAAATTTAGTTGGAAATGTCAAATTTTAATAAATTTATTTGAAATCAACTTCGATTTTTTTGGATATTGTTGAGTATTTTTGTTGTAGGATCTATATTTGAGTAAATTTAGATGAAAATAACTTCCATTTTTAGGATTGTGAAAAAAATTTTAGTTGGAAATGTCAAATTTTAATAAATTTATTTGAAATCAACTTCGTTTTTTTTTTATTTTGTTGATTATTTTTGGTAGGATCTATATTTGAGTATATTTAGATGAAAATAACGACCATTTTTTGGATTGTGAAAAAAATTTTAGTTGGAAGTGTCAAATTTTAATAAATTTATTTGAAACCAACTTCGATTTTTTTTGATTTTGTTGATTATTTTTGGTAGGATCTATATTTGAGTAAATTTAGATGAAAATAACTTCAAATTTTAGGATTATGAAAAAAATTTTAGTTGGAAGTGTCAAATTTTAATAAATTTATTTGAAATCAACTTCGATTTTTTGGATATTGTTGAGTATTTTTGTTGTAGGATCTATATTTGAGTAAATTTAGATGAAAATAACTTCAATTTTTTGGATTGTGAAAAAAATTTTAGTTGGCAGTGTCAAATTTTAATAAATTTATTTGAAACCAACTTCGATTTTTTTGGATTTAGTCGAGTATTTTTGTTGTAGGATGTATATTTGAGTAAATTTAGATGAAAATAACGACCATTTTTTGGATTGTGAAGAAAATTTTAGTTGGAAGTGTCAAATTTTAATAAATTTATTTGAAACCAACTTCGATTTTTTTGGATTTTGTCGATTATTTTTGTTGTAGGATGTATATTTGAGTAAATTTAGATGAAAATAACGAAAATTTATTGGATTGTGAAGAAAATTTTAGTTGGAAGTGTCAAATTTTAATAAATTTATTTGAAACCAACTTCGATTTTTTTTGATTTTGTCGAGTATTTTTGGTGTAGGATGTATATTTGAGTAAATTTAGATGAAAATAACTTCAATTTCTAGGATTGTGAAAAAAATTTTAGTTGGAAGTGTCAAATTTTAATAAATTTATTTGAAACCAACTTCGATTTTTTTGATTTTGTTGAGTATTTTTTTGTAGGATCTATATTTGAGTAAATTTAGATGAAAAGAACTTCAAATTTTAGGATTGTGAAAAAAATTTTAGTTAGAAGTGTCAAATTTTAATAAATTTATTTGAAATCAACTTCGATTCTTTTGGATTTTGTCGAGTATTTTTGGTGTAAGATGTATAATTGAGTAAATTTAGATGAAAATTACTTCAATTTTTTGGATTGTGAAAAAAAATTTTAGTTGGAAGTGCCAAATTTGAATAAATTTATTTGAAATCAACTTCGATTTTTTTTTATTTTGTTGAGTATTTTTGTTGTAGGATCTATATTTGAGTAAATTTAGATAAAAATAACTTCAATTTTTTGGATTGTGCAAAAAATTTTAGTTGGAAGTGTCAAATTTTAATAAATTTATTTGAAACCAACTTCGATTTTTTTGGATTTTGTCGAGTATTTTTGTTGTAGGATGTATATTTGAGTATATTTAGATGAAAATAACGACCATTTTTTGGATTGTGAATAAAATTTTAGTTGGAAGTGTCAAATTTTAATAAATTTATTTGAAATCAACTTCGATTTTTTTGGATATTGTTGAGTATTTTTGTTGTAGGATCTATATTTGAGTAAATTTAGATGAAAATAACGACCATTTTTTGGATTGTGAAGAAAATTTTAGTTGGAAGTGTCAAATTTTAATAAATTTATTTGAAACCAACTTCGATTTTTTTGGATTTTGTCGATTATTTTTGTTGTAGGATGTATATTTGAGTAAATTTAGATGAAAATAACGAAAATTTATTGGATTGTGAAGAAAATTTTAGTTGGAAGTGTCAAATTTTAATAAATTTATTTGAAACCAACTTCGATTTTTTTGGATTTTGTCGAGTATTTTTGGTGTAGGATGTATATTTGAGTAAATTTAGATGAAAATAACTTCAATTTCTAGGATTGTGAAAAAAATTTTAGTTGGAAGTGTCAAATTTTAATAAATTTATTTGAAACCAACTTCGATTTTTTTGGATTTTGTTGAGTATTTTTTTGTAGGATCTATATTTGAGTAAATTTAGATGAAAAGAACTTCAAATTTTAGGATTGTGAAAAAAATTTTAGTTAGAAGTGTCAAATTTTAATCAATTTATTTGAAATCAACTTCGATTCTTTTGGATTTTGTCGAGTATTTTTGGTGTAGGATGTATATTTGAGTAAATTTAGATGAAAATTACTTCAATTTTTTGGATTGTGAAAAAAAATTTTAGTTGGAAGTGCCAAATTTGAATAAATTTATTTGAAATCAACTTCGATTTTTTTTTATTTTGTTGAGTATTTTTGTTGTAGGATCTATATTTGAGTAAATTTAGATAAAAATAACTTCAATTTTTTGGATTGTGCAAAAAATTGTAGTTGGAATTGTCAAATTTTAATAAATTTCTTTGAAACCAACTTCGATTTTTTTGGATTTTGTCGAGTATTTTTGTTGTAGGATGTATATTTGAGTAAATTTAGATGAAAATAACGACCATTTTTTGGATTGTGAATAAAATTTTAGTTGGAAGTGTCAAATTTTAATAAATTTATTTGAAATCAACTTCGATTTTTTTGGATATTGTTGAGTATTTTTGTTGTAGGATCTATATTTGAGTAAATTTAGATGAAAATAACTTCAATGTTTTGGATTGTGAAAAAAATTTTAGTTGGAAGTGTCAAATTTTAATAAAGTTATTTGAAATCAACTTCGATTTTTTTGGATTTTGTTGAGTATTTTTTTGTAGGATCTATATTTGAGTAAATTTAGATGAAAATAACTTCAATTTTTAGGATTGTGAAAAATATTTTAGTTGGAAGTGCCAAATTTGAATAAATTTATTTGAAATCAACTTCGATTTTTTTTATTTTGTTGAGTACTTTTGTTGTAGGATCTATATTTGAGTAAATTTAGATAAAAATAACTTCAATTTTTTTGATTGGGCAAAAAATTTTAGTTGGAAGTGTCAAATTTTAATAAATTTATTTGAAACCAACTTCGATTTTTTTTTATTTTGTTGAGTATTTTTGTTGTAGGATCTATATTTGAGTAAATTTAGATGAAAATAACGACCATTTTTTGGATTGTGAAGAAAATTTTAGTTGGAAGTGTCAAATTTTAATAAATCTATTTGAAATCAACTTCGATTTTTTTGGATTTTGTCGAGTATTTTTGTTTTAGGATGTATATTTGAGTAAATTTAGATGAAAATAACGACCATTTTTTGGATTGTGAATAAAATTTTAGTTGGAAATGTCAAATTTTAATAAATTTATTTGAAATCAACTTCGTTTTTTTCGGATTTTGTTGATTATTTTTGGTAGGATCTATATTTGAGTAAATTTAGATGAAAATAACTTCAATTTTTAGGATTGTGAAAAAAATTTTAGTTGGAAGTGTCAAATTTTAATAAATTTATTTGAAACCAACTTCGATTTTTTTGGATTTTGTCGATTATTTTTGTTGTAGGATCTATATTTGAGTAAATTTAGATGAAAATAACTTCAAATTTTAGGATTGTGAATAAAAATTTAGTTGGAAATGTCCAATTTTAATAAATTTATTTGAAATCAACTTCGATTTTTTTGGATATTGTTGAGTATTTTTGTTGTAGGATCTATATTTGAGTAAATTTAGATGAAAATAACTTCCATTTATAGGATTGTGAAAAAAATTTTAGTCGGAAGTTTCAAATTTTAATAAATTTATTTGAAACAAACTTCGATTGTTTTGGATTTTGTCGAGTATTTTTGGTGTAGGATGTATATTTGAGTAAATTTAGATGAAAATAACTTCAATTTTTAGGATTGTGAAAAAAATTGTAGTTGGAAGTGTCAAATTTTAATAAACTTATTTGAAAGCAACTTCGATTTTTTTGGATTTTGTTGAGTATTTTTTGTAGGATCTATATTTGAGTAAATTTAGATGAAAATAACTTCAAATTTTAGGATTGTGAAAAAAAATTTAGTTGGAAGTGTCAAATTTTAATAAATTTATTTGAAACCAACTTCGATTTTTTTGGATTTTGTCGAGTATTTTTGTTGTAGGATGTATATTTGAGTAAATTTAGATGAAAATAACGACCATTTTTTGGATTGTGAAGAAAATTTTAGTTGGAAGTGTCAAATTTTAATAAATTTATTTGAAATCAACTTCGATTTTTTTGGATTTTGTCGAGTATTTTTGTTTTAGGATGTATATTTGAGTAAATTTAGATGAAAATAACGACCATTTTTTGGATTGTGAATAAAATTTTAGTTGGAAGTGTCAAATTTTAATAAATTTATTTGAAATCAACTTCGATTTTTTTGGATATTGTTGAGTATTTTTGTTGTAGGATCTATATTTGAGTAAATTTAGATGAAAATAACTTCAATTTTTTGGATTGTGAAAAAAATTTTAGTTGGAAGTGTCAAATTTTAATAAATTTATTTGATATCTACTTCGATTTTTTTGGATTTTGTTGAGTATTTTTGGTAGGATCTATATTTGAGTAAATTTAGATGAAAATAACTTCAAATTTTAGGATTGTGAAAAAAATGTTAGTTGGAAGTGTCAAATTTTAATAAATTTATTTGAAACCAACTTCGAGTTTTTTGGATTTTGTCGAGTATTTTTGTTGTAGGATGTATATTTGAGTAAATTTAGATGAAAATAACGACCATTTTTTGGATTGTGAATAAAATTTTAGTTGGAAGTGTCAAATTTTAATAAATTTATTTGAAATCAACTTCGTTTTTTTTTTATTTTGTTGATTATTTTTGGTA
The DNA here is from genome assembly GCA_963932275.1 of Andrena praecox. Taxonomy (NCBI): domain Eukaryota; kingdom Metazoa; phylum Arthropoda; class Insecta; order Hymenoptera; family Andrenidae; genus Andrena; species Andrena praecox. Next base: position 25,039,446 of record OZ010730.1, read on the forward strand.
GGATCTATATTTGAGTACATTTAGATGAAAATAACTTCAATTTTTAGGATTGTGAAAAAAAATTTAGTTGGAAGTGTCAAATTTTAATAAATTTATTTGAAACCAACTTCGCTTTTTTTGGATTTTGTCGATTATTTTTGTTGTAGGATCTATGTTTGAGTAAATTTAGATGAAAATAACTTCAAATTTTAGGATTGTGAATAAAAATTTAGTTGGAAATGTCAAATTTTAATAAATTTATTTGAAATCAACTTCGATTTTTTTGGATATTGTTGAGTATTTTTGTTGTAGGATCTATATTTGAGTAAATTTAGATGAAAATAACTTCCATTTATAGGATTGTGAAAAAAATTTTAGTCGGAAGTTTCAAATTTTAATAAATTTATTTGAAACAAACTTCGATTGTTTTGGATTTTGTCGAGTATTTTTGGTGTAGGATGTATATTTGAGTAAATTTAGATGAAAATAACTTCAATTTTTAGGATTGTGAAAAAAATTGTAGTTGGAAGTGTCAAATTTTAATAAACTTATTTGAAAGCAACTTCGATTTTTTTGGATTTTGTTGAGTATTTTTTGTAGGATCTATATTTGAGTAAATTTAGATGAAAATAACTTCAAATTTTAGGATTGTGAAAAAAAATTTAGTTGGAAGTGTCAAATTTTAATAAATTTATTTGAAACCAACTTCGATTTTTTTGGATTTTGTCGAGTATTTTTGTTGTAGGATGTATATTTGAGTAAATTTAGATGAAAATAACGACCATTTTTTGGATTGTGAAGAAAATTTTAGTTGGAAGTGTCAAATTTTAATAAATTTATTTGAAATCAACTTCGATTTTTTTGGATTTTGTCGAGTATTTTTGTTTTAGGATGTATATTTGAGTAAATTTAGATGAAAATAACGACCATTTTTTGGATTGTGAATAAAATTTTAGTTGGAAGTGTCAAATTTTAATAAATTTATTTGAAATCAACTTCGATTTTTTTGGATATTGTTGAGTATTTTTGTTGTAGGATCTATATTTGAGTAAATTTAGATGAAAATAACTTCAATTTTTTGGATTGTGAAAAAAATTTTAGTTGGAAGTGTCAAATTTTAATAAATTTATTTGATATCTACTTCGATTTTTTTGGATTTTGTTGAGTATTTTTGGTAGGATCTATATTTGAGTAAATTTAGATGAAAATAACTTCAAATTTTAGGATTGTGAAAAAAATGTTAGTTGGAAGTGTCAAATTTTAATAAATTTATTTGAAACCAACTTCGAGTTTTTTGGATTTTGTCGAGTATTTTTGTTGTAGGATGTATATTTGAGTAAATTTAGATGAAAATAACGACCATTTTTTGGATTGTGAATAAAATTTTAGTTGGAAGTGTCAAATTTTAATAAATTTATTTGAAATCAACTTCGTTTTTTTTTTATTTTGTTGATTATTTTTGGTAGGATCTATATTTGAGTACATTTAGATGAAAATAACTTCAATTTTTAGGATTGTGAAAAAAATTTTAGTTGGAAGTGTCAAATTTTAATAAATTTATTTGAAACCAACTTCGCTTTTTTTGGATTTTGTCGATTATTTTTGTTGTAGGATCTATGTTTGAGTAAATTTAGATGAAAATAACTTCAAATTTTAGGATTGTGAATAAAAATTTAGTTGGAAATGTCAAATTTTAATAAATTTATTTGAAATCAACTTCGATTTTTTTGGATATTGTTGAGTATTTTTGTTGTAGGATCTATATTTGAGTAAATTTAGATGAAAATAACTTCCATTTATAGGATTGTGAAAAAAATTTTAGTCGGAAGTTTCAAATTTTAATAAATTTATTTGAAACAAACTTCGATTGTTTTGGATTTTGTCGAGTATTTTTGGTGTAGGATGTATATTTGAGTAAATTTAGATGAAAATAACTTCAATTTTTAGGATTGTGAAAAAAATTGTAGTTGGAAGTGTCAAATTTTAATAAACTTATTTGAAAGCAACTTCGATTTTTTTGGATTTTGTTGAGTATTTTTTGTAGGATCTATATTTGAGTAAATTTAGATGAAAATAACTTCAAATTTTAGGATTGTGAAAAAAAATTTAGTTGGAAGTGTCAAATTTTAATAAATTTATTTGAAACCAACTTCGATTTTTTTGGATTTTGTCGAGTATTTTTGTTGTAGGATGTATATTTGAGTAAATTTAGATGAAAATAACGACCATTTTTTGGATTGTGAAGAAAATTTTAGTTGGAAGTGTCAAATTTTAATAAATTTATTTGAAATCAACTTCGATTTTTTTGGATTTTGTCGAGTATTTTTGTTTTAGGATGTATATTTGAGTAAATTTAGATGAAAATAACGACCATTTTTTGGATTGTGAATAAAATTTTAGTTGGAAGTGTCAAATTTTAATAAATTTATTTGAAATCAACTTCGATTTTTTTGGATATTGTTGAGTATTTTTGTTGTAGGATCTATATTTGAGTAAATTTAGATGAAAATAACTTCAATTTTTTGGATTGTGAAAAAAATTTTAGTTGGAAGTGTCAAATTTTAATAAATTTATTTGATATCTACTTCGATTTTTTTGGATTTTGTTGAGTATTTTTGGTAGGATCTATATTTGAGTAAATTTAGATGAAAATAACTTCAAATTTTAGGATTGTGAAAAAAATGTTAGTTGGAAGTGTCAAATTTTAATAAATTTATTTGAAACCAACTTCGAGTTTTTTGGATTTTGTCGAGTATTTTTGTTGTAGGATGTATATTTGAGTAAATTTAGATGAAAATAACGACCATTTTTTGGATTGTGAATAAAATTTTAGTTGGAAGTGTCAAATTTTAATAAATTTATTTGAAATCAACTTCGTTTTTTTTTTATTTTGTTGATTATTTTTGGTAGGATCTATATTTGAGTACATTTAGATGAAAATAACTTCAATTTTTAGGATTGTGAAAAAAATTTTAGTTGGAAGTGTCAAATTTTAATAAATTTATTTGAAACCAACTTCGCTTTTTTTGGATTGTGTCGATTATTTTTGTTGTAGGATCTATGTTTGAGTAAATTTAGATGAAAATAACTTCAAATTTTAGGATTGTGAATAAAAATTTAGTTGGAAATGTCAAATTTTAATAAATTTATTTGAAATCAACTTCGATTTTTTTGGATATTGTTGAGTATTTTTGTTGTAGGATCTATATTTGAGTAAATTTAGATGAAAATAACTTCAATTTTTTGGATTGTGCAAAAAATTTTAGTCGGAAGTGTCAAATTTTAATAAATTTATTTGAAACCAACTTCGATTTTTTTGGATTTTGTCCAGTATTTTTGGTGTAGGATGTATATTTGAGTAAATTTAGATGAAAATAACTTCAATTTTTAGGATTGTGAAAAAAATTGTAGTTGGAAGTGTCAAATTTTAATAAACTTATTTGAAAGCAACTTCGATTTTTTTGGATTTTGTTGAGTATTTTTTGTAGGATCTATATTTGAGTAAATTTAGATGAAAATAACTTCAAATTTTAGGATTGTGAAAAAAATTTTAGTTGGAAGTGTCAAATTTTAATAAATTTATTTGAAACCAACTTCGATTTTTTTTTATTTTGTCGTGTATTTTTGTTGTAGGATGTATATTTGAGTAAATTTAGATGAAAATAACGACCATTTTTTGGATTGTGAAGAAAATTTTAGTTGGAAGTGTCAAATTTCAATAAATTTATTTGAAACCAACTTCGATTTTTTTGATTTTGTTGAGTATTTTTTTGTAGGATCTATATTTGAGTAAATTTAGATGAAAAGAACTTCAAATTTTAGGATTGTGAAAAAAATTTTAGTTAGAAGTGTCAAATTTTAATAAATTTATTTGAAATCAACTTCGATTCTTTTGGATTTTGTCGAGTATTTTTGGTGTAAGATGTATAATTGAGTAAATTTAGATGAAAATTACTTCAATTTTTTGGATTGTGAAAAAAAATTTTAGTTGGAAGTGCCAAATTTGAATAAATTTATTTGAAATCAACTTCGATTTTTTTTTATTTTGTTGAGTATTTTTGTTGTAGGATCTATATTTGAGTAAATTTAGATAAAAATAACTTCAATTTTTTGGATTGTGCAAAAAATTTTAGTTGGAAGTGTCAAATTTTAATAAATTTATTTGAAACCAACTTCGATTTTTTTGGATTTTGTCGAGTATTTTTGTTGTAGGATGTATATTTGAGTAAATTTAGATGAAAATAACGACCATTTTTTGGATTGTGAATAAAATTTTAGTTGGAAGTGTCAAATTTTAATAAATTTATTTGAAATCAACTTCGATTTTTTTGGATATTGTTGAGTATTTTTGTTGTAGGATCTATATTTGAGTAAATTTAGATGAAAATAACGACCATTTTTTGGATTGTGAAGAAAATTTTAGTTGGAAGTGTCAAATTTTAATAAATTTATTTGAAACCAACTTCGATTTTTTTGGATTTTGTCGATTATTTTTGTTGTAGGATGTATATTTGAGTAAATTTAGATGAAAATAACGAAAATTTATTGGATTGTGAAGAAAATTTTAGTTGGAAGTGTCAAATTTTAATAAATTTATTTGAAACCAACTTCGATTTTTTTGGATTTTGTCGAGTATTTTTGGTGTAGGATGTATATTTGAGTAAATTTAGATGAAAATAACTTCAATTTCTAGGATTGTGAAAAAAATTTTAGTTGGAAGTGTCAAATTTTAATAAATTTATTTGAAACCAACTTCGATTTTTTTGGATTTTGTTGAGTATTTTTTTGTAGGATCTATATTTGAGTAAATTTAGATGAAAAGAACTTCAAATTTTAGGATTGTGAAAAAAATTTTAGTTAGAAGTGTCAAATTTTAATCAATTTATTTGAAATCAACTTCGATTCTTTTGGATTTTGTCGAGTATTTTTGGTGTAGGATGTATATTTGAGTAAATTTAGATGAAAATTACTTCAATTTTTTGGATTGTGAAAAAAAATTTTAGTTGGAAGTGCCAAATTTGAATAAATTTATTTGAAATCAACTTCGATTTTTTTTTATTTTGTTGAGTATTTTTGTTGTAGGATCTATATTTGAGTAAATTTAGATAAAAATAACTTCAATTTTTTGGATTGTGCAAAAAATTTTAGTTGGAATTGTCAAATTTTAATAAATTTCTTTGAAACCAACTTCGATTTTTTTGGATTTTGTCGAGTATTTTTGTTGTAGGATGTATATTTGAGTAAATTTAGATGAAAATAACGACCATTTTTTGGATTGTGAATAAAATTTTAGTTGGAAGTGTCAAATTTTAATAAATTTATTTGAAATCAACTTCGATTTTTTTGGATATTGTTGAGTATTTTTGTTGTAGGATCTATATTTGAGTAAATTTAGATGAAAATAACTTCAATGTTTTGGATTGTGAAAAAAATTTTAGTTGGAAGTGTCAAATTTTAATAAAGTTATTTGAAATCAACTTCGATTTTTTTGGATTTTGTTGAGTATTTTTTTGTAGGATCTATATTTGAGTAAATTTAGATGAAAATAACTTCAATTTTTAGGATTGTGAAAAATATTTTAGTTGGAAGTGCCAAATTTGAATAAATTTATTTGAAATCAACTTCGATTTTTTTTATTTTGTTGAGTACTTTTGTTGTAGGATCTATATTTGAGTAAATTTAGATAAAAATAACTTCAATTTTTTTGATTGGGCAAAAAATTTTAGTTGGAAGTGTCAAATTTTAATAAATTTATTTGAAACCAACTTCGATTTTTTTTTATTTTGTTGAGTATTTTTGTTGTAGGATCTATATTTGAGTAAATTTAGATGAAAATAACGACCATTTTTTGGATTGTGAAGAAAATTTTAGTTGGAAGTGTCAAATTTTAATAAATCTATTTGAAATCAACTTCGATTTTTTTGGATTTTGTCGAGTATTTTTGTTTTAGGATGTATATTTGAGTAAATTTAGATGAAAATAACGACCATTTTTTGGATTGTGAATAAAATTTTAGTTGGAAATGTCAAATTTTAATAAATTTATTTGAAATCAACTTCGTTTTTTTCGGATTTTGTTGATTATTTTTGGTAGGATCTATATTTGAGTAAATTTAGATGAAAATAACTTCAATTTTTAGGATTGTGAAAAAAATTTTAGTTGGAAGTGTCAAATTTTAATAAATTTATTTGAAACCAACTTCGATTTTTTTGGATTTTGTCGATTATTTTTGTTGTAGGATCTATATTTGAGTAAATTTAGATGAAAATAACTTCAAATTTTAGGATTGTGAATAAAAATTTAGTTGGAAATGTCCAATTTTAATAAATTTATTTGAAATCAACTTCGATTTTTTTGGATATTGTTGAGTATTTTTGTTGTAGGATCTATATTTGAGTAAATTTAGATGAAAATAACTTCCATTTATAGGATTGTGAAAAAAATTTTAGTCGGAAGTTTCAAATTTTAATAAATTTATTTGAAACAAACTTCGATTGTTTTGGATTTTGTCGAGTATTTTTGGTGTAGGATGTATATTTGAGTAAATTTAGATGAAAATAACTTCAATTTTTAGGATTGTGAAAAAAATTGTAGTTGGAAGTGTCAAATTTTAATAAACTTATTTGAAAGCAACTTCGATTTTTTTGGATTTTGTTGAGTATTTTTTGTAGGATCTATATTTGAGTAAATTTAGATGAAAATAACTTCAAATTTTAGGATTGTGAAAAAAAATTTAGTTGGAAGTGTCAAATTTTAATAAATTTATTTGAAACCAACTTCGATTTTTTTGGATTTTGTCGAGTATTTTTGTTGTAGGATGTATATTTGAGTAAATTTAGATGAAAATAACGACCATTTTTTGGATTGTGAAGAAAATTTTAGTTGGAAGTGTCAAATTTTAATAAATTTATTTGAAATCAACTTCGATTTTTTTGGATTTTGTCGAGTATTTTTGTTTTAGGATGTATATTTGAGTAAATTTAGATGAAAATAACGACCATTTTTTGGATTGTGAATAAAATTTTAGTTGGAAGTGTCAAATTTTAATAAATTTATTTGAAATCAACTTCGATTTTTTTGGATATTGTTGAGTATTTTTGTTGTAGGATCTATATTTGAGTAAATTTAGATGAAAATAACTTCAATTTTTTGGATTGTGAAAAAAATTTTAGTTGGAAGTGTCAAATTTTAATAAATTTATTTGATATCTACTTCGATTTTTTTGGATTTTGTTGAGTATTTTTGGTAGGATCTATATTTGAGTAAATTTAGATGAAAATAACTTCAAATTTTAGGATTGTGAAAAAAATGTTAGTTGGAAGTGTCAAATTTTAATAAATTTATTTGAAACCAACTTCGAGTTTTTTGGATTTTGTCGAGTATTTTTGTTGTAGGATGTATATTTGAGTAAATTTAGATGAAAATAACGACCATTTTTTGGATTGTGAATAAAATTTTAGTTGGAAGTGTCAAATTTTAATAAATTTATTTGAAATCAACTTCGTTTTTTTTTTTATTTTGTTGATTATTTTTGGTAGGATCTATATTTGAGTACATTTAGATGAAAATAACTTCAATTTTTAGGATTGTGAAAAAAATTTTAGTTGGAAGTGTCAAATTTTAATAAATTTATTTGAAACCAACTTCGCTTTTTTTGGATTTTGTCGATTATTTTTGTTGTAGGATCTATGTTTGAGTAAATTTAGATGAAAATAACTTCAAATTTTAGGATTGTGAATAAAAATTTAGTTGGAAATGTCAAATTTTAATAAATTTATTTGAAATCAACTTCGATTTTTTTGGATATTGTTGAGTATTTTTGTTGTAGGATCTATATTTGAGTAAATTTAGATGAAAATAACTTCCATTTATAGGATTGTGAAAAAAATTTTAGTCGGAAGTTTCAAATTTTAATAAATTTATTTGAAACAAACTTCGATTGTTTTGGATTTTGTCGAGTATTTTTGGTGTAGGATGTATATTTGAGTAAATTTAGATGAAAATAACTTCAATTTTTAGGATTGTGAAAAAAATTGTAGTTGGAAGTGTCAAATTTTAATAAACTTATTTGAAAGCAACTTCGATTTTTTTGGATTTTGTTGAGTATTTTTTGTAGGATCTATATTTGAGTAAATTTAGATGAAAATAACTTCAAATTTTAGGATTGTGAAAAAAAATTTAGTTGGAAGTGTCAAATTTTAATAAATTTATTTGAAACCAACTTCGATTTTTTTGGATTTTGTCGAGTATTTTTGTTGTAGGATGTATATTTGAGTAAATTTAGATGAAAATAACGACCATTTTTTGGATTGTGAAGAAAATTTTAGTTGGAAGTGTCAAATTTTAATAAATTTATTTGAAATCAACTTCGATTTTTTTGGATTTTGTCGAGTATTTTTGTTTTAGGATGTATATTTGAGTAAATTTAGATGAAAATAACGACCATTTTTTGGATTGTGAATAAAATTTTAGTTGGAAGTGTCAAATTTTAATAAATTTATTTGAAATCAACTTCGATTTTTTTGGATATTGTTGAGTATTTTTGTTGTAGGATCTATATTTGAGTAAATTTAGATGAAAATAACTTCAATTTTTTGGATTGTGAAAAAAATTTTAGTTGGAAGTGTCAAATTTTAATAAATTTATTTGATATCTACTTCGATTTTTTTGGATTTTGTTGAGTATTTTTGGTAGGATCTATATTTGAGTAAATTTAGATGAAAATAACTTCAAATTTTAGGATTGTGAAAAAAATGTTAGTTGGAAGTGTCAAATTTTAATAAATTTATTTGAAACCAACTTCGAGTTTTTTGGATTTTGTCGAGTATTTTTGTTGTAGGATGTATATTTGAGTAAATTTAGATGAAAATAACGACCATTTTTTGGATTGTGAATAAAATTTTAGTTGGAAGTGTCAAATTTTAATAAATTTATTTGAAATCAACTTCGTTTTTTTTTTATTTTGTTGATTATTTTTGGTAGGATCTATATTTGAGTACATTTAGATGAAAATAACTTCAATTTTTAGGATTGTGAAAAAAATTTTAGTTGGAAGTGTCAAATTTTAATAAATTTATTTGAAACCAACTTCGCTTTTTTTGGATTTTGTCGATTATTTTTGTTGTAGGATCTATGTTTGAGTAAATTTAGATGAAAATAACTTCAAATTTTAGGATTGTGAATAAAAATTTAGTTGGAAATGTCAAATTTTAATAAATTTATTTGAAATCAACTTCGATTTTTTTGGATATTGTTGAGTATTTTTGTTGTAGGATCTATATTTGAGTAAATTTAGATGAAAATAACTTCCATTTATAGGATTGTGAAAAAAATTTTAGTCGGAAGTTTCAAATTTTAATAAATTTATTTGAAACAAACTTCGATTGTTTTGGATTTTGTCGAGTATTTTTGGTGTAGGATGTATATTTGAGTAAATTTAGATGAAAATAACTTCAATTTTTAGGATTGTGAAAAAAATTGTAGTTGGAAGTGTCAAATTTTAATAAACTTATTTGAAAGCAACTTCGATTTTTTTGGATTTTGTTGAGTATTTTTTGTAGGATCTATATTTGAGTAAATTTAGATGAAAATAACTTCAAATTTTAGGATTGTGAAAAAAAATTTAGTTGGAAGTGTCAAATTTTAATAAATTTATTTGAAACCAACTTCGATTTTTTTGGATTTTGTCGAGTATTTTTGTTGTAGGATGTATATTTGAGTAAATTTAGATGAAAATAACGACCATTTTTTGGATTGTGAAGAAAATTTTAGTTGGAAGTGTCAAATTTTAATAAATTTATTTGAAATCAACTTCGATTTTTTTGGATTTTGTCGAGTATTTTTGTTTTAGGATGTATATTTGAGTAAATTTAGATGAAAATAACGACCATTTTTTGGATTGTGAATAAAATTTTAGTTGGAAGTGTCAAATTTTAATAAATTTATTTGAAATCAACTTCGATTTTTTTGGATATTGTTGAGTATTTTTGTTGTAGGATCTATATTTGAGTAAATTTAGATGAAAATAACTTCAATTTTTTGGATTGTGAAAAAAATTTTAGTTGGAAGTGTCAAATTTTAATAAATTTATTTGATATCTACTTCGATTTTTTTGGATTTTGTTGAGTATTTTTGGTAGGATCTATATTTGAGTAAATTTAGATGAAAATAACTTCAAATTTTAGGATTGTGAAAAAAATGTTAGTTGGAAGTGTCAAATTTTAATAAATTTATTTGAAACCAACTTCGAGTTTTTTGGATTTTGTCGAGTATTTTTGTTGTAGGATGTATATTTGAGTAAATTTAGATGAAAATAACGACCATTTTTTGGATTGTGAATAAAATTTTAGTTGGAAGTGTCAAATTTTAATAAATTTATTTGAAATCAACTTCGTTTTTTTTTTATTTTGTTGATTATTTTTGGTAGGATCTATATTTGAGTACATTTAGATGAAAATAACTTCAATTTTTAGGATTGTGAAAAAAATTTTAGTTGGAAGTGTCAAATTTTAATAAATTTATTTGAAACCAACTTCGCTTTTTTTGGATTGTGTCGATTATTTTTGTTGTAGGATCTATGTTTGAGTAAATTTAGATGAAAATAACTTCAAATTTTAGGATTGTGAATAAAAATTTAGTTGGAAATGTCAAATTTTAATAAATTTATTTGAAATCAACTTCGATTTTTTTGGATATTGTTGAGTATTTTTGTTGTAGGATCTATATTTGAGTAAATTTAGATGAAAATAACTTCAATTTTTTGGATTGTGCAAAAAATTTTAGTCGGAAGTGTCAAATTTTAATAAATTTATTTGAAACCAACTTCGATTTTTTTGGATTTTGTCCAGTATTTTTGGTGTAGGATGTATATTTGAGTAAATTTAGATGAAAATAACTTCAATTTTTAGGATTGTGAAAAAAATTGTAGTTGGAAGTGTCAAATTTTAATAAACTTATTTGAAAGCAACTTCGATTTTTTTGGATTTTGTTGAGTATTTTTTGTAGGATCTATATTTGAGTAAATTTAGATGAAAATAACTTCAAATTTTAGGATTGTGAAAAAAATTTTAGTTGGAAGTGTCAAATTTTAATAAATTTATTTGAAACCAACTTCGATTTTTTTTTATTTTGTCGTGTATTTTTGTTGTAGGATGTATATTTGAGTAAATTTAGATGAAAATAACGACCATTTTTTGGATTGTGAAGAAAATTTTAGTTGGAAGTGTCAAATTTCAATAAATTTATTTGAAACCAACTTCGATTTTTTTAGATTTTGTGGAGTATTTTTGGTGTAGGATGTATATTTGAGTAAATTTAGATGAAAATAACTTCAAATTTTAGGATTGTGAAAAAAAGTTTTGTTGGAAGTGTCAAATTTTAATAAATTTATTTGAAACCAACTTCGCTTTTTTTGGATTTTGTCGATTATTTTTGTTGTAGGATCTATGTTTGAGTAAATTTAGATGAAAATAACTTCCATTTTTAGGATTGTGAAAAAAATTTTAGTCGGAAGTGTCAAATTTTAATAAATTTATTTGAAACCAACTTCGATTTTTTTGGATTTTGTTGAGTATTTTTTGTAGGATCTATATTTGAGTAAATTTAGATGAAAATAACTTCAAATTTTAGGATTGTGAAAAAAATTTTAGTTGGAAGTGTCAAATTTTAATAAATTTATTTGAAACCAACTTCGATTTTTTTGGATTTTGTCGAGTATTTTTGTTGTAGGATGTATATTTGAGTAAATTTAGATGAAAATAACGACCATTTTTTGGATTGTGAATAAAATTTTAGTTGGAAGTGTCAAATTTTAATAAATTTATTTGAAATCAACTTCGATTCTTTTGGATTTTGTCGAGTATTTTTGGTGTAGGATGTATATTTGAGTAAATTTAGATGAAAATTACTTCAATTTTTTGGATTGTGAAAAAAAATTTTAGTTGGAAGTGCCAAATTTGAATAAATTTATTTGAAATCAACTTCGATTTTTTTTTATTTTGTTGAGTATTTTTGTAAATTACTTCAATTTTTTGGATTGTGCATAAAATTTTAGTTGGAAGTGTCAAATTTTAATAAATTTCTTTGAAACCAACTTCGATTTTTTTGGATTTTGTCGAGTATTTTTGTTGTAGGATGTATATTTGAGTAAATTTAGATGAAAATAACGACCATTTTTTGGATTGTGAAGAAAATTTTAGTTGGAAGTGTCAAATTTTAATAAATTTATTTGAAATCAACTTCGATTTTTTTGGATTTTGTCGAGTATTTTTATTTTAGGATGTATATTTGAGTAAATTTAGATGAAAATAACGACCATTTTTTGGATTGTGAAAAAATTTTTAGTCGGAAGTGTCAAATTTTAATAAATTTATTTGAAATCAACTTCGATTTTTTTTTATTTTGTCGAGTATTTTTGTTTTAGGATGTATATTTGAGTAAATTTAGATGAAAATAACGACCATTTTTTGGATTGTGAATAAAATTTTAGTTGGAAGTGCCAAATTTGAATAAATTTATTTGAAATCAACTTCGATTTTTTTTTATTTTGTTGAGTATTTTTGTTGTAGGATCTATATTTGAGTAAATTTAGATAAAAATAACTTCAATTTTTTGGATTGTGCAAAAAATTTTAGTTGGAAGTGTCAAATTTTAATAAATTTCTTTGAAACCAACTTCGATTTTTTTGGATTTTGTCGAGTATTTTTGTTGTAGGATGTATATTTGAGTAAATTTAGATGAAAATAACGACCATTTTTTGGATTGTGAAGAAAATTTTAGTTGGAAGTGTCAAATTTTAATAAATTTATTAGAAACCAACTTCGATTTTTTTGGATTTTGTTGAGTATTTTTTTGTAGGATCTATATTTGAGTAAATTTAGATGAAAATAACTTCAAATTTTAGGATTGTGAAAAAAATTTTAGTTTGAAGTGTCAAATTTTAATATATTTATTTGAAATCAACTTCGATTCTTTTGGATTTTGTCGAGTATTTTTGGTGTAGGATGTATATTTGAGTAAATTTAGATGAAAATAACTTCAATTTTTTGGATTGGGAAAAAAAATTTTAGCTGGAAGTGTCAAATTTTAATAAATTTCTTTGAAACCAACTTCGATTTTTTTGGATTTTGTCGAGTATTTTTGTTGTAGGATGTATATTTGAGTAAATTTAGATGAAAATAACGACCATTTTTTGGATTGTGAAGAAAATTTTAGTTGGAAGTGTCAAATTTTAATAAATTTATTTGAAATCAACTTCGATTTTTTTGGATTTTGTCGAGTATTTTTGTTTTAGGATGTATATTTGAGTAAATTTAGATGAAAATAACGACCATTTTTTGGATTGTGAAAAAAATTTTAGTCGGAAGTGTCAAATTTTAATAAATTTATTTGAAATCAACTTCGATTTTTTTTTTATTTTGTCGAGTATTTTTGTTTTAGGATGTATATTTGAGTAAATTTAGATGAAAATAACGACCATTTTTTGGATTGTGAAAAAATTTTTAGTCGGAAGTGTCAAATTTTAATAAATTTATTTGAAATCAACTTCGATTTTTTTTTATTTTGTCAAGTATTTTTGTTTTAGGATGTATATTTGAGTAAATTTAGATGAAAATAACGACCATTTTTTGGATTGTGAATAAAATTTTAGTTGGAAGTGCCAAATTTGAATAAATTTATTTGAAATCAACTTCGATTTTTTTTTATTTTGTTGAGTATTTTTGTTGTAGGATCTATATTTGAGTAAATTTAGATAAAAATAACTTCAATTTTTTGGATTGTGCAAAAAATTTTAGTTGGAAGTGTCAAATTTTAATAAATTTCTTTGAAACCAACTTCGATTTTTTTAGATTTTGTCGAGTATTTTTGTTGTAGGATGTATATTTGAGTAAATTTAGATGAAAATAACGACCATTTTTTGGATTGTGAAGAAAATTTTAGTTGGAAGTGTCAAATTTTAATAAATTTATTAGAAACCAACTTCGATTTTTTTGGATTTTGTTGAGTATTTTTTTGTAGGATCTATATTTGAGTAAATTTAGATGAAAATAACTTCAAATTTTAGGATTGTGAAAAAAATTTTAGTTTGAAGTGTCAAATTTTAATATATTTATTTGAAATCAACTTCGATTCTTTTGGATTTTGTCGAGTATTTTTGGTGTAGGATGTATATTTGAGTAAATTTAGATGAAAATAACTTCAATTTTTTGGATTGGGAAAAAAAATTTTAGTTGGAAGTGTCAAATTTTAATAAATTTCTTTGAAACCAACTTCGATTTTTTTGGATTTTGTCGAGTATTTTTGTTGTAGGATGTATATTTGAGTAAATTTAGATGAAAATAACGACCATTTTTTGGATTGTGAAGAAAATTTTAGTTGGAAGTGTCAAATTTTAATAAATTTATTTGAAATCAACTTCGATTTTTTTGGATTTTGTCGAGTATTTTTGTTTTAGGATGTATATTTGAGTAAATTTAGATGAAAATAACGACCATTTTTTGGATTGTGAAAAAAATTTTAGTCGGAAGTGTCAAATTTTAATAAATTTATTTGAAATCAACTTCGATTTTTTTTTTATTTTGTCGAGTATTTTTGTTTTAGGATGTATATTTGAGTAAATTTAGATGAAAATAACGACCATTTTTTGGATTGTGAATAAAATTTTAGTTGGAAGTGTCAAATTTTAATAAATTTATTTGAAACCAACATCGATTTTTTTGGATTTTGTCGAGTATTTTTGTTGTAGGATGTATATTTGAGTAAATTTAGATGAAAATAACGACCATTTTTTGGATTGTGAAGAAAATTTTAGTTGGAAGTGTCAAATTTTAATAAATTTATTTGAAATCAACTTCGATTTTTTTGGATTTTGTCGAGTATTTTTGTTTTAGGATGTATATTTGAGTAAATTTAGATGAAAATAACGACCATTTTTTGGATTGTGAAAAAATTTTTAGTCGGAAGTGTCAAATTTTAATAAATTTATTTGAAATCAACTTCGATTTTTTTTTATTTTGTCGAGTATTTTTGTTTTAGGATGTATATTTGAGTAAATTTAGATGAAAATAACGACCATTTTTTGGATTGTGAATAAAATTTTAGTTGGAAGTGCCAAATTTGAATAAATTTATTTGAAATCAACTTCGATTTTTTTTTTATTTTGTTGAGTATTTTTGTTGTAGGATCTATATTTGAGTAAATTTAGATAAAAATAACTTCAATTTTTTGGATTGTGCAAAAAATTTTAGTTGGAAGTGTCAAATTTTTATAAATTTCTTTGAAACCAACTTCGATTTTTTTGGATTTTGTCGAGTATTTTTGTTGTAGGATGTATATTTGAGTAAATTTAGATGAAAATAACGACCATTTTTTGGATTGTGAAGAAAATTTTAGTTGGAAGTGTCAAATTTTAATAAATTTATTAGAAACCAACTTCGATTTTTTTGGATTTTGTCGAGTATTTTTTTGTAGGATCTATATTTGAGTAAATTTAGATGAAAATAACTTCAATTTTTAGTATTGTGAAAAAAATTTTAGTTGGAAATGTCAAATTTTAATAAATTTATTTGAAATCAACTTCGATTCTTTTGGATTTTGTCGAGTATTTTTGGTGTAGGATGTATATTTGAGTAAATTTAGATGAAAATAACTTCAATTTTTTGGATTGTGAAAAAAAATTTTAGTTGGAAGTGCCAAATTTGAATAAATTTATTTGAAATCAACTTCGATTTTTTTTTATTTTGTTGAGTATTTTTGTTGTAGGATCTATATTTGAGTAAATTTAGATAAAAATAACTTCAATTTTTTGGATTGTGCAAAAAATTTTAGTTGGAAGTGTCAAATTTTAATAAATTTCTTCGAAACCAACTTCGATTTTTTTGGATTTTGTCGAGTATTTTTGTTGTCGGATGTATATTTGAGTAAATTTAGATGAAAATAACGACCATTTTTTGGATTGTGAAGAAAATTTTAGTTGGATGTGTCAAATTTTAATAAATTTATTTGAAACCAACATGGATTTTTTGGATTTTGTCGAGTATTTTTGGTGTAGGATGTATATTTGAGTAAATTTAGATGAAAATAACTTCAATTTCTAGGATTGTGAATAAAAATTTAGTTGGAAATGTCAAATTTTAATAAATTTATTTGAAATCAACTTCGATTTTTTTGGATATTGTTGAGTATTTTTGTTGTAGGATCTATATTTGAGTAAATTTAGATGAAAATAACTTCCATTTTTAGGATTGTGAAAAAAATTTTAGTTGGAAATGTCAAATTTTAATAAATTTATTTGAAATCAACTTCGTTTTTTTTTATTTTGTTGATTATTTTTGGTAGGATCTATATTTGAGTATATTTAGATGAAAATAACGACCATTTTTTGGATTGTGAAAAAAATTTTAGTTGGAAGTGTCAAATTTTAATAAATTTATTTGAAACCAACTTCGATTTTTTTTATTTTGTTGATTATTTTTGGTAGGATCTATATTTGAGTAAATTTAGATGAAAATAACTTCAAATTTTAGGATTATGAAAAAAATTTTAGTTGGAAGTGTCAAATTTTAATAAATTTATTTGAAATCAACTTCGATTTTTTGGATATTGTTGAGTATTTTTGTTGTAGGATCTATATTTGAGTAAATTTAGATGAAAATAACTTCAATTTTTTGGATTGTGAAAAAAATTTTAGTTGGCAGTGTCAAATTTTAATAAATTTATTTGAAACCAACTTCGATTTTTTTGGATTTAGTCGAGTATTTTTGTTGTAGGATGTATATTTGAGTAAATTTAGATGAAAATAACGACCATTTTTTGGATTGTGAAGAAAATTTTAGTTGGAAGTGTCAAATTTTAATAAATTTATTTGAAACCAACTTCGATTTTTTTGGATTTTGTCGATTATTTTTGTTGTAGGATGTATATTTGAGTAAATTTAGATGAAAATAACGAAAATTTATTGGATTGTGAAGAAAATTTTAGTTGGAAGTGTCAAATTTTAATAAATTTATTTGAAACCAACTTCGATTTTTTTGGATTTTGTCGAGTATTTTTGGTGTAGGATGTATATTTGAGTAAATTTAGATGAAAATAACTTCAATTTCTAGGATTGTGAAAAAAATTTTAGTTGGAAGTGTCAAATTTTAATAAATTTATTTGAAACCAACTTCGATTTTTTTTGATTTTGTTGAGTATTTTTTTGTAGGATCTATATTTGAGTAAATTTAGATGAATAGAACTTCAAATTTTAGGATTGTGAAAAAAATTTTAGTTAGAAGTGTCAAATTTTAATAAATTTATTTGAAATCAACTTCGATTCTTTTGGATTTTGTCGAGTATTTTTGGTGTAGGATGTATATTTGAGTAAATTTAGATGAAAATTACTTCAATTTTTTGGATTGTGAAAAAAAATTTTAGTTGGAAGTGCCAAATTTGAATAAATTTATTTGAAATCAACTTCGATTTTTTTTTATTTTGTTGAGTATTTTTGTTGTAGGATCTATATTTGAGTAAATTTAGATAAAAATAACTTCAATTTTTTGGATTGTGCAAAAAATTTTAGTTGGAAGTGTCAAATTTTAATAAATTTATTTGAAACCAACTTCGATTTTTTTGGATTTTGTCGAGTATTTTTGTTGTAGGATGTATATTTGAGTAAATTTAGATGAAAATAACGACCATTTTTTGGATTGTGAATAAAATTTTAGTTGGAAGTGTCAAATTTTAATAAATTTATTTGAAATCAACTTCGATTTTTTTGGATATTGTTGAGTATTTTTGTTGTAGGATCTATATTTGAGTAAATGTAGATGAAAATAACTTCAATATTTTGGATCGTGCAAAAAATTTTAGTTGGAAGTGTCCAATTTTAATAAATTTATTTGAAACCAACTTCGATTTTTTTGGATTTAGTCGAGTATTTTTGTTGTGGGATGTATATTTGAGTAAATTTAGATGAAAATAACGACCATTTTTTGGATTGTGAAGAAAATTTTAGTTGGAAGTGTCAAATTTTAATAAATTTATTTGAAACCAACTTCGATTTTTTTGGATTTTGTCGATTATTTTTGATGTAGGATGTATATTTGAGTAAATTTAGATGAAAATAACGAAAATTTATTGGATTGTGAAGAAAATTTTAGTTGGAAGTGTCAAATTTTAATAAATTTATTTGAAACCAACTTCGATTTTTTTGGATTTTGTCGAGTATTTTTGGTGTAGGATGTATATTTGAGTAAATTTAGATGAAAATAACTTCAATTTCTAGGATTGTGAAAAAAATTTTAGTTGGAAGTGTCAAATTTTAATAAATTTATTTGAAACCAACTTCGATTTTTTTGGATTTTGTTGAGTATTTTTTTGTAGGATCTATATTTGAGTAAATTTAGATGAAAAGAACTTCAAATTTTAGGATTGTGAAAAAAATTTTAGTTAGAAGTGTCAAATTTTAATAAATTTATTTGAAATCAACTTCGATTCTTTTGGATTTTGTCGAGTATTTTTGGTGTAGGATGTATATTTGAGTAAATTTAGATGAAAATTACTTCAATTTTTGGATTGTGAAAAAAAATTTTAGTTGGAAGTGCCAAATTTGAATAAATTTATTTGAAATCAACTTCGATTTTTTTTTATTTTGTTGAGTATTTTTGTTGTAGGATCTATATTTGAGTAAATTTAGATAAAAATAACTTCAATTTTTTGGATTGTGCAAAAAATTTTAGTTGGAAGTGTCAAATTTTAATAAATTTCTTTGAAACCAACTTCGATTTTTTTGGATTTTGTCGAGTATTTTTGTTGTAGGATGTATATTTGAGTAAATTTAGATGAAAATAACGACCATTTTTTGGATTGTGAATAAAATTTTAGTTGGAAGTGTCAAATTTTAATAAATTTATTTGAAATCAACTTCGATTTTTTTGGATATTGTTGAGTATTTTTGTTGTAGGATCTATATTTGAGTAAATTTAGATGAAAATAACTTCAATGTTTTGGATTGTGAAAAAAATTTTAGTTGGAAGTGTCAAATTTTAATAAAGTTATTTGAAATCAACTTCGATTTTTTTTGGATTTTGTTGAGTATTTTTTTGTAGGATCTATATTTGAGTAAATTTAGATGAAAATAACTTCAATTTTTAGGATTGTGAAAAATATTTTAGTTGGAAGTGCCAAATTTGAATAAATTTATTTGAAATCAACTTCGATTTTTTTTATTTTGTTGAGTACTTTTGTTGTAAGATCTATATTTGAGTAAATTTAGATAAAAATAACTTCAATTTTTTTGATTGGGCAAAAAATTTTAGTTGGAAGTGTCAAATTTTAATAAATTTATTTGAAACCAACTTCGATTTTTTTTTATTTTGTTGAGTATTTTTGTTGTAGGATCTATATTTGAGTAAATTTAGATGAAAATAACGACCATTTTTTGGATTGTGAAGAAAATTTTAGTTGGAAGTGTCAAATTTTAATAAATCTATTTGAAATCAACTTCGATTTTTTTGGATTTTGTCGAGTATTTTTGTTTTAGGATGTATATTTGAGTAAATTTAGATGAAAATAACGACCATTTTTTGGATTGTGAATAAAATTTTAGTTGGAAATGTCAAATTTTAATAAATTTATTTGAAATCAACTTCGATTTTTTTGGATATTGTTGAGTATTTTTGTTGTAGGATCTATATTTGAGTAAATTTAGATGAAAATAACTTCAATTTTTTGGATTGTGCAAACAATTTTAGTTGGAAGTGTCAAATTTTAATAAATTTCTTTGAAACCAACTTCGATTTTTTTGGATTTTGTCGAGTATTTTTGTTGTAGGATGTATATTTGAGTAAATTTAGATGAAAATAACGACCATTTTTTGGATTGTGAAGAAAATTTTAGTTGGAAGTGTCAAATTTTAATAAATTTATTTGAAACCAACTTCGATTTTTTGGATTTTGTCGAGTATTTTTGGTGTAGGATGTATATTTGAGTAAATTTAGATGAAAATAACGACCATTTTTTGGATTGTGAATAAAATTTTAGTTGGAAATGTCAAATTTTAATAAATTTATTTGAAATCAACTTCGATTTTTTTGGATATTGTTGAGTATTTTTGTTGTAGGATCTATATTTGAGTAAATTTAGATGAAAATAACTTCCATTTTTAGGATTGTGAAAAAAATTTTAGTCGGAAGTGTCAAATTTAAATAAATTTATTTGAAACCAACTTCGATTTTTTTGGATTTTGTCGAGTATTTTTGGTGTAGGATGTATATTTGAGTAAATTTAGATGAAAATAACTTCAATTTTTAGGATTGTGAAAAAAATTGTAGTTGGAAGTGTCAAATTTTAATAAACTTATTTGAAAGCAACTTCGATTTTTTTGGATTTTGTTGAGTATTTTTTGTAGGATCTATATTTGAGTAAATTTAGATGAAAATAACTTCAAATTTTAGGATTGTGAAAAAAATTTTAGTTGGAAGTGTCAAATTTTAATAAATTTATTTGATATCTACTTCGATTTTTTTGGATTTTGTTGAGTATTTTTGGTAGGATCTATATTTGAGTAAATTTAGATGAAAATAACTTCAAATTTTAGGATTGTGAAAAAAATTTTAGTTGGAAGTGTCAAATTTTAATAAATTTATTTGAAACCAACTTCGAGTTTTTTGGATTTTGTCGAGTATTTTTGTTGTAGGATGTATATTTGAGTAAATTTAGATGAAAATAACGACCATTTTTTGGATTGTGAATAAAATTTTAGTTGGAAGTGTCAAATTTTAATAAATTTATTTGAAATCAACTTCGTTTTTTTTTGATTTTGTTGATTATTTTTGGTAGGATCTATATTTGAGTAAATTTAGATGAAAATAACTTCAAATTTTAGGATTGTGAAAAAAATTTTAGTTGGAAGTGTCAAATTTTAATAAATTTATTTGAAACCAACTTCGATTTATTTGGATTTTGTCGAGTATTTTTGTTGTAGGATGTATATTTGAGTAAATTTAGATGAAAATAACGACAATTTTTTGGATTGTGAATAAAATTTTAGTTGGAAGTGTCAAATTTTAATAAATTTATTTAAATCAACTTCGATTTTTTTGGATATTGTTGAGTATTTTTGTTGTAGGATCTATATTTGAGTAAATTTAGATGAAAATAACTTCAATTTTTTGGATTGTGAAAAAAATTTTAGTCGGAAGTGTCAAATTTTAATAAATTTATTTGAAATCAACTTCGTTTTTTTCGGATTTTGTTGATTATTTTTGGTAGGATCTATATTTGAGTAAATTTAGATGAAAATAACTTCAATTTTTTGGATTGTGAAAAAAATTTTAGTTGGAAGTGTCAAATTTTAATAAATTTATTTGAAACCAACTTCGAGTTTTTTGGATTTTGTCGAGTATTTTTGTTGTAGGATGTATATTTGAGTAAATTTAGATGAAAATAACGACCATTTTTTGGATTGTGAATAAAATTTTAGTTGGAAGTGTCAAATTTTAATAAATTTATTTGAAATCAACTTCGTTTTTTTTTTATTTTGTTGATTATTTTTGGTAGGATCTATATTTGAGTACATTTAGATGAAAATAACTTCAATTTTTAGGATTGTGAAAAAAATTTTAGTTGGAAGTGTCAAATTTTAATAAATTTATTTGAAACCAACTTCGCTTTTTTTGGATGTTGTCGATTATTTTTGTTGTAGGATCTATGTTTGAGTAAATTTAGATGAAAATAACTTCAAATTTTAGGATTGTGAATAAAAATTTAGTTGGAAATGTCAAATTTTAATAAATTTATTTGATATCTACTTCGATTTTTTTGGATTTTGTTGAGTATTTTTGGTAGGATCTATATTTGAGTAAATTTAGATGAAAATAACTTCAAATTTTAGGATTGTGAAAAAAATGTTAGTTGGAAGTGTCAAATTTTAATAAATTTATTTGAAATCAACTTCGATTTTTTTGGATTTTGTCGAGTATTTTTGTTTTAGGATGTATATTTGAGTAAATTTAGATGAAAATAACGACCATTTTTTGGATTGTGAATAAAATTTTAGTTGGAAGTGTCAAATTTTAATAAATTTATTTGAAATCAACTTCGATTTTTTTGGATATTGTTGAGTATTTTTGTTGTAGGATCTATATTTGAGTAAATTTAGATGAAAATAACTTCAATTTTTTGGATTGTGAAAAAAATTTTAGTTGGAAGTGTCAAATTTTAATAAATTTATTTGATATCTACTTCGATTTTTTTGGATTTTGTTGAGTATTTTTGGTAGGATCTATATTTGAGTAAATTTAGATGAAAATAACTTCAAATTTTAGGATTGTGAAAAAAATTTTAGTTGGAAGTGTCAAATTTTAATAAATTTATTTGAAACCAACTTCGAGTTTTTTGGATTTTGTCGAGTATTTTTGTTGTAGGATGTATATTTGAGTAAATTTAGATGAAAATAACGACCATTTTTTGGATTGTGAAAAAAATTTTAGTTGGAAGTGTCAAATTTTAATAAATTTATTTGAAATCAACTTCGTTTTTTTTTTATTTTGTTGATTATTTTTGGTAGGATCTATATTTGAGTACATTTAGATGAAAATAACTTCAATTTTTAGGATTGTGAAAAAAATTTTAGTTGGAAGTGTCAAATTTTAATAAATTTATTTGAAACCAACTTCGCTTTTTTTGGATTTTGTCGATTATTTTTGTTGTAGGATCTATGTTTGAGTAAATTTAGATGAAAATAACTTCAAATTTTAGGATTGTGAATAAAAATTTAGTTGGAAATGTCAAATTTTAATAAATTTATTTGAAATCAACTTCGATTTTTTTGGATATTGTTGAGTATTTTTGTTGTAGGATCTATATTTGAGTAAATTTAGATGAAAATAACTTCAATTTTTTGGATTGTGCAAAAAATTTTAGTCGGAAGTGTCAAATTTTAATAAATTTATTTGAAACCAACTTCGATTTTTTTGGATTTTGTCCAGTATTTTTGGTGTAGGATGTATATTTGAGTAAATTTAGATGAAAATTACTTCAATTTTTTGGATTGTGAAAAAAAATTTTAGTTGGAAGTGCCAAATTTGAATAAATTTATTTGAAATCAACTTCGATTTTTTTTTATTTTGTTGAGTATTTTTGTTGTAGGATCTATATTTGAGTAAATTTAGATAAAAATAACTTCAATTTTTTGGATTGTGCAAAAAATTTTAGTTGGAAGTGTCAAATTTTAATAAATTTCTTTGAAACCAACTTCGATTTTTTTGGATTTTGTCGAGTATTTTTGTTGTAGGATGTATATTTGAGTAAATTTAGATGAAAATAACGACCATTTTTTGGATTGTGAATAAAATTTTAGTTGGAAGTGTCAAATTTTAATAAATTTATTTGAAATCAACTTCGATTTTTTTGGATATTGTTGAGTATTTTTGTTGTAGGATCTATATTTGAGTAAATTTAGATGAAAATAACTTCAATGTTTTGGATTGTGAAAAAAATTTTAGTTGGAAGTGTCAAATTTTAATAAAGTTATTTGAAATCAACTTCGTTTTTTTTGGATTTTGTTGAGTATTTTTTTGTAGGATCTATATTTGAGTAAATTTAGATGAAAATAACTTCAATTTTTAGGATTGTGAAAAATATTTTAGTTGGAAGTGCCAAATTTGAATAAATTTATTTGAAATCAACTTCGATTTTTTTTTATTTTGTTGAGTACTTTTGTTGTAGGATCTATATTTGAGTAAATTTAGATAAAAATAACTTCAATTTTTTTGATTGGGCAAAAAATTTTAGTTGGAAGTGTCAAATTTTAATAAATTTATTTGAAACCAACTTCGATTTTTTTTTATTTTGTTGAGTATTTTTGTTGTAGGATCTATATTTGAGTAAATTTAGATGAAAATAACTTCAATTTTTTGGATTGTGAAAAAAATTTTAGTCGGAAGTGTCAAATTTTAATAAATTTATTTTAAATCAACTTCGATTTTTTTGGATTTTGTCGAGTATTTTTGTTGTAGGATGTATATTTGAGTAAATTTAGATGAAAATAACGACCATTTTTTGGATTGTGAAGAAAATTTTAGTTGGAAGTGTCAAATTTTAATAAATTTATTTGAAACCAACTTCGATTTTTTGGATTTTGTCGAGTATTTTTGGTGTAGGATGTATATTTGAGTAAATTTAGATGAAAATAAGTTCAATTTTTAGGATTGTGAAAAAAATTTTAGTTGGAAGTGTCAAATTTTAATAAATTTATTTGAAACCTACTTCGATTTTTTTTTATTTTGTCGAGTATTTTTGGTGTAGGATGTATATTTGAGTAAATTTAGATGAAAATAACTTCATTTTTAGGATTTTGAAAAAAATTTTAGTTACAAGTGTCAAATTTTAATAAATTTACTTGAAACCAACTCTGATTTTTTTTTGATTTTGTCCAGTATTTTTGGTGTAGGATGTATATTTGAGTAAATTTAGATGAAAATAACTTAAATTTTTAAGATTGAGAAAAAAATTTTAGTTGGAAGTGTCAAATTTTAATAAATTTATTTGAAATCAACTTCGATTTTTTTGGATTTTGTTGAGTATTTTTTGTAGGATCTATATTTGAGTAAATTTAGATGAGAATAACTTCAATATTTAGGATTGGGAAAAATATTTATTTGGAAGTGTCAAATTTTAATAAATTTATTTGAAATCAACTTCGATTTTTTTGGATATTGTTGAGTATTTTTGTTGTAGGATCTATATTTGAGTAAATTTAGATGAAAATAACTTCAATTTTTTGGATTGTGAAAAAAATTTTAGTCGGAAGTCTCAAATTTTAATAAATTTATTTTAAATCAACTTCGATTTTTTTGGATTTTGTCGAGTATTTCTGTTGTAGTATGTATATTTGAGTAAATTTAGATGAATATAACGACCATTTTTTGGATTGTGAAGAAAAGATTAGTTGGAAGTGTCAAATTTTAATAAATTTATTTGAAACCAACTTCGATTTTTTGGATTTTGTCGAGTATTTTTGGTGTAGGATGTATATTTGAGTAAATTTAGATGAAAATAAGTTCAATTTTTAGGATTGTGAAAAAAATTTTAGTTGGAAGTGTCAAATTTTAATAAATTTATTTGAAATCAACTTCGATTCTTTTGGATTTTGTCGAGTATTTTTGGTGTAGGATGTATATTTGAGTAAATTTAGATGAAAATAACGACCATTTTTTGGATTGTGAATAAAATTTTAGTTGGAAATGTCAAATTTTAATAAATTTATTTGAAATCAACTTCGATTTTTTTGGATATTGTTGAGTATTTTTGTTGTAGGATCTATATTTGAGTAAATTTAGATGAAAATAACTTCAATTTTTTGGATTGTGCAAAAAATTTTAGTTGGAAGTGTCAAATTTTAATAAATTTATTTGAAACCAACTTCGATTTTTTTGGATTTTGTCGAGTATTTTTGTTGTAGGATGTATATTTGAGTAAATTTAGATGAAAATAACGACCATTTTTTGGATTGTGAAGAAAATTTTAGTTGGAAGTGTCAAATTTTAATAAATTTATTTGAAATCAACTTCGATTTTTTTGGATTTTGTCGAGTATTTTTGTTTTAGGATGTATATTTGAGTAAATTTAGATGAAAATAACGACCATTTTTTGGATTGTGAATAAAATTTTAGTTACAAGTGTCAAATTTTAATAAATTTACTTGAAACCAACTCTGATTTTTTTTGGATTTTGTCCAGTATTTTTGGTGTAGGATGTATATTTGAGTAAATTTAGATGAAAATAACTTAAATTTTTAAGATTGAGAAAAAAATTTTAGTTGGAAGTGTCAAATTTTAATAAATTTATTTGAAATCAACTTCGATTTTTTTGGATTTTTTTGAGTATTTTTTGTAGGATCTATATTTGAGTAAATTTAGATGAGAATAACTTCAATATTTAGGATTGTGAAAAATATTTATTTGGAAGTGTCAAATTTTAATAAATTTATTTGAAATCAACTTCGATTTTTTTGGATATTGTTGAGTATTTTTGTTGTAGGATCTATATTTGAGTAAATTTAGATGAAAATAACTTCATTTTTAGGATTTTGAAAAAAATTTTAGTTACAAGTGTCAAATTTTAATAAATTTATTTGAAACCAACTCTGATTTTTTTTGGATTTTGTCCAGTATTTTTGGTGTAGGATGTATATTTGAGTAAATTTAGATGAAAATAATTTAAATTTTTAAGATTGAGAAAAAAATTTTAGTTGGAAGTGTCAAATTTTAATAAATTTATTTGAAATCAACTTCGATTTTTTTGGATTTTGTTGAGTATTTTTTGTAGGATCTATATTTGAGTAAATTTAGATGAGAATAACTTCAATATTTAGGATTGTGAAAAATATTTTAGTTGGAAGTGTCAAATTTTAATAAATTTATTTGAAACAAACTTCGATTTTTTTGGATTTTGTCGAGTATTTTTGTTGTAGGATGTATATTTGAGTAAATTTAGATGAAAATAACGACCATTTTTGGATTGTGAAGAAAATTTTAGTTGGAAGTGTCAAATTTTAATAAATTTATTTGAAATCAACTTCGATTTTTTTGGATTTTGTCGAGTATTTTTGTTTTAGGATGTATATTTGAGTAAATTTAGATGAAAATAACGACCATTTTTTGGATTGTGAATAAAATTTTAGTTGGAAGTGTCAAATTTTAATAAATTTATTTGAAATCAACTTCGATTTTTTTGGATATTGTTGAGTATTTTTGTTGTAGGATCTATATTTGAGTAAATTTAGATGAAAATAACTTCAACTTTTTGGATTGTGAAAAAAATTTTAGTTGGAAGTGTCAAATTTTAATAAATTTATTTGATATCTACTTCGATTTTTTTGGATTTTGTTGAGTATTTTTGGTAGGATCTATATTTGAGTAAATTTAGATGAAAATAACTTCAAATTTTAGGATTGTGAAAAAAATTTTAGTTGGAAGTGTCAAATTTTAATAAATTTATTTGAAACCAACTTCGAGTTTTTTGGATTTTGTCGAGTATTTTTGTTGTAGGATGTATATTTGAGTAAATTTAGATGAAAATAACGACCATTTTTTGGATTGTGAATAAAATTTTAGTTGGAAGTGTCAAATTTTAATAAATTTATTTGAAATCAACTTCGTTTTTTTTTGATTTTGTTGATTATTTTTGGTAGGATCTATATTTGAGTACATTTAGATGAAAATAACTTCAATTTTTAGGATTGTGAAAAAAATTTTAGTTGGAAGTGTCAAATTTTAATAAATTTATTTGAAACCAACTTCGCTTTTTTTGGATTTTGTCGATTATTTTTGTTGTAGGATCTATGTTTGAGTAAATTTAGATGAAAATAACTTCAAATTTTAGGATTGTGAATAAAAATTTAGTTGGAAATGTCAAATTTTAATAAATTTATTTGAAATCAACATCGATTTTTTTGGATATTGTTGAGTATTTTTGTTGTAGGATCTATATTTGAGTAAATTTAGATGAAAATAACTTCAATTTTTTGGATTGTGCAAAAAATTTTAGTCGGAAGTGTCAAATCTTAATAAATTTATTTGAAACCAACTTCGATTTTTTTGGATTTTGTCCAGTATTTTTGGTGTAGGATGTATATTTGAGTAAATTTAGATGAAAATAACTTCAATTTTTAGGATTGTGAAAAAAATTGTAGTTGGAAGTGTCAAATTTTAATAAACTTATTTGAAAGCAACTTCGATTTTTTTGGATTTTGTTGAGTATTTTTTGTAGGATCTATATTTGAGTAAATTTAGATGAAAATAACTTCAAATTTTAGGATTGTGAAAAAAATTTTAGTTGGAAGTGTCAAATTTTAATAAATTTATTTGAAACCAACTTCGAGTTTTTTGGATTTTGTCGAGTATTTTTGGTGTAGGATGTATATTTGAGTAAATTTAGATGAAAATAACTTCAATTTCTAGGATTGTGAAAAAAATTTTAGTTGGAAGTGTCAAATTTTAATAAATTTATTTGAAACCAACTTCGATTTTTTTGGATTTTGTTGAGTATTTTTTTGTAGGATCTATATTTGAGTAAATTTAGATGAAAATAACTTCAATTTTTTGGATTGTGCAAAAAATTTTAGTCGGAAGTGTCAAATTTTAATAAATTTATTTGAAACCAACTTCGATTTTTTTGGATTTTGTCCAGTATTTTTGGTGTAGGATGTATATTTGAGTAAATTTAGATGAAAATAACTTCAATTTTTAGGATTGTGAAAAAAATTGTAGTTGGAAGTGTCAAATTTTAATAAACTTATTTGAAAGCAACTTCGATTTTTTTGGATTTTGTTGAGTATTTTTTGTAGGATCTATATTTGAGTAAATTTTGATGAAAATAACTTCAATTTCTAGGATTGTGAAAAAAATTTTAGTTGGAAGTGTCAAATTTTAATAAATTTATTTGAAACCAACTTCGATTTTTTTGGATTTTGTCGATTATTTTTGTTGTAGGATGTATATTTGTGTAAATTTAGATGAAAATAACGAAAATTTATTGGATTGTGAAGAAAAGTTTAGTTGGAAGTGTCAAATTTTAATAAATTTATTTGAAACCAACTTCGATTTTTTTGGATTTTGTCGAGTATTTTTGGTGTAGGATGTATATTTGAGTAAATTTAGATGAAAATAACTTCAATTTCTAGGATTGTGAAAAAAATTTTAGTTGGAAGTGTCAAATTTTAATAAATTTATTTGAAACCAACTTCGATTTTTTTGGATTTTGTTGAGTATTTTTTTGTAGGATCTATATTTGAGTAAATTTAGATGAAAATAACTTCAAATTTTAGGATTGTGAAAAATATTTTAGTTGGATGTGCCAAATTTGAATAAATTTATTTGAAATCAACTTCGATTTTTTTTTATTTTGTTGAGTACTTTTGTTGTAGGATCTATATTTGAGTAAATTTAGATAAAAATAACTTCAATTTTTTGGATTGGGCAAAAAATTTTAGTTGGAAGTGTCAAATTTTAATAAATTTATTTGAAACCAACTTCGATTTTTTTTTATTTTGTCGTGTATTTTTGTTGTAGGATGTATATTTGAGTAAATTTAGATGAAAATAACGACCATTTTTTGGATTGTGAAGAAAATTTTAGTTGGAAGTGTCAAATTTCAATAAATTTATTTGAAACCAACTTCGATTTTTTTAGATTTTGTGGAGTATTTTTGGTGTAGGATGTATATTTGAGTAAATTTAGATGAAAATAACTTCAATTTCTAGGATTGTGAAAAAAATTTTAGTTGGAAGTGTCAAATTTTAATAAATTTATTTGAAACCAACTTCGATTTTTTTGGATTTTGTCGATTATTTTTGTTGTAGGATGTATATTTGTGTAAATTTAGATGAAAATAACGAAAATTTATTGGATTGTGAAGAAAAGTTTAGTTGGAAGTGTCAAATTTTAATAAATTTATTTGAAACCAACTTCGATTTTTTTTTATTTTGTTGAGTACTTTTGTTGTAGGATCTATATTTGAGTAAATTTAGATAAAAATAACTTCAATTTTTTGGATTGGGCAAAAAATTTTAGTTGGAAGTGTCAAATTTTAATAAATTTATTTGAAACCAACTTCGATTTTTTTGGATTTTGTCGAGTATTTTTGTTGTAGGATGTATATTTGAGTAAATTTAGATGAAAATAACGACAATTTTTTGGATTGTGAAGAAAATTTTACCTGGAAGTGTCAAATTTTAATAAATTTATTTGAAATCAACTTCGATTTTTTTGGATATTGTTGAGTATTTTTGTTGTAGGATCTATATTTGAGTAAATTTAGATGAAAATAACTTCAATTTTTTGGATCGTGCAAAAAATTTTAGTTGGAAGTGTCAAATTTTAATAAATTTATTTGAAACCAACTTCGATTTTTTTGGATTTAGTCGAGTATTTTTGTTGTAGGATGTATATTTGAGTAAATTTAGATGAAAATAACGACCATTTTTTGGATTGTGAAGAAAATTTTAGTTGGAAGTGTCAAATTTTAATAAATTTATTTGAAACCAACTTCGATTTTTTTGGATTTTGTCGATTATTTTTGTTGTAGGATGTATATTTGAGTAAATTTAGATGAAAATAACGAAAATTTATTGGATTGTGAAGAAAATTTTAGTTGGAAGTGTCAAATTTTAATAAATTTATTTGAAACCAACTTCGATTTTTTTGGATTTTGTCGAGTATTTTTGGTGTAGGATGTATATTTGAGTAAATTTAGATGAAAATAACTTCAATTTCTAGGATTGTGAAAAAAATTTTAGTTGGAAGTGTCAAATTTTAATAAATTTATTTGAAACCAACTTCGATTTTTTTGGATTTTGTTGAGTATTTTTTTGTAGGATCTATATTTGAGTAAATTTAGATGAAAAGAACTTCAAATTTTAGGATTGTGAAAAAAATTTTAGTTAGAAGTGTCAAATTTTAATAAATTTATATGAAATCAACTTCGATTCTTTTGGATTTTGTCGAGTATTTTTGGTGTAGGATGTATATTTGAGTAAATTTAGATGAAAATTACTTCAATTTTTTGGATTGTGAAAAAAAATTTTAGTTGGAAGTGCCAAATTTGAATAAATTTATTTGAAATCAACTTCGATTTTTTTTTATTTTGTTGAGTATTTTTGTTGTAGGATCTACATTTGAGTAAATTTAGATAAAAATAACTTCAATTTTTTGGATTGTGCAAAAAATTTTAGTTGGAAGTGTCAAATTTTAATAAATTTCTTTGAAACCAACTTCGATTTTTTTGGATTTTGTCGAGTATTTTTGTTGTAGGATGTATATTTGAGTAAATTTAGATGAAAATAACGACCATTTTTTGGATTGTGAATAAAATTTTAGTTGGAAGTGTCAAATTTTAATAAATTTATTTGAAATCAACTTCGTTTTTTTTGGATTTTGTTGAGTATTTTTTTGTAGGATCTATATTTGAGTAAATTTAGATGAAAATAACTTCAATTTTTAGGATTGTGAAAAATATTTTAGTTGGAAGTGCCAAATTTGAATAAATTTATTTGAAATCAACTTCGATTTTTTTTTATTTTGTTGAGTACTTTTGTTGTAGGATCTATATTTGAGTAAATTTAGATAAAAATAACTTCAATTTTTTTGATTGGGCAAAAAATTTTAGTTGGAAGTGTCAAATTTTAATAAATTTATTTGAAACCAACTTCGATTTTTTTTTATTTTGTTGAGTATTTTTGTTGTAGGATCTATATTTGAGTAAATTTAGATGAAAATAACTTCAATTTTTTGGATTGTGAAAAAAATTTTAGTCGGAAGTGTCAAATTTTAATAAATTTATTTTAAATCAACTTCGATTTTTTTGGATTTTGTCGAGTATTTTTGTTGTAGGATGTATATTTGAGTAAATTTAGATGAAAATAACGACCATTTTTTGGATTGTGAATAAAATTTTAGTTGGAAGTGTCAAATTTTAATAAATTTATTTGAAATCAACTTCGTTTTTTTTTGATTTTGTTGATTATTTTTGGTAGGATCTATATTTGAGTAAATTTAGATGAAAATAACTTCAAATTTTAGGATTGTGAAAAAAATTTTAGTTGGAAGTGTCAAATTTTAATAAATTTATTTGAAATCAACTTCGTTTTTTTTGGATTTTGTTGAGTATTTTTTTGTAGGATCTATATTTGAGTAAATTTAGATGAAAATAACTTCAATTTTTAGGATTGTGAAAAATATTTTAGTTGGAAGTGCCAAATTTGAATAAATTTATTTGAAATCAACTTCGATTTTTTTTTATTTTGTTGAGTACTTTTGTTGTAGGATCTATATTTGAGTAAATTTAGATAAAAATAACTTCAATTTTTTTGATTGGGCAAAAAATTTTAGTTGGAAGTGTCAAATTTTAATAAATTTATTTGAAACCAACTTCGATTTTTTTTTATTTTGTTGAGTATTTTTGTTGTAGGATCTATATTTGAGTAAATTTAGATGAAAATAACTTCAATTTTTTGGATTGTGAAAAAAATTTTAGTCGGAAGTGTCAAATTTTAATAAATTTATTTTAAATCAACTTCGATTTTTTTGGATTTTGTCGAGTATTTTTGTTGTAGGATGTATATTTGAGTAAATTTAGATGAAAATAACGACCATTTTTTGGATTGTGAATAAAATTTTAGTTGGAAGTGTCAAATTTTAATAAATTTATTTGAAATCAACTTCGTTTTTTTTTTATTTTGTTGATTATTTTTGGTAGGATCTATATTTGAGTAAATTTAGATGAAAATAACTTCAAATTTTAGGATTGTGAAAAAAATTTTAGTTGGAAGTGTCAAATTTTAATAAATTTATTTGAAACCAACTTCGATTTATTTGGATTTTGTCGAGTATTTTTGTTGTAGGATGTATATTTGAGTAAATTTAGATGAAAATAACGACAATTTTTTGGATTGTGAATAAAATTTTAGTTGGAAGTGTCAAATTTTAATAAATTTATTTAAATCAACTTCGATTTTTTTGGATATTGTTGAGTATTTTTGTTGTAGGATCTATATTTGAGTAAATTTAGATGAAAATAACTTCAATTTTTTGGATTGTGAAAAAAATTTTAGTCGGAAGTGTCAAATTTTAATAAATTTATTTGAAATCAACTTCGTTTTTTTCGGATTTTGTTGATTATTTTTGGTAGGATCTATATTTGAGTAAATTTAGATGAAAATAACTTCAATTTTTTGGATTGTGAAAAAAATTTTAGTTGGAAGTGTCAAATTTTAATAAATTTATTTGATATCTACTTCGATTTTTTTGGATTTTGTTGAGTATTTTTGGTAGGATCTATATTTGAGTAAATTTAGATGAAAATAACTTCAAATTTTAGGATTGTGAAAAAAATGTTAGTTGGAAGTGTCAAATTTTAATAAATTTATTTGAAACCAACTTCGAGTTTTTTGGATTTTGTCGAGTATTTTTGTTGTAGGATGTATATTTGAGTAAATTTAGATGAAAATAACGACCATTTTTTGGATTGTGAATAAAATTTTAGTTGGAAGTGTCAAATTTTAATAAATTTATTTGAAATCAACTTCGTTTTTTTTTTATTTTGTTGATTATTTTTGGTAGGATCTATATTTGAGTACATTTAGATGAAAATAACTTCAATTTTTAGGATTGTGAAAAAAATTTTAGTTGGAAGTGTCAAATTTTAATAAATTTATTTGAAACCAACTTCGCTTTTTTTGGATTTTGTCGATTATTTTTGTTGTAGGATCTATGTTTGAGTAAATTTAGATGAAAATAACTTCAAATTTTAGGATTGCGAATAAAAATTTAGTTGGAAATGTCAAATTTTAATAAATTTATTTGATATCTACTTCGATTTTTTTGGATTTTGTTGAGTATTTTTGGTAGGATCTATATTTGAGTAAATTTAGATGAAAATAACTTCAAATTTTAGGATTGTGAAAAAAATGTTAGTTGGAAGTGTCAAATTTTAATAAATTTATTTGAAATCAACTTCGATTTTTTTGGATTTTGTCGAGTATTTTTGTTTTAGGATGTATATTTGAGTAAATTTAGAAGAAAATAACGACCATTTTTTGGATTGTGAATAAAATTTTAGTTGGAAGTGTCAAATTTTAATAAATTTATTTGAAATCAACTTCGATTTTTTTGGATATTGTTGAGTATTTTTGTTGTAGGATCTATATTTGAGTAAATTTAGATGAAAATAACTTCAATTTTTTGGATTGTGAAAAAAATTTTAGTTGGAAGTGTCAAATTTTAATAAATTTATTTGATATCTACTTCGATTTTTTTGGATTTTGTTGAGTATTTTTGGTAGGATCTATATTTGAGTAAATTTAGATGAAAATAACTTCAAATTTTAGGATTGTGAAAAAAATTTTAGTTGGAAGTGTCAAATTTTAATAAATTTATTTGAAACCAACTTCGAGTTTTTTGGATTTTGTCGAGTATTTTTGTTGTAGGATGTATATTTGAGTAAATTTAGATGAAAATAACGACCATTTTTTGGATTGTGAAAAAAATTTTAGTTGGAAGTGTCAAATTTTAATAAATTTATTTGAAATCAACTTCGTTTTTTTTTTATTTTGTTGATTATTTTTGGTAGGATCTATATTTGAGTACATTTAGATGAAAATAACTTCAATTTTTAGGATTGTGAAAAAAATTTTAGTTGGAAGTGTCAAATTTTAATAAATTTATTTGAAACCAACTTCGCTTTTTTTGGATTTTGTCGATTATTTTTGTTGTAGGATCTATGTTTGAGTAAATTTAGATGAAAATAACTTCAAATTTTAGGATTGTGAATAAAAATTTAGTTGGAAATGTCAAATTTTAATAAATTTATTTGAAATCAACTTCGATTTTTTTGGATATTGTTGAGTATTTTTGTTGTAGGATCTATATTTGAGTAAATTTAGATGAAAATAACTTCAATTTTTTGGATTGTGCAAAAAATTTTAGTCGGAAGTGTCAAATTTTAATAAATTTATTTGAAACCAACTTCGATTTTTTTGGATTTTGTCCAGTATTTTTGGTGTAGGATGTATATTTGAGTAAATTTAGATGAAAATTACTTCAATTTTTTGGATTGTGAAAAAAAATTTTAGTTGGAAGTGCCAAATTTGAATAAATTTATTTGAAATCAACTTCGATTTTTTTTTATTTTGTTGAGTATTTTTGTTGTAGGATCTATATTTGAGTAAATTTAGATAAAAATAACTTCAATTTTTTGGATTGTGCAAAAAATTTTAGTTGGAAGTGTCAAATTTTAATAAATTTCTTTGAAACCAACTTCGATTTTTTTGGATTTTGTCGAGTATTTTTGTTGTAGGATGTATATTTGAGTAAATTTAGATGAAAATAACGACCATTTTTTGGATTGTGAATAAAATTTTAGTTGGAAGTGTCAAATTTTAATAAATTTATTTGAAATCAACTTCGATTTTTTTGGATATTGTTGAGTATTTTTGTTGTAGGATCTATATTTGAGTAAATTTAGATGAAAATAACTTCAATGTTTTGGATTGTGAAAAAAATTTTAGTTGGAAGTGTCAAATTTTAATAAAGTTATTTGAAATCAACTTCGTTTTTTTGGATTTTGTTGAGTATTTTTTTGTAGGATCTATATTTGAGTAAATTTAGATGAAAATAACTTCAATTTTTAGGATTGTGAAAAATATTTTAGTTGGAAGTGCCAAATTTGAATAAATTTATTTGAAATCAACTTCGATTTTTTTTTATTTTGTTGAGTACTTTTGTTGTAGGATCTATATTTGAGTAAATTTAGATAAAAATAACTTCAATTTTTTTGATTGGGCAAAAAATTTTAGTTGGAAGTGTCAAATTTTAATAAATTTATTTGAAACCAACTCCGATTTTTTTTTATTTTGTTGAGTATTTTTGTTGTAGGATCTATATTTGAGTAAATTTAGATGAAAATAACTCCAATTTTTTGGATTGTGAAAAAAATTTTAGTCGGAAGTGTCAAATTTTAATAAATTTATTTTAAATCAACTTCGATTTTTTTGGATTTTGTCGAGTATTTTTGTTGTAGGATGTATATTTGAGTAAATTTAGATGAAAATAACGACCATTTTTTGGATTGTGAAGAAAATTTTAGTTGGAAGTGTCAAATTTTAATAAATTTATTTGAAACCAACTTCGATTTTTTGGATTTTGTCGAGTATTTTTGGTGTAGGATGTATATTTGAGTAAATTTAGATGAAAATAAGTTCAATTTTTAGGATTGTGAAAAAAATTTTAGTTGGAAGTGTCAAATTTTAATAAATTTATTTGAAACCTACTTCGATTTTTTTTTATTTTGTCGAGTATTTTTGGTGTAGGATGTATATTTGAGTAAATTTAGATGAAAATAACTTCATTTTTAGGATTTTGAAAAAAATTTTAGTTACAAGTGTCAAATTTTAATAAATTTACTTGAAACCAACTCTGATTTTTTTTGGATTTTGTCCAGTATTTTTGGTGTAGGATGTATATTTGAGTAAATTTAGATGAAAATAACTTAAATTTTTAAGATTGAGAAAAAAATTTTAGTTGGAAGTGTCAAATTTTAATAAATTTATTTGAAATCAACTTCGATTTTTTTGGATTTTGTTGAGTATTTTTTGTAGGATCTATATTTGAGTAAATTTAGATGAGAATAACTTCAATATTTAGGATTGGGAAAAATATTTATTTGGAAGTGTCAAATTTTAATAAATTTATTTGAAATCAACTTCGATTTTTTTGGATATTGTTGAGTATTTTTGTTGTAGGATCTATATTTGAGTAAATTTAGATGAAAATAACTTCAATTTTTTGGATTGTGAAAAAAATTTTAGTCGGAAGTCTCAAATTTTAATAAATTTATTTTAAATCAACTTCGATTTTTTTGGATTTTGTCGAGTATTTTTGTTGTAGTATGTATATTTGAGTAAATTTAGATGAATATAACGACCATTTTTTGGATTGTGAAGAAAAGATTAGTTGGAAGTGTCAAATTTTAATAAATTTATTTGAAACCAACTTCGATTTTTTGGATTTTGTCGAGTATTTTTGGTGTAGGATGTATATTTGAGTAAATTTAGATGAAAATAAGTTCAATTTTTAGGATTGTGAAAAAAATTTTAGTTGGAAGTGTCAAATTTTAATAAATTTATTTGAAATCAACTTCGATTCTTTTGGATTTTGTCGAGTATTTTTGGTGTAGGATGTATATTTGAGTAAATTTAGATGAAAATAACGACCATTTTTTGGATTGTGAATAAAATTTTAGTTGGAAATGTCAAATTTTAATAAATTTATTTGAAATCAACTTCGATTTTTTTGGATATTGTTGAGTATTTTTGTTGTAGGATCTATATTTGAGTAAATTTAGATGAAAATAACTTCAATTTTTTGGATTGTGCAAAAAATTTTAGTTGGAAGTGTCAAATTTTAATAAATTTATTTGAAACCAACTTCGATTTTTTTGGATTTTGTCGAGTATTTTTGTTGTAGGATGTATATTTGAGTAAATTTAGATGAAAATAACGACCATTTTTTGGATTGTGAAGAAAATTTTAGTTGGAAGTGTCAAATTTTAATAAATTTATTTGAAATCAACTTCGATTTTTTTGGATTTTGTCGAGTATTTTTGTTTTAGGATGTATATTTGAGTAAATTTAGATGAAAATAACGACCATTTTTTGGATTGTGAATAAAATTTTAGTTACAAGTGTCAAATTTTAATAAATTTACTTGAAACCAACTCTGATTTTTTTTGGATTTTGTCCAGTATTTTTGGTGTAGGATGTATATTTGAGTAAATTTAGATGAAAATAACTTAAATTTTTAAGATTGAGAAAAAAATTTTAGTTGGAAGTGTCAAATTTTAATAAATTTATTTGAAATCAACTTCGATTTTTTTGGATTTTTTTGAGTATTTTTTGTAGGATCTATATTTGAGTAAATTTAGATGAGAATAACTTCAATATTTAGGATTGTGAAAAATATTTATTTGGAAGTGTCAAATTTTAATAAATTTATTTGAAATCAACTTCGATTTTTTTGGATATTGTTGAGTATTTTTGTTGTAGGATCTATATTTGAGTAAATTTAGATGAAAATAACTTCATTTTTAGGATTTTGAAAAAAATTTTAGTTACAAGTGTCAAATTTTAATAAATTTATTTGAAACCAACTCTGATTTTTTTTGGATTTTGTCCAGTATTTTTGGTGTAGGATGTATATTTGAGTAAATTTATATGAAAATAATTTAAATTTTTAAGATTGAGAAAAAAATTTTAGTTGGAAGTGTCAAATTTTAATAAATTTATTTGAAATCAACTTCGATTTTTTTGGATTTTGTTGAGTATTTTTTGTAGGATCTATATTTGAGTAAATTTAGATGAGAATAACTTCAATATTTAGGATTGTGAAAAATATTTTAGTTGGAAGTGTCAAATTTTAATAAATTTATTTGAAACAAACTTCGATTTTTTTGGATTTTGTCGAGTATTTTTGTTGTAGGATGTATATTTGAGTAAATTTAGATGAAAATAACGACCATTTTTGGATTGTGAAGAAAATTTTAGTTGGAAGTGTCAAATTTTAATAAATTTATTTGAAATCAACTTCGATTTTTTTGGATTTTGTCGAGTATTTTTGTTTTAGGATGTATATTTGAGTAAATTTAGATGAAAATAACGACCATTTTTTGGATTGTGAATAAAATTTTAGTTGGAAGTGTCAAATTTTAATAAATTTATTTGAAATCAACTTCGATTTTTTTGGATATTGTTGAGTATTTTTGTTGTAGGATCTATATTTGAGTAAATTTAGATGAAAATAACTTCAATTTTTTGGATTGTGAAAAAAATTTTAGTTGGAAGTGTCAAATTTTAATAAATTTATTTGATATCTACTTCGATTTTTTTGGATTTTGTTGAGTATTTTTGGTAGGATCTATATTTGAGTAAATTTAGATGAAAATAACTTCAAATTTTAGGATTGTGAAAAAAATTTTAGTTGGAAGTGTCAAATTTTAATAAATTTATTTGAAACCAACTTCGAGTTTTTTGGATTTTGTCGAGTATTTTTGTTGTAGGATGTATATTTGAGTAAATTTAGATGAAAATAACGACCATTTTTTGGATTGTGAATAAAATTTTAGTTGGAAGTGTCAAATTTTAATAAATTTATTTGAAATCAACTTCGTTTTTTTTTTATTTTGTTGATTATTTTTGGTAGGATCTATATTTGAGTACATTTAGATGAAAATAACTTCAATTTTTAGGATTGTGAAAAAAATTTTAGTTGGAAGTGTCAAATTTTAATAAATTTATTTGAAACCAACTTCGCTTTTTTTGGATTTTGTCGATTATTTTTGTTGTAGGATCTATGTTTGAGTAAATTTAGATGAAAATAACTTCAAATTTTAGGATTGTGAATAAAAATTTAGTTGGAAATGTCAAATTTTAATAAATTTATTTGAAATCAACTTCGATTTTTTTGGATATTGTTGAGTATTTTTGTTGTAGGATCTATATTTGAGTAAATTTAGATGAAAATAACTTCAATTTTTTGGATTGTGCAAAAAATTTTAGTCGGAAGTGTCAAATTTTAATAAATTTATTTGAAACCAACTTCGATTTTTTTGGATTTTGTCCAGTATTTTTGGTGTAGGATGTATATTTGAGTAAATTTAGATGAAAATAACTTCAATTTTTAGGATTGTGAAAAAAATTGTAGTTGGAAGTGTCAAATTTTAATAAACTTATTTGAAAGCAACTTCGATTTTTTTGGATTTTGTTGAGTATTTTTTGTAGGATCTATATTTGAGTAAATTTAGATGAAAATAACTTCAAATTTTAGGATTGTGAAAAAAATTTTAGTTGGAAGTGTCAAATTTTAATAAATTTATTTGAAACCAACTTCGAGTTTTTTGGATTTTGTCGATTATTTTTGTTGTAGGATCTATGTTTGAGTAAATTTAGATGAAAATAACTTCAAATTTTAGGATTGTGAATAAAAATTTAGTTGGAAATGTCAAATTTTAATAAATTTATTTGAAATCAACTTCGATTTTTTTGGATATTGTTGAGTATTTTTGTTGTAGGATCTATATTTGAGTAAATTTAGATGAAAATAACTTCAATTTTTTGGATTGTGCAAAAAATTTTAGTCGGAAGTGTCAAATTTTAATAAATTTATTTGAAACCAACTTCGATTTTTTTGGATTTTGTCCAGTATTTTTGGTGTAGGATGTATATTTGAGTAAATTTAGATGAAAATTACTTCAATTTTTTGGATTGTGAAAAAAAATTTTAGTTGGAAGTGCCAAATTTGAATAAATTTATTTGAAATCAACTTCGATTTTTTTTTATTTTGTTGAGTATTTTTGTTGTAGGATCTATATTTGAGTAAATTTAGATAAAAATAACTTCAATTTTTTGGATTGTGCAAAAAATTTTAGTTGGAAGTGTCAAATTTTAATAAATTTCTTTGAAACCAACTTCGATTTTTTTGGATTTTGTCGAGTATTTTTGTTGTAGGATGTATATTTGAGTAAATTTAGATGAAAATAACGACCATTTTTTGGATTGTGAATAAAATTTTAGTTGGAAGTGTCAAATTTTAATAAATTTATTTGAAATCAACTTCGATTTTTTTGGATATTGTTGAGTATTTTTGTTGTAGGATCTATATTTGAGTAAATTTAGATGAAAATAACTTCAATGTTTTGGATTGTGAAAAAAATTTTAGTTGGAAGTGTCAAATTTTAATAAAGTTATTTGAAATCAACTTCGTTTTTTTTGGATTTTGTTGAGTATTTTTTTGTAGGATCTATATTTGAGTAAATTTAGATGAAAATAACTTCAATTTTTAGGATTGTGAAAAATATTTTAGTTGGAAGTGCCAAATTTGAATAAATTTATTTGAAATCAACTTCGATTTTTTTTTATTTTGTTGAGTACTTTTGTTGTAGGATCTATATTTGAGTAAATTTAGATAAAAATAACTTCAATTTTTTTGATTGGGCAAAAAATTTTAGTTGGAAGTGTCAAATTTTAATAAATTTATTTGAAACCAACTTCGATTTTTTTTTATTTTGTTGAGTATTTTTGTTGTAGGATCTATATTTGAGTAAATTTAGATGAAATTAACTTCAATTTTTTGGATTGTGAAAAAAATTTTAGTCGGAAGTGTCAAATTTTAATAAATTTATTTTAAATCAACTTCGATTTTTTTGGATTTTGTCGAGTATTTTTGTTGTAGGATGTATATTTGAGTAAATTTAGATGAAAATAACCACCATTTTTTGGATTGTGAAGAAAATTTTAGTTGGAAGTGTCAAATTTTAATAAATTTATTTGAAACCAACTTCGATTTTTTGGATTTTGTCGAGTATTTTTGGTGTAGGATGTATATTTGAGTAAATTTAGATGAAAATAAGTTCAATTTTTAGGATTGTGAAAAAAATTTTAGTTGGAAGTGTCAAATTTTAATAAATTTATTTGAAACCTACTTCGATTTTTTTTTATTTTGTCGAGTATTTTTGGTGTAGGATGTATATTTGAGTAAATTTAGATGAAAATAACTTCATTTTTAGGATTTTGAAAAAAATTTTAGTTACAAGTGTCAAATTTTAATAAATTTACTTGAAACCAACTCTGATTTTTTTTGGATTTTGTCCAGTATTTTTGGTGTAGGATGTATATTTGAGTAAATTTAGATGAAAATAACTTAAATTTTTAAGATTGAGAAAAAAATTTTAGTTGGAAGTGTCAAATTTTAATAAATTTATTTGAAATCAACTTCGATTTTTTTGGATTTTGTTGAGTATTTTTTGTAGGATCTATATTTGAGTAAATTTAGATGAGAATAACTTCAATATTTAGGATTGGGAAAAATATTTATTTGGAAGTGTCGAATTTTAATAAATTTATTTGAAATCAACTTCGATTTTTTTGGATATTGTTGAGTATTTTTGTTGTAGGATCTATATTTGAGTAAATTTAGATGAAAATAACTTCAATTTTTTGGATTGTGAAAAAAATTTTAGTCGGAAGTCTCAAATTTTAATAAATTTATTTTAAATCAACTTCGATTTTTTTGGATTTTGTCGAGTATTTTTGTTGTAGTATGTATATTTGAGTAAATTTAGATGAATATAACGACCATTTTTTGGATTGTGAAGAAAAGATTAGTTGGAAGTGTCAAATTTTAATAAATTTATTTGAAACCAACTTCGATTTTTTGGATTTTGTCGAGTATTTTTGGTGTAGGATGTATATTTGAGTAAATTTAGATGAAAATAAGTTCAATTTTTAGGATTGTGAAAAAAATTTTAGTTGGAAGTGTCAAATTTTAATAAATTTATTTGAAATCAACTTCGATTCTTTTGGATTTTGTCGAGTATTTTTGGTGTAGGATGTATATTTGAGTAAATTTAGATGAAAATAACGACCATTTTTTGGATTGTGAATAAAATTTTAGTTGGAAATGTCAAATTTTAATAAATTTATTTGAAATCAACTTCGATTTTTTTGGATATTGTTGAGTATTTTTGTTGTAGGATCTATATTTGAGTAAATTTAGATGAAAATAACTTCAATTTTTTGGATTGTGCAAAAAATTTTAGTTGGAAGTGTCAAATTTTAATAAATTTATTTGAAACCAACTTCGATTTTTTTGGATTTTGTCGAGTATTTTTGTTGTAGGATGTATATTTGAGTAAATTTAGATGAAAATAACGACCATTTTTTGGATTGTGAAGAAAATTTTAGTTGGAAGTGTCAAATTTTAATAAATTTATTTGAAATCAACTTCGATTTTTTTGGATTTTGTCGAGTATTTTTGTTTTAGGATGTATATTTGAGTAAATTTAGATGAAAATAACGACCATTTTTTGGATTGTGAATAAAATTTTAGTTACAAGTGTCAAATTTTAATAAATTTACTTGAAACCAACTCTGATTTTTTTTGGATTTTGTCCAGTATTTTTGGTGTAGGATGTATATTTGAGTAAATTTAGATGAAAATAACTTAAATTTTTAAGATTGAGAAAAAAATTTTAGTTGGAAGTGTCAAATTTTAATAAATTTATTTGAAATCAACTTCGATTTTTTTGGATTTTTTTGAGTATTTTTTGTAGGATCTATATTTGAGTAAATTTAGATGAGAATAACTTCAATATTTAGGATTGTGAAAAATATTTATTTGGAAGTGTCAAATTTTAATAAATTTATTTGAAATCAACTTCGATTTTTTTGGATATTGTTGAGTATTTTTGTTGTAGGATCTATATTTGAGTAAATTTAGATGAAAATAACTTCATTTTTAGGATTTTGAAAAAAATTTTAGTTACAAGTGTCAAATTTTAATAAATTTATTTGAAACCAACTCTGATTTTTTTTGGATTTTGTCCAGTATTTTTGGTGTAGGATGTATATTTGAGTAAATTTAGATGAAAATAATTTAAATTTTTAAGATTGAGAAAAAAATTTTAGTTGGAAGTGTCAAATTTTAATAAATTTATTTGAAATCAACTTCGATTTTTTTGGATTTTGTTGAGTATTTTTTGTAGGATCTATATTTGAGTAAATTTAGATGAGAATAACTTCAATATTTAGGATTGTGAAAAATATTTTAGTTGGAAGTGTCAAATTTTAATAAATTTATTTGAAACAAACTTCGATTTTTTTGGATTTTGTCGAGTATTTTTGTTGTAGGATGTATATTTGAGTAAATTTAGATGAAAATAACGACCATTTTTGGATTGTGAAGAAAATTTTAGTTGGAAGTGTCAAATTTTAATAAATTTATTTGAAATCAACTTCGATTTTTTTGGATTTTGTCGAGTATTTTTGTTTTAGGATGTATATTTGAGTAAATTTAGATGAAAATAACGACCATTTTTTGGATTGTGAATAAAATTTTAGTTGGAAGTGTCAAATTTTAATAAATTTATTTGAAATCAACTTCGATTTTTTTGGATATTGTTGAGTATTTTTGTTGTAGGATCTATATTTGAGTAAATTTAGATGAAAATAACTTCAATTTTTTGGATTGTGAAAAAAATTTTAGTTGGAAG
Organism: Andrena praecox; assembly: GCA_963932275.1. NCBI lineage: Eukaryota > Metazoa > Arthropoda > Insecta > Hymenoptera > Andrenidae > Andrena > Andrena praecox. Next base: position 25,083,003 of record OZ010730.1, read on the forward strand.
TGTCAAATTTTAATAAATTTATTTGATATCTACTTCGATTTTTTTGGATTTTGTTGAGTATTTTTGGTAGGATCTATATTTGAGTAAATTTAGATGAAAATAACTTCAAATTTTAGGATTGTGAAAAAAATTTTAGTTGGAAGTGTCAAATTTTAATAAATTTATTTGAAACCAACTTCGAGTTTTTTGGATTTTGTCGAGTATTTTTGTTGTAGGATGTATATTTGAGTAAATTTAGATGAAAATAACGACCATTTTTTGGATTGTGAATAAAATTTTAGTTGGAAGTGTCAAATTTTAATAAATTTATTTGAAATCAACTTCGTTTTTTTTTGATTTTGTTGATTATTTTTGGTAGGATCTATATTTGAGTACATTTAGATGAAAATAACTTCAATTTTTAGGATTGTGAAAAAAATTTTAGTTGGAAGTGTCAAATTTTAATAAATTTATTTGAAACCAACTTCGCTTTTTTTGGATTTTGTCGATTATTTTTGTTGTAGGATCTATGTTTGAGTAAATTTAGATGAAAATAACTTCAAATTTTAGGATTGTGAATAAAAATTTAGTTGGAAATGTCAAATTTTAATAAATTTATTTGAAATCAACTTCGATTTTTTTGGATATTGTTGAGTATTTTTTTTATAGGATCTATATTTGAGTAAATTTAGATGAAAATAACTTCAATTTTTTGGATTGTGCAAAAAATTTTAGTCGGAAGTGTCAAATTTTAATAAATTTATTTGAAACCAACTTCGATTTTTTTGGATTTTGTCCAGTATTTTTGGTGTAGGATGTATATTTGAGTAAATTTAGATGAAAATAACTTCAATTTTTAGGATTGTGAAAAAAATTGTAGTTGGAAGTGTCAAATTTTAATAAACTTATTTGAAAGCAACTTCGATTTTTTTGGATTTTGTTGAGTATTTTTTGTAGGATCTATATTTGAGTAAATTTAGATGAAAATAACTTCAAATTTTAGGATTGTGAAAAAAATTTTAGTTGGAAGTGTCAAATTTTAATAAATTTATTTGAAACCAACTTCGAGTTTTTTGGATTTTGTCGAGTATTTTTGGTGTAGGATGTATATTTGAGTAAATTTAGATGAAAATAACTTCAATTTCTAGGATTGTGAAAAAAATTTTAGTTGGAAGTGTCAAATTTTAATAAATTTATTTGAAACCAACTTCGATTTTTTTGGATTTTGTTGAGTATTTTTTTGTAGGATCTATATTTGAGTAAATTTAGATGAAAATAACTTCAATTTTTTGGATTGTGCAAAAAATTTTAGTCGGAAGTGTCAAATTTTAATAAATTTATTTGAAACCAACTTCGATTTTTTTGGATTTTGTCCAGTATTTTTGGTGTAGGATGTATATTTGAGTAAATTTAGATGAAAATAACTTCAATTTTTAGGATTGTGAAAAAAATTGTAGTTGGAAGTGTCAAATTTTAATAAACTTATTTGAAAGCAACTTCGATTTTTTTGGATTTTGTTGAGTATTTTTTGTAGGATCTATATTTGAGTAAATTTAGATGAAAATAACTTCAATTTCTAGGATTGTGAAAAAAATTTTAGTTGGAAGTGTCAAATTTTAATAAATTTATTTGAAACCAACTTCGATTTTTTTGGATTTTGTCGATTATTTTTGTTGTAGGATGTATATTTGTGTAAATTTAGATGAAAATAACGAAAATTTATTGGATTGTGAAGAAAAGTTTAGTTGGAAGTGTCAAATTTTAATAAATTTATTTGAAACCAACTTCGATTTTTTTGGATTTTGTCGAGTATTTTTGGTGTCGGATGTATATTTGAGTAAATTTAGATGAAAATAACTTCAATTTCTAGGATTGTGAAAAAAATTTTAGTTGGAAGTGTCAAATTTTAATAAATTTATTTGAAACCAACTTCGATTTTTTTGGATTTTGTTGAGTATTTTTTTGTAGGATCTATATTTGAGTAAATTTAGATGAAAATAACTTCAAATTTTAGGATTGTGAAAAATATTTTAGTTGGATGTGCCAAATTTGAATAAATTTATTTGAAATCAACTTCGATTTTTTTTTATTTTGTTGAGTACTTTTGTTGTAGGATCTATATTTGAGTAAATTTAGATAAAAATAACTTCAATTTTTTGGATTGGGCAAAAAATTTTAGTTGGAAGTGTCAAATTTTAATAAATTTATTTGAAACCAACTTCGATTTTTTTTTATTTTGTCGTGTATTTTTGTTGTAGGATGTATATTTGAGTAAATTTAGATGAAAATAACGACCATTTTTTGGATTGTGAAGAAAATTTTAGTTGGAAGTGTCAAATTTCAATAAATTTATTTGAAACCAACTTCGATTTTTTTAGATTTTGTGGAGTATTTTTGGTGTAGGATGTATATTTGAGTAAATTTAGATGAAAATAACTTCAATTTCTAGGATTGTGAAAAAAATTTTAGTTGGATGTGTCAAATTTTAATAAATTTATTTGAAACCAACTTCGATTTTTTTGGATTTTGTCGATTATTTTTGTTGTAGGATGTATATTTGTGTAAATTTAGATGAAAATAACGAAAATTTATTGGATTGTGAAGAAAAGTTTAGTTGGAAGTGTCAAATTTTAATAAATTTATTTGAAACCAACTTCGATTTTTTTTTATTTTGTTGAGTACTTTTGTTGTAGGATCTATATTTGAGTAAATTTAGATAAAAATAACTTCAATTTTTTGGATTGGGCAAAAAATTTTAGTTGGAAGTGTCAAATTTTAATAAATTTATTTGAAACCAACTTCGATTTTTTTGGATTTTGTCGAGTATTTTTGTTGTAGGATGTATATTTGAGTAAATTTAGATGAAAATAACGACAATTTTTTGGATTGTGAAGAAAATTTTACTTGGAAGTGTCAAATTTTAATAAATTTATTTGAAATCAACTTCGATTTTTTTGGATATTGTTGAGTATTTTTGTTGTAGGATCTATATTTGAGTAAATTTAGATGAAAATAACTTCAATTTTTTGGATCGTGCAAAAAATTTTAGTTGGAAGTGTCAAATTTTAATAAATTTATTTGAAACCAACTTCGATTTTTTTGGATTTAGTCGAGTATTTTTGTTGTAGGATGTATATTTGAGTAAATTTAGATGAAAATAACGACCATTTTTTGGATTGTGAAGAAAATTTTAGTTGGAAGTGTCAAATTTTAATAAATTTATTTGAAACCAACTTCGATTTTTTTGGATTTTGTCGATTATTTTTGTTGTAGGATGTATATTTGAGTAAATTTAGATGAAAATAACGAAAATTTATTGGATTGTGAAGAAAATTTTAGTTGGAAGTGTCAAATTTTAATAAATTTATTTGAAACCAACTTCGATTTTTTTGGATTTTGTCGAGTATTTTTGGTGTAGGATGTATATTTGAGTAAATTTAGATGAAAATAACTTCAATTTCTAGGATTGTGAAAAAAATTTTAGTTGGAAGTGTCAAATTTTAATAAATTTATTTGAAACCAACTTCGATTTTTTTTTATTTTGTCGTGTATTTTTGTTGTAGGATGTATATTTGAGTAAATTTAGATGAAAATAACGACCATTTTTTGGATTGTGAAGAAAATTTTAGTTGGAAGTGTCAAATTTCAATAAATTTATTTGAAACCAACTTCGATTTTTTTAGATTTTGTGGAGTATTTTTGGTGTAGGATGTATATTTGAGTAAATTTAGATGAAAATAACTTCAATTTCTAGGATTGTGAAAAAAATTTTAGTTGGAAGTGTCAAATTTTAATAAATTTATTTGAAACCAACTTCGATTTTTTTGGATTTTGTCGATTATTTTTGTTGTAGGATGTATATTTGTGTAAATTTAGATGAAAATAACGAAAATTTATTGGATTGTGAAGAAAAGTTTAGTTGGAAGTGTCAAATTTTAATAAATTTATTTGAAACCAACTTCGATTTTTTTTTATTTTGTTGAGTACTTTTGTTGTAGGATCTATATTTGAGTAAATTTAGATAAAAATAACTTCAATTTTTTGGATTGGGCAAAAAATTTTAGTTGGAAGTGTCAAATTTTAATAAATTTATTTGAAACCAACTTCGATTTTTTTGGATTTTGTCGAGTATTTTTGTTGTAGGATGTATATTTGAGTAAATTTAGATGAAAATAACGACAATTTTTTGGATTGTGAAGAAAATTTTACTTGGAAGTGTCAAATTTTAATAAATTTATTTGAAATCAACTTCGATTTTTTTGGATATTGTTGAGTATTTTTGTTGTAGGATCTATATTTGAGTAAATTTAGATGAAAATAACTTCAATTTTTTGGATCGTGCAAAAAATTTTAGTTGGAAGTGTCAAATTTTAATAAATTTATTTGAAACCAACTTCGATTTTTTTGGATTTAGTCGAGTATTTTTGTTGTAGGATGTATATTTGAGTAAATTTAGATGAAAATAACGACCATTTTTTGGATTGTGAAGAAAATTTTAGTTGGAAGTGTCAAATTTTAATAAATTTATTTGAAACCAACTTCGATTTTTTTGGATTTTGTCGAGTATTTTTGGTGTAGGATGTATATTTGAGTAAATTTAGATGAAAATAACTTCAATTTCTAGGATTGTGAAAAAAATTTTAGTTGGAAGTGTCAAATTTTAATAAATTTATTTGAAACCAACTTCGATTTTTTTGGATTTTGTTGAGTATTTTTTTGTAGGATCTATATTTGAGTAAATTTAGATGAAAAGAACTTCAAATTTTAGGATTGTGAAAAAAATTTTAGTTAGAAGTGTCAAATTTTAATAAATTTATATGAAATCAACTTCGATTCTTTTGGATTTTGTCGAGTATTTTTGGTGTAGGATGTATATTTGAGTAAATTTAGATGAAAATTACTTCAATTTTTTGGATTGTGAAAAAAAATTTTAGTTGGAAGTGCCAAATTTGAATAAATTTATTTGAAATCAACTTCGATTTTTTTTTATTTTGTTGAGTATTTTTGTTGTAGGATCTATATTTGAGTAAATTTAGATAAAAATAACTTCAATTTTTTGGATTGTGCAAAAAATTTTAGTTGGAAGTGTCAAATTTTAATAAATTTCTTTGAAACCAACTTCGATTTTTTTGGATTTTGTCGAGTATTTTTGTTGTAGGATGTATATTTGAGTAAATTTAGATGAAAATAACGACCATTTTTTGGATTGTGAATAAAATTTTAGTTGGAAGTGTCAAATTTTAATAAATTTATTTGAAATCAACTTCGATTTTTTTGGATATTGTTGAGTATTTTTGTTGTAGGATCTATATTTGAGTAAATTTAGATGAAAATAACTTCAATGTTTTGGATTGTGAAAAAAATTTTAGTTGGAAGTGTCAAATTTTAATAAAGTTATTTGAAATCAACTTCGGTTTTTTTGGATTTTGTTGAGTATTTTTTTGTAGGATCTATATTTGAGTAAATTTAGATGAAAATAACTTCAATTTTTAGGATTGTGAAAAATATTTTAGTTGGAAGTGCCAAATTTGAATAAATTTATTTGAAATCAACTTCGATTTTTTTTTATTTTGTTGAGTACTTTTGTTGTAGGATCTATATTTGAGTAAATTTAGATAAAAATAACTTCAATTTTTTTGATTGGGCAAAAAATTTTAGTTGGAAGTGTCAAATTTTAATAAATTTATTTGAAACCAACTTCGATTTTTTGGATTTTGTCGAGTATTTTTGGTGTAGGATGTATATTTGAGTAAATTTAGATGAAAATAAGTTCAATTTTTAGGATTGTGAAAAAAATTTTAGTTGGAAGTGTCAAATTTTAATAAATTTATTTGAAACCTACTTCGATTTTTTTTTATTTTGTCGAGTATTTTTGGTGTAGGATGTATATTTGAGTAAATTTAGATGAAAATGACTTCATTTTTAGGATTTTGAAAAAAATTTTAGTTACAAGTGTCAAATTTTAATAAATTTACTTGAAACCAACTCTGATTTTTTTTGGATTTTGTCCAGTATTTTTGGTGTAGGATGTATATTTGAGTAAATTTAGATGAAAATAACTTAAATTTTTAAGATTGAGAAAAAAATTTTAGTTGGAAGTGTCAAATTTTAATAAATTTATTTGAAATCAACTTCGATTTTTTTGGATATTGTTGAGCATTTTGTTTGTAGGATCTATATTTGAGTAAATTTAGATGAAAATAACTTCAATTTTTAGGATTGTGAAAAAAATTCTAGTTGGAAGTGTCAAATTTTAATAAATTTATTTGGAACCAACTTCGATTTTTTTGGATTTTGTCGAGTATTTTTGGTGTAGGATGTATATTTGAGTAAATTTAGATGAAAATAACTTCAATTTCTAGGATTGTGAAAAAAATTTTAGTTGGAAGTGTCAAATTTTAATAAATTTATTTGAAACCAACTTCGATTTTTTTGGATTTTGTCGAGTATTTTTGTTGTAGGATGTATATTTGAGTAAATTTAGATGAAAATAACGACCATTTTTTGGATTGTGAAGAAAATTTTAGTTGGAAGTGTCAAATTTTAATAAATTTATTTGACATCAACTTGGTTTTTTTTTTATTTTGTCGAGTTGTTTTGGTGTAGGATGTATATTTGAGTAAATTTAGATGAAAATAACTTCAATTTCTAGGATTGTGAAAAAAATTTTAGTTGGAAGTGTCAAATTTTAATAAATTTATTTGAAACCAACTTCGATTTTTTTGGATTTTGTCGATCATTTTTGTTGTAGGAGGTAAATTTGAGTAAATTTAGATGAAAATAACTTCAATTTCTAGGATTGTGAAAAAAATTTTAGTTGGAAGTGTCAAATTTTAATAAATTTATTTGAAACCAACTTCGATTTTTTTGGATTTTGTCGAGTATTTTTGTTGTAGGATGTATATTTGAGTACATTTAGACGAAAATAACGACCACTTTTTGGATTGAGTAAAAATTTTTAGTTGGAAGTGACAAATTTTAATAAATTTATTTGAAATCAACTTCGATTTTTTTGGATTTTGTTGAGTATTTTTTGGTAGGATCTATATTTGAGTAAATTTAGATGAAAATAACTTTGTTAGGTTTGTGGTTCAGCTTCACTATACACACTGTATGAGTTTAACAGAATTGTTTATTCTGAGATGGAAACGGATACAAAAGTACTGATCGTGTTCGGTTGTAACATACAAGCTGTACCGGTTACTCGACAGGAAAACTGTGTCGGCACTTCCGCATCCTTCGTGCTCTAGCCGTGTGTCCAATCAGGGCCCACAAGGAGCACGTGACTTGGCGCCACATTCAAACTATTCCAACACGCCTCCTCAAGACACGGGCTCATTGGATACATACTTCGACTGACTTTAATCCGATATCTGAAACAAACCTAGAAAATTTGACTTTAGACAAAGCCTTAGTAAATATATCCGCCAACATACACTCAGTGGGCAAGTACTTCAGGGTTAGGATATTTCTCTTTATGGCCTCCCTCACAAAGTGATGCCGAATGTCAATATGTTTTGTCCGAGCATGATATACTGGGTCAACCGCAAGGTACTGAGCTCCCTGGTTGTCCACATGTAGACAAAGGTCCGCCATTCTTCGGAGGCCCAGCTCCAGCAGCAGGCGTCTCAGGTAGATTGCCTCCTTGGCTGCTTCAGACAAGCTCACGTACTCCGCCTCGGTCGATGACAAAGCCACAGTTCGTTGCTTCTGTGACTTCCAGGATACGGCGGCGTCTCCAAGAATGAACACGTACCCGGAGAAAGATCTTCTATCCATTATGCATCCTGCCCAGTCGGCGTCGGAATATCCGACCATGGACAGGCCAGTCCTCTTAAACACTAGTCCGAGGTCGGCGGTACCCTGCAGGTATCGCAGCACTCGTTTGGCCGCCGCCCAATGCGTCATATCTGGGTGATCTGCAAACTGAGCCAGTTTAGCAGTGGTATTGGCGATGTCCGGCCTTGTAGCCATAGCGAGGTACATTAAGGCTCCAATGAGCTCGCGATATGGCCATCGCCCTCTTTCAAGTGGAATTGATCCTTGTTGAGCCTTGACCAGTCTTTCCTTTGGCTCCGATGGAGTTGAGATCGACTTGCACTTGAACATATTGAATCTTCGAAGGACATCTAATGCATACCCCTTCTGTGACAAAGCAATCTCGTCCTCCGTCTGCCCGATCTCGATCCCTAAACAATACTTGGCCAGTCCAAAGTCTTTCAACTCAAAGGCCTTTGCCAAATCCTGCTTCACTTGGTTAATCCAGTCTGTGTTTGATGATGCGATCAGGAGGTCATCCACATAAACGAGCAGAAACAGCCTCTCCCCTTCATACATCTTGTGATACATGCATGGTTCTCCGGTGGTGGGAGCCAGACCGATACTCCTCAAGTGACCATCTAGTCGTGCATGCCATTGTCGTCCAGCCTGTCGCAGACCATACAGAGCCTTCTTCAGTCGACAGACGTTCCCTCCAGTGTTGAGACTGGATAGCATCCTTTTGGCTTGACATGCTAGGTTCGAGTTATCATCCGTTGACTCTATAATTTTTCTCAATATTTCCCTGAGTCGATCGGGAGGACGCATATACACCTCTTCATCAAGGGTTCCGTTCAGATAAGCGGTTGTGATGTCGACTTGGTGAATCTTCAAACCCAACTCGACTGAGAGAGCGACTAGTAAGCGGATTGACTCGAGTCGCGCCACGGGAGCAAAGGTGAAGTGGTAATCAACACCATAGCGTTGACTGTACCCCTTTGCCACTACCCGTGCCTTCCTCTTTTCAACGGCGCCAGTTGGTCCATATTTATTTGTAAGTACATACCTGCAGCCGACAACATTCCGTCCATCTTGTTTATTTACAATTTCCCAGGTATCTTTCTTGACTAGGCTGGTTATTTCTGAGAGAATTGCACCTTCCCATTCGCTTCGATCCTCTCCAGCCATCGCCTCTCGCATCGAGACTTCTACGGCACCGGCGAATGTCCCAAAGACGTCGTCCTCGAGTTCGTCCTCTTCCATCGTCGACGGTAGCTCTTGATCCTCCTCATCCTCCACGGTCCGATACACTTTACGCGGACGACCCCGACTGCCGGTTCGCACAATTTTTGGTCTCCCTGGTTTTCTTCGTGGTTGAGTTTCTTTTCGCTCTTCGTTACCCTCTGACTGGCACTGGTCTTGAATCTCCTGGTGGATTTCTATAGGTTCCGTATCTCGATCGTCCTCGAGAAATCCGTCGTCGGCCCTTGGCTTAACGGCAACTTCGGAACATCCCTCTCCTTCATTCCCTTCTTCGAGGAACTTCACGTCACGAGCCACGACGACCCTTCTTTCAGTAGGAACCCAAACACGATAACCTTTCGTCTCTCTAGGATATCCAATGAAGATGCCCTCTTTTGATCTTGCGGCAAATTTGTCCTTGGTTGGGTCCTTATCAAGGACGAACACCCTGCATCCAAAGGTGCGTAAGTTTCTCAGGTCCACCGGCTCTCCAGTCCACTTCTCGTAGGGGATTACACCTCCCAAGCTACTCGACGGACACCGGTTCCTCACGTAGCACGCCGTTGCCACAGCTTCACCCCAGAAGGACCTTGGCAGTTCGGACTGTATTAGCATACATCTCGACATATCAATCAACGTCCGATTCATGCGTTCGGCGAGTCCGTTTTGCTGTGGTGTTCTCGGCACGGTCAGTCTTCGCTGAATACCCTCCCTTTTTAGAAAATCGTCGAATCCTTCGTTACAGTATTCGCGGCCGTTATCCGACTGAAGGAACTTGATTTGAGCCCCAGTCTGTTTCTCCATCATACTCTTGTAAGATTTGAATGCTTCAAATACATCACTTTTGTTTCGGAGCAGGTAAATCTCACACCATCTCGTGCAATCGTCAATAAACGTTGCAAAGTAGGACGCACCTCCGACAGATTGAACTCGTGCCTTGCCGACAACATCGGAGTGGATGATTCTGAGTCTTTCACTACACGGTGCAATACTCTTTGGAAACGGTAGTGCCGTCATTTTACCCTTCAGACAAACACCGCACCTCTTTAGCTCCTCAACATGCTCAGGTCTCACTTTCTCATCTTTTCCCTTCAGAAGAGCCGTAAGATCTCTGATGTTTAGATGCCCCGTCCGCTCGTGCCACCTTCGTATGCTCGAAGCGGTCGAAGCCGTGGCTATAGATGCACGATTGGTCTCTTCTCGTATAAAGTACAGATCACCGCAACGGTCAGCTGTCATCTTGACATGCCCCTTTTCGTCTCTGACCATTGCAACCTCTTTTCGAAAAAGTACTTCGTTTCCCTGGTTTGTGATCTTCGCTACTGAAGCCAGATTTGTTCTCAAGTTTGGAACATATAGAGTGTTTTGGAATTCAACTGACCTTTTGTCTCGGTCGTTCCTTGCTGAAATTCGTACGGCACCTCTTCCTTCAATATTCGTGGAGCAATTGCTAGCCAAATTTAGTTTCCCTCGTGTCAGGGGGACGATGTCCTTGAAGCTCTCCTTGTCCTTGCACAGATGCGACGTGCACCCACTATCCAAAATCCAAGCTTGGTTTCTAGGCTCGCCTCCTTTGCCGAGCTGTGCCCACTCCTCGACTTCAGCTACGACGCTCACTGCTGCACTAAATACACCATAAGTATCATCGACTAGTGGCGCCTCCTGAACTGGTTTGGATGGTTCAGCTGATTTTGATGATTCAGGTCGCTCACCCCTCTTGGGACATTCAATTGCCTTGTGGCCGAATTTATTGCACTTAAAACAGCGAAATTGGAACGATTTTTGATTTCGTACCTGCGTGTTATTTTGTCCCATTTTTCTCGCCACCATGGCTCCTTGAGCTTCCAGAATGGTTGACTGAGCCCTGGCATCACTCTCCTCCAGGATCTTGATTCGGAGGAATTCTGGTTTTGGCAATGTGTCCCTGGACTCCATTGCACATCGGAAGTTCTCGAAAGACGCAGGCAAGCTATATAGCAACAGGATCGCCAAAAGGCCATCATGCATATTTACTTCAAGGTCAGCCAACTTATCAACAGCGTCAAAGAAAATCTGTAGATGTTCACGGACATCCTCCCCTTCCTGCATCTTACGTAACGTTAATTGTTTCAATAACGTGGCCATCCTAGCTGGTCCCGTTGATGCATATACGGACTCGAGCTTAAGCCACAGCTCTCGCGCTGTCTCACATGACTTCACCAACTTGAGCTCTGGCGGACTTATCGTCAAAATTAGATCCGACATGGCCTTTTGATCGGCCTTTGTCCACGCCGTCAACCTGTCTGCCGTCGACGCCGTTACCTCAGGCTTCGGAATGCTACCATCGACGTATCCCCAAGCATCATTCTTGATTAATATAGCTCTTACTTGCATCCTCCATGTGTCGTAGTTTGTTTTTGACAAAGGTTCGATGCGCAATCCACTTACACTGCTTGTGGCCATCGTGGTCACTTGTATTCTAACCTCGAATATTTTCTACACGCAAAACTTTTGATCCGTCTTTCGTTAACCTGGGCCCATAACCTGTTAGGTTTGTGGTTCAGCTTCACTATACACACTGTATGAGTTTAACAGAATTGTTTATTCTGAGATGGAAACGGATACAAAAGTACTGATCGTGTTCGGTTGTAACATACAAGCTGTACCGGTTACTCGACAGGAAAACTGTGTCGGCACTTCCGCATCCTTCGTGCTCTAGCCGTGTGTCCAATCAGGGCCCACAAGGAGCACGTGACTTGGCGCCACATTCAAACTATTCCAACAAACTTCAATTTTTAGGATTGTGAAAAAAATTTTAGTTGGAAGTGTCAAATTTTAATAAATTTATTTGAAACCAACTTCGATTTTTTTGCATTTTGTCGAGTATTTTTGGTGTAGGATGTATATTTGAGTAAATTTAGATGAAAATAACGAAAATTTATTGGATTGTGAAGAAAATTTTAGTTGGAAGTGTCAAATTTTAAAAAATTTATTTGGAACCAACTTCGATTTTTTTTTATTTTGTGGAGTATTTTTGGTGTAGGATGTATATTTGAGTAAATTTAGATGATAATAACATCAATTTTTTGGATTGTGAAAAAATTTTAGTTGGAAGTGTCAAATTTTAATAAATTTATTTGAAATCAACTTCGATTTTTTTGGATTTTGTCGAGTATTTTTGTTGTAGGATCTATTTTTGAGTAAATTTAGATGAAAATAACTTCAATTTTTGGGATTGTGAAAAAAAATTTAGTTGGAAGTGTCAAATTTTAATAAATTTATTTGAAATCAACTTCGATTTTTTTGGATTTTGTTGAGTATTTTTTGTAGGATCTATATTTGAGTAAATTTAGATAAAAATAACTTCAATTTTTAGGATTGTGAAAAATATTTTAGTTGGAAGTGTCAAATTTTAATAAATTTATTTGAAACAAATGTTATGCCAAGGCGCCTGGGGTCGAGATTCTGGATAGAATCTCGAGGTGCTCCGGGTCGTCCTTCACAGTCGTCGTCCAGCGGGCTCCGAAAGGTTCGGGTGATAATGCCGGGACGAGGATATTCGGTTAGAAACCGAAGGTAGGGGATCGTTGCGGGTTGAAGAGTTAGAACTCACCGTAAGGTTAACAAGTTTATTCTGTCCCGATCTGGGTGACAGGAGTACTATAGCGTATGTCTGTTATTAATCTGTTCGCGCTCGTAGTTTGTACAGAGTCTTATAGTTAGTCCGGGGCGAAGCGGGGACCAGCGGGGTCGCCGCCTTCGGCTCGCTTTTCGGCGTTTCGTCGGAAACGCTGACGGTGCTCGCGGGTTGTTGCCCGCGCTTTGGCGCTCGCGTGTGCCATCGGAATGCGCGACGGTTGTAACACGCGGTCGTTGACTGGGTTACAACATCCCCCCCCCCCTTGAGAGAAGGGTGCTTAGGGGAATTTTACAATTATCGGAAATTTCCCTGTACCCTTATATCGATTCGGCTACTACGGCATATTTGTGGTCCGTGGGGGCCTCTCTGATGGGCGTAACGTTGGACGTGGACGCTGATCTTTTTGTTTTCCGTGTTTTCGCCGGTTTGGGTATTTGTACCTTTCGGCGCTGTTGGTAGTCGCGTATTAACAAATAAATGACGAGTACGATAGTTATTGTTTGTACCGTAGTCGTCGCCGTCGGGTGTACAAGTTGCCAGGTCGCCAGTCCTGATTGATAGTTGTTAGTATCGACTGTTAGGTCGCTTTCCACTTGGTTGAGTTGGTTATACAGTGCGGAAAATTCGGACGGATTCTTTAAGAGGTTATGGAGTTGAAAACGCGTGAGAGGGTGCGCTATTTTGCCCTTTTGTGTTTCATTTATCGCCGCGGTAATGTCGTATCGCGGTGCTGTCATTAGTTCGACGTCCTGCCCTATTCGCAGTTTTCCGCTTCCTTAGTACTACGTCCTTACTTCGGATATTACAATTCCCTGTGATTCTTAGGATTCCTGACCTATCTATTGTGACGCGTTCAGGTTGTCGTTCGTCGCATTGGATGGTCAGCGTCTCGGGTTGACGTGCTGCGAAAATCCACGTATCTGCGCGCGAGGTGCCTATCCACATCGTGTGGTTTACCGCGATGTGTTTTATTTCGCAATTTTTTGGGAATTCGTCCGAGGGTTGCAGCCACAGGCTTGCTTCACACTCGAGATCGTTATTTATGTTATGCGCGATCATTGTTTGTTCGCAGTAATATTGCGCGGCTATCTGTTTACATTCTTCTAATTCTTGGTGGTCGGTGAGCACATATTGATTACTGTTCGCGTCGATGACGAGGAGCGGCGTTCTTACGACTAATAACGCGTACATGTTGTCGTAGGTGTGGATCGGGGCTGGGGTTGCCTCGATCACTGTGAATGTTTGTGAGGATATTAGCGGGATGGTTATTACTGCTATTAACGTGTATTTATCGAAATACGCGACGATCGATGACAATTTTTCGATTACGTTCGTATTTTCTAGGTTTGGGGCTATTGGGAACGCGAGTCCGTTCGGAAGGTGTTGTACGGCGGTCTGTAGCAATTTAGTGATCTGCGCGCTCGCTATTACGTTAGTGCTGATGATGCCTCCTTTGAGGCCGGTGTAGTATTGCAATACGTCGTCTGCGTCCTGAGTCAAGTCGGTCACCAGGGCATTTAAAGTCGTGAAATGATCAACTATGTCAGCTCTTTGTGTCTGTCTGGTGGAGGTCGTCTCGACTTGTACCCGTAACATTCTGATCTGTTCTGCTAATATGTTTTCGTTGTGTTTTATTGTCGTTTTATTTTTGTTTGAGTAGATCTTGTTTTATTATTATTCTTATTATTATTTATATATATATTTTGTATGCCGACTTTATTATATTTTGTGGTTTCTTTATTCGATGAAGTGCTTTAGTCGGTTCGCGTGTGTGTGCAGTGTTTTTCTCCCCTTTTTTAGGGTTACGTTAACCTTTGAATTCTTGCCTATTATTTCATATGGGCCTACCCATTTATTATCTAACTTTTTCGATCTACCGCGTCGTACGGATTCGTCGTAGAGCCATACTTTGTCGCCTATCTTGAACTCTATTTCGCGTGCTTTTTTATCATAGTCTTTCTTTGATTTTTCTTTTGCGTGTTGGAGTCGTTCCCTCGCTATTTCGTTCGTTGTTCTTATGCGTTCTCTTGTTTGTTGCGCATAGTCGTCGTAGTTGTATGTCTGTTTAGGCGGGCTTTTCAGCGCGGTCGGTAGCAATGCTGTCTTTCCGTAAACCAATTCATACGGGGTAAAGCCTGTCGCGGTATGGGGTGTAGTATTATAAGTAAACATCGCGTAGGGTAACCATCTGTCCCAGTCAGTCTGATCGCTGTCTATGTAGTGTCGCAGGTATTCTACTAGGGTTCTATGTGACCTTTCTAGTGCCCCATTCGATTCTGGGTGATACGCGGTTGTTTGCAGTTTCGTAATTCGTAGCAATTTGCATATGTTTTTGAACATCTCGCTTAGGAAGTTTGTACCTTGGTCCGTTAGTATCTTTTCGGGGATGCCGTATTCGCAGACAATTTTTTCGACGAATGCTTCGGCTACCGTTGTTGCTTCTTGGTTCGGCAAGGGGATCGCCTTGCTAAATTTCGTAAGGAGATCCTGAAATGTTAGAATGTAGATGTTTCCGTGGTTACTTTCGGGGAGTGGCCCTACTATATCTAACGCGACTTTTTCAAAGGGTTCTCGTGGTGTATCCGTGATCTCCATTGGGGCCCTCGTTTTCCGGCCTAGTTTGTTCTTTTGGCAGAGGCTACATTTTTGTATGTATTCCTCAATATCCTTATTCATACCAGGCCATTTGTATTTTTGCTTTATTCGTTTCGTGGTTCGTTGAATACCTTGGTGACCTCCCGTGGGTGTGCAGTGGTATTCGTATAGAATTTGTTGTTTCTCGGCTTCTTCGTTAATTTCGATCGGTTTGGTTTCTACTGATTTTCTGTTCTGTCCTTTTTCTTTCTCGCTATTCTGCAACGCGTGCACATTCCTGCTCAGCGCGTCCGCGTTGGTATTATTCTTCCCTGATTTATGAATAATTTCGTAGTCGTGTTCGGCAAGTTGGATTCTCCATCTTGTTAATCTGGATCCAGGGTCCTGTACTTTAAATAACCATACTAGTGCCTTGTGGTCGGTGACTACTTTGAATGCAGTCCCATAAACGTACGGTCGGAAGTGTTTGACTGCCCAGACTATGGCTAATAGTTCCTTTTCTGTTGTACTATAGTTTCGTTCGGCTTTGTTTAGTATCCGACTCGCGTAAGCAATTGGTTTATCTTCGCCTATTTTTCCTTGCGATAGTATCGCGCCTATTGCTACGTCTGATGCGTCTGTGGTTACTATAAACTCTTTTGTAAAATCTGGATAAATTAGAAGGGGTGCCGTGGTCAATGTCTCTTTTAGTGTGTCGAACGCGTTCTGCTGCTCGGCGGTCCAGACGAACTCGACTTTGCTGCTCGTGATGCTGGATAAGGGCTTGGCTATTTTTGAATATTCCGGAATGAATCTACGGTAGTATCCGGCTAGTCCCAGGAATACTTGTAATTCTTTTAGTTTTTTGGGGACAGGAAACTCTTTCACGGCCTTCGTTTTTTCGGGATTTGGTTTGATCCCGTCGGGCGTGATTATGTGTCCCAAAAAACCTACTTCCTTTCTTAGAAACGCGCATTTTTCTGGTTGTAGTTTTAAGTTGTATTTGCGAAGTGTGTCTAAAACTTTTCGTAGTCTTGTATTATGTTCTTTTAGGCTTGCTCCGTGGACGACAATGTCGTCGAGGTAGACGAAACAGTCTATTCCTTGTAATCCGATGAGTGCGGCGTTCATGGCTCGTTGAAACGTTGCAGGTGCATTTTTCAGTCCGAAAGGCATGCGATTGAATTCGTAGTGACCTTGTGGAGTTGAAAAGGCTGTCTTGCATTTGTCGCGTTCGTCCATCGGAATCTGGTGGTATCCGGACGCCAGATCGAGGGTGGTAAAATATTGTGCTTTTCCCAATTGATCTAGTATGTCTGTGATATTAGGTAGTGGGAATGAGTCACCTATGGTAACTTCATTGAGTTTTCTATAGTCGACTACTACGCGATATTTAATATTTCCCTCTGCGTCGGGTTTTTTGGGTACTACCAGTAGGGGTGCGTTCCACGGGCTGGAGCTGTGTCGGATGATGCCGTCTTTCAGCATCTGTTCCACTTGTTTTTGCACTTCTCGCTTGTGGATGTCTGGTAATCTATATGGCTTGACATTACAGGGTGTTGTGTCGCGTTTTACAGGGACCCGGTGGCCGGTTACGGTGGCCGTGGTTAGTCGGTCTCCCGGTAAGTGGAACGTATCGTGATATTCCTTGCATATTTCCTTCATGGCTTTCTTTTCTTCTTCATTCATGTGTATACTATCTACCTGGTCTGTTACCCGAGCAATGCGCGTAGTCAGCGATTCGTTCACGGTCAAGGCGCGAACAGCTGCGGCGCTATCGTTGCTGTGGATTATTTCGTTGTCCATCATTTCGCTTAATTGCACTTGTGGTACGATTATTGTTTTTGCTTCTGCGGTTGTGTTCATAATGCACGCTACGCATTTCCCATTTTCGGGTCTTGTTAGTCCTTCTCCTTGTTCAAGCAAGAACGCGGAGCACCTACGTTCTTGGATTCTTAACGCGCGAGAATATTCCCTCACGCGATTTCTATCCCTTAATAGTAAATCGTAGTCTTAACTTGTAAAGTATGCGCGTCACAATAAACGAACTTTATTTAATAATTAAAGACACACACTATTTTTTAAGTAGCAACCGCACAAGTGCGCGGAGTAGAAAATCGGCTAAGTAAATTCGCCTGAATAATATCGGAGCACCGATAGCTCTTTTCGAAAGCGTTAAGCAAAACACGGACGTGTTTCTCGGGGCGCGACTTACATGCGAGAGAGCGATCGCCGAAACGGCACGGGCCGGGCCACCGATTCGGGCGCCGACACCTAGCCAATCAACACGGCCCACGTCGGTGCCGCGAGACAAAGCTAATTAGGAGGGGAAGACAATGGCTAATTAGTCCAGGTGCCAGCCCCGAGATGGCCCGACCAGGCCTCACCGCGATCATCCAGCCGCGGCATAAGTAACAAAAGCGCGTTCGAAATATCGCGCTCTTTGCGGCAACGCGCACGGCCCCGATTGGCCGCATCGCCGCGGCCAATCCCAAACATTCCCGCCCGTCTCGTCATGTTCTGACGAAACAGACAGCTCGGCGTTCAGTGTAGTGAAGTAATATACAAGTGAACATGTGATTAGAATTTTGAAGACAGTAAAAGTGAAAAGGTAATTAAAACTAAAGACAATTACGCACAATGAACGACGACGGATAATAATTAAGACGCTTGATTGGTCGGGGTGCCCAGGTTATGTGGGTCACTGTCACCGACGGAGTGACTATGAGAGCTCCCAGCATCGGTCGCCGGGGGGGCAGCAAAAGGTAAGGGAATCAACTTATTTAGCGGACGCGTGAATTCGGACGTCGCCGTCTTAAGCGTAAGAACACGAGTAAGGCCATCGGGGCCCGGATGAGTTTTGAGGACTCGAGCCAGAGGCCATCGCGAGGGCGGCTGCAGTTCGTTTTTGATTAAGCACAGCTCGCCCTCTCGAATGGCCGTTCGAACGCGATTCCACTTACCCCGAGTCTGCAGTGTATTGAGGTAGTCCCGAGACCACAGACGCCAGAAATGCTGCTGCATTTTCTGAACCAGCTGCCATCGGGACAGCCGATTGTCTGGGAGCTCCTCTAGGCTAGGTTCGGGTATCGCGGTGATCGCCCCACCGACCAAGAAATGGCCCGGCGTCAACGCGTCCAGATCGTCGGGATCGTCGGATAAAGGTACTAACGGTCTAGAATTTAAACACGCTTCGATCTCAGCGAGGAGCGTGGCCAGCTCCTCGAACGTCAGCCGATGCTCGCCAAGAACTCTCCGGAGGTGGTGTTTGACGGACTTCACCGCGGCCTCCCAGATCCCGCCGAAATGAGGCGCGGAAGGGGGGTTAAACTTCCACTCGATTCCCTCAGACGCCAGCTGATCCAGAAGTTGCCCGTTATGAGGGCTGACAGCGTGTAGAAGGTCGCGCAGCTCCCTGTCTGCGCCGACGAACGCCGTACCGCAGTCGCTGTAGATCTGGGAGCAGAGGCCACGGCGGGAGGTCAGTCGTTTCAGGGCCGCCAAAAAGGCCTCCGTTGTTCCATCCGACACCACCTCCAGATGCACGGCTTTGGTAGCTAAACATACAAATAGAGCGATATAACCCTTTCGCGCGTGCTGGCCGCGCCCTCGGCTAGATCGTATAAAGATTGGCCCTGCATAATCGACGCCCACGCGCAGGAACGGACGACAAGGGGTTACTCGAGGTGCAGGCAACATTCCCATCAGCTGGTCCGCGGTATTGCCTCTCCAGCGCACACAAGTGGGGCACCGGTGGATGCAGGATTTCACCAGATGACGACCTCGAAGAATCCAGCAATGTTGTCGAAGTGTGGAAAGGGTAAGTTGTACACCCCCATGCAAACAGCGCCGATGCGCTTCGGCGATCCACAGCGTGGCCAATGGTGATTCATCGGGAAGTATCACAGGGTGGCGTTGATTGTAGGTGATCCTTGAATAATGCAGCCGCCCGCCAACGCGTAAGGTGCCGTCCTCCTGATCCTTGAAGGGATTAAGTCGAAGCAAGCGACTTCGTCGAGGCAGCGGTTGGCGGCTTTGGAGAGCGACCAATTCCGAAGCGAATGCAGTAGCTTGCACGCCTCGGACCAGCCTAGTTTGGACAGCTTGTATTTCGCTGGCGGTAAGGTAAGTTGTCCTTTTCCCTCTGGACGCCGGGAGCCATCGACAGCACCACGCTGTAACTCGGAGCAGTCGGCGGAAGCTTGAAAATCGATTTAAATGCAGGCTCACCTCGTCATCTGGAGCGCACTGGATGTGTAAGAGTTGCCTTCGTTCAGCGTGAGGCATTTCGATGGGCCCGTCGATGGTGATGGGTCGCCCTTCTCTCGAGGCCAGCCAAGTCGGTCCAGTCCACCACAGGGGATGCTCGGTGAGTTCAATCGGCGTCAGCCCTCTGGACGCACAGTCGGCAGGATTCTCCTGGCCCGGTACATGGTGCCAATGAGCTTGCGGTAACGTTCGCTGAATGTCCGCTACTCGATTGGCGACGTAAGTTTGCCACCGACTGGACGGCGCTTGGATCCAACCTAAAACCACCAAGGCGTCCGTCCACAAGTGCACGCCGTCGATTCCGAGAGCCAAGGTCGACAAAAGATGCGCTGTTAAGCGAGTTAGTAGATGGGCGCCACTCAATTCGAGGCGTGGTAGTGACAGTTGCTTGAGTGGGGCCACCTTTGTCTTGGCTGAGATGAAGTGAATCCGAACGTCACCTGAGTCGGACTGGACTCGGAGATACACCACGGCCGCGTATGCTCGTTCCGAGGCGTCGGAGAAGCCGTGGACTTCCACCGATTGGCTGTTGAAGGTCAATCCCAATCCGCGCGGGATCTGAATGTGACGAAGAGCTGGGAGCGCCCTCATAAACTCGCGCCATTCGTCCTCAGATTTTGCAGGCAACGGTTCATCCCAGTCAGCCGGGATCGCCCAGAGTGTCTGGATAAATATTTTCGCCCATACTGTTACAGGAGCGAGCCAGCCCAACGGATCAAAGATTTGCGCGGCCTGACTCAGAACGGTCCGTTTCGTTGGCGTTGGACTCGAGCCTCCATCCAGGATCCTGATCTGGAAATTATCAGTGTCAGGAAACCATTGTATACCCAAGACACTATGCTGGGTATCCGTGTCCCAGTGACGAGCAGGCCCGGCGACGTCATTATGGGTCGACCTCATGAACTCGGGCGAGTTCGACGCCCACTTGTGTAGGCGGAAGCCGCCCGCCATGGCGAGCTGATCCAACTCTCCTTGCAGGGTCAAGGCCTCCTCCACCGTAGCCGCACCAGTCAGGATGTCGTCCATATAAACATCGGAGAGCATCGTTCTTGAAGCCAAGGGCAGCGACTCGGCCTCATCTGTGGCCAACTGCCGCAAGCATCGGAGCGCCAGGTAAGGCGCGCAGCCTAAACCGTAGGTGACGGTGCAAAGTTTGTATTCTCTCAACTTTAATTCCTTCCCCTTTCGCCAGAGTATACGCTGATAATCCCGATCGTCTGGATGTATCACGATTTGCCGATACATCTTTTCGACGTCAGCAACGAAGGCGATGGGATGCCGCCGCCACCTCAGCAACAAATCGGCTAAGACTGGTAACAAGTTGGGTCCCGTGTGCAGGACATCATTGAGAGACTTCCCATTGCTGGTCGTCATCGAGCCGTTGAATACTACGCGCAGCTTTGTAGTGGAACTAGCGGCCTTCAGGACACCATGATGTGGTAAGTAGAAATGTGGACCCTCAGGGGGAGCGCGCGCCGCCACCATATGACCGAGGTCCTCGTATTCTTGTAGAAAGTCTTGATAGGCTTGTTGGTATTCAGGATTCTTACGGAAGCGCTGCTGCATAGAATTCAAGGTGCGAAGGGCAGCGGGCCGCGATGGTCCCAGCTCCGGAGTAACTTTAAATGGAAGTCTTACCACAAAACGACCTTCGGACGTGCGCCGATGAGTGACCCGGAAGTGATCCTCCGCCTCTTGATCGCAGAGTGCAAGAGTGGGTGGTGCCTGGACTTCTTCTTGCTCCCAGAATCGCGCCAGCAGTCCAGGTAGCTCCTGGTTGACCGAGCAGCACTGAATCGTTGGGGCGCGACTGCGGCTAAGTGCGTGCCCATTTCGAATACCACCGGTAAGGATCCAGCCAAAAATCGTCTCTTGTGCCAGAGGAGTGCCCGGTTTGCCCTTGCGAACGCCTTCTAACATGATTTCACTGTAGGCATCAGCACCCAGCAGCAATTCGATCGGATCCGGGCTGGCGAGTCGTGGTTCAGCCCACTGAAGGGACTGTAAATGAGGCCAGGCTGGCCCGTAGGGCACGACGGGTGGTTTGTAGCTGGATAGATCAGTTAAAACAAATGCCGACAAGCCGAGGGTATTCTCACCCTCTCGGTCGGCCGTGATGTCCAAATGAACGGACCCTCGCGTACATTGTGACGGAGCTCCGCCGACGAACACCAAGGGAATGCGAGCGCGCTGTCTTTTCAGCCCCAGTCGTTGTACGAGCTGCTCCGACACCAAGGACACTTCACTCCCGGGATCGATTAGGGCTCTCACGGACACATATTGACCTGCGGGGGTGTAAGTGCGTACTCGAGCGAGGCCTAAGATCACTGGAGGTGTATTGTACGCGCGAGGTGTGACGTGCTGCACTACAGCACCCGGAGTTGTCTGGAACGCATCATGGAGGCAAGAATGGTGTTGTTCGGCGCATAGCAGGCACCGTTTAGTCGACGGGCAGTTGTCGATTTGATGCTTGCCCAAGCAGTTCAAACAGCGCTGTAACCTCACGACCGTAGCCTTCTTCGAAGCCGTGTCCTGAATTTTGAACTCGGGACAGTAGAGTAAGTAATGGGAGCCCTTACACAGACCGCAATCCTTGGAGGTCGACGCTGTCGCGACGACTTGATGTACCGTGGCGCCTTTGGTTGCTGATCGCTTGCCATCGGCGGCAGAATCACGCTTCCGTTGGTTTTCCAGCGCCTCGACCGTATGTATGCGGGTTTCAATAAAAACTCTTAGAGCCTCCAAGGACGGCGGTTCTGTGCATAGGCCGAGGGATGTCTCCCATTCGCGGAGCGATTGTTCGTCTAGACGGTTGACAGTCATATTCACGAGCCAGTCAGTAGTCGTCACCGGACGGTTCATCGCGGCTAGAGCGCCGACCACGTCCCATGTTCCGTAAAATAGTCTTTTTAATTCTACTGATGACTCACTTTTCACAGGGGGTATTTCATCTAACAGCGTGAGCTGAGCACTCACCAAGAGTCGTTTGTTCTGGAAACGTTCCTTTAGGGCTTCCCAGGCTGGTTGGAAATTATCGTCTGTCGTGGTATGATTACGGATCACAGTGCTAGCCTCACCCGTTACACAGCCCTTTAAATAATGTAAACGGTCCACATCCATCAATGTCGTGTCCTTGATTACCAGTGAGACGAAGGAATCGTGGAACGCCTGCCATTGGCTGTAGCTGCCGTCAAAACTGGGAAGAGGGATGCGGGGCAGAGTGGCACGTGATCGCTTCTCTGCGGCAGGTGCGCCACCGGAGGTCGGGGCCACGTTGGCGATGGGCTCGAACTTCCGGTTCAATTCGCGCTGGAGATCCAGTAGGTGTCCCCTTTGGTCTACATAGGATTCTTCGCCAAGTCCGAAGCAATCCTTGGTGAAGTAATCGTGCCGCGTTAATTCTTCAGTACGGTTCTTCACTAAAACACCATGTTGCTTCGAGAATTGCTCCCAAAGCTCCAGTAGCAAATCCAGTCTAGCTTGCACCGAACCTTCAGTTATTTTAGCAACACCTTTCTTTTTCAGGTTGTCATACACACGCGTGAGCCTGTGATACAGATCGATCTGTTCCGGGATCATATCGGCCATGATGATGTAACGGAACGAACGATCGAAGCCACGAGGTCACCACGAACAACACTGGAGAATCACACGAAATTGCCGGTTATCCGGCTCGAAGGACCAATTTTATGTTCAAGCAAGAACGCGGAGCACCTACGTTCTTGGATTCTTAACGCGCGAGAATATTCCCTCACGCGATTTCTATCCCTTAATAGTAAATCGTAGTCTTAACTTGTAAAGTATGCGCGTCACAATAAACGAACTTTATTTAATAATTAAAGACACACACTATTTTTTAAGTAGCAACCGCACAAGTGCGCGGAGTAGAAAATCGGCTAAGTAAATTCGCCTGAATAATATCGGAGCACCGATAGCTCTTTTCGAAAGCGTTAAGCAAAACACGGACGTGTTTCTCGGGGCGCGACTTACATGCGAGAGAGCGATCGCCGAAACGGCACGGGCCGGGCCACCGATTCGGGCGCCGACACCTAGCCAATCAACACGGCCCACGTCGGTGCCGCGAGACAAAGCTAATTAGGAGGGGAAGACAATGGCTAATTAGTCCAGGTGCCAGCCCCGAGATGGCCCGACCAGGCCTCACCGCGATCATCCAGCCGCGGCATAAGTAACAAAAGCGCGTTCGAAATATCGCGCTCTTTGCGGCAACGCGCACGGCCCCGATTGGCCGCATCGCCGCGGCCAATCCCAAACACTCCTAAATATATGCCTTCCGCTAGCTGTTGTTTTTCTATTATCCCGTCTCGCGTACTACTTGTTGGGACCATTATTAATTGTTGTGTGCGCGCGGGTATTGTTATTTCCGTGTTTCTATGTAGGGTTTTCCACGGTTTTCTATCTGCTAGGAGGCTCTTGCTGGGGTAGTCTATGGTTGTCCTGTTATCTGTGAGGAAGTCTACTCCTAGTATTCCGTCTGCGTTCGTTAGGATGTCTTCTTCTATGACATGTAGGGGGTACACGATTTCTTTTCCATTTATGTAGAACGTGGCCTCAATTTTCCCTAACGTTTTTGTTTTATCCCCCGAAAATGAGATAAGAAGGATGTCGCTTTCTTCCATTATTGCGTCTTTGGGGAGGGCGCTTTTTTTGATTAGGGATACTTCTGCCCCGTTATCTATCAGCATTATGGTGTTTTTATTTTTGGTATTCTTTATTTCTACCTCTATCTTATCTGCTGTGTGTCCATTCTTAAAGAGGGATCCTATTTCAACCATACGGAGGGGTCTCGCGGTTCCTCGGGTAGGTGACTCGCGTCTCGGCGGACCGGTGTAATCGCGGCTGCCTTGCGCGGAATGTGCATGATCAGCGTTTCTGTATTGTGGCTGTGATTCTGTTTCGTAGGCGGATCGGGTGTTTCCCGGTTCGCGCCTTGTCGATTCCCAACTTTCTTCGTTGGTTGCTAGGGGATGCATCCGCCGGTTATTTTCTGAGGGGAAAAATTTTTTGGGCGGTCTGTCCCTATTTTGGGTCTTCCAACACTCCTTGGTGTCGTGTCCCGATCGTCTGCAATCGTTGCAGTACCGTGGTGCTGCCCTATCCCGACTTTGATAAGTGCGGGAAGGGGAGTATGCCCTGCGCGTTCCTACTGACGTCGCGGGTCGTCTTGTAATTGACCGCTCTTCATCTATAGCTATCGTGATTGCTTCCTGTAGATCGGCGGGTTTTTGTGATTTTACTAGGACCTTAAGGTCGTCGCGAAGTCCGTCCTCGAATAGGTCTAACGCTTGCTCTTTGTAGACCCGTGCAGTTATTGTTTTTTCCATCATGCTAGCCTTGGTTTTGATCCCGGTTGCTATTAATTCTTTTAATAAAGTGGATATTCGACTCCCGTAGTGGTGTGCGTCTTCGTGGGCGCCCTGTCTACAGTGTACCAATTCCCTTTGTACGGTCGAGTGCGTGCGGGGAGGCTTGTATACCGAAGTCAGTACGTCCTCGAGGTCTTGTATGGACATTATCTGGCGCGTCTGTACTTCGGCTAGGGCGTCGCGTTGGACTCTCATCGATATGATCCCTTTTAAAATCTGGGCCCTTTCCATCGGCGTTCGGTAGGAGTAGTACACGTACTTACAGGCGGTCAGGAAACCGGGTAACCCTTTGGGGTCGGTTCCATCGAACGGTGGTATGGCTCTTATCGCGTGGAAGAATTTTTGGTTGTCTACTTCTGTCGGTACGTCGGGTGGGTTGTCTATCTCGAAATTAGGAGGGACGAAAAGACTAGCGCGCCTCGGTCCTTCCTCTGGCTCGCAAGAGGGGTCAAAGTGGACCGCGTTCCTGCCTGAGGGGCCGGGGGTTGCGTGCGTAGTGTTCATTGTTTCCCGTAGTTTTTCTATTTCGCGGTCTATCGAATCCTGTGGTGGGCCCTCTTTTGCCTCTAATGCCCCTATTCTATCGTTCGTCGCTATCATGCTGTCGGCCATACTAGCCAGGGTGGAGGTTATTCCTGCGAGTATTTTTTCTATGTTCGCTAGGCGGTCTTCGCTTCCTGCGGGACCCTGCTCGGCGTTATCGCTCGCGGTTGCTAAGGGGGTGGACGGCATTCTGATGTCGGTTTCTAAGCCTACTCTCGGAATTAAACTATAATCTAATTCGTCGAACGGGTATAGTCGTCGGGCGGTTAAACGTCCGGAGTGGCTTGACGCAGTCGGAAATACAATTGGAACGTCAAGTTCTTCGCTAGTGTTTGCGTCTAGAGTATTCTGCGTACGTTCTCCGATTTCCCGAAATGCTTCGAATGTCGCGTCGAAGAGAGATTTCTCGGAGGGTTGTCGCGGGTGTATGTTACCGAATCGGCGCGGATTACCTCGGCTAGATGGTATAGGCGTACGGATTTCTTTTCGCTCAATTAATTCTAGATCGCGCTCGATATTCGCATCCAGGGATTTCGCTCGGCGCATGAGAATAGCAGCGTACGGCCTGGATTTGCTGAGAGTGGTATTTCGCACTTACAGCACGTCGATCAGGTGATGCATCGCTGGTCTCTGCGTTGTCCTAGAGTTTCCTGGAGGCTTCTTCTGCAGACGTCTGTCGGTACCGCGAAGTGGATTGCCCTTCTATCAAGTGGGTCGTTGTCTCCGCTATGTCCTGTTGTCTCCGTCGGTCAGGCTTGTTCCCTACGTTGGCAGGATCCCACCGCTGCCACCAATTTTGTTATGCCAAGGCGCCTGGGGTCGAGATTCTGGATAGAATCTCGAGGTGCTCCGGGTCGTCCTTCACAGTCGTCGTCCAGCGGGCTCCGAAAGGTTCGGGTGATAATGCCGGGACGAGGATATTCGGTTAGAAACCGAAGGTAGGGGATCGTTGCGGGTTGAAGAGTTAGAACTCACCGTAAGGTTAACAAGTTTATTCTGTCCCGATCTGGGTGACAGGAGTACTATAGCGTATGTCTGTTATTAATCTGTTCGCGCTCGTAGTTTGTACAGAGTCTTATAGTTAGTCCGGGGCGAAGCGGGGACCAGCGGGGTCGCCGCCTTCGGCTCGCTTTTCGGCGTTTCGTCGGAAACGCTGACGGTGCTCGCGGGTTGTTGCCCGCGCTTTGGCGCTCGCGTGTGCCATCGGAATGCGCGACGGTTGTAACACGCGGTCGTTGACTGGGTTACAACATCCCCCCCCCCCTTGAGAGAAGGGTGCTTAGGGGAATTTTACAATTATCGGAAATTTCCCTGTACCCTTATATCGATTCGGCTACTACGGCATATTTGTGGTCCGTGGGGGCCTCTCTGATGGGCGTAACGTTGGACGTGGACGCTGATCTTTTTGTTTTCCGTGTTTTCGCCGGTTTGGGTATTTGTACCTTTCGGCGCTGTTGGTAGTCGCGTATTAACAAATAAATGACGAGTACGATAGTTATTGTTTGTACCGTAGTCGTCGCCGTCGGGTGTACAAGTTGCCAGGTCGCCAGTCCTGATTGATAGTTGTTAGTATCGACTGTTAGGTCGCTTTCCACTTGGTTGAGTTGGTTATACAGTGCGGAAAATTCGGACGGATTCTTTAAGAGGTTATGGAGTTGAAAACGCGTGAGAGGGTGCGCTATTTTGCCCTTTTGTGTTTCATTTATCGCCGCGGTAATGTCGTATCGCGGTGCTGTCATTAGTTCGACGTCCTGCCCTATTCGCAGTTTTCCGCTTCCTTAGTACTACGTCCTTACTTCGGATATTACAATTCCCTGTGATTCTTAGGATTCCTGACCTATCTATTGTGACGCGTTCAGGTTGTCGTTCGTCGCATTGGATGGTCAGCGTCTCGGGTTGACGTGCTGCGAAAATCCACGTATCTGCGCGCGAGGTGCCTATCCACATCGTGTGGTTTACCGCGATGTGTTTTATTTCGCAATTTTTTGGGAATTCGTCCGAGGGTTGCAGCCACAGGCTTGCTTCACACTCGAGATCGTTATTTATGTTATGCGCGATCATTGTTTGTTCGCAGTAATATTGCGCGGCTATCTGTTTACATTCTTCTAATTCTTGGTGGTCGGTGAGCACATATTGATTACTGTTCGCGTCGATGACGAGGAGCGGCGTTCTTACGACTAATAACGCGTACATGTTGTCGTAGGTGTGGATCGGGGCTGGGGTTGCCTCGATCACTGTGAATGTTTGTGAGGATATTAGCGGGATGGTTATTACTGCTATTAACGTGTATTTATCGAAATACGCGACGATCGATGACAATTTTTCGATTACGTTCGTATTTTCTAGGTTTGGGGCTATTGGGAACGCGAGTCCGTTCGGAAGGTGTTGTACGGCGGTCTGTAGCAATTTAGTGATCTGCGCGCTCGCTATTACGTTAGTGCTGATGATGCCTCCTTTGAGGCCGGTGTAGTATTGCAATACGTCGTCTGCGTCCTGAGTCAAGTCGGTCACCAGGGCATTTAAAGTCGTGAAATGATCAACTATGTCAGCTCTTTGTGTCTGTCTGGTGGAGGTCGTCTCGACTTGTACCCGTAACATTCTGATCTGTTCTGCTAATATGTTTTCGTTGTGTTTTATTGTCGTTTTATTTTTGTTTGAGTAGATCTTGTTTTATTATTATTCTTATTATTATTTATATATATATTTTGTATGCCGACTTTATTATATTTTGTGGTTTCTTTATTCGATGAAGTGCTTTAGTCGGTTCGCGTGTGTGTGCAGTGTTTTTCTCCCCTTTTTTAGGGTTACGTTAACCTTTGAATTCTTGCCTATTATTTCATATGGGCCTACCCATTTATTATCTAACTTTTTCGATCTACCGCGTCGTACGGATTCGTCGTAGAGCCATACTTTGTCGCCTATCTTGAACTCTATTTCGCGTGCTTTTTTATCATAGTCTTTCTTTGATTTTTCTTTTGCGTGTTGGAGTCGTTCCCTCGCTATTTCGTTCGTTGTTCTTATGCGTTCTCTTGTTTGTTGCGCATAGTCGTCGTAGTTGTATGTCTGTTTAGGCGGGCTTTTCAGCGCGGTCGGTAGCAATGCTGTCTTTCCGTAAACCAATTCATACGGGGTAAAGCCTGTCGCGGTATGGGGTGTAGTATTATAAGTAAACATCGCGTAGGGTAACCATCTGTCCCAGTCAGTCTGATCGCTGTCTATGTAGTGTCGCAGGTATTCTACTAGGGTTCTATGTGACCTTTCTAGTGCCCCATTCGATTCTGGGTGATACGCGGTTGTTTGCAGTTTCGTAATTCGTAGCAATTTGCATATGTTTTTGAACATCTCGCTTAGGAAGTTTGTACCTTGGTCCGTTAGTATCTTTTCGGGGATGCCGTATTCGCAGACAATTTTTTCGACGAATGCTTCGGCTACCGTTGTTGCTTCTTGGTTCGGCAAGGGGATCGCCTTGCTAAATTTCGTAAGGAGATCCTGAAATGTTAGAATGTAGATGTTTCCGTGGTTACTTTCGGGGAGTGGCCCTACTATATCTAACGCGACTTTTTCAAAGGGTTCTCGTGGTGTATCCGTGATCTCCATTGGGGCCCTCGTTTTCCGGCCTAGTTTGTTCTTTTGGCAGAGGCTACATTTTTGTATGTATTCCTCAATATCCTTATTCATACCAGGCCATTTGTATTTTTGCTTTATTCGTTTCGTGGTTCGTTGAATACCTTGGTGACCTCCCGTGGGTGTGCAGTGGTATTCGTATAGAATTTGTTGTTTCTCGGCTTCTTCGTTAATTTCGATCGGTTTGGTTTCTACTGATTTTCTGTTCTGTCCTTTTTCTTTCTCGCTATTCTGCAACGCGTGCACATTCCTGCTCAGCGCGTCCGCGTTGGTATTATTCTTCCCTGATTTATGAATAATTTCGTAGTCGTGTTCGGCAAGTTGGATTCTCCATCTTGTTAATCTGGATCCAGGGTCCTGTACTTTAAATAACCATACTAGTGCCTTGTGGTCGGTGACTACTTTGAATGCAGTCCCATAAACGTACGGTCGGAAGTGTTTGACTGCCCAGACTATGGCTAATAGTTCCTTTTCTGTTGTACTATAGTTTCGTTCGGCTTTGTTTAGTATCCGACTCGCGTAAGCAATTGGTTTATCTTCGCCTATTTTTCCTTGCGATAGTATCGCGCCTATTGCTACGTCTGATGCGTCTGTGGTTACTATAAACTCTTTTGTAAAATCTGGATAAATTAGAAGGGGTGCCGTGGTCAATGTCTCTTTTAGTGTGTCGAACGCGTTCTGCTGCTCGGCGGTCCAGACGAACTCGACTTTGCTGCTCGTGATGCTGGATAAGGGCTTGGCTATTTTTGAATATTCCGGAATGAATCTACGGTAGTATCCGGCTAGTCCCAGGAATACTTGTAATTCTTTTAGTTTTTTGGGGACAGGAAACTCTTTCACGGCCTTCGTTTTTTCGGGATTTGGTTTGATCCCGTCGGGCGTGATTATGTGTCCCAAAAAACCTACTTCCTTTCTTAGAAACGCGCATTTTTCTGGTTGTAGTTTTAAGTTGTATTTGCGAAGTGTGTCTAAAACTTTTCGTAGTCTTGTATTATGTTCTTTTAGGCTTGCTCCGTGGACGACAATGTCGTCGAGGTAGACGAAACAGTCTATTCCTTGTAATCCGATGAGTGCGGCGTTCATGGCTCGTTGAAACGTTGCAGGTGCATTTTTCAGTCCGAAAGGCATGCGATTGAATTCGTAGTGACCTTGTGGAGTTGAAAAGGCTGTCTTGCATTTGTCGCGTTCGTCCATCGGAATCTGGTGGTATCCGGACGCCAGATCGAGGGTGGTAAAATATTGTGCTTTTCCCAATTGATCTAGTATGTCTGTGATATTAGGTAGTGGGAATGAGTCACCTATGGTAACTTCATTGAGTTTTCTATAGTCGACTACTACGCGATATTTAATATTTCCCTCTGCGTCGGGTTTTTTGGGTACTACCAGTAGGGGTGCGTTCCACGGGCTGGAGCTGTGTCGGATGATGCCGTCTTTCAGCATCTGTTCCACTTGTTTTTGCACTTCTCGCTTGTGGATGTCTGGTAATCTATATGGCTTGACATTACAGGGTGTTGTGTCGCGTTTTACAGGGACCCGGTGGCCGGTTACGGTGGCCGTGGTTAGTCGGTCTCCCGGTAAGTGGAACGTATCGTGATATTCCTTGCATATTTCCTTCATGGCTTTCTTTTCTTCTTCATTCATGTGTATACTATCTACCTGGTCTGTTACCCGAGCAATGCGCGTAGTCAGCGATTCGTTCACGGTCAAGGCGCGAACAGCTGCGGCGCTATCGTTGCTGTGGATTATTTCGTTGTCCATCATTTCGCTTAATTGCACTTGTGGTACGATTATTGTTTTTGCTTCTGCGGTTGTGTTCATAATGCACGCTACGCATTTCCCATTTTCGGGTCTTGTTAGTCCTTCTCCTAAATATATGCCTTCCGCTAGCTGTTGTTTTTCTATTATCCCGTCTCGCGTACTACTTGTTGGGACCATTATTAATTGTTGTGTGCGCGCGGGTATTGTTATTTCCGTGTTTCTATGTAGGGTTTTCCACGGTTTTCTATCTGCTAGGAGGCTCTTGCTGGGGTAGTCTATGGTTGTCCTGTTATCTGTGAGGAAGTCTACTCCTAGTATTCCGTCTGCGTTCGTTAGGATGTCTTCTTCTATGACATGTAGGGGGTACACGATTTCTTTTCCATTTATGTAGAACGTGGCCTCAATTTTCCCTAACGTTTTTGTTTTATCCCCCGAAAATGAGATAAGAAGGATGTCGCTTTCTTCCATTATTGCGTCTTTGGGGAGGGCGCTTTTTTTGATTAGGGATACTTCTGCCCCGTTATCTATCAGCATTATGGTGTTTTTATTTTTGGTATTCTTTATTTCTACCTCTATCTTATCTGCTGTGTGTCCATTCTTAAAGAGGGATCCTATTTCAACCATACGGAGGGGTCTCGCGGTTCCTCGGGTAGGTGACTCGCGTCTCGGCGGACCGGTGTAATCGCGGCTGCCTTGCGCGGAATGTGCATGATCAGCGTTTCTGTATTGTGGCTGTGATTCTGTTTCGTAGGCGGATCGGGTGTTTCCCGGTTCGCGCCTTGTCGATTCCCAACTTTCTTCGTTGGTTGCTAGGGGATGCATCCGCCGGTTATTTTCTGAGGGGAAAAATTTTTTGGGCGGTCTGTCCCTATTTTGGGTCTTCCAACACTCCTTGGTGTCGTGTCCCGATCGTCTGCAATCGTTGCAGTACCGTGGTGCTGCCCTATCCCGACTTTGATAAGTGCGGGAAGGGGAGTATGCCCTGCGCGTTCCTACTGACGTCGCGGGTCGTCTTGTAATTGACCGCTCTTCATCTATAGCTATCGTGATTGCTTCCTGTAGATCGGCGGGTTTTTGTGATTTTACTAGGACCTTAAGGTCGTCGCGAAGTCCGTCCTCGAATAGGTCTAACGCTTGCTCTTTGTAGACCCGTGCAGTTATTGTTTTTTCCATCATGCTAGCCTTGGTTTTGATCCCGGTTGCTATTAATTCTTTTAATAAAGTGGATATTCGACTCCCGTAGTGGTGTGCGTCTTCGTGGGCGCCCTGTCTACAGTGTACCAATTCCCTTTGTACGGTCGAGTGCGTGCGGGGAGGCTTGTATACCGAAGTCAGTACGTCCTCGAGGTCTTGTATGGACATTATCTGGCGCGTCTGTACTTCGGCTAGGGCGTCGCGTTGGACTCTCATCGATATGATCCCTTTTAAAATCTGGGCCCTTTCCATCGGCGTTCGGTAGGAGTAGTACACGTACTTACAGGCGGTCAGGAAACCGGGTAACCCTTTGGGGTCGGTTCCATCGAACGGTGGTATGGCTCTTATCGCGTGGAAGAATTTTTGGTTGTCTACTTCTGTCGGTACGTCGGGTGGGTTGTCTATCTCGAAATTAGGAGGGACGAAAAGACTAGCGCGCCTCGGTCCTTCCTCTGGCTCGCAAGAGGGGTCAAAGTGGACCGCGTTCCTGCCTGAGGGGCCGGGGGTTGCGTGCGTAGTGTTCATTGTTTCCCGTAGTTTTTCTATTTCGCGGTCTATCGAATCCTGTGGTGGGCCCTCCTTTGCCTCTAATGCCCCTATTCTATCGTTCGTCGCTATCATGCTGTCGGCCATACTAGCCAGGGTGGAGGTTATTCCTGCGAGTATTTTTTCTATGTTCGCTAGGCGGTCTTCGCTTCCTGCGGGACCCTGCTCGGCGTTATCGCTCGCGGTTGCTAAGGGGGTGGACGGCATTCTGATGTCGGTTTCTAAGCCTACTCTCGGAATTAAACTATAATCTAATTCGTCGAACGGGTATAGTCGTCGGGCGGTTAAACGTCCGGAGTGGCTTGACGCAGTCGGAAATACAATTGGAACGTCAAGTTCTTCGCTAGTGTTTGCGTCTAGAGTATTCTGCGTACGTTCTCCGATTTCCCGAAATGCTTCGAATGTCGCGTCGAAGAGAGATTTCTCGGAGGGTTGTCGCGGGTGTATGTTACCGAATCGGCGCGGATTACCTCGGCTAGATGGTATAGGCGTACGGATTTCTTTTCGCTCAATTAATTCTAGATCGCGCTCGATATTCGCATCCAGGGATTTCGCTCGGCGCATGAGAATAGCAGCGTACGGCCTGGATTTGCTGAGAGTGGTATTTCGCACTTACAGCACGTCGATCAGGTGATGCATCGCTGGTCTCTGCGTTGTCCTAGAGTTTCCTGGAGGCTTCTTCTGCAGACGTCTGTCGGTACCGCGAAGTGGATTGCCCTTCTATCAAGTGGGTCGTTGTCTCCGCTATGTCCTGTTGTCTCCGTCGGTCAGGCTTGTTCCCTACGTTGGCAGGATCCCACCGCTGCCACCAATTTTGTTATGCCAAGGCGCCTGGGGTCGAGATTCTGGATAGAATCTCGAGGTGCTCCGGGTCGTCCTTCACAGTCGTCGTCCAGCGGGCTCCGAAAGGTTCGGGTGATAATGCCGGGACGAGGATATTCGGTTAGAAACCGAAGGTAGGGGATCGTTGCGGGTTGAAGAGTTAGAACTCACCGTAAGGTTAACAAGTTTATTCTGTCCCGATCTGGGTGACAGGAGTACTATAGCGTATGTCTGTTATTAATCTGTTCGCGCTCGTAGTTTGTACAGAGTCTTATAGTTAGTCCGGGGCGAAGCGGGGACCAGCGGGGTCGCCGCCTTCGGCTCGCTTTTCGGCGTTTCGTCGGAAACGCTGACGGTGCTCGCGGGTTGTTGCCCGCGCTTTGGCGCTCGCGTGTGCCATCGGAATGCGCGACGGTTGTAACACGCGGTCGTTGACTGGGTTACAACACAAACTTCGATTTTTTTGGATTTTGTCGAGTATTTTTGTTGTAGGATGTATATTTGAGTAAATTTAGATGAAAATAACGACCATTTTTGGATTGTGAATAAAATTTTAGTTGGAAGTGTCAAATTTTAATAAATTTATTTGAAATCAACTTCGATTCTTTTGGATTTTGTCGAGTATTTTTGGTGTAGGATGTATATTTGAGTAAATTTAGATGAAAATAACGACCATTTTTTGGATTGTGAATAAAATTTTAGTTGGAAGTGTCAAATTTTAATAAATTTATTTGAAATCAACTTCGATTTTTTTGGATATTGTTGAGTATTTTTGTTGTAGGATCTATATTTGAGTAAATTTAGATGAAAATAACTTCAATTTTTTGGATTGTGAAAAAAATTTTAGTCGGAAGTGTCAAATTTTAATAAATTTATTTTAAATCAACTTCGATTTTTTTGGATTTTGTCGAGTATTTTTGTTGTAGGATGTATATTTGAGTAAATTTAGATGAAAATAACGACCATTTTTTGGATTGTGAAGAAAATTTTAGTTGGAAGTGTCAAATTTTAATAAATTTATATGAAACCAACTTCGATTTTTTGGATTTTGTCGAGTATTTTTGGTGTAGGATGTATATTTGAGTAAATTTAGATGAAAATAAGTTCAATTTTTAGGATTGTGAAAAAAATTTTAGTTGGAAGTGTCAAATTTTAATAAATTTATTTGAAACCTACTTCGATTTTTTTTTATTTTGTCGAGTATTTTTGGTGTAGGATGTATATTTGAGTAAATTTAGATGAAAATAACTTCATTTTTAGGATTTTGAAAAAAATTTTAGTTACAAGTGTCAAATTTTAATAAATTTATTTGAAACCAACTCTGATTTTTTTTGGATTTTGTCCAGTATTTTTGGTGTAGGATGTATATTTGAGTAAATTTAGATGAAAATAACTTCAATTTCTAGGATTGTGAAAAAAATTTTAGTTGGAAGTGTCAAATTTTAATAAATTTATTTGAAACCAACTTCGATTTTTTTGGATTTTGTCGAGTATTTTTGTTGTAGGATGTATATTTGAGTACATTTAGACGAAAATAACGACCACTTTTTGGATTGAGTAAAAATTTTTAGTTGGAAGTGACAAATTTTAATAAATTTATTTGAAATCAACTTCGATTTTTTTGGATTTTGTTGAGTATTTTTTGGTAGGATCTATATTTGAGTAAATTTAGATGAAAATAACTTCAATTTTTAGGATTGTGAAAAAAATTTTAGTTGGAAGTGTCAAATTTTAATAAATTTATTTGAAACCAACTTCGATTTTTTTGCATTTTGTTGAGTATTTTTTGTAGGATCTATATTTGAGTAAATTTAGATGAAAATAACTTCAATTTTTAGGATTGTGAAAAAAATTTTAGTTGCAAGTGTCAATTTTTAATAAATTTTGTTTGAAACCAACTTCGATTTTTTTGGATTTTGTCGTGTATTTTTGGTGTAGGATGTATATTTGAGTAAATTTAGATGAAAATAACGAAAATTTATTGGATTGTGAAGAAAATTTTAGTTGGAAGTGTCAAATTTTAAAAAATTTATTTGGAACCAACTTCGATTTTTTTTTATTTTGGGGAGTATTTTTGGTGTAGGATGTATATTTGAGTAAATTTAGATGAAAATAACTTCAATTTCTAGGATTGTGAAAAAAATTTTAGTCGGAAGTGTCAAATTTT
Organism: Andrena praecox; assembly: GCA_963932275.1. Classification (NCBI taxonomy): domain Eukaryota; kingdom Metazoa; phylum Arthropoda; class Insecta; order Hymenoptera; family Andrenidae; genus Andrena; species Andrena praecox. The sequence continues at coordinate 25,118,482 of OZ010730.1, forward strand.
AATAAATTTATTTTAAATCAACTTCGATTTTTTTGGATTTTGTCGAGTATTTTTGGTGTAGGATGTATATTTGAGTAAATTTAGATGAAAACTACTTCAATTTTTTGGATTGTAAAAAAAAATTTTAGTTGGAAGTGTCAAATTTTAATAAATTTATTTGAAATCAACTTCGATTTTTTTGGATTTTGTTGAGTATTTTTGTTGTAGGATCTATATTTGAGTGAATTTAGATGAAAATAACTGCAATTATTTGGATTGTGAACAAAATTTTAGTTAGAAGTGTCAAATTTTTATAAATTTGTTTGAAATCAACTTCGATTTTTTTGGATTATGTCGTGTATTTTTGGTGTAGGATGTATATTTGAGTAAACTTAGATGAAAATATCTTCAATTTTTTGGATTGTGAAAAAAATTTTAGTTGGAAGTTTCAAATTTTATTAAATTTATTTGATATCAACTTCGATTTTTTTGGATTTTGTCGAGTATTTTTAGTGTAGGATGTATATTTGTGTAAATTTAGATGAAAATAAATTCAATTTTTTGGATTGTGAAAAAAATTTTAGTTGGAAGTGTCAAATTTTAATAAATTTATTTGAAATAAACTTCGATTTTTTTGGATTTTGTCGAGTATTTTTGTTGTAAGATCTATTTTTGAGTAAATTTAGATGAAAATAACTTCCATTTTTGGGATTGTGTATAAAATTTTAGTTGGAAGTGTCAAATTTTAATAAATTTATTTGAAATCAACTTCGATTTTTTTGGATTTTGGCGAGTATTTTTGGTGTAGGATGTATATTTGAGTAAATTTAGAAGAAAATAACTTCAATTTTTTGGATTGTGAAAAAAATTTTAGTTGGAAGTGTCAAATTTTAATAAATTTATTTGAAATCAGCTTCGATTTTTTTGGATTTTGTCGAGTATTTTTGTTGTAGGATGTATATTTGAGTAAACTTAGATGAAAATATCTTCAATTTTTTGGATTGTGAAAAAATTTTAGTTGGAAGTGTCAAATTTTAATAAATTTATTTGAAATCAACTTCGATTTTTTTGGATTTTGTCGAGTATTTTTGGTGTAGGATGTATATTTGAGTAAATTTAGATGAAAATATCTTCAATTCTTTGGATTGTGAAAAAAACTTTAGTTGAAAGAGTCAAATTTTAATAAATTTATTTGAAATAAACTTCGATTTTTTTCGATTTTGTCGAGTATTTTTGGTGTAGGATGTATATTTGAGTAAATTTAGATGAAAAGAACTTCAATTTTTAGGATTATGAAAAAAAATTTAGTTGGAAGTGTCAAATTTTAATAAATTTATTTGAAACCAACTTCGATTTTTTTGGATTTTGTCGAGCATTTTTGTTGTAGGATGTATATTTGAGTAAATTTAGATGAAAATAAAGACCATTTTTTGGATTGTGAATAAAATTTTAGTTGGAAGTGTCAAATTTTAATAAATTTATTTGAAATCAACTTCGATTTTTTTGGATATTGTTGAGTATTTTTGTTGTAGGATCTATATTTGAGTAAATTTAGATGAAAATAACTTCAATTTTTTGGATTGTGAAAAAAATTTTAGTTGGAAGTGTCAAATTTTAATAAATTTATTTGAAATCAACTTCGATTTTTTTGGATTTTGTTGAGTATTTTTTTGTAGGATCTATATTTGAGTAAATTTAGATGAAAATAACTTCAATTTTTAGGATTGTGAAAAATATTTTAGTTGGAAGTGTCAAATTTTAATAAATTTATTTGAAACAAACTTCGATTTTTTTTTATTTTGTAGAGTATTTTTGTTGTAGGATGTATATTTGAGTAAATTTAGATGAAAATAACGACCATTTTTGGATTGTGAAGAAAATTTTAGTTGGAAGTGTCAAATTTTAATAAATTTATTTGAAATCAACTTCGATTCTTTTGGATTTTGTCGAGTATTTTTGGTGTAGGATGTATATTTGAGTAAATTTAGATGAAAATAACGACCATTTTTTGGATTGTGAATAAAATTTTAGTTGGAAGTGTCAAATTTTAATAAATTTATTTGAAATCAACTTCGATTTTTTTGGATATTGTTGAGTATTTTTGTTGTAGGATCTATATTTGAGTGAATTTAGATGAAAATAACTGCAATTATTTGGATTGTGAATACAATTTTAGTTGGAAGTGTCAAATTTTAATAAATTTATTTGAAATCAACATCGATTTTTTTGGATTTTGTTGAGTATTTTTGCTATAGGATCTATTTTTGAGTAAATTTAGATGAAAATAACTTCAATTTTTGGGATTGTGAATACAATTTTAGTTGAAAGTGTCAAATTTTAATAAATTTATTTGAAATAAACTTCGATTTTTTGGGATTATGTCGTGTATTTTTGGTGTAGGATGTATATTTGAGTAAACTTAGATGAAAATATCTTCAATTTTTTGGATTGTGAAAAAAATTTTAGTTGGAAGTTTCAAATTTTATTAAATTTATTTGAAATCAACTTCGATTTTTTTGGATTTTGTCGAGTATTTTTGGTGTAGGATGTATATTTGAGTAAATTTAGATGAAAATAAATTCAATTTTTGGGATTGCGAATAAAATTTTAGTTGGAAGTGTCAAATTTTAATAAATTCATTTGAAATCAACTTCGATTTTTTTGGATTTTGTCGAGTATTTTTGTTGTAGGATCTATATTTGAGTGAATTTAGATGAAAATAACTGCAATTATTTGGATTGTGAACAAAATTTTAGTTGGAAGTGTCAAATTTTTATAAATTTGTTTGAAATCAACTTCAATTTTTTTGGATTTTGTTGAGTATTTTTGTTGTAGGATCTATTTTTGAGTAAATTTAGATGAAAATAACTTCAATTTTTGGGATTGTGAAAAAAATTTTAGTTGGAAGTGTCAAATTTTAATAAATTTATTTGAAACATACTTCGGTTTTTCTCGACTATGATCAGTTTTTTTGATAGAGAAGCTTAATTTGAGTAATTTCAGTTGAAATTAACTTCGATTTTTTGGATTTTGTCACGATTTTTGTAAAATTTTAATAAATTTATTTGAAATCAACTTGGATTATTTTGGATTTTGTTGAGTATTTTTGTTGTAGGATCTATATTTGAGTGAATTTAGATGAAAATAACTCCAATTTTTAGGATTGTGAATAAAATTTTAGTTGGAAGTGTCAAATTTTAATAAATTTATTTGAAATCAACTTCGATTTTTTTGGATATTGTTGAGTATTTTTGTTGTAGGATCTATATTTGAGTAAATTTAGATGAAAATAACTTCAATTTTTTGGATTGTGAAAAAAATTTTAGTCGGAAGTGTCAAATTTTAATAAATTTATTTTAAATCAACTTCGATTTTTTTGGATTTTGTCGAGTATTTTTGGTGTAGGATGTATATTTGAGTAAATTTAGATGAAAATAACTTCAATTTTTAGGATTTTGAAAAAAATGTTAGTTTCAAGTGTCAAATTTTAATAAATTTATTTGAATCCAACTTCGATTTTTTTGGATTTTGTCGAGTATTTTTGGTGTTGGATGTATATTTGAGTAAATTTAGATGAAAAGAACTTCAATTTTTAGGATTGTGAAAAAAATTTTAGTTGGAAGTGTCAAATTTTAATAAATTTATTTGAAACCTACTTCGATTTTTTTGGATTTTGTCAAGTATTTTTGGTGTAGGATGTATATTTGAGTAAATTTAGATGAAAATAACTTCAATTTTTAGGATTTTGAAAAAAATTTTAGTTACAAGTGTCAAATTTTAATAAATTTATTTGAATCCAACTTCGATTTTTTTGGATTTTGTCGAGTATTTTTGGTGTAGGATGTATATTTGAGTAAATTTAGATGAAAAGAACTTCAATTTTTAGGATTGTGAAAAAAATTTTAGTTGGAAGTGTCAAATTTTAATAAATTTATTTGAAACCTACTTCGATTTTTTTGGATTTTGTCGAGTATTTTTGGTGTAGGATGTATATTTGAGTAAATTTAGATGAAAATAACTTCAATTTCTAGGATTGTGAAAAAAATTTCAGTTGGAAGTGTCAAATTTTAATAAATTTATTTGAAACCAACTTCGATTTTTTTGGATTTTGTCGAGTATTTTTGTTGTAGGATGTATATTTGAGTAAATTTAGATGAAAATAACGAAAATTTATTGGATTATGAAAAAAAATTTAGTTGGAAGTGTCAAATTTTAATAAATTTATTTGAAACCAACTTCGATTTATTTGGATTTTGTCGAGCATTTTTGTTGTAGGATGTATATTTGAGTAAATTTAGATGAAAATAACGACCATTTTTTGGATTGTGAATAAAATTTTAGTTGAAAGTGTCAAATTTTAATAAATTTATTTGAAATAAACTTCGATTTTTTTTTTATTTTGTCGAGTATTTTTGTTGTAGGATCTATATTTGAGTAAATTTAGATGAAAATAAATTCAATTTTTTGATTGTGAAAAAATTTTAGTTGGAAGTGTCAAATTTTAATAAATTTGTTTGAAATCAACTTCGATTTTTTGGGATTATGTCGTGTATTTTTGGTGTAGGATGTATATTTGAGTAAACTTAGATGAAAATATCTTCAATTTTTTGGATTGTGAAAAACATTTTAGTTGGAAGTTTCAAATTTTATTAAATTTATTTGAAATCAACTTCGATTTTTTTGGATTTTGTCGAGTATTTTTGTTGTAAGATCTATTTTTGAGTAAATTTAGATGAAAATAACTTCCATTTTTGGGATTGCGAATAAAATTTTAGTTGGAAGTGTCAAATTTTAATAAATTCATTTGAAATCAACTTCGATTTTTTTGGATTTTGTCGAGTATTTTTGTTGTAGGATCTATATTTGAGTGAATTTAGATGAAAATAACTGCAAATATTTGGATTGTGAACAAAATTTTAGTTGGAAGTGTCAAATTTTTATAAATTTGTTTGAAATCAACTTCGATTTTTTTGGATTATGTCGAGTATTTTTGGTGTAGGATGTATATTTGAGTAAACTTAGATGAAAATATCTTCAATTTTTTGGATTGTGAAAAAAATTTTAGTTGGAAGTGTCAAATTTTAATAAATTTATTTGAAATCACCTTCGATTTTTTTGGATTTTGTCGAGAATTTTTGGTGTAGGATGTATATTTGAGTAAATTTAGATGAAAATAACATCCATTTTTTGGATTGTGAAAAAATTTTTGTTGGAAGTGTCAAATTTTAATAAATTTATTTGAAATCAACTTCGATTTTTTTGGATTATGTCGTGTATTTTTGGTGTAGGATGTATATTTGAGTAAACTTAGGTGAAAATATCTTCAATTTTTTGGATTGTGGAAAAAATTTTAGTTGGAAGTTTCAAATTTTATTAAATTTATTTGAAATCAACTTCGATTTTTTTGGATTTTGTCGAGTATTTTTGGTGTAGGATGTATATTTGAGTAAATTTAGATGAAAATAAATTCAATTTTTTGGATTGTGAAAAAAATTTTAGTTGGAAGTCTCTAATTTTAATAAATTTATTTGAAATCACCTTCGATTTTTTTGGATTTTATCGAGTATTTACGGTGTAGGATCTATATGTGAGTAAATTTAGAAGAAAATAACTTCAATTTTTAGGATTGCGAAAAAAAGTTTAGTTGGATGTGTCAAATTTTAATAAATTTGTTTGAAATCAACTTCTATGTTTTTTATTTTGTCGAGTATTTTTGTTGTAGAATCTATATTTGAGTAAATTTAGATGAAAATAACTTCAATTTTTTGGATTGTGAAAAAAATTTTAGTTGGAAGTGTCAAATTTTAATAAATTTATTTGAAACATACTTCGGTTTTTCTCGACTATGATCAGTTTTTTTGATAGAGAAGCTTAATTTGAATAATTTCAGTTGAAATTAACTTCGATTTTTTGGATTTTGTCACGATTTTTGTAAAATTTTAATAAATTTATTTGAAATCAACTTGGATTATTTTGGATTTTGTTGAGTATTTTTGTTGTAGGATCTATATTTGAGTGAATTTAGATGAAAATAACTTCAATTATTTGGATTGTGAATACAATTTTAGTTGGAAGTGTCAAATTTTAATAAATTTATTTGAAATCAACATCGATTTTTTTTTATTTTGTCGAGTATTTTTGTTATAGGATCTATTTTTGAGTAAATTTAGATGAAAATAACTTCAATTTTTGGGATTGTGAATAAAATTTTAGTTGAAAGTGTCAAATTTTAATAAATTTATTTGAAATAAACTTCGATTTTTTTGGATTTTGTCGAGTATTTTTGTTGTAAGATCTATTTTTGAGTAAATTTAGATGAAAATAACTTCCATTTTTGGGATTGTGTATAAAATTTTAGTTGGAAGTGTCAAATTTTAATAAATTTATTTGAAATCAACTTCGATTTTTTTGGATTTTGGCGAGTATTTTTGGTGTAGGATGTATATTTGAGTAAATTTAGAAGAAAATAACTTCAATTTTTTGGATTGTGAAAAAAATTTTAGTTGGAAGTGTCAAATTTTAATAAATTTATTTGAAATCAGCTTCGATTTTTTTGGATTTTGTCGAGTATTTTTGTTGTAGGATGTATATTTGAGTAAACTTAGATGAAAATATCTTCAATTTTTTGGATTGTGAAAAAATTTTAGTTGGAAGTGTCATATTTTAATAAATTTATTTGAAATCAACCTCGATTTTTTTGGATTTTGTCGAGTATTTTTGGTGTAGGATGTATATTTGAGTAAATTCAGATGAAAATATCTTCAATTCTTTGGATTGTGAAAAAATTTTAGTTGGAAGTGTCAAATTTTAATAAATTTATTTGAAATCAACTTCGATTTTTTTGGATTTTGTCGAGTATTTTTGTTGTAGGATCTATTTTTGAGTAAATTTAGATGAAAATAACTTCAATTTTTGGGATTGTGAAAAAAAATTTAGTTGGAAGTGTCAAATTTTAATAAATTTATTTGAAATCAACTTCGTTTTTTATTGGATTTTGTCGAGTATTTTTGGTGTAGGATGTATATTTGAGTAAATTTAGATGAAAATATCTTCAATTCTTTGGATTGTGAAAAAAATTTTAGTTGAAAGTGTCAAATTTTAATAAATTTATTTGAAATAAACTTGGTTTTTTTTCGATTTTGTCGAGTATTTTTGGTGTAGGATGTATATTTGAGTAAATTTAGATGATAATAACATCAATTTTTTGGATTGTGAAAAAATTTTAGTTGGAAGTGTCTAATTGTAATAAATTTATTTGAAATCAACTTCGATTTTTTTGGATTTTGTCGAGTATTTTTGTTGTAGGATGTATATTTGAGTAAATTTAGATGAAAATAACTTCAATTTTTGGGATTGTGATAAAAATTTTAGTTGGAAGTGTCAAATTTTAATAAATTTATTTGAAATCAACTTCGATTTTTTTGGATTTTGTTGAGTATTTTTGTTGTAGGATCTATATTTGAGTGAATTTAGATGAAAATAACTGCAATTATTTGGATTGTGAACAAAATTTTAGTTAGAAGTGTCAAATTTTTATAAATTTGTTTGAAATCAACTTCGATTTTTTTGGATTATGTCGTGTATTTTTGGTGTAGGATGTATATTTGAGTAAACTTAGATGAAAATATCTTCAATTTTTTGGATTGTGAAAAAAATTTTAGTTGGAAGTTTCAAATTTTATTAAATTTATTTGAAATCAACTTCGATTTTTTTGGATTTTGTCGAGTATTTTTGGTGTAGGATGTATATTTGTGTAAATTTAGATGAAAATAAATTCAATTTTTTGGATTGTGAAAAAAAATTTAGTTGGAAGTGTCAAATTTTAATAAATTTATTTGAAATAAACTTCGATTTTTTTGGATTTTGTCGAGTATTTTTGTTGTAAGATCTATATTTGAGTAAATTTAGATGAAAATAACTTCCATTTTTGGGATTGTGTATAAAATTTTAGTTGGAAGTGTCAAATTTTAATAAATTTATTTGAAATCAACTTCGATTTTTTTGGATTTTGGCGAGTATTTTTGGTGTAGGATGTATATTTGAGTAAATTTAGAAGAAAATAACTTCAATTTTTTGGATTGTGAAAAAAATTTTAGTTGGAAGTGTCAAATTTTAATAAATTTATTTGAAATCAGCTTCGATTTTTTTGGATTTTGTCGAGTATTTTTGTTGTAGGATGTATATTTGAGTAAACTTAGATGAAAATATCTTCAATTTTTTGGATTGTGAAAAAATTTTAGTTGGAAGTGTCAAATTTTAATAAATTTATTTGAAATCAACTTCGATTTTTTTGGATATTGTTGAGTATTTTTGTTGTAGGATCTATATTTGAGTAAATTTAGATGAAAATAACTTCAATTTTTTGGATTGAGTAAAAAATATTAGTTGGAAGTGTCAAATTTTAATAAATTTATTTGAAATCAACTTCGATTTTTTTGGATTTTGTTGAGTATTTTTGTTGTAGGATCTATTTTTGAGTAAATTTAGATGAAAATAACTTCAATTTTTGGGATTGTGAAAAAAATTTTAGTTGGAAGTGTCAAATTTTAATAAATTTATTTGAAATCAACTTCGTTTTTTTTTGGATTTTGTCGAGTATTTTTGGTGTAGGATGTATATTTGAGTAAATTTAGATGAAAATAACTTCAATTTTTGGGATTGTGAAAAAAATTTTAGTTGGAAGTGTCAAATTTTAATAAATTTGTTTGAAATCAACTTCGATTTTTTTGGATTATGTCGTGTATTTTTGGTGTAGGATGTATATTTGAGTAAACTTAGATGAAAATATCTTCAATTTTTTGGATTGTGAAAAAAATTTTAGTTGGAAGTTTCAAATTTTATTAAATTTATTTGAAATCAACTTCGATTTTTTTGGATTTTGTCGAGTATTTTTGGTGTAGGATGTATATTTGTGTAAATTTAGATGAAAATAAATTCAATTTTTTGGATTGTGAAAAAAATTTTAGTTGGAAGTGTCAAATTTTAATAAATTTATTTGAAATAAACTTCGATTTTTTTGGATTTTGTCGAGTATTTTTGTTGTAAGATCTATTTTTGAGTAAATTTAGATGAAAATAACTTCCATTTTTGGGATTGTGTATAAAATTTTAGTTGGAAGTGTCAAATTTTTATAAATTTGTTTGAAATCAACTTCGATTTTTTTGGAATATGTCGTGTATTTTTGGTGTAGGATGTATATTTGAGTAAACTTAGATGAAAATATCTTCAATTTTTTGGATTGTGAAAAAAATTTTAGTTGGAAGTTTCAAATTTTATTAAATTTATTTGAAATCAACTTCGATTTTTTTGGATTTTGTCGAGTATTTTTGGTGTAGGATGTATATTTGTGTAAATTTAGATGAAAATAAATTCAATTTTTTGGATTGTGAAAAAAATTTTAGTTGGAAGTGTCAAATTTTAATAAATTTATTTGAAATAAACTTCGATTTTTTTGGATTTTGTCGAGTATTTTTGTTGTAAGATCTATATTTGAGTAAATTTAGATGAAAATAACTTCCATTTTTGGGATTGTGTATAAAATTTTAGTTGGAAGTGTCAAATTTTAATAAATTTATTTGAAATCAACTTCGATTTTTTGGATTTTGGCGAGTATTTTTGGTGTAGGATGTATATTTGAGTAAATTTAGAAGAAAATAACTTCAATTTTTTGGATTGTGAAAAAACTTTTAGTTGGAAGTGTCAAATTTTAATAAATTTATTTGAAATCAGCTTCGATTTTTTTGGATTTTGTCGAGTATTTTTGTTGTAGGATGTATATTTGAGTAAACTTAGATAAAAATATCTTCAATTTTTTGGATTGTGAAAAAATTTTAGTTGGAAGTGTCAAATTTTAATAAATTTATTTGAAATCAACTTCGATTTTTTTGGATATTGTTGAGTATTTTTGTTGTAGGATCTATATTTGAGTAAATTTAGATGAAAATAACTTCAATTTTTTGGATTGAGTAAAAAATATTAGTTGGAAGTGTCAAATTTTAATAAATTTATTTGAAATCAACTTCGATTTTTTTGGATTTTGTTGAGTATTTTTGTTGTAGGATCTATATTTGAGTTAATTTAGATGAAAATAACTTCAATTTTTGGGATTGTGAAAAAAATTTTAGTTGGAAGTGTCAAATTTTAATAAATTTATTTGAAATCAACTTCGTTTTTTTTTGGATTTTGTCGAGTATTTTTGGTGTAGGATGTATATTTGAGTAAATTTAGATGAAAATAACTTCAATTTTTGGGATTGTGAAAAAAATTTTAGTTGGAAGTGTCAAATTTTAATAAATTTGTTTGAAATCAACTTCGATTTTTTTGGATTATGTCGTGTATTTTTGGTGTAGGATGTATATTTGAGTAAACTTAGATGAAAATATCTTCAATTTTTTGGATTGTGAAAAAAATTTTAGTTGGAAGTTTCAAATTTTATTAAATTTATTTGAAATCAACTTCGATTTTTTTGGATTTTGTCGAGTATTTTTGGTGTAGGATGTATATTTGTGTAAATTTAGATGAAAATAAATTCAATTTTTTGGATTGTGAAAAAAATTTTAGTTGGAAGTGTCAAATTTTAATAAATTTATTTGAAATAAACTTCGATTTTTTTGGATTTTGTCGAGTATTTTTGTTGTAAGATCTATTTTTGAGTAAATTTAGATGAAAATAACTTCCATTTTTGGGATTGTGTATAAAATTTTAGTTGGAAGTGTCAAATTTTTATAAATTTGTTTGAAATCAACTTCGATTTTTTTGGAATATGTCGTGTATTTTTGGTGTAGGATGTATATTTGAGTAAACTTAGATGAAAATATCTTCAATTTTTTGGATTGTGAAAAAAATTTTAGTTGGAAGTTTCAAATTTTATTAAATTTATTTGAAATCAACTTCGATTTTTTTGGATTTTGTCGAGTATTTTTGGTGTAGGATGTATATTTGTGTAAATTTAGATGAAAATAAATTCAATTTTTTGGATTGTGAAAAAAATTTTAGTTGGAAGTGTCAAATTTTAATAAATTTATTTGAAATAAACTTCGATTTTTTTGGATTTTGTCGAGTATTTTTGTTGTAAGATCTATATTTGAGTAAATTTAGATGAAAATAACTTCCATTTTTGGGATTGTGTATAAAATTTTAGTTGGAAGTGTCAAATTTTAATAAATTTATTTGAAATCAACTTCGATTTTTTTGGATTTTGGCGAGTATTTTTGGTGTAGGATGTATATTTGAGTAAATTTAGAAGAAAATAACTTCAATTTTTTGGATTGTGAAAAAAATTTTAGTTGGAAGTGTCAAATTTTAATAAATTTATTTGAAATCAGCTTCGATTTTTTTGGATTTTGTCGAGTATTTTTGTTGTAGGATGTATATTTGAGTAAACTTAGATGAAAATATCTTCAATTTTTTGGATTGTGAAAAAATTTTAGTTGGAAGTGTCAAATTTTAATAAATTTATTTGAAATCAACTTCGATTTTTTTGGATTTTGTTGAGTATTTTTGTTGTAGGATCTATATTTGAGTGAATTTAGATGAAAATAACTCCAATTTTTAGGATTGTGAATAAAATTTTAGTTGGAAGTGTCAAATTTTAATAAATTTATTTGAAATCAACTTCGATTTTTTTGGATATTGTTGAGTATTTTTGTTGTAGGATCTATATTTGAGTAAATTTAGATGAAAATAACTTCAATTTTTTGGATTGTGAAAAAAATTTTAGTCGGAAGTGTCAAATTTTAATAAATTTATTTTAAATCAACTTCGATTTTTTTGGATTTTGTCGAGTATTTTTGGTGTAGGATGTATATTTGAGTAAATTTAGATGAAAATAACTTCAATTTTTAGGATTTTGAAAAAAATGTTAGTTTCAAGTGTCAAATTTTAATAAATTTATTTGAATCCAACTTCGATTTTTTTGGATTTTGTCGAGTATTTTTGGTGTTGGATGTATATTTGAGTAAATTTAGATGAAAAGAACTTCAATTTTTAGGATTGTGAAAAAAATTTTAGTTGGAAGTGTCAAATTTTAATAAATTTATTTGAAACCTACTTCGATTTTTTTGGATTTTGTCAAGTATTTTTGGTGTAGGATGTATATTTGAGTAAATTTAGATGAAAATAACTTCAATTTTTAGGATTTTGAAAAAAATTTTAGTTACAAGTGTCAAATTTTAATAAATTTATTTGAATCCAACTTCGATTTTTTTGGATTTTGTCGAGTATTTTTGGTGTAGGATGTATATTTGAGTAAATTTAGATGAAAAGAACTTCAATTTTTAGGATTGTGAAAAAAATTTTAGTTGGAAGTGTCAAATTTTAATAAATTTATTTGAAACCTACTTCGATTTTTTTGGATTTTGTCGAGTATTTTTGGTGTAGGATGTATATTTGAGTAAATTTAGATGAAAATAACTTCAATTTCTAGGATTGTGAAAAAAATTTCAGTTGGAAGTGTCAAATTTTAATAAATTTATTTGAAACCAACTTCGATTTTTTTGGATTTTGTCGAGTATTTTTGTTGTAGGATGTATATTTGAGTAAATTTAGATGAAAATAACGAAAATTTATTGGATTATGAAAAAAAATTTAGTTGGAAGTGTCAAATTTTAATAAATTTATTTGAAACCAACTTCGATTTATTTGGATTTTGTCGAGCATTTTTGTTGTAGGATGTATATTTGAGTAAATTTAGATGAAAATAACGACCATTTTTTGGATTGTGAATAAAATTTTAGTTGAAAGTGTCAAATTTTAATAAATTTATTTGAAATAAACTTCGATTTTTTTTTTATTTTGTCGAGTATTTTTGTTGTAGGATCTATATTTGAGTAAATTTAGATGAAAATAAATTCAATTTTTTGATTGTGAAAAAATTTTAGTTGGAAGTGTCAAATTTTAATAAATTTGTTTGAAATCAACTTCGATTTTTTGGGATTATGTCGTGTATTTTTGGTGTAGGATGTATATTTGAGTAAACTTAGATGAAAATATCTTCAATTTTTTGGATTGTGAAAAACATTTTAGTTGGAAGTTTCAAATTTTATTAAATTTATTTGAAATCAACTTCGATTTTTTTGGATTTTGTCGAGTATTTTTGTTGTAAGATCTATTTTTGAGTAAATTTAGATGAAAATAACTTCCATTTTTGGGATTGCGAATAAAATTTTAGTTGGAAGTGTCAAATTTTAATAAATTCATTTGAAATCAACTTCGATTTTTTTGGATTTTGTCGAGTATTTTTGTTGTAGGATCTATATTTGAGTGAATTTAGATGAAAATAACTGCAAATATTTGGATTGTGAACAAAATTTTAGTTGGAAGTGTCAAATTTTTATAAATTTGTTTGAAATCAACTTCGATTTTTTTGGATTATGTCGAGTATTTTTGGTGTAGGATGTATATTTGAGTAAACTTAGATGAAAATATCTTCAATTTTTTGGATTGTGAAAAAAATTTTAGTTGGAAGTGTCAAATTTTAATAAATTTATTTGAAATCACCTTCGATTTTTTTGGATTTTGTCGAGAATTTTTGGTGTAGGATGTATATTTGAGTAAATTTAGATGAAAATAACATCCATTTTTTGGATTGTGAAAAAATTTTTGTTGGAAGTGTCAAATTTTAATAAATTTATTTGAAATCAACTTCGATTTTTTTGGATTATGTCGTGTATTTTTGGTGTAGGATGTATATTTGAGTAAACTTAGGTGAAAATATCTTCAATTTTTTGGATTGTGGAAAAAATTTTAGTTGGAAGTTTCAAATTTTATTAAATTTATTTGAAATCAACTTCGATTTTTTTGGATTTTGTCGAGTATTTTTGGTGTAGGATGTATATTTGAGTAAATTTAGATGAAAATAAATTCAATTTTTTGGATTGTGAAAAAAATTTTAGTTGGAAGTCTCTAATTTTAATAAATTTATTTGAAATCACCTTCGATTTTTTTGGATTTTATCGAGTATTTACGGTGTAGGATCTATATGTGAGTAAATTTAGAAGAAAATAACTTCAATTTTTAGGATTGCGAAAAAAAGTTTAGTTGGATGTGTCAAATTTTAATAAATTTGTTTGAAATCAACTTCTATGTTTTTTATTTTGTCGAGTATTTTTGTTGTAGAATCTATATTTGAGTAAATTTAGATGAAAATAACTTCAATTTTTTGGATTGTGAAAAAAATTTTAGTTGGAAGTGTCAAATTTTAATAAATTTATTTGAAACATACTTCGGTTTTTCTCGACTATGATCAGTTTTTTTGATAGAGAAGCTTAATTTGAATAATTTCAGTTGAAATTAACTTCGATTTTTTGGATTTTGTCACGATTTTTGTAAAATTTTAATAAATTTATTTGAAATCAACTTGGATTATTTTGGATTTTGTTGAGTATTTTTGTTGTAGGATCTATATTTGAGTGAATTTAGATGAAAATAACTTCAATTATTTGGATTGTGAATACAATTTTAGTTGGAAGTGTCAAATTTTAATAAATTTATTTGAAATCAACATCGATTTTTTTTTATTTTGTCGAGTATTTTTGTTATAGGATCTATTTTTGAGTAAATTTAGATGAAAATAACTTCAATTTTTGGGATTGTGAATAAAATTTTAGTTGAAAGTGTCAAATTTTAATAAATTTATTTGAAATAAACTTCGATTTTTTTGGATTTTGTCGAGTATTTTTGTTGTAAGATCTATTTTTGAGTAAATTTAGATGAAAATAACTTCCATTTTTGGGATTGTGTATAAAATTTTAGTTGGAAGTGTCAAATTTTAATAAATTTATTTGAAATCAACTTCGATTTTTTTGGATTTTGGCGAGTATTTTTGGTGTAGGATGTATATTTGAGTAAATTTAGAAGAAAATAACTTCAATTTTTTGGATTGTGAAAAAAATTTTAGTTGGAAGTGTCAAATTTTAATAAATTTATTTGAAATCAGCTTCGATTTTTTTGGATTTTGTCGAGTATTTTTGTTGTAGGATGTATATTTGAGTAAACTTAGATGAAAATATCTTCAATTTTTTGGATTGTGAAAAAATTTTAGTTGGAAGTGTCATATTTTAATAAATTTATTTGAAATCAACCTCGATTTTTTTGGATTTTGTCGAGTATTTTTGGTGTAGGATGTATATTTGAGTAAATTCAGATGAAAATATCTTCAATTCTTTGGATTGTGAAAAAATTTTAGTTGGAAGTGTCAAATTTTAATAAATTTATTTGAAATCAACTTCGATTTTTTTGGATTTTGTCGAGTATTTTTGTTGTAGGATCTATTTTTGAGTAAATTTAGATGAAAATAACTTCAATTTTTGGGATTGTGAAAAAAAATTTAGTTGGAAGTGTCAAATTTTAATAAATTTATTTGAAATCAACTTCGTTTTTTATTGGATTTTGTCGAGTATTTTTGGTGTAGGATGTATATTTGAGTAAATTTAGATGAAAATATCTTCAATTCTTTGGATTGTGAAAAAAATTTTAGTTGAAAGTGTCAAATTTTAATAAATTTATTTGAAATAAACTTGGTTTTTTTTCGATTTTGTCGAGTATTTTTGGTGTAGGATGTATATTTGAGTAAATTTAGATGATAATAACATCAATTTTTTGGATTGTGAAAAAATTTTAGTTGGAAGTGTCTAATTGTAATAAATTTATTTGAAATCAACTTCGATTTTTTTGGATTTTGTTGAGTATTTTTGTTGTAGGATCTATATTTGAGTGAATTTAGATGAAAATAACTGCAATTATTTGGATTGTGAACAAAATTTTAGTTAGAAGTGTCAAATTTTTATAAATTTGTTTGAAATCAACTTCGATTTTTTTGGATTATGTCGTGTATTTTTGGTGTAGGATGTATATTTGAGTAAACTTAGATGAAAATATCTTCAATTTTTTGGATTGTGAAAAAAATTTTAGTTGGAAGTTTCAAATTTTATTAAATTTATTTGAAATCAACTTCGATTTTTTTGGATTTTGTCGAGTATTTTTGGTGTAGGATGTATATTTGTGTAAATTTAGATGAAAATAAATTCAATTTTTTGGATTGTGAAAAAAAATTTAGTTGGAAGTGTCAAATTTTAATAAATTTATTTGAAATAAACTTCGATTTTTTTGGATTTTGTCGAGTATTTTTGTTGTAAGATCTATATTTGAGTAAATTTAGATGAAAATAACTTCCATTTTTGGGATTGTGTATAAAATTTTAGTTGGAAGTGTCAAATTTTAATAAATTTATTTGAAATCAACTTCGATTTTTTTGGATTTTGGCGAGTATTTTTGGTGTAGGATGTATATTTGAGTAAATTTAGAAGAAAATAACTTCAATTTTTTGGATTGTGAAAAAAATTTTAGTTGGAAGTGTCAAATTTTAATAAATTTATTTGAAATCAGCTTCGATTTTTTTGGATTTTGTCGAGTATTTTTGTTGTAGGATGTATATTTGAGTAAACTTAGATGAAAATATCTTCAATTTTTTGGATTGTGAAAAAATTTTAGTTGGAAGTGTCAAATTTTAATAAATTTATTTGAAATCAACTTCGATTTTTTTGGATATTGTTGAGTATTTTTGTTGTAGGATCTATATTTGAGTAAATTTAGATGAAAATAACTTCAATTTTTTGGATTGAGTAAAAAATATTAGTTGGAAGTGTCAAATTTTAATAAATTTATTTGAAATCAACTTCGATTTTTTTGGATTTTGTTGAGTATTTTTGTTGTAGGATCTATTTTTGAGTAAATTTAGATGAAAATAACTTCAATTTTTGGGATTGTGAAAAAAATTTTAGTTGGAAGTGTCAAATTTTAATAAATTTATTTGAAATCAACTTCGTTTTTTTTTGGATTTTGTCGAGTATTTTTGGTGTAGGATGTATATTTGAGTAAATTTAGATGAAAATAACTTCAATTTTTGGGATTGTGAAAAAAATTTTAGTTGGAAGTGTCAAATTTTAATAAATTTGTTTGAAATCAACTTCGATTTTTTTGGATTATGTCGTGTATTTTTGGTGTAGGATGTATATTTGAGTAAACTTAGATGAAAATATCTTCAATTTTTTGGATTGTGAAAAAAATTTTAGTTGGAAGTTTCAAATTTTATTAAATTTATTTGAAATCAACTTCGATTTTTTTGGATTTTGTCGAGTATTTTTGGTGTAGGATGTATATTTGTGTAAATTTAGATGAAAATAAATTCAATTTTTTGGATTGTGAAAAAAATTTTAGTTGGAAGTGTCAAATTTTAATAAATTTATTTGAAATAAACTTCGATTTTTTTGGATTTTGTCGAGTATTTTTGTTGTAAGATCTATTTTTGAGTAAATTTAGATGAAAATAACTTCCATTTTTGGGATTGTGTATAAAATTTTAGTTGGAAGTGTCAAATTTTTATAAATTTGTTTGAAATCAACTTCGATTTTTTTGGAATATGTCGTGTATTTTTGGTGTAGGATGTATATTTGAGTAAACTTAGATGAAAATATCTTCAATTTTTTGGATTGTGAAAAAAATTTTAGTTGGAAGTTTCAAATTTTATTAAATTTATTTGAAATCAACTTCGATTTTTTTGGATTTTGTCGAGTATTTTTGGTGTAGGATGTATATTTGTGTAAATTTAGATGAAAATAAATTCAATTTTTTGGATTGTGAAAAAAATTTTAGTTGGAAGTGTCAAATTTTAATAAATTTATTTGAAATAAACTTCGATTTTTTTGGATTTTGTCGAGTATTTTTGTTGTAAGATCTATATTTGAGTAAATTTAGATGAAAATAACTTCCATTTTTGGGATTGTGTATAAAATTTTAGTTGGAAGTGTCAAATTTTAATAAATTTATTTGAAATCAACTTCGATTTTTTGGATTTTGGCGAGTATTTTTGGTGTAGGATGTATATTTGAGTAAATTTAGAAGAAAATAACTTCAATTTTTTGGATTGTGAAAAAACTTTTAGTTGGAAGTGTCAAATTTTAATAAATTTATTTGAAATCAGCTTCGATTTTTTTGGATTTTGTCGAGTATTTTTGTTGTAGGATGTATATTTGAGTAAACTTAGATAAAAATATCTTCAATTTTTTGGATTGTGAAAAAATTTTAGTTGGAAGTGTCAAATTTTAATAAATTTATTTGAAATCAACTTCGATTTTTTTGGATATTGTTGAGTATTTTTGTTGTAGGATCTATATTTGAGTAAATTTAGATGAAAATAACTTCAATTTTTTGGATTGAGTAAAAAATATTAGTTGGAAGTGTCAAATTTTAATAAATTTATTTGAAATCAACTTCGATTTTTTTGGATTTTGTTGAGTATTTTTGTTGTAGGATCTATTTTTGAGTTAATTTAGATGAAAATAACTTCAATTTTTGGGATTGTGAAAAAAATTTTAGTTGGAAGTGTCAAATTTTAATAAATTTATTTGAAATCAACTTCGTTTTTTTTTGGATTTTGTCGAGTATTTTTGGTGTAGGATGTATATTTGAGTAAATTTAGATGAAAATAACTTCAATTTTTGGGATTGTGAAAAAAATTTTAGTTGGAAGTGTCAAATTTTAATAAATTTGTTTGAAATCAACTTCGATTTTTTTGGATTATGTCGTGTATTTTTGGTGTAGGATGTATATTTGAGTAAACTTAGATGAAAATATCTTCAATTTTTTGGATTGTGAAAAAAATTTTAGTTGGAAGTTTCAAATTTTATTAAATTTATTTGAAATCAACTTCGATTTTTTTGGATTTTGTCGAGTATTTTTGGTGTAGGATGTATATTTGTGTAAATTTAGATGAAAATAAATTCAATTTTTTGGATTGTGAAAAAAATTTTAGTTGGAAGTGTCAAATTTTAATAAATTTATTTGAAATAAACTTCGATTTTTTTGGATTTTGTCGAGTATTTTTGTTGTAAGATCTATTTTTGAGTAAATTTAGATGAAAATAACTTCCATTTTTGGGATTGTGTATAAAATTTTAGTTGGAAGTGTCAAATTTTTATAAATTTGTTTGAAATCAACTTCGATTTTTTTGGAATATGTCGTGTATTTTTGGTGTAGGATGTATATTTGAGTAAACTTAGATGAAAATATCTTCAATTTTTCGATTGTGAAAAAAATTTTAGTTGGAAGTTTCAAATTTTATTAAATTTATTTGAAATCAACTTCGATTTTTTTGGATTTTGTCGAGTATTTTTGGTGTAGGATGTATATTTGTGTAAATTTAGATGAAAATAAATTCAATTTTTTGGATTGTGAAAAAAATTTTAGTTGGAAGTGTCAAATTTTAATAAATTTATTTGAAATAAACTTCGATTTTTTTGGATTTTGTCGAGTATTTTTGTTGTAAGATCTATATTTGAGTAAATTTAGATGAAAATAACTTCCATTTTTGGGATTGTGTATAAAATTTTAGTTGGAAGTGTCAAATTTTAATAAATTTATTTGAAATCAACTTCGATTTTTTTGGATTTTGGCGAGTATTTTTGGTGTAGGATGTATATTTGAGTAAATTTAGAAGAAAATAACTTCAATTTTTTGGATTGTGAAAAAAATTTTAGTTGGAAGTGTCAAATTTTAATAAATTTATTTGAAATCAGCTTCGATTTTTTTGGATTTTGTCGAGTATTTTTGTTGTAGGATGTATATTTGAGTAAACTTAGATGAAAATATCTTCAATTTTTTGGATTGTGAAAAAATTTTAGTTGGAAGTGTCAAATTTTAATAAATTTATTTGAAATCAACTTCGATTTTTTTGGATATTGTTGAGTATTTTTGTTGTAGGATCTATATTTGAGTAAATTTAGATGAAAATAACTTCAATTTTTTGGATTGAGTAAAAAATATTAGTTGGAAGTGTAAAATTTTAATAAATTTATTTGAAATCAACTTCGATTTTTTTGGATTTTGTTGAGTATTTTTGTTGTAGGATCTATTTTTGAGTAAATTTAGATGAAAATAACTTCAATTTTTGGGATTGTGAAAAAAATTTTAGTTGGAAGTGTCAAATTTTAATAAATTTATTTGAAATCAACTTCGATTTTTTTGGATTTTGTCGAGTATTTTTGGTGTAGGATGTATATTTGTGTAAATTTAGATGAAAATAAATTCAATTTTTTGGATTGTGAAAAAAATTTTAGTTGGAAGTGTCAAATTTTAATAAATTTATTTGAAATAAACTTCGATTTTTTTGGATTTTGTCGAGTATTTTTGTTGTAAGATCTATATTTGAGTAAATTTAGATGAAAATAACTTCCATTTTTGGGATTGTGTATAAAATTTTAGTTGGAAGTGTCAAATTTTAATAAATTTATTTGAAATCAACTTCGATTTTTTTGGATTTTGGCGAGTATTTTTGGTGTAGGATGTATATTTGAGTAAATTTAGAAGAAAATAACTTCAATTTTTTGGATTGTGAAAAAAATTTTAGTTGGAAGTGTCAAATTTTAATAAATTTATTTGAAATCAGCTTCGATTTTTTTGGATTTTGTCGAGTATTTTTGTTGTAGGATGTATATTTGAGTAAACTTAGATGAAAATATCTTCAATTTTTTGGATTGTGAAAAAATTTTAGTTGGAAGTGTCAAATTTTAATAAATTTATTTGAAATCAACTTCGATTTTTTTGGATATTGTTGAGTATTTTTGTTGTAGGATCTATATTTGAGTAAATTTAGATGAAAATAACTTCAATTTTTTGGATTGAGTAAAAAATATTAGTTGGAAGTGTAAAATTTTAATAAATTTATTTGAAATCAACTTCGATTTTTTTGGATTTTGTTGAGTATTTTTGTTGTAGGATCTATTTTTGAGTAAATTTAGATGAAAATAACTTCAATTTTTGGGATTGTGAAAAAAATTTTAGTTGGAAGTGTCAAATTTTAATAAATTTATTTGAAATCAACTTCGTTTTTTTTTGGATTTTGTCGAGTATTTTTGGTGTAGGATGTATATTTGAGTAAATTTAGATGAAAATAACTTCAATTTTTGGGATTGTGAAAAAAATTTTAGTTGGAAGTGTCAAATTTTAATAAATTTGTTTGAAATCAACTTCGATTTTTTTGGATTATGTCGTGTATTTTTGGTGTAGGATGTATATTTGAGTAAACTTAGATGAAAATATCTTCAATTTTTTGGATTGTGAAAAAAATTTTAGTTGGAAGTTTCAAATTTTATTAAATTTATTTGAAATCAACTTCGATTTTTTTGGATTTTGTCGAGTATTTTTGGTGTAGGATGTATATTTGTGTAAATTTAGATGAAAATAAATTCAATTTTTTGGATTGTGAAAAAAATTTTAGTTGGAAGTGTCAAATTTTAATAAATTTATTTGAAATAAACTTCGATTTTTTTGGATTTTGTCGAGTATTTTTGTTGTAAGATCTATTTTTGAGTAAATTTAGATGAAAATAACTTCCATTTTTGGGATTGTGTATAAAATTTTAGTTGGAAGTGTCAAATTTTAATAAATTTATTTGAAATCAACTTCGATTTTTTTGGATTTTGGCGAGTATTTTTGGTGTAGGATGTATATTTGAGTAAATTTAGAAGAAAATAACTTCAATTTTTTGGATTGTGAAAAAAATTTTAGTTGGAAGTGTCAAATTTTAATAAATTTATTTGAAATCAGCTTCGATTTTTTTGGATTTTGTCGAGTATTTTTGTTGTAGGATGTATATTTGAGTAAACTTAGATGAAAATATCTTCAATTTTTTGGATTGTGAAAAAATTTTAGTTGGAAGTGTCAAATTTTAATAAATTTATTTGAAATCAACTTCGATTTTTTTGGATATTGTTGAGTATTTTTGTTGTAGGATCTATATTTGAGTAAATTTAGATGAAAATAACTTCAATTTTTTGGATTGAGTAAAAAATTTTAGTTGGAAGTGTCAAATTTTAATAAATTTATTTGAAATCAACTTCGATTTTTTTGGATTTTGTTGAGTATTTTTTGGTAGGATCTATATTTGAGTAAATTTAGATGAAAATAACTTCAATTTTTAGGATTGTGAAAAAAATTTTAGTTGGAAGTGTCAAAT
This sequence comes from Andrena praecox, assembly GCA_963932275.1. Lineage (NCBI taxonomy): Eukaryota > Metazoa > Arthropoda > Insecta > Hymenoptera > Andrenidae > Andrena > Andrena praecox. The sequence goes on from OZ010730.1 coordinate 25,140,470, forward strand.
TTTAATAAATTTATTTGAAACCTACTTCGATTTTTTTGGATTTTGTCGAGTATTTTTGGTGTAGGATGTATATTTGAGTAAATTTAGATTAAAATAACTTCAATTTCTAGGATTGTGAAAAAATTTTCAGTTGGAAGTGTCAAATTTTAATAAATTTATTTGAAACCAACTTCGATTTTTTTGGATTTTGTTGAGTATTTTTTTGTAGGATCTATATTTGAGTAAATTTAGATGAAAATAACTTCAATTTTTAGGATTGTGAAAAATATTTTAGTTGGAAGTGTCAAATTTTAATAAATTTATTTGAAACAAACTTCGATTTTTTTTTATTTTGTAGAGTATTTTTGTTGTAGGATGTATATTTGAGTAAATTTAGATGAAAATAACTTCAATTTTTTGGATTGTGAAAAAAATTTTAGTTGGAAGTGTCAAATTTTAATAAATTTATTTGAAATCAACTTCGATTTTTTTGGATTTTGTTGAGTATTTTTTTGTAGGATCTATATTTGAGTAAATTAAGATGAAAATAAATTCAATTTTTTGATTGTGAAAAAATTTTAGTTGGAAGTGTCAAATTTTAATAAATTTGTTTGAAATCAACTTCGATTTTTTGGGATTATGTCGTGTATTTTTGGTGTAGGATGTATATTTGAGTAAACTTAGATGAAAATATCTTCAATTTTTTGGATTGTGAAAAAAATTTTAGTTGGAAGTTTCAAATTTTATTAAATTTATTTGAAATCAACTTCGATTTTTTTGGATTTTGTCGAGTATTTTTGGTGTAGGATGTATATTTGAGTAAATTTAAATGAAAATAAATTCAATTTTTTGGATTGTGAAAAAAATTTTAGTTGGAAGTGTCTAATTTTAATAAATTTCTTTGAAATCAACTTCGGTTTATTGGATTTTGTCGAGTATTTTTGTTGTAAGATCTATTTTTGAGTAAATTTAGATGAAAAGAACTTCAATTTTTAGGATTGTGAAAAAAATTTTAGTTGGAAGTGTCAAATTTTAATAAATTTATTTGAAACCTACTTCGATTTTTTTGGATTTTGTCGAGTATTTTTGGTGTAGGATGTATATTTGAGTAAATTTAGATGAAAATAACTTCAATTTCTAGGATTGTGAAAAAAATTTCAGTTGGAAGTGTCAAATTTTAATAAATTTATTTGAAACCAACTTCGATTTTTTTGGATTTTGTCGAGTATTTTTGTTGTAGGATGTATATTTGAGTAAATTTAGATGAAAATAACGAAAATTTATTGGATTATGAAAAAAAATTTAGTTGGAAGTGTCAAATTTTAATAAATTTATTTGAAACCAACTTCGATTTTTTTGGATTTTGTCGAGCATTTTTGTTGTAGGATGTATATTTGAGTAAATTTAGATGAAAATAACGACCATTTTTTGGATTGTGAAGAAAATTTTAGTTGGAAGTGTCAAATTTTAATAAATTTATTTTAAATCAACTTCGATTTTTTTGGATATTGTTGAGTATTTTTGTTGTAGGATCTATATTTGAGTAAATTTAGATGAAAATAACTTCAATTTTTTGGATTGTGAAAAAAATTTTAGTTGGAAGTGTCAAATTTTAATAAATTTATTTGAAATCAACTTCGATTTTTTTGGATTTTGTTGAGTATTTTTTGGTAGGATCTATATTTGAGTAAATTTAGATGAAAATAACTTCAATTTTTAGGATTGTGAAAAAAATTTTAGTTGGAAGTGTCAAATTTTAATAAATTTATTTGAAACCTACTTCGATTTTTTTGGATTTTGTCGAGTATTTTTGGTGTAGGATGTATATTTGAGTAAATTTAGATTAAAATAACTTCAATTTCTAGGATTGTGAAAAAATTTTCAGTTGGAAGTGTCAAATTTTAATAAATTTATTTGAAACCAACTTCGATTTTTTTGGATTTTGTTGAGTATTTTTTTGTAGGATCTATATTTGAGTAAATTTAGATGAAAATAACTTCAATTTTTAGGATTGTGAAAAATATTTTAGTTGGAAGTGTCAAATTTTAATAAATTTATTTGAAATAAACTTCGATTTTTTTTTATTTTGTAGAGTATTTTTGTTGTAGGATGTATATTTGAGTAAATTTAGATGAAAATAACTTCAATTTTTTGGATTGTGAAAAAAATTTTAGTTGGAAGTGTCAAATTTTAATAAATTTATTTGAAATCAACTTCGATTTTTTTGGATTTTGTTGAGTATTTTTTTGTAGGATCTATATTTGAGTAAATTTAGATGAAAATAAATTCAATTTTTTGATTGTGAAAAAATTTTAGTTGGAAGTGTCAAATTTTAATAAATTTATTTGAAATCAACTTCGATTTTTTGGGATTATGTCGTGTATTTTTGGTGTAGGATGTATATTTGAGTAAACTTAGATGAAAATATCTTCAATTTTTTGGATTGTGAAAAAAATTTTAGTTGGAAGTTTCAAATTTTATTAAATTTATTTGAAATCAACTTCGATTTTTTTGGATTTTGTCGAGTATTTTTGGTGTAGGATGTATATTTGAGTAAATTTAGATGAAAATAAATTCAATTTTTTGGATTGTGAAAAAAATTTTAGTTGGAAGTGTCTAATTTTAATAAATTTCTTTGAAATCAACTTCGGTTTATTGGATTTTGTCGAGTATTTTTGTTGTAAGATCTATTTTTGAGTAAATTTAGATGAAAAGAACTTCAATTTTTAGGATTGTGAAAAAAATTTTAGTTGGAAGTGTCAAATTTTAATAAATTTATTTGAAACCTACTTCGATTTTTTTGGATTTTGTCGAGTATTTTTGGTGTAGGATGTATATTTGAGTAAATTTAGATGAAAATAACTTCAATTTCTAGGATTGTGAAAAAAATTTCAGTTGGAAGTGTCAAATTTTAATAAATTTATTTGAAACCAACTTCGATTTTTTTGGATTTTGTCGAGTATTTTTGTTGTAGGATGTATATTTGAGTAAATTTAGATGAAAATAACGAAAATTTATTGGATTATGAAAAAAAATTTAGTTGGAAGTGTCAAATTTTAATAAATTTATTTGAAACCAACTTCGATTTTTTTGGATTTTGTCGAGCATTTTTGTTGTAGGATGTATATTTGAGTAAATTTAGATGAAAATAACGACCATTTTTTGGATTGTGAATAAAATTTTAGTTGGAAGTGTCAAATTTTAATAAATTTATTTTAAATCAACTTCGATTTTTTTGGATATTGTTGAGTATTTTTGTTGTAGGATCTATATTTGAGTAAATTTAGATGAAAATAACTTCAATTTTTTGGATTGTGAAAAAAATTTTAGTTGGAAGTGTCAAATTTTAATAAATTTATTTGAAATCAACTTCGATTTTTTTGGATTTTGGCGAGTATTTTTGGTGTAGGATGTATATTTGAGTAAATTTAGAAGAAAATAACTTCAATTTTTTGGATTGTGAAAAAAATTTTAGTTGGAAGTGTCAAATTTTAATAAATTTATTTGAAACCTACTTCGATTTTTTTGGATTTTGTCGAGTATTTTTGGTGTAGGATGTATATTTGAGTAAATTTAGATGAAAATAACTTCAATTTCTAGGATTGTGAAAAAAATTTCAGTTGGAAGTGTCAAATTTTAATAAATTTATTTGAAACCAACTTCGATTTTTTTGGATTTTGTCGAGTATTTTTGTTGTAGGATGTATATTTGAGTAAATTTAGATGAAAATAACGAAAATTTATTGGATTATGAAAAAAAATTTAGTTGGAAGTGTCAAATTTTAATAAATTTATTTGAAACCAACTTCGATTTTTTTGGATTTTGTCGAGCATTTTTGTTGTAGGATGTATATTTGAGTAAATTTAGATGAAAATAACGACCATTTTTTGGATTGTGAATAAAATTTTAGTTGGAAGTGTCAAATTTTAATAAATTTATTTTAAATCAACTTCGATTTTTTTGGATATTGTTGAGTATTTTTGTTGTAGGATCTATATTTGAGTAAATTTAGATGAAAATAACTTCAATTTTTTGGATTGTGAAAAAAATTTTAGTTGGAAGTGTCAAATTTTAATAAATTTATTTGAAATCAACTTCGATTTTTTTTGATTTTGGCGAGTATTTTTGGTGTAGGATGTATATTTGAGTAAATTTAGAAGAAAATAACTTCAATTTTTTGGATTGTGAAAAAAATTTTAGTTGGAAGTGTCAAATTTTAATAAATTTATTTGAAATCAGCTTCGATTTTTTTGGATTTTGTCGAGTATTTTTGTTGTAGGATGTATATTTGAGTAAACTTAGATGAAAATATCTTCAATTTTTTGGATTGTGAAAAAATTTTAGTTGGAAGTGTCAAATTTTAATAAATTTATTTGAAATCAACTTCGATTTTTTTGGATATTGTTGAGTATTTTTGTTGTAGGATCTATATTTGAGTAAATTTAGATGAAAATATCTTCAATTTTTTGGATTGTGAAAAAATTTTAGTTGGAAGTGTCAAATTTTAATAAATTTATTTGAAATCAACTTCGATTTTTTTGGATATTGTTGAGTATTTTTGTTGTAGGATCTATATTTGAGTAAATTTAGATGAAAATAACTTCAATTTTTTGGATTGAGTAAAAAATTTTAGTTGGAAGTGTCAAATTTTAATAAATTTATTTGAAATCAACTTCGATTTTTTTGGATTTTGTTGAGTATTTTTTGGTAGGATCTATATTTGAGTAAATTTAGATGAAAATAACTTCAATTTTTAGGATTGTGAAAAAAATTTTAGTTGGAAGTGTCAAATTTTAATAAATTTATTTGAAACCTACTTCGATTTTTTTGGATTTTGTCGAGTATTTTTGGTGTAGGATGTATATTTGACTAAATTTAGATTAAAATAACTTCAATTTCTAGGATTGTGAAAAAATTTTCAGTTGGAAGTGTCAAATTTTAATAAATTTATTTGAAACCAACTTCGATTTTTTTGGATTTTGTTGAGTATTTTTTTGTAGGATCTATATTTGAGTAAATTTAGATGAAAATAACTTCAATTTTTAGGATTGTGAAAAATATTTTAGTTGGAAGTGTCAAATTTTAATAAATTTATTTGAAACAAACTTCGATTTTTTTTTATTTTGTAGAGTATTTTTGTTGTAGGATGTATATTTGAGTAAATTTAGATGAAAATAACTTCAATTTTTTGGATTGTGAAAAAAATTTTAGTTGGAAGTGTCAAATTTTAATAAATTTATTTGAAATCAACTTCGATTTTTTTGGATTTTGTTGAGTATTTTTTTGTAGGATCTATATTTGAGTAAATTTAGATGAAAATAAATTCAATTTTTTGATTGTGAAAAAATTTTAGTTGGAAGTGTCAAATTTTAATAAATTTGTTTGAAATCAACTTCGATTTTTTGGGATTATGTCGTGTATTTTTGGTGTAGGATGTATATTTGAGTAAACTTAGATGAAAATATCTTCAATTTTTTGGATTGTGAAAAAAATTTTAGTTGGAAGTTTCAAATTTTATTAAATTTATTTGAAATCAACTTCGATTTTTTTGGATTTTGTCGAGTATTTTTGGTGTAGGATGTATATTTGAGTAAATTTAGATGAAAATAAATTCAATTTTTTGGATTGTGAAAAAAATTTTAGTTGGAAGTGTCTAATTTTAATAAATTTCTTTGAAATCAACTTCGGTTTATTGGATTTTGTCGAGTATTTTTGTTGTAAGATCTATTTTTGAGTAAATTTAGATGAAAAGAACTTCAATTTTTAGGATTGTGAAAAAAATTTTAGTTGGAAGTGTCAAATTTTAATAAATTTATTTGAAACCTACTTCGATTTTTTTGGATTTTGTCGAGTATTTTTGGTGTAGGATGTATATTTGAGTAAATTTAGATGAAAATAACTTCAATTTCTAGGATTGTGAAAAAAATTTCAGTTGGAAGTGTCAAATTTTAATAAATTTATTTGAAACCAACTTCGATTTTTTTGGATTTTGTCGAGTATTTTTGTTGTAGGATGTATATTTGAGTAAATTTAGATGAAAATAACGAAAATTTATTGGATTATGAAAAAAAATTTAGTTGGAAGTGTCAAATTTTAATAAATTTATTTGAAACCAACTTCGATTTTTTTGGATTTTGTCGAGCATTTTTGTTGTAGGATGTATATTTGAGTAAATTTAGATGAAAATAACGACCATTTTTTGGATTGTGAATAAAATTTTAGTTGGAAGTGTCAAATTTTAATAAATTTATTTTAAATCAACTTCGATTTTTTTGGATATTGTTGAGTATTTTTGTTGTAGGATCTATATTTGAGTAAATTTAGATGAAAATAACGACCATTTTTTGGATTGTGAAGAAAATTTTAGTTGGAAGTGTCAAATTTTAATAAATTTATATGAAACCAACTTCGATTTTTTGGATTTTGTCGAGTATTTTTGGTGTAGGATGTATATTTGAGTAAATTTAGATGAAAATAAGTTCAATTTTTAGGATTGTGAAAAAAATTTTAGTTGGAAGTGTCAAATTTTAATAAATTTATTTGAAACCTACTTCGATTTTTTTTTATTTTGTCGAGTATTTTTGGTGTAGGATGTATATTTGAGTAAATTTAGATGAAAATAACTTCATTTTTAGGATTTTGAAAAAAATTTTAGTTACAAGTGTCAAATTTTAATAAATTTATTTGAAACCAACTCTGATTTTTTTTGGATTTTGTCCAGTATTTTTGGTGTAGGATGTATATTTGAGTAAATTTAGATGAAAATAACTTCAATTTCTAGGATTGTGAAAAAAATTTTAGTTGGAAGTGTCAAATTTTAATAAATTTATTTGAAACCAACTTCGATTTTTTTGGATTTTGTCGAGTATTTTTGTTGTAGGATGTATATTTGAGTACATTTAGACGAAAATAACGACCACTTTTTGGATTGAGTAAAAATTTTTAGTTGGATGTGACAAATTTTAATAAATTTATTTGAAATCAACTTCGATTTTTTTGGATTTTGTTGAGTATTTTTTGGTAGGATCTATATTTGAGTAAATTTAGATGAAAATAACTTCAATTTTTAGGATTGTGAAAAAAATTTTAGTTGGAAGTGTCAAATTTTAATAAATTTATTTGAAACCAACTTCGATTTTTTTGCATTTTGTTGAGTATTTTTTGTAGGATCTATATTTGAGTAAATTTAGATGAAAATAACTTCAATTTTTAGGATTGTGAAAAAAATTTTAGTTGCAAGTGTCAATTTTTAATAAATTTTGTTTGAAACCAACTTCGATTTTTTTGGATTTTGTCGTGTATTTTTGGTGTAGGATGTATATTTGAGTAAGTTTAGATGAAAATAACGAAAATTTATTGGATTGTGAAGAAAATTTTAGTTGGAAGTGTCAAATTTTAAAAAATTTATTTGGAACCAACTCCGATTTTTTTTTATTTTGGGGAGTATTTTTGGTGTAGGATGTATATTTGAGTAAATTTAGATGAAAATAACTTCAATTTCTAGGATTGTGAAAAAAATTTTAGTCGGAAGTGTCAAATTTTAATAAATTTATTTTAAATCAACTTCGATTTTTTTGGATTTTGTCGAGTATTTTTGGTGTAGGATGTATATTTGAGTAAATTTAGATGAAAACTACTTCAATTTTTTGGATTGTAAAAAAAAATTTTAGTTGGAAGTGTCAAATTTTAATAAATTTATTTGAAATCAACTTCGATTTTTTTGGATTTTGTTGAGTATTTTTGTTGTAGGATCTATATTTGAGTGAATTTAGATGAAAATAACTGCAATTATTTGGATTGTGAACAAAATTTTAGTTAGAAGTGTCAAATTTTTATAAATTTGTTTGAAATCAACTTCGATTTTTTTGGATTATGTCGTGTATTTTTGGTGTAGGATGTATATTTGAGTAAACTTAGATGAAAATATCTTCAATTTTTTGGATTGTGAAAAAAATTTTAGTTGGAAGTTTCAAATTTTATTAAATTTATTTGATATCAACTTCGATTTTTTTGGATTTTGTCGAGTATTTTTAGTGTAGGATGTATATTTGTGTAAATTTAGATGAAAATAAATTCAATTTTTTGGATTGTGAAAAAAATTTTAGTTGGAAGTGTCAAATTTTAATAAATTTATTTGAAATAAACTTCGATTTTTTTGGATTTTGTCGAGTATTTTTGTTGTAAGATCTATTTTTGAGTAAATTTAGATGAAAATAACTTCCATTTTTGGGATTGTGTATAAAATTTTAGTTGGAAGTGTCAAATTTTAATAAATTTATTTGAAATCAACTTCGATTTTTTTGGATTTTGGCGAGTATTTTTGGTGTAGGATGTATATTTGAGTAAATTTAGAAGAAAATAACTTCAATTTTTTGGATTGTGAAAAAAATTTTAGTTGGAAGTGTCAAATTTTAATAAATTTATTTGAAATCAGCTTCGATTTTTTTGGATTTTGTCGAGTATTTTTGTTGTAGGATGTATATTTGAGTAAACTTAGATGAAAATATCTTCAATTTTTTGGATTGTGAAAAAATTTTAGTTGGAAGTGTCAAATTTTAATAAATTTATTTGAAATCAACTTCGATTTTTTTGGATTTTGTCGAGTATTTTTGGTGTAGGATGTATATTTGAGTAAATTTAGATGAAAATATCTTCAATTCTTTGGATTGTGAAAAAAACTTTAGTTGAAAGAGTCAAATTTTAATAAATTTATTTGAAATAAACTTCGATTTTTTTCGATTTTGTCGAGTATTTTTGGTGTAGGATGTATATTTGAGTAAATTTAGATGAAAAGAACTTCAATTTTTAGGATTGTGAAAAAAATTTTAGTTGGAAGTGTCAAATTTTAATAAATTTATTTGAAACCTACTTCGATTTTTTTGGATTTTGTCGAGTATTTTTGGTGTAGGATGTATATTTGAGTAAATTTAGATGAAAATAACTTCAATTTCTAGGATTGTGAAAAAAATTTCAGTTGGAAGTGTCAAATTTTAATAAATTTATTTGAAACCAACTTCGATTTTTTTGGATTTTGTCGAGTATTTTTGGTGTAGGATGTATATTTGAGTAAATTTAGATGAAAAGAACTTCAATTTTTAGGATTATGAAAAAAAATTTAGTTGGAAGTGTCAAATTTTAATAAATTTATTTGAAACCAACTTCGATTTTTTTGGATTTTGTCGAGCATTTTTGTTGTAGGATGTATATTTGAGTAAATTTAGATGAAAATAAAGACCATTTTTTGGATTGTGAATAAAATTTTAGTTGGAAGTGTCAAATTTTAATAAATTTATTTGAAATCAACTTCGATTTTTTTGGATATTGTTGAGTATTTTTGTTGTAGGATCTATATTTGAGTAAATTTAGATGAAAATAACTTCAATTTTTTGGATTGAGTAAAAATTTTTAGTTGGAAGTGACAAATTTTAATAAATTTATTTGAAATCAACTTCGATTTTTTTGGATTTTGTTGAGTATTTTTTGGTAGGATCTATATTTGAGTAAATTTAGATGAAAATAACTTCAATTTTTAGGATTGTGAAAAAAATTTTAGTTGGAAGTGTCAAATTTTAATAAATTTATTTGAAACCAACTTCGATTTTTTTGCATTTTGTTGAGTATTTTTTGTAGGATCTATATTTGAGTAAATTTAGATGAAAATAACTTCAATTTTTAGGATTGTGAAAAAAATTTTAGTTGCAAGTGTCAATTTTTAATAAATTTTGTTTGAAACCAACTTCGATTTTTTTGGATTTTGTCGTGTATTTTTGGTGTAGGATGTATATTTGAGTAAATTTAGATGAAAATAACGAAAATTTATTGGATTGTGAAGAAAATTTTAGTTGGAAGTGTCAAATTTTAAAAAATTTATTTGGAACCAACTTCGATTTTTTTTTATTTTGGGGAGTATTTTTGGTGTAGGATGTATATTTGAGTAAATTTAGATGAAAATAACTTCAATTTCTAGGATTGTGAAAAAAATTTTAGTCGGAAGTGTCAAATTTTAATAAATTTATTTTAAATCAACTTCGATTTTTTTGGATTTTGTCGAGTATTTTTGGTGTAGGATGTATATTTGAGTAAATTTAGATGAAAACTACTTCAATTTTTTGGATTGTAAAAAAAAATTTTAGTTGGAAGTGTCAAATTTTAATAAATTTATTTGAAATCAACTTCGATTTTTTTGGATTTTGTTGAGTATTTTTGTTGTAGGATCTATATTTGAGTGAATTTAGATGAAAATAACTGCAATTATTTGGATTGTGAACAAAATTTTAGTTAGAAGTGTCAAATTTTTATAAATTTGTTTGAAATCAACTTCGATTTTTTTGGATTATGTCGTGTATTTTTGGTGTAGGATGTATATTTGAGTAAACTTAGATGAAAATATCTTCAATTTTTTGGATTGTGAAAAAAATTTTAGTTGGAAGTTTCAAATTTTATTAAATTTATTTGATATCAACTTCGATTTTTTTGGATTTTGTCGAGTATTTTTAGTGTAGGATGTATATTTGTGTAAATTTAGATGAAAATAAATTCAATTTTTTGGATTGTGAAAAAAATTTTAGTTGGAAGTGTCAAATTTTAATAAATTTATTTGAAATAAACTTCGATTTTTTTGGATTTTGTCGAGTATTTTTGTTGTAAGATCTATTTTTGAGTAAATTTAGATGAAAATAACTTCCATTTTTGGGATTGTGTATAAAATTTTAGTTGGAAGTGTCAAATTTTAATAAATTTATTTGAAATCAACTTCGATTTTTTAGGATTTTGGCGAGTATTTTTGGTGTAGGATGTATATTTGAGTAAATTTAGAAGAAAATAACTTCAATTTTTTGGATTGTGAAAAAAATTTTAGTTGGAAGTGTCAAATTTTAATAAATTTATTTGAAATCAGCTTCGATTTTTTTGGATTTTGTCGAGTATTTTTGTTGTAGGATGTATATTTGAGTAAACTTAGATGAAAATATCTTCAATTTTTTGGATTGTGAAAAAATTTTAGTTGGAAGTGTCAAATTTTAATAAATTTATTTGAAATCAACTTCGATTTTTTTGGATTTTGTCGAGTATTTTTGGTGTAGGATATATATTTGAGTAAATTTAGATGAAAATATCTTCAATTCTTTGGATTGTGAAAAAAACTTTAGTTGAAAGAGTCAAATTTTAATAAATTTATTTGAAATAAACTTCGATTTTTTTCGATTTTGTCGAGTATTTTTGGTGTAGGATGTATATTTGAGTAAATTTAGATGAAAAGAACTTCAATTTTTAGGATTGTGAAAAAAATTTTAGTTGGAAGTGTCAAATTTTAATAAATTTATTTGAAACCTACTTCGATTTTTTTGGATTTTGTCGAGTATTTTTGGTGTAGGATGTATATTTGAGTAAATTTAGATGAAAATAACTTCAATTTCTAGGATTGTGAAAAAAATTTCAGTTGGAAGTGTCAAATTTTAATAAATTTATTTGAAACCAACTTCGATTTTTTTGGATTTTGTCGAGTATTTTTGGTGTAGGATGTATATTTGAGTAAATTTAGATGAAAAGAACTTCAATTTTTAGGATTATGAAAAAAAATTTAGTTGGAAGTGTCAAATTTTAATAAATTTATTTGAAACCAACTTCGATTTTTTTGGATTTTGTCGAGCATTTTTGTTGTAGGATGTATATTTGAGTAAATTTAGATGAAAATAAAGACCATTTTTTGGATTGTGAATAAAATTTTAGTTGGAAGTGTCAAATTTTAATAAATTTATTTGAAATCAACTTCGATTTTTTTGGATATTGTTGAGTATTTTTGTTGTAGGATCTATATTTGAGTAAATTTAGATGAAAATAACTTCAATTTTTTGGATTGTGAAAAAAATTTTAGTTGGAAGTGTCAAATTTTAATAAATTTATTTGAAATCAACTTCGATTTTTTTGGATTTTGTTGAGTATTTTTTTGTAGGATCTATATTTGAGTAAATTTAGATGAAAATAACTTCAATTTTTAGGATTGTGAAAAATATTTTAGTTGGAAGTGTCAAATTTTAATAAATTTATTTGAAACAAACTTCGATTTTTTTTTATTTTGTAGAGTATTTTTGTTGTAGGATGTATATTTGAGTAAATTTAGATGAAAATAACGACCATTTTTGGATTGTGAAGAAAATTTTAGTTGGAAGTGTCAAATTTTAATAAATTTATTTGAAATCAACTTCGATTCTTTTGGATTTTGTCGAGTATTTTTGGTGTAGGATGTATATTTGAGTAAATTTAGATGAAAATAACGACCATTTTTTGGATTGTGAATAAAATTTTAGTTGGAAGTGTCAAATTTTAATAAATTTATTTGAAATCAACTTCGATTTTTTTGGATATTGTTGAGTATTTTTGTTGTAGGATCTATATTTGAGTGAATTTAGATGAAAATAACTGCAATTATTTGGATTGTGAATACAATTTTAGTTGGAAGTGTCAAATTTTAATAAATTTATTTGAAATCAACATCGATTTTTTTGGATTTTGTTGAGTATTTTTGCTATAGGATCTATTTTTGAGTAAATTTAGATGAAAATAACTTCAATTTTTGGGATTGTGAATACAATTTTAGTTGAAAGTGTCAAATTTTAATAAATTTATTTGAAATAAACTTCGATTTTTTTTTATTTTGTCGAGTATTTTTGTTGTAGGATCTATATTTGAGTAAATTTAGATGAAAATAAATTCAATTTTTTGATTGTGAAAAAATTTTAGTTGGAAGTGTCAAATTTTAATAAATTTGTTTGAAATCAACTTCGATTTTTTGGGATTATGTCGTGTATTTTTGGTGTAGGATGTATATTTGAGTAAAATTAGATGAAAATATCTTCAATTTTTTGGATTGTGAAAAAAATTTTAGTTGGAAGTTTCAAATTTTATTAAATTTATTTGAAATCAACTTCGATTTTTTTTGATTTTGTCGAGTATTTTTGGTGTAGGATGTATATTTGAGTAAATTTAGATGAAAATAAATTCAATTTTTTGGATTGTGAAAAAAATTTTACTTGGATGTGTCTAATTTTAATAAATTTATTTGAAATCACCTTCGATTTTTTGGATTTTATCGAGTATTTATGGTGTAGGATCTATATTTGAGTAAATTTAGATGAAAATATCTTCAATTTTTTGGATTGTGAAAAAAATTTTAGTTGGAAGTGTCAAATTTTAATAAATTTCTTTGAAATCAACTTCGGTTTATTGGATTTTGTCGAGTATTTTTGTTGTAAGATCTATTTTTGAGTAAATTTAGATGAAAATAACTTCCATTTTTGGATTGCGAATAAAATTTTAGTTGGAAGTGTCAAATTTTAATAAATTCATTTGAAATCAACTTCGATTTTTTTGGATTTTGTCGAGTATTTTTGTTGTAGGATCTATATTTGAGTGAATTTAGATGAAAATAACTGCAATTATTTGGATTGTGAACAAAATTTTAGTTGGAAGTGTCAAATTTTTATAAATTTGTTTGAAATCAACTTCAATTTTTTTGGATTTTGTTGAGTATTTTTGTTGTAGGATCTATTTTTGAGTAAATTTAGATGAAAATAACTTCAATTTTTGGGATTGTGAAAAAAATTTTAGTTGGAAGTGTCAAATTTTAATAAATTTATTTGAAACATACTTCGGTTTTTCTCGACTATGATCAGTTTTTTTGATAGAGAAGCTTAATTTGAGTAATTTCAGTTGAAATTAACTTCGATTTTTTGGATTTTGTCACGATTTTTGTAAAATTTTAATAAATTTATTTGAAATCAACTTGGATTATTTTGGATTTTGTTGAGTATTTTTGTTGTAGGATCTATATTTGAGTGAATTTAGATGAAAATAACTCCAATTTTTAGGATTGTGAATAAAATTTTAGTTGGAAGTGTCAAATTTTAATAAATTTATTTGAAATCAACTTCGATTTTTTTGGATATTGTTGAGTATTTTTGTTGTAGGATGTATATTTGAGTAAATTTAGATGAAAATAACGAAAATTTATTGGATTGTGAAAAAAATTTTAGTTGGAAGTGTCAAATTTTAATAAATTTATTTGAAACCAACTTCGATTTTTTTGCATTTTGTTGAGTATTTTTTGTAGGATCTATATTTGAGTAAATTTAGATGAAAATAACTTCAATTTTTAGGATTGTGAAAAAAATTTTAGTTGCAAGTGTCAATTTTTAATAAATTTTGTTTGAAACCAACTTCGATTTTTTTGGATTTTGTCGTGTATTTTTGGTGTAGGATGTATATTTGAGTAAATTTAGATGAAAATAACGAAAATTTATTGGATTGTGAAGAAAATTTTAGTTGGAAGTGTCAAATTTTAAAAAATTTATTTGGAACCAACTCCGATTTTTTTTTATTTTGGGGAGTATTTTTGGTGTAGGATGTATATTTGAGTAAATTTAGATGAAAATAACTTCAATTTCTAGGATTGTGAAAAAAATTTTAGTCGGAAGTGTCAAATTTTAATAAATTTATTTTAAATCAACTTCGATTTTTTTGGATTTTGTCGAGTATTTTTGGTGTAGGATGTATATTTGAGTAAATTTAGATGAAAACTACTTCAATTTTTTGGATTGTAAAAAAAAATTTTAGTTGGAAGTGTCAAATTTTAATAAATTTACTTGAAATCCACTTCGATTTTTTTGGATTTTGTTGAGTATTTTTGTTGTAGGATCTATATTTGAGTGAATTTAGATGAAAATAACTGCAATTATTTGGATTGTGAACAAAATTTTAGTTAGAAGTGTCAAATTTTTATAAATTTGTTTGAAATCAACTTCGATTTTTTTGGATTATGTCGTGTATTTTTGGTGTAGGATGTATATTTGAGTAAACTTAGATGAAAATATCTTCAATTTTTTGGATTGTGAAAAAAATTTTAGTTGGAAGTTTCAAATTTTATTAAATTTATTTGATATCAACTTCGATTTTTTTGGATTTTGTCGAGTATTTTTAGTGTAGGATGTATATTTGTGTAAATTTAGATGAAAATAAATTCAATTTTTTGGATTGTGAAAAAAATTTTAGTTGGAAGTGTCAAATTTTAATAAATTTATTTGAAATAAACTTCGATTTTTTTGGATTTTGTCGAGTATTTTTGTTGTAAGATCTATTTTTGAGTAAATTTAGATGAAAATAACTTCCATTTTTGGGATTGTGTATAAAATTTTAGTTGGAAGTGTCAAATTTTAATAAATTTATTTGAAATCAACTTCGATTTTTTTGGATTTTGGCGAGTATTTTTGGTGTAGGATGTATATTTGAGTAAATTTAGAAGAAAATAACTTCAATTTTTTGGATTGTGAAAAAAATTTTAGTTGGAAGTGTCAAATTTTAATAAATTTATTTGAAATCAGCTTCGATTTTTTTGGATTTTGTCGAGTATTTTTGTTGTAGGATGTATATTTGAGTAAACTTAGATGAAAATATCTTCAATTTTTTGGATTGTGAAAAAATTTTAGTTGGAAGTGTCAAATTTTAATAAATTTATTTGAAATCAACTTCGATTTTTTTGGATTTTGTCGAGTATTTTTGGTGTAGGATGTATATTTGAGTAAATTTAGATGAAAATATCTTCAATTCTTTGGATTGTGAAAAAAACTTTAGTTGAAAGAGTCAAATTTTAATAAATTTATTTGAAATAAACTTCGATTTTTTTCGATTTTGTCGAGTATTTTTGGTGTAGGATGTATATTTGAGTAAATTTAGATGAAAAGAACTTCAATTTTTAGGATTGTGAAAAAAATTTCAGTTGGAAGTGTCAAATTTTAATTAATTTATTTGAAACCAACTTCGATTTTTTTGGATTTTGTCGAGTATTTTTGGTGTAGGATGTATATTTGAGTAAATTTAGATGAAAAGAACTTCAATTTTTAGGATTATGAAAAAAAATTTAGTTGGAAGTGTCAAATTTTAATAAATTTATTTGAAACCAACTTCGATTTTTTTGGATTTTGTCGAGCATTTTTGTTGTAGGATGTATATTTGAGTAAATTTAGATGAAAATAAAGACCATTTTTTGGATTGTGAATAAAATTTTAGTTGGAAGTGTCAAATTTTAATAAATTTATTTGAAATCAACTTCGATTTTTTTGGATATTGTTGAGTATTTTTGTTGTAGGATCTATATTTGAGTAAATTTAGATGAAAATAACTTCAATTTTTTGGATTGAGTAAAAATTTTTAGTTGGAAGTGACAAATTTTAATAAATTTATTTGAAATCAACTTCGATTTTTTTGGATTTTGTTGAGTATTTTTTGGTAGGATCTATATTTGAGTAAATTTAGATGAAAATAACTTCAATTTTTAGGATTGTGAAAAAAATTTTAGTTGGAAGTGTCAAATTTTAATAAATTTATTTGAAACCAACTTCGATTTTTTTGCATTTTGTTGAGTATTTTTTGTAGGATCTATATTTGAGTAAATTTAGATGAAAATAACTTCAATTTTTAGGATTGTGAAAAAAATTTTAGTTGCAAGTGTCAATTTTTAATAAATTTTGTTTGAAACCAACTTCGATTTTTTTGGATTTTGTCGTGTATTTTTGGTGTAGGATGTATATTTGAGTAAATTTAGATGAAAATAACGAAAATTTATTGGATTGTGAAGAAAATTTTAGTTGGAAGTGTCAAATTTTAAAAAATTTATTTGGAACCAACTTCGATTTTTTTTTATTTTGGGGAGTATTTTTGGTGTAGGATGTATATTTGAGTAAATTTAGATGAAAATAACTTCAATTTCTAGGATTGTGAAAAAAATTTTAGTCGGAAGTGTCAAATTTTAATAAATTTATTTTAAATCAACTTCGATTTTTTTGGATTTTGTCGAGTATTTTTGGTGTAGGATGTATATTTGAGTAAATTTAGATGAAAACTACTTCAATTTTTTGGATTGTAAAAAAAAATTTTAGTTGGAAGTGTCAAATTTTAATAAATTTATTTGAAATCAACTTCGATTTTTTTGGATTTTGTTGAGTATTTTTGTTGTAGGATCTATATTTGAGTGAATTTAGATGAAAATAACTGCAATTATTTGGATTGTGAACAAAATTTTAGTTAGAAGTGTCAAATTTTTATAAATTTGTTTGAAATCAACTTCGATTTTTTTGGATTATGTCGTGTATTTTTGGTGTAGGATGTATATTTGAGTAAACTTAGATGAAAATATCTTCAATTTTTTGGATTGTGAAAAAAATTTTAGTTGGATGTTTCAAATTTTATTAAATTTATTTGATATCAACTTCGATTTTTTTGGATTTTGTCGAGTATTTTTAGTGTAGGATGTATATTTGTGTAAATTTAGATGAAAATAAATTCAATTTTTTGGATTGTGAAAAAAATTTTAGTTGGAAGTGTCAAATTTTAATAAATTTATTTGAAATAAACTTCGATTTTTTTGGATTTTGTCGAGTATTTTTGTTGTAAGATCTATTTTTGAGTAAATTTAGATGAAAATAACTTCCATTTTTGGGATTGTGTATAAAATTTTAGTTGGAAGTGTCAAATTTTAATAAATTTATTTGAAATCAACTTCGATTTTTTAGGATTTTGGCGAGTATTTTTGGTGTAGGATGTATATTTGAGTAAATTTAGAAGAAAATAACTTCAATTTTTTGGATTGTGAAAAAAATTTTAGTTGGAAGTGTCAAATTTTAATAAATTTATTTGAAATCAGCTTCGATTTTTTTGGATTTTGTCGAGTATTTTTGTTGTAGGATGTATATTTGAGTAAACTTAGATGAAAATATCTTCAATTTTTTGGATTGTGAAAAAATTTTAGTTGGAAGTGTCAAATTTTAATAAATTTATTTGAAATCAACTTCGATTTTTTTGGATTTTGTCGAGTATTTTTGGTGTAGGATGTATATTTGAGTAAATTTAGATGAAAATATCTTCAATTCTTTGGATTGTGAAAAAAACTTTAGTTGAAAGAGTCAAATTTTAATAAATTTATTTGAAATAAACTTCGATTTTTTTGGATTTTGGCGAGTATTTTTGGTGTAGGATGTATATTTGAGTAAATTTAGAAGAAAATAACTTCAATTTTTTGGATTGTGAAAAAAATTTTAGTTGGAAGTGTCAAATTTTAATAAATTTATTTGAAATCAGCTTCGATTTTTTTGGATTTTGTCGAGTGATTTTGTTGTAGGATGTATATTTGAGTAAACTTAGATGAAAATATCTTCAATTTTTTGGATTGTGAAAAAATTTTAGTTGGAAGTGTCAAATTTTAATAAATTTATTTGAAATCAACTTCGATTTTTTTGGATTTTGTCGAGTATTTTTGGTGTAGGATGTATATTTGAGTAAATTTAGATGAAAATATCTTCAATTCTTTGGATTGTGAAAAAAACTTTAGTTGAAAGAGTCAAATTTTAATAAATTTATTTGAAATAAACTTCGATTTTTTTCGATTTTGTCGAGTATTTTTGGTGTAGGATGTATATTTGAGTAAATTTAGATGAAAAGAACTTCAATTTTTAGGATTGTGAAAAAAATTTTAGTTGGAAGTGTCAAATTTTAATAAATTTATTTGAAACCTACTTCGATTTTTTTGGATTTTGTCGAGTATTTTTGGTGTAGGATGTATATTTGAGTAAATTTAGATGAAAATAACTTCAATTTCTAGGATTGTGAAAAAAATTTCAGTTGGAAGTGTCAAATTTTAATAAATTTATTTGAAACCAACTTCGATTTTTTTGGATTTTGTCGAGTATTTTTGGTGTAGGATGTATATTTGAGTAAATTTAGATGAAAAGAACTTCAATTTTTAGGATTATGAAAAAAAATTTAGTTGGAAGTGTCAAATTTTAATAAATTTATTTGAAACCAACTTCGATTTTTTTGGATTTTGTCGAGCATTTTTGTTGTAGGATGTATATTTGAGTAAATTTAGATGAAAATAAAGACCATTTTTTGGATTGTGAATAAAATTTTAGTTGGAAGTGTCAAATTTTAATAAATTTATTTGAAATCAACTTCGATTTTTTTGGATATTGTTGAGTATTTTTGTTGTAGGATCTATATTTGAGTAAATTTAGATGAAAATAACTTCAATTTTTTGGATTGAGTAAAAATTTTTAGTTGGAAGTGACAAATTTTAATAAATTTATTTGAAATCAACTTCGATTTTTTTGGATTTTGTTGAGTATTTTTTGGTAGGATCTATATTTGAGTAAATTTAGATGAAAATAACTTCAATTTTTAGGATTGTGAAAAAAATTTTAGTTGGAAGTGTCAAATTTTAATAAATTTATTTGAAACCAACTTCGATTTTTTTGCATTTTGTTGAGTATTTTTTGTAGGATCTATATTTGAGTAAATTTAGATGAAAATAACTTCAATTTTTAGGATTGTGAAAAAAATTTTAGTTGCAAGTGTCAATTTTTAATAAATTTTGTTTGAAACCAACTTCGATTTTTTTGGATTTTGTCGTGTATTTTTGGTGTAGGATGTATATTTGAGTAAATTTAGATGAAAATAACGAAAATTTATTGGATTGTGAAGAAAATTTTAGTTGGAAGTGTCAAATTTTAAAAAATTTATTTGGAACCAACTTCGATTTTTTTTTATTTTGGGGAGTATTTTTGGTGTAGGATGTATATTTGAGTAAATTTAGATGAAAATAACTTCAATTTCTAGGATTGTGAAAAAAATTTTAGTCGGAAGTGTCAAATTTTAATAAATTTATTTTAAATCAACTTCGATTTTTTTGGATTTTGTCGAGTATTTTTGGTGTAGGATGTATATTTGAGTAAACTTAGATGAAAATATCTTCAATTTTTTGGATTGTGAAAAAAATTTTAGTTGGAAGTTTCAAATTTTATTAAATTTATTTGATATCAACTTCGATTTTTTTGGATTTTGTCGAGTATTTTTAGTGTAGGATGTATATTTGTGTAAATTTAGATGAAAATAAATTCAATTTTTTGGATTGTGAAAAAAATTTTAGTTGGAAGTGTCAAATTTTAATAAATTTATTTGAAATAAACTTCGATTTTTTTGGATTTTGTCGAGTATTTTTGGTGTAGGATGTATATTTGAGTAAATTTAGATGAAAATATCTTCAATTCTTTGGATTGTGAAAAAAACTTTAGTTGAAAGAGTCAAATTTTAATAAATTTATTTGAAATAAACTTCGATTTTTTTCGATTTTGTCGAGTATTTTTGGTGTAGGATGTATATTTGAATAAATTTAGATGAAAAGAACTTCAATTTTTAGGATTGTGAAAAAAATTTTAGTTGGAAGTGTCAAATTTTAATAAATTTATTTGAAACCTACTTCGATTTTTTTGGATTTTGTCGAGTATTTTTGGTGTAGGATGTATATTTGAGTAAATTTAGATGAAAATAACTTCAATTTCTAGGATTGTGAAAAAAATTTCAGTTGGAAGTGTCAAATTTTAATAAATTTATTTGAAACCAACTTCGATTTTTTTGGATTTTGTCGAGTGTTTTTGGTGTAGGATGTATATTTGAGTAAATTTAGATGAAAAGAACTTCAATTTTTAGGATTATGAAAAAAAATTTAGTTGGAAGTGTCAAATTTTAATAAATTTATTTGAAACCAACTTCGATTTTTTTGGATTTTGTCGAGCATTTTTGTTGTAGGATGTATATTTGAGTAAATTTAGATGAAAATAAAGACCATTTTTTGGATTGTGAATAAAATTTTAGTTGGAAGTGTCAAATTTTAATAAATTTATTTGAAATCAACTTCGATTTTTTTGGATATTGTTGAGTATTTTTGTTGTAGGATCTATATTTGAGTAAATTTAGATGAAAATAACTTCAATTTTTTTGATTGTGAAAAAAATTTTAGTTGGAAGTGTCAAATTTTAATAAATTTATTTGAAATCAACTTCGATTTTTTTGGATTTTGTTGAGTATTTTTTTGTAGGATCTATATTTGAGTAAATTTAGATGAAAATAACTTCAATTTTTAGGATTGTGAAAAATATTTTAGTTGGAAGTGTCAAATTTTAATAAATTTATTTGAAACAAACTTCGATTTTTTTTTATTTTGTAGAGTATTTTTGTTGTAGGATGTATATTTGAGTAAATTTAGATGAAAATAACGACCATTTTTGGATTGTGAAGAAAATTTTAGTTGGAAGTGTCAAATTTTAATAAATTTATTTGAAATCAACTTCGATTCTTTTGGATTTTGTCGAGTATTTTTGGTGTAGGATGTATATTTGAGTAAATTTAGATGAAAATAACGACCATTTTTTGGATTGTGAATAAAATTTTAGTTGGAAGTGTCAAATTTTAATAAATTTATTTGAAATCAACTTCGATTTTTTTGGATATTGTTGAGTATTTTTGTTGTAGGATCTATATTTGAGTGAATTTAGATGAAAATAACTGCAATTATTTGGATTGTGAATACAATTTTAGTTGGAAGTGTCAAATTTTAATAAATTTATTTGAAATCAACATCGATTTTTTTGGATTTTGTTGAGTATTTTTGCTATAGGATCTATTTTTGAGTAAATTTAGATGAAAATAACTTCAATTTTTGGGATTGTGAATACAATTTTAGTTGAAAGTGTCAAATTTTAATAAATTTATTTGAAATAAACTTCGATTTTTTTTTATTTTGTCGAGTATTTTTGTTGTAGGATCTATATTTGAGTAAATTTAGATGAAAATAAATTCAATTTTTTGATTGTGAAAAAATTTTAGTTGGAAGTGTCAAATTTTAATAAATTTGTTTGAAATCAACTTCGATTTTTTGGGATTATGTCGTGTATTTTTGGTGTAGGATGTATATTTGAGTAAACTTAGATGAAAATATCTTCAATTTTTTGGATTGTGAAAAAAATTTTAGTTGGAAGTTTCAAATTTTATTAAATTTATTTGAAATCAACTTCGATTTTTTTGGATTTTGTCGAGTATTTTTGGTGTAGGATGTATATTTGAGTAAATTTAGATGAAAATAAATTCAATTTTTTGGATTGTGAAAAAAATTTTACTTGGATGTGTCTAATTTTAATAAATTTATTTGAAATCACCTTCGATTTTTTTGGATTTTATCGAGTATTTATGGTGTAGGATCTATATTTGAGTAAATTTAGATGAAAATATCTTCAATTTTTTGGATTGTGAAAAAAATTTTAGTTGGAAGTGTCAAATTTTAATAAATTTCTTTGAAATCAACTTCGGTTTATTGGATTTTGTCGAGTATTTTTGTTGTAAGATCTATTTTTGAGTAAATTTAGATGAAAATAACTTCCATTTTTGGGATTGCGAATAAAATTTTAGTTGGAAGTGTCAAATTTTAATAAATTCATTTGAAATCAACTTCGATTTTTTTGGATTTTGTCGAGTATTTTTGTTGTAGGATCTATATTTGAGTGAATTTAGATGAAAATAACTGCAATTATTTGGATTGTGAACAAAATTTTAGTTGGAAGTGTCAAATTTTTATAAATTTGTTTGAAATCAACTTCAATTTTTTTGGATTTTGTTGAGTATTTTTGTTGTAGGATCTATTTTTGAGTAAATTTAGATGAAAATAACTTCAATTTTTGGGATTGTGAAAAAAATTTTAGTTGGAAGTGTCAAATTTTAATAAATTTATTTGAAACATACTTCGGTTTTTCTCGACTATGATCAGTTTTTTTGATAGAGAAGCTTAATTTGAGTAATTTCAGTTGAAATTAACTTCGATTTTTTGGATTTTGTCACGATTTTTGTAAAATTTTAATAAATTTATTTGAAATCAACTTGGATTATTTTGGATTTTGTTGAGTATTTTTGTTGTAGGATCTATATTTGAGTGAATTTAGATGAAAATAACTCCAATTTTTAGGATTGTGAATAAAATTTTAGTTGGAAGTGTCAAATTTTAATAAATTTATTTGAAATCAACTTCGATTTTTTTGGATATTGTTGAGTATTTTTGTTGTAGGATGTATATTTGAGTAAATTTAGATGAAAATAACGAAAATTTATTGGATTGTGAAAAAAATTTTAGTTGGAAGTGTCAAATTTTAATAAATTTATTTGAAACCAACTTCGATTTTTTTGGATTTTGTCGATCATTTTTGTTGTAGGATGTATATTTGAGTAAATTTAGATGAAAATAACGACCATTTTTTGGATTGTGAATAAAATTTTAGTTGGAAGTGTCAAATTTTAATAAATTTATTTGAAATCAACTTCGATTTTTTTGGATATTGTTGAGTATTTTTGTTGTAGGATCTATATTTGAGTAAATTTAGATGAAAATAACTTCAATTTTTTGGATTGTGAAAAAAATTTTAGTTGGAAGTGTCAAATTTTAATAAATTTATTTGAAATCAACTTCGATTTTTTTGGATTTTGTTGAGTATTTTTTGTAGGATCTATATTTGAGTAAATTTAGATGAAAATAACTTCAATTTTTAGGATTGTGAAAAATATTTTAGATGGAAGTGTCAAATTTTAATAAATTTATTTGAAACAAACTTCGATTTTTTTTTTATTTTGTAGAGTATTTTTGTTGTAGGATGTATATTTGAGTAAATTTAGATGAAAATAACGACCATTTTTGGATTGTGAAGAAAATTTTAGTTGGAAGTGTCAAATTTTAATAAATTTATTTGAAATCAACTTCGATTTTTTGGATTTTGTCGAGTATTTTTGGTGTAGGATGTATATTTGAGTAAATTTAGATGAAAATAAGTTCAATTTTTAGGATTGTGAAAAAAATTTTAGTTGGAAGTGTCAAATTTTAATAAATTTATTTGAAACCTACTTCGATTTTTTTTTATTTTGTCGAGTATTTTTGGTGTAGGATGTATATTTGAGTAAATTTAGATGAAAATAACTTCATTTTTAGGATTTTGAAAAAAATTTTAGTTACAAGTGTCAAATTTTAATAAATTTATTTGAAACCAACTCTGATTTTTTTTGGATTTTGTCCAGTATTTTTGGTGTAGGATGTATATTTGAGTAAATTTAGATGAAAATAACTTCAATTTCTAGGATTGTGAAAAAAATTTTAGTTGGAAGTGTCAAATTTTAATAAATTTATTTGAAATAAACTTCGATTTTTTTGGATTTTGTCGAGTATTTTTGTTGTAAGATCTATTTTTGAGTAAATTTAGATGAAAATAACTTCCATTTTTGGGATTGTGTATAAAATTTTAGTTGGAAGTGTCAAATTTTAATAAATTTATTTGAAATAAACTTCGATTTTTTTTTATTTTGTCGAGTATTTTTGTTGTAGGATCTATATTTGAGTAAATTTAGATGAAAATAAATTCAATTTTTTGATTGTGAAAAAATTTTAGTTGGAAGTGTCAAATTTTAATAAATTTGTTTGAAATCAACTTCGATTTTTTGGGATTATGTCGTGTATTTTTGGTGTAGGATGTATATTTGAGTAAACTTAGATGAAAATATCTTCAATTTTTTGGATTGTGAAAAAAATTTTAGTTGGAAGTTTCAAATTTTATTAAATTTATTTGAAATCAACTTCGATTTTTTTGGATTTTGTCGAGTATTTTTGGTGTAGGATGTATATTTGAGTAAATTTAGATGAAAATAAATTCAATTTTTTGGATTGTGAAAAAAATTTTACTTGGATGTGTCTAATTTTAATAAATTTATTTGAAATCACCTTCGATTTTTTTGGATTTTATCGAGTATTTATGGTGTAGGATCTATATTTGAGTAAATTTAGATGAAAATATCTTCAATTTTTTGGATTGTGAAAAAAATTTTAGTTGGAAGTGTCAAATTTTAATAAATTTCTTTGAAATCAACTTCGGTTTATTGGATTTTGTCGAGTATTTTTGTTGTAAGATCTATTTTTGAGTAAATTTAGATGAAAATAACTTCCATTTTTGGGATTGCGAATAAAATTTTAGTTGGAAGTGTCAAATTTTAATAAATTCATTTGAAATCAACTTCGATTTTTTTGGATTTTGTCGAGTATTTTTGTTGTAGGATCTATATTTGAGTGAATTTAGATGAAAATAACTGCAATTATTTGGATTGTGAACAAAATTTTAGTTGGAAGTGTCAAATTTTTATAAATTTGTTTGAAATCAACTTCAATTTTTTTGGATTTTGTTGAGTATTTTTGTTGTAGGATCTATTTTTGAGTAAATTTAGATGAAAATAACTTCAATTTTTGGGATTGTGAAAAAAATTTTAGTTGGAAGTGTCAAATTTTAATAAATTTATTTGAAACATACTTCGGTTTTTCTCGACTATGATCAGTTTTTTTGATAGAGAAGCTTAATTTGAGTAATTTCAGTTGAAATTAACTTCGATTTTTTGGATTTTGTCACGATTTTTGTAAAATTTTAATAAATTTATTTGAAATCAACTTGGATTATTTTGGATTTTGTTGAGTATTTTTGTTGTAGGATCTATATTTGAGTGAATTTAGATGAAAATAACTCCAATTTTTAGGATTGTGAATAAAATTTTAGTTGGAAGTGTCAAATTTTAATAAATTTATTTGAAATCAACTTCGATTTTTTTGGATATTGTTGAGTATTTTTGTTGTAGGATGTATATTTGAGTAAATTTAGATGAAAATAACGAAAATTTATTGGATTGTGAAAAAAATTTTAGTTGGAAGTGTCAAATTTTAATAAATTTATTTGAAACCAACTTCGATTTTTTTGGATTTTGTCGATCATTTTTGTTGTAGGATGTATATTTGAGTAAATTTAGATGAAAATAACGACCATTTTTTGGATTGTGAATAAAATTTTAGTTGGAAGTGTCAAATTTTAATAAATTTATTTGAAATCAACTTCGATTTTTTTGGATTTTGTTGAGTATTTTTTGTAGGATCTATATTTGAGTAAATTTAGATGAAAATAACTTCAATTTTTAGGATTGTGAAAAATATTTTAGATGGAAGTGTCAAATTTTAATAAATTTATTTGAAACAAACTTCGATTTTTTTTTTATTTTGTAGAGTATTTTTGTTGTAGGATGTATATTTGAGTAAATTTAGATGAAAATAACGACCATTTTTGGATTGTGAAGAAAATTTTAGTTGGAAGTGTCAAATTTTAATAAATTTATTTGAAATCAACTTCGATTTTTTGGATTTTGTCGAGTATTTTTGGTGTAGGATGTATATTTGAGTAAATTTAGATGAAAATAAGTTCAATTTTTAGGATTGTGAAAAAAATTTTAGTTGGAAGTGTCAAATTTTAATAAATTTATTTGAAACCTACTTCGATTTTTTTTTATTTTGTCGAGTATTTTTGGTGTAGGATGTATATTTGAGTAAATTTAGATGAAAATAACTTCATTTTTAGGATTTTGAAAAAAATTTTAGTTACAAGTGTCAAATTTTAATAAATTTATTTGAAACCAACTCTGATTTTTTTTGGATTTTGTCCAGTATTTTTGGTGTAGGATGTATATTTGAGTAAATTTAGATGAAAATAACTTCAATTTCTAGGATTGTGAAAAAAATTTTAGTTGGAAGTGTCAAATTTTAATAAATTTATTTGAAATAAACTTCGATTTTTTTGGATTTTGTCGAGTATTTTTGTTGTAAGATCTATTTTTGAGTAAATTTAGATGAAAATAACTTCCATTTTTGGGATTGTGTATAAAATTTTAGTTGGAAGTGTCAAATTTTAATAAATTTATTTGAAATCAACTTCGATTTTTTTGGATTTTGGCGAGTATTTTTGGTGTAGGATGTATATTTGAGTAAATTTAGAAGAAAATAACTTCAATTTTTTGGATTGTGAAAAAAATTTTAGTTGGAAGTGTCAAATTTTAATAAATTTATTTGAAATCAGCTTCGATTTTTTTGGATTTTGTCGAGTATTTTTGTTGTAGGATGTATATTTGAGTAAACTTAGATGAAAATATCTTCAATTTTTTGGATTGTGAAAAAATTTTAGTTGGAAGTGTCAAATTTTAATAAATTTATTTGGAACCAACTTCGATTTTTTTTTATTTTGTGGAGTATTTTTGGTGTAGGATGTATATTTGAGTAAATTTAGATGAAAATAACTTCAATTTTTAGGATTGTGAAAAATATTTTAGATGGAAGTGTCAAATTTTAATAAATTTATTTGAAACAAACTTCGATTTTTTTTTTATTTTGTAGAGTATTTTTGTTGTAGGATGTATATTTGAGTAAATTTAGATGAAAATAACGACCATTTTTGGATTGTGAAGAAAATTTTAGTTGGAAGTGTCAAATTTTAATAAATTTATTTGAAATCAACTTCGATTTTTTGGATTTTGTCGAGTATTTTTGGTGTAGGATGTATATTTGAGTAAATTTAGATGAAAATAAGTTCAATTTTTAGGATTGTGAAAAAAATTTTAGTTGGAAGTGTCAAATTTTAATAAATTTATTTGAAACCTACTTCGATTTTTTTTTATTTTGTCGAGTATTTTTGGTGTAGGATGTATATTTGAGTAAATTTAGATGAAAATAACTTCATTTTTAGGATTTTGAAAAAAATTTTAGTTACAAGTGTCAAATTTTAATAAATTTATTTGAAACCAACTCTGATTTTTTTTGGATTTTGTCCAGTATTTTTGGTGTAGGATGTATATTTGAGTAAATTTAGATGAAAATAACTTCAATTTCTAGGATTGTGAAAAAAATTTTAGTTGGAAGTGTCAAATTTTAATAAATTTATTTGAAATAAACTTCGATTTTTTTGGATTTTGTCGAGTATTTTTGTTGTAAGATCTATTTTTGAGTAAATTTAGATGAAAATAACTTCCATTTTTGGGATTGTGTATAAAATTTTAGTTGGAAGTGTCAAATTTTAATAAATTTATTTGAAATCAACTTCGATTTTTTTGGATTTTGGCGAGTATTTTTGGTGTAGGATGTATATTTGAGTAAATTTAGAAGAAAATAACTTCAATTTTTTGGATTGTGAAAAAAATTTTAGTTGGAAGTGTCAAATTTTAATAAATTTATTTGAAATCAGCTTCGATTTTTTTGGATTTTGTCGAGTATTTTTGTTGTAGGATGTATATTTGAGTAAACTTAGATGAAAATATCTTCAATTTTTTGGATTGTGAAAAAATTTTAGTTGGAAGTGTCAAATTTTAATAAATTTATTTGAAATCAACTTCGATTTTTTTGGATTTTGTCGAGTATTTTTGGTGTAGGATGTATATTTGAGTAAATTTAGATGAAAATATCTTCAATTCTTTGGATTGTGAAAAAAACTTTAGTTGAAAGAGTCAAATTTTAATAAATTTATTTGAAATAAACTTCGATTTTTTTCGATTTTGTCGAGTATTTTTGGTGTAGGATGTATATTTGAGTAAATTTAGATGAAAAGAACTTCAATTTTTAGGATTATGAAAAAAAATTTAGTTGGAAGTGTCAAATTTTAATAAATTTATTTGAAACCAACTTCGATTTTTTTGGATTTTGTCGAGCATTTTTGTTGTAGGATGTATATTTGAGTAAATTTAGATGAAAATAAAGACCATTTTTTGGATTGTGAATAAAATTTTAGTTGGAAGTGTCAAATTTTAATAAATTTATTTGAAATCAACTTCGATTTTTTTGGATATTGTTGAGTATTTTTGTTGTAGGATCTATATTTGAGTAAATTTAGATGAAAATAACTTCAATTTTTTGGATTGAGTAAAAATTTTTAGTTGGAAGTGACAAATTTTAATAAATTTATTTGAAATCAACTTCGATTTTTTTGGATTTTGTTGAGTATTTTTTGGTAGGATCTATATTTGAGTAAATTTAGATGAAAATAACTTCAATTTTTAGGATTGTGAAAAAAATTTTAGTTGGAAGTGTCAAATTTTAATAAATTTATTTGAAACCAACTTCGATTTTTTTGCATTTTGTTGAGTATTTTTTGTAGGATCTATATTTGAGTAAATTTAGATGAAAATAACTTCAATTTTTAGGATTGTGAAAAAAATTTTAGTTGCAAGTGTCAATTTTTAATAAATTTTGTTTGAAACCAACTTCGATTTTTTTGGATTTTGTCGTGTATTTTTGGTGTAGGATGTATATTTGAGTAAATTTAGATGAAAATAACGAAAATTTATTGGATTGTGAAGAAAATTTTAGTTGGAAGTGTCAAATTTTAAAAAATTTATTTGGAACCAACTTCGATTTTTTTTTATTTTGGGGAGTATTTTTGGTGTAGGATGTATATTTGAGTAAATTTAGATGAAAATAACTTCAATTTCTAGGATTGTGAAAAAAATTTTAGTCGGAAGTGTCAAATTTTAATAAATTTATTTTAAATCAACTTCGATTTTTTTGGATTTTGTCGAGTATTTTTGGTGTAGGATGTATATTTGAGTAAACTTAGATGAAAATATCTTCAATTTTTTGGATTGTGAAAAAAATTTTAGTTGGAAGTTTCAAATTTTATTAAATTTATTTGATATCAACTTCGATTTTTTTGGATTTTGTCGAGTATTTTTAGTGTAGGATGTATATTTGTGTAAATTTAGATGAAAATAAATTCAATTTTTTGGATTGTGAAAAAAATTTTAGTTGGAAGTGTCAAATTTTAATAAATTTATTTGAAATAAACTTCGATTTTTTTGGATTTTGTCGAGTATTTTTGGTGTAGGATGTATATTTGAGTAAATTTAGATGAAAATATCTTCAATTCTTTGGATTGTGAAAAAAACTTTAGTTGAAAGAGTCAAATTTTAATAAATTTATTTGAAATAAACTTCGATTTTTTTCGATTTTGTCGAGTATTTTTGGTGTAGGATGTATATTTGAGTAAATTTAGATGAAAAGAACTTCAATTTTTAGGATTGTGAAAAAAATTTTAGTTGGAAGTGTCAAATTTTAATAAATTTATTTGAAACCTACTTCGATTTTTTTGGATTTTGTCGAGTATTTTTGGTGTAGGATGTATATTTGAGTAAATTTAGATGAAAATAACTTCAATTTCTAGGATTGTGAAAAAAATTTCAGTTGGAAGTGTCAAATTTTAATAAATTTATTTGAAACCAACTTCGATTTTTTTGGATTTTGTCGAGTATTTTTGGTGTAGGATGTATATTTGAGTAAATTTAGATGAAAAGAACTTCAATTTTTAGGATTATGAAAAAAAATTTAGTTGGAAGTGTCAAATTTTAATAAATTTATTTGAAACCAACTTCGATTTTTTTGGATTTTGTCGAGCATTTTTGTTGTAGGATGTATATTTGAGTAAATTTAGATGAAAATAAAGACCATTTTTTGGATTGTGAATAAAATTTTAGTTGGAAGTGTCAAATTTTAATAAATTTATTTGAAATCAACTTCGATTTTTTTGGATATTGTTGAGTATTTTTGTTGTAGGATCTATATTTGAGTAAATTTAGATGAAAATAACTTCAATTTTTTTGATTGTGAAAAAAATTTTAGTTGGAAGTGTCAAATTTTAATAAATTTATTTGAAATCAACTTCGATTTTTTTGGATTTTGTTGAGTATTTTTTTGTAGGATCTATATTTGAGTAAATTTAGATGAAAATAACTTCAATTTTTAGGATTGTGAAAAATATTTTAGTTGGAAGTGTCAAATTTTAATAAATTTATTTGAAACAAACTTCGATTTTTTTTTATTTTGTAGAGTATTTTTGTTGTAGGATGTATATTTGAGTAAATTTAGATGAAAATAACGACCATTTTTGGATTGTGAAGAAAATTTTAGTTGGAAGTGTCAAATTTTAATAAATTTATTTGAAATCAACTTCGATTCTTTTGGATTTTGTCGAGTATTTTTGGTGTAGGATGTATATTTGAGTAAATTTAGATGAAAATAACGACCATTTTTTGGATTGTGAATAAAATTTTAGTTGGAAGTGTCAAATTTTAATAAATTTATTTGAAATCAACTTCGATTTTTTTGGATATTGTTGAGTATTTTTGTTGTAGGATCTATATTTGAGTGAATTTAGATGAAAATAACTGCAATTATTTGGATTGTGAATACAATTTTAGTTGGAAGTGTCAAATTTTAATAAATTTATTTGAAATCAACATCGATTTTTTTGGATTTTGTTGAGTATTTTTGCTATAGGATCTATTTTTGAGTAAATTTAGATGAAAATAACTTCAATTTTTGGGATTGTGAATACAATTTTAGTTGAAAGTGTCAAATTTTAATAAATTTATTTGAAATAAACTTCGATTTTTTTTTATTTTGTCGAGTATTTTTGTTGTAGGATCTATATTTGAGTAAATTTAGATGAAAATAAATTCAATTTTTTGATTGTGAAAAAATTTTAGTTGGAAGTGTCAAATTTTAATAAATTTGTTTGAAATCAACTTCGATTTTTTGGGATTATGTCGTGTATTTTTGGTGTAGGATGTATATTTGAGTAAACTTAGATGAAAATATCTTCAATTTTTTGGATTGTGAAAAAAATTTTAGTTGGAAGTTTCAAATTTTATTAAATTTATTTGAAATCAACTTCGATTTTTTTGGATTTTGTCGAGTATTTTTGGTGTAGGATGTATATTTGAGTAAATTTAGATGAAAATAAATTCAATTTTTTGGATTGTGAAAAAAATTTTACTTGGATGTGTCTAATTTTAATAAATTTATTTGAAATCACCTTCGATTTTTTTGGATTTTATCGAGTATTTATGGTGTAGGATCTATATTTGAGTAAATTTAGATGAAAATATCTTCAATTTTTTGGATTGTGAAAAAAATTTTAGTTGGAAGTGTCAAATTTTAATAAATTTCTTTGAAATCAACTTCGGTTTATTGGATTTTGTCGAGTATTTTTGTTGTAAGATCTATTTTTGAGTAAATTTAGATGAAAATAACTTCCATTTTTGGGATTGCGAATAAAATTTTAGTTGGAAGTGTCAAATTTTAATAAATTCATTTGAAATCAACTTCGATTTTTTTGGATTTTGTCGAGTATTTTTGTTGTAGGATCTATATTTGAGTGAATTTAGATGAAAATAACTGCAATTATTTGGATTGTGAACAAAATTTTAGTTGGAAGTGTCAAATTTTTATAAATTTGTTTGAAATCAACTTCAATTTTTTTGGATTTTGTTGAGTATTTTTGTTGTAGGATCTATTTTTGAGTAAATTTAGATGAAAATAACTTCAATTTTTGGGATTGTGAAAAAAATTTTAGTTGGAAGTGTCAAATTTTAATAAATTTATTTGAAACATACTTCGGTTTTTCTCGACTATGATCAGTTTTTTTGATAGAGAAGCTTAATTTGAGTAATTTCAGTTGAAATTAACTTCGATTTTTTGGATTTTGTCACGATTTTTGTAAAATTTTAATAAATTTATTTGAAATCAACTTGGATTATTTTGGATTTTGTTGAGTATTTTTGTTGTAGGATCTATATTTGAGTGAATTTAGATGAAAATAACTCCAATTTTTAGGATTGTGAATAAAATTTTAGTTGGAAGTGTCAAATTTTAATAAATTTATTTGAAATCAACTTCGATTTTTTTGGATATTGTTGAGTATTTTTGTTGTAGGATGTATATTTGAGTAAATTTAGATGAAAATAACGAAAATTTATTGGATTGTGAAAAAAATTTTAGTTGGAAGTGTCAAATTTTAATAAATTTATTTGAAACCAACTTCGATTTTTTTGGATTTTGTCGATCATTTTTGTTGTAGGATGTATATTTGAGTAAATTTAGATGAAAATAACGACCATTTTTTGGATTGTGAATAAAATTTTAGTTGGAAGTGTCAAATTTTAATAAATTTATTTGAAATCAACTTCGATTTTTTTGGATATTGTTGAGTATTTTTGTTGTAGGATCTATATTTGAGTAAATTTAGATGAAAATAACTTCAATTTTTTGGATTGTGAAAAAAATTTTAGTTGGAAGTGTCAAATTTTAATAAATTTATTTGAAATCAACTTCGATTTTTTTGGATTTTGTTGAGTATTTTTTGTAGGATCTATATTTGAGTAAATTTAGATGAAAATAACTTCAATTTTTAGGATTGTGAAAAATATTTTAGATGGAAGTGTCAAATTTTAATAAATTTATTTGAAACAAACTTCGATTTTTTTTTTATTTTGTAGAGTATTTTTGTTGTAGGATGTATATTTGAGTAAATTTAGATGAAAATAACGACCATTTTTGGATTGTGAAGAAAATTTTAGTTGGAAGTGTCAAATTTTAATAAATTTATTTGAAATCAACTTCGATTTTTTGGATTTTGTCGAGTATTTTTGGTGTAGGATGTATATTTGAGTAAATTTAGATGAAAATAAGTTCAATTTTTAGGATTGTGAAAAAAATTTTAGTTGGAAGTGTCAAATTTTAATAAATTTATTTGAAACCTACTTCGATTTTTTTTTATTTTGTCGAGTATTTTTGGTGTAGGATGTATATTTGAGTAAATTTAGATGAAAATAACTTCATTTTTAGGATTTTGAAAAAAATTTTAGTTACAAGTGTCAAATTTTAATAAATTTATTTGAAACCAACTCTGATTTTTTTTGGATTTTGTCCAGTATTTTTGGTGTAGGATGTATATTTGAGTAAATTTAGATGAAAATAACTTCAATTTCTAGGATTGTGAAAAAAATTTTAGTTGGAAGTGTCAAATTTTAATAAATTTATTTGAAATAAACTTCGATTTTTTTGGATTTTGTCGAGTATTTTTGTTGTAAGATCTATTTTTGAGTAAATTTAGATGAAAATAACTTCCATTTTTGGGATTGTGTATAAAATTTTAGTTGGAAGTGTCAAATTTTAATAAATTTATTTGAAATCAACTTCGATTTTTTTGGATTTTGGCGAGTATTTTTGGTGTAGGATGTATATTTGAGTAAATTTAGAAGAAAATAACTTCAATTTTTTGGATTGTGAAAAAAATTTTAGTTGGAAGTGTCAAATTTTAATAAATTTATTTGAAATCAGCTTCGATTTTTTTGGATTTTGTCGAGTATTTTTGTTGTAGGATGTATATTTGAGTAAACTTAGATGAAAATATCTTCAATTTTTTGGATTGTGAAAAAATTTTAGTTGGAAGTGTCAAATTTTAATAAATTTATTTGAAATCAACTTCGATTTTTTTGGATTTTGTCGAGTATTTTTGGTGTAGGATGTATATTTGAGTAAATTTAGATGAAAATATCTTCAATTCTTTGGATTGTGAAAAAAACTTTAGTTGAAAGAGTCAAATTTTAATAAATTTATTTGAAATAAACTTCGATTTTTTTCGATTTTGTCGAGTATTTTTGGTGTAGGATGTATATTTGAGTAAATTTAGATGAAAAGAACTTCAATTTTTAGGATTGTGAAAAAAATTTTAGTTGGAAGTGTCAAATTTTAATAAATTTATTTGAAACCTACTTCGATTTTTTTGGATTTTGTCGAGTATTTTTGGTGTAGGATGTATATTTGAGTAAATTTAGATGAAAATAACTTCAATTTCTAGGATTGTGAAAAAAATTTCAGTTGGAAGTGTCAAATTTTAATAAATTTATTTGAAACCAACTTCGATTTTTTTGGATTTTGTCGAGTATTTTTGGTGTAGGATGTATATTTGAGTAAATTTAGATGAAAAGAACTTCAATTTTTAGGATTATGAAAAAAAATTTAGTTGGAAGTGTCAAATTTTAATAAATTTATTTGAAACCAACTTCGATTTTTTTGGATTTTGTCGAGCATTTTTGTTGTAGGATGTATATTTGAGTAAATTTAGATGAAAATAAAGACCATTTTTTGGATTGTGAATAAAATTTTAGTTGGAAGTGTCAAATTTTAATAAATTTATTTGAAATCAACTTCGATTTTTTTGGATATTGTTGAGTATTTTTGTTGTAGGATCTATATTTGAGTAAATTTAGATGAAAATAACTTCAATTTTTTGGATTGAGTAAAAATTTTTAGTTGGAAGTGACAAATTTTAATAAATTTATTTGAAATCAACTTCGATTTTTTTGGATTTTGTTGAGTATTTTTTGGTAGGATCTATATTTGAGTAAATTTAGATGAAAATAACTTCAATTTTTAGGATTGTGAAAAAAATTTTAGTTGGAAGTGTCAAATTTTAATAAATTTATTTGAAACCAACTTCGATTTTTTTGCATTTTGTTGAGTATTTTTTGTAGGATCTATATTTGAGTAAATTTAGATGAAAATAACTTCAATTTTTAGGATTGTGAAAAAAATTTTAGTTGCAAGTGTCAATTTTTAATAAATTTTGTTTGAAACCAACTTCGATTTTTTTGGATTTTGTCGTGTATTTTTGGTGTAGGATGTATATTTGAGTAAATTTAGATGAAAATAACGAAAATTTATTGGATTGTGAAGAAAATTTTAGTTGGAAGTGTCAAATTTTAAAAAATTTATTTGGAACCAACTTCGATTTTTTTTTATTTTGGGGAGTATTTTTGGTGTAGGATGTATATTTGAGTAAATTTAGATGAAAATAACTTCAATTTCTAGGATTGTGAAAAAAATTTTAGTCGGAAGTGTCAAATTTTAATAAATTTATTTTAAATCAACTTCGATTTTTTTGGATTTTGTCGAGTATTTTTGGTGTAGGATGTATATTTGAGTAAACTTAGATGAAAATATCTTCAATTTTTTGGATTGTGAAAAAAATTTTAGTTGGAAGTTTCAAATTTTATTAAATTTATTTGATATCAACTTCGATTTTTTTGGATTTTGTCGAGTATTTTTAGTGTAGGATGTATATTTGTGTAAATTTAGATGAAAATAAATTCAATTTTTTGGATTGTGAAAAAAATTTTAGTTGGAAGTGTCAAATTTTAATAAATTTATTTGAAATAAACTTCGATTTTTTTGGATTTTGTCGAGTATTTTTGGTGTAGGATGTATATTTGAGTAAATTTAGATGAAAATATCTTCAATTCTTTGGATTGTGAAAAAAACTTTAGTTGAAAGAGTCAAATTTTAATAAATTTATTTGAAATAAACTTCGATTTTTTTCGATTTTGTCGAGTATTTTTGGTGTAGGATGTATATTTGAGTAAATTTAGATGAAAAGAACTTCAATTTTTAGGATTGTGAAAAAAATTTTAGTTGGAAGTGTCAAATTTTAATAAATTTATTTGAAACCTACTTCGATTTTTTTGGATTTTGTCGAGTATTTTTGGTGTAGGATGTATATTTGAGTAAATTTAGATGAAAATAACTTCAATTTCTAGGATTGTGAAAAAAATTTCAGTTGGAAGTGTCAAATTTTAATAAATTTATTTGAAACCAACTTCGATTTTTTTGGATTTTGTCGAGTATTTTTGGTGTAGGATGTATATTTGAGTAAATTTAGATGAAAAGAACTTCAATTTTTAGGATTATGAAAAAAAATTTAGTTGGAAGTGTCAAATTTTAATAAATTTATTTGAAACCAACTTCGATTTTTTTGGATTTTGTCGAGCATTTTTGTTGTAGGATGTATATTTGAGTAAATTTAGATGAAAATAAAGACCATTTTTTGGATTGTGAATA
Organism: Andrena praecox; assembly: GCA_963932275.1. Classification (NCBI taxonomy): domain Eukaryota; kingdom Metazoa; phylum Arthropoda; class Insecta; order Hymenoptera; family Andrenidae; genus Andrena; species Andrena praecox. The sequence goes on from OZ010730.1 coordinate 25,176,879, forward strand.
AAATTTTAGTTGGAAGTGTCAAATTTTAATAAATTTATTTGAAATCAACTTCGATTTTTTTGGATATTGTTGAGTATTTTTGTTGTAGGATCTATATTTGAGTAAATTTAGATGAAAATAACTTCAATTTTTTTGATTGTGAAAAAAATTTTAGTTGGAAGTGTCAAATTTTAATAAATTTATTTGAAATCAACTTCGATTTTTTTGGATTTTGTTGAGTATTTTTTTGTAGGATCTATATTTGAGTAAATTTAGATGAAAATAACTTCAATTTTTAGGATTGTGAAAAATATTTTAGTTGGAAGTGTCAAATTTTAATAAATTTATTTGAAACAAACTTCGATTTTTTTTTATTTTGTAGAGTATTTTTGTTGTAGGATGTATATTTGAGTAAATTTAGATGAAAATAACGACCATTTTTGGATTGTGAAGAAAATTTTAGTTGGAAGTGTCAAATTTTAATAAATTTATTTGAAATCAACTTCGATTCTTTTGGATTTTGTCGAGTATTTTTGGTGTAGGATGTATATTTGAGTAAATTTAGATGAAAATAACGACCATTTTTTGGATTGTGAATAAAATTTTAGTTGGAAGTGTCAAATTTTAATAAATTTATTTGAAATCAACTTCGATTTTTTTGGATATTGTTGAGTATTTTTGTTGTAGGATCTATATTTGAGTGAATTTAGATGAAAATAACTGCAATTATTTGGATTGTGAATACAATTTTAGTTGGAAGTGTCAAATTTTAATAAATTTATTTGAAATCAACATCGATTTTTTTGGATTTTGTTGAGTATTTTTGCTATAGGATCTATTTTTGAGTAAATTTAGATGAAAATAACTTCAATTTTTGGGATTGTGAATACAATTTTAGTTGAAAGTGTCAAATTTTAATAAATTTATTTGAAATAAACTTCGATTTTTTTTTATTTTGTCGAGTATTTTTGTTGTAGGATCTATATTTGAGTAAATTTAGATGAAAATAAATTCAATTTTTTGATTGTGAAAAAATTTTAGTTGGAAGTGTCAAATTTTAATAAATTTGTTTGAAATCAACTTCGATTTTTTGGGATTATGTCGTGTATTTTTGGTGTAGGATGTATATTTGAGTAAACTTAGATGAAAATATCTTCAATTTTTTGGATTGTGAAAAAAATTTTAGTTGGAAGTTTCAAATTTTATTAAATTTATTTGAAATCAACTTCGATTTTTTTGGATTTTGTCGAGTATTTTTGGTGTAGGATGTATATTTGAGTAAATTTAGATGAAAATAAATTCAATTTTTTGGATTGTGAAAAAAATTTTACTTGGATGTGTCTAATTTTAATAAATTTATTTGAAATCACCTTCGATTTTTTTGGATTTTATCGAGTATTTATGGTGTAGGATCTATATTTGAGTAAATTTAGATGAAAATATCTTCAATTTTTTGGATTGTGAAAAAAATTTTAGTTGGAAGTGTCAAATTTTAATAAATTTCTTTGAAATCAACTTCGGTTTATTGGATTTTGTCGAGTATTTTTGTTGTAAGATCTATTTTTGAGTAAATTTAGATGAAAATAACTTCCATTTTTGGGATTGCGAATAAAATTTTAGTTGGAAGTGTCAAATTTTAATAAATTCATTTGAAATCAACTTCGATTTTTTTGGATTTTGTCGAGTATTTTTGTTGTAGGATCTATATTTGAGTGAATTTAGATGAAAATAACTGCAATTATTTGGATTGTGAACAAAATTTTAGTTGGAAGTGTCAAATTTTTATAAATTTGTTTGAAATCAACTTCAATTTTTTTGGATTTTGTTGAGTATTTTTGTTGTAGGATCTATTTTTGAGTAAATTTAGATGAAAATAACTTCAATTTTTGGGATTGTGAAAAAAATTTTAGTTGGAAGTGTCAAATTTTAATAAATTTATTTGAAACATACTTCGGTTTTTCTCGACTATGATCAGTTTTTTTGATAGAGAAGCTTAATTTGAGTAATTTCAGTTGAAATTAACTTCGATTTTTTGGATTTTGTCACGATTTTTGTAAAATTTTAATAAATTTATTTGAAATCAACTTGGATTATTTTGGATTTTGTTGAGTATTTTTGTTGTAGGATCTATATTTGAGTGAATTTAGATGAAAATAACTCCAATTTTTAGGATTGTGAATAAAATTTTAGTTGGAAGTGTCAAATTTTAATAAATTTATTTGAAATCAACTTCGATTTTTTTGGATATTGTTGAGTATTTTTGTTGTAGGATCTATATTTGAGTAAATTTAGATGAAAATAACTTCAATTTTTTGGATTGTGAAAAAAATTTTAGTTGGAAGTGTCAAATTTTAATAAATTTATTTGAAATCAACTTCGATTTTTTTGGATTTTGTTGAGTATTTTTTGTAGGATCTATATTTGAGTAAATTTAGATGAAAATAACTTCAATTTTTAGGATTGTGAAAAATATTTTAGTTGGAAGTGTCAAATTTTAATAAATTTATTTGAAACAAACTTCGATTTTTTTTTTATTTTGTAGAGTATTTTTGTTGTAGGATGTATATTTGAGTAAATTTAGATGAAAATAACGACCATTTTTGGATTGTGAAGAAAATTTTAGTTGGAAGTGTCAAATTTTAATAAATTTATTTGAAATCAACTTCGATTTTTTGGATTTTGTCGAGTATTTTTGGTGTAGGATGTATATTTGAGTAAATTTAGATGAAAATAAGTTCAATTTTTAGGATTGTGAAAAAAATTTTAGTTGGAAGTGTCAAATTTTAATAAATTTATTTGAAACCTACTTCGATTTTTTTTTATTTTGTCGAGTATTTTTGGTGTAGGATGTATATTTGAGTAAATTTAGATGAAAATAACTTCATTTTTAGGATTTTGAAAAAAATTTTAGTTACAAGTGTCAAATTTTAATAAATTTATTTGAAACCAACTCTGATTTTTTTTGGATTTTGTCCAGTATTTTTGGTGTAGGATGTATATTTGAGTAAATTTAGATGAAAATAACTTCAATTTCTAGGATTGTGAAAAAAATTTTAGTTGGAAGTGTCAAATTTTAATAAATTTATTTGAAACCAACTTCGATTTTTTTGGATTTTGTCGAGTATTTTTGTTGTAGGATGTATATTTGAGTACATTTAGATGAAAATAACGACCATTTTTGGATTGTGAAGAAAATTTTAGTTGGAAGTGTCAAATTTTAATAAATTTATTTGAAATCAACTTCGATTTTTTGGATTTTGTCGAGTATTTTTGGTGTAGGATGTATATTTGAGTAAATTTAGATGAAAATAAGTTCAATTTTTAGGATTGTGAAAAAAATTTTAGTTGGAAGTGTCAAATTTTAATAAATTTATTTGAAACCTACTTCGATTTTTTTTTATTTTGTCGAGTATTTTTGGTGTAGGATGTATATTTGAGTAAATTTAGATGAAAATAACTTCATTTTTAGGATTTTGAAAAAAATTTTAGTTACAAGTGTCAAATTTTAATAAATTTATTTGAAACCAACTCTGATTTTTTTTGGATTTTGTCCAGTATTTTTGGTGTAGGATGTATATTTGAGTAAATTTAGATGAAAATAACTTCAATTTCTAGGATTGTGAAAAAAATTTTAGTTGGAAGTGTCAAATTTTAATAAATTTATTTGAAACCAACTTCGATTTTTTTGGATTTTGTCGAGTATTTTTGTTGTAGGATGTATATTTGAGTACATTTAGACGAAAATAACGACCACTTTTTGGATTGAGTAAAAATTTTTAGTTGGAAGTGACAAATTTTAATAAATTTATTTGAAATCAACTTCGATTTTTTTGGATTTTGTTGAGTATTTTTTGGTAGGATCTATATTTGAGTAAATTTAGATGAAAATAACTTCAATTTTTAGGATTGTGAAAAAAATTTTAGTTGGAAGTGTCAAATTTTAATAAATTTATTTGAAACCAACTTCGATTTTTTTGCATTTTGTTGAGTATTTTTTGTAGGATCTATATTTGAGTAAATTTAGATGAAAATAACTTCAATTTTTAGGATTGTGAAAAAAATTTTAGTTGCAAGTGTCAATTTTTAATAAATTTTGTTTGAAACCAACTTCGATTTTTTTGGATTTTGTCGTGTATTTTTGGTGTAGGATGTATATTTGAGTAAATTTAGATGAAAATAACGAAAATTTATTGGATTGTGAAGAAAATTTTAGTTGGAAGTGTCAAATTTTAAAAAATTTATTTGGAACCAACTTCGATTTTTTTTTATTTTGGGGAGTATTTTTGGTGTAGGATGTATATTTGAGTAAATTTAGATGAAAATAACTTCAATTTCTAGGATTGTGAAAAAAATTTTAGTCGGAAGTGTCAAATTTTAATAAATTTATTTTAAATCAACTTCGATTTTTTTGGATTTTGTCGAGTATTTTTGGTGTAGGATGTATATTTGAGTAAATTTAGATGAAAACTACTTCAATTTTTTGGATTGTAAAAAAAAATTTTAGTTGGAAGTGTCAAATTTTAATAAATTTATTTGAAATCAACTTCGATTTTTTTGGATTTTGTTGAGTATTTTTGTTGTAGGATCTATATTTGAGTGAATTTAGATGAAAATAACTTCAATTTTTAGGATTGTGAAAAAAATTTTAGTTGGAAGTGTCAAATTTTAATAAATTTATTTGAAATAAACTTCGATTTTTTTGGATTTTGTCGAGTATTTTTGTTGTAAGATCTATTTTTGAGTAAATTTAGATGAAAATAACTTCCATTTTTGGGATTGTGTATAAAATTTTAGTTGGAAGTGTCAAATTTTAATAAATTTATTTGAAATCAACTTCGATTTTTTTGGATTTTGGCGAGTATTTTTGGTGTAGGATGTATATTTGAGTAAATTTAGAAGAAAATAACTTCAATTTTTTGGATTGTGAAAAAAATTTTAGTTGGAAGTGTCAAATTTTAATAAATTTATTTGAAATCAGCTTCGATTTTTTTGGATTTTGTCGAGTATTTTTGTTGTAGGATGTATATTTGAGTAAACTTAGATGAAAATATCTTCAATTTTTTGGATTGTGAAAAAATTTTAGTTGGAAGTGTCAAATTTTAATAAATTTATTTGAAATCAACTTCGATTTTTTTGGATTTTGTCGAGTATTTTTGGTGTAGGATGTATATTTGAGTAAATTTAGATGAAAATATCTTCAATTCTTTGGATTGTGAAAAAAACTTTAGTTGAAAGAGTCAAATTTTAATAAATTTATTTGAAATAAACTTCGATTTTTTTCGATTTTGTCGAGTATTTTTGGTGTAGGATGTATATTTGAGTAAATTTAGATGAAAAGAACTTCAATTTTTAGGATTGTGAAAAAAATTTTAGTTGGAAGTGTCAAATTTTAATAAATTTATTTGAAACCTACTTCGATTTTTTTGGATTTTGTCGAGTATTTTTGGTGTAGGATGTATATTTGAGTAAATTTAGATGAAAATAACTTCAATTTCTAGGATTGTGAAAAAAATTTCAGTTGGAAGTGTCAAATTTTAATAAATTTATTTGAAACCAACTTCGATTTTTTTGGATTTTGTCGAGTATTTTTGGTGTAGGATGTATATTTGAGTAAATTTAGATGAAAAGAACTTCAATTTTTAGGATTATGAAAAAAAATTTAGTTGGAAGTGTCAAATTTTAATAAATTTATTTGAAACCAACTTCGATTTTTTTGGATTTTGTCGAGCATTTTTGTTGTAGGATGTATATTTGAGTAAATTTAGATGAAAATAAAGACCATTTTTTGGATTGTGAATAAAATTTTAGTTGGAAGTGTCAAATTTTAATAAATATATTTGAAATCAACTTCGATTTTTTTGGATATTGTTGAGTATTTTTGTTGTAGGATCTATATTTGAGTAAATTTAGATGAAAATAACTTCAATTTTTTGGATTGAGTAAAAATTTTTAGTTGGAAGTGACAAATTTTAATAAATTTATTTGAAATCAACTTCGATTTTTTTGGATTTTGTTGAGTATTTTTTGGTAGGATCTATATTTGAGTAAATTTAGATGAAAATAACTTCAATTTTTAGGATTGTGAAAAAAAATTTAGTTGGAAGTGTCAAATTTTAATAAATTTATTTGAAACCAACTTCGATTTTTTTGCATTTTGTTGAGTATTTTTTGTAGGATCTATATTTGAGTAAATTTAGATGAAAATAACTTCAATTTTTAGGATTGTGAAAAAAATTTTAGTTGCAAGTGTCAATTTTTAATAAATTTTGTTTGAAACCAACTTCGATTTTTTTGGATTTTGTCGTGTATTTTTGGTGTAGGATGTATATTTGAGTAAATTTAGATGAAAATAACGAAAATTTATTGGATTGTGAAGAAAATTTTAGTTGGAAGTGTCAAATTTTAAAAAATTTATTTGGAACCAACTTCGATTTTTTTTTATTTTGGGGAGTATTTTTGGTGTAGGATGTATATTTGAGTAAATTTAGATGAAAATAACTTCAACTTCTAGGATTGTGAAAAAAATTTTAGTCGGAAGTGTCAAATTTTAATAAATTTATTTTAAATCAACTTCGATTTTTTTGGATTTTGTCGAGTATTTTTGGTGTAGGATGTATATTTGAGTAAATTTAGATGAAAACTACTTCAATTTTTTGGATTGTAAAAAAAAATTTTAGTTGGAAGTGTCAAATTTTAATAAATTTATTTGAAATCAACTTCGATTTTTTTGGATTTTGTTGAGTATTTTTGTTGTAGGATCTATATTTGAGTGAATTTAGATGAAAATAACTGCAATTATTTGGATTGTGAACAAAATTTTAGTTAGAAGTGTCAAATTTTTATAAATTTGTTTGAAATCAACTTCGATTTTTTTGGATTATGTCGTGTATTTTTGGTGTAGGATGTATATTTGAGTAAACTTAGATGAAAATATCTTCAATTTTTTGGATTGTGAAAAAAATTTTAGTTGGAAGTTTCAAATTTTATTAAATTTATTTGATATCAACTTCGATTTTTTTGGATTTTGTCGAGTATTTTTAGTGTAGGATGTATATTTGTGTAAATTTAGATGAAAATAAATTCAATTTTTTGGATTGTGAAAAAAATTTTAGTTGGAAGTGTCAAATTTTAATAAATTTATTTGAAATAAACTTCGATTTTTTTGGATTTTGTCGAGTATTTTTGGTGTAGGATGTATATTTGAGTAAATTTAGATGAAAATATCTTCAATTCTTTGGATTGTGAAAAAAACTTTAGTTGAAAGAGTCAAATTTTAATAAATTTATTTGAAATAAACTTCGATTTTTTTCGATTTTGTCGAGTATTTTTGGTGTAGGATGTATATTTGAGTAAATTTAGATGAAAAGAACTTCAATTTTTAGGATTGTGAAAAAAATTTTAGTTGGAAGTGTCAAATTTTAATAAATTTATTTGAAACCTACTTCGATTTTTTTGGATTTTGTCGAGTATTTTTGGTGTAGGATGTATATTTGAGTAAATTTAGATGAAAATAACTTCAATTTCTAGGATTGTGAAAAAAATTTCAGTTGGAAGTGTCAAATTTTAATAAATTTATTTGAAACCAACTTCGATTTTTTTGGATTTTGTCGAGTATTTTTGGTGTAGGATGTATATTTGAGTAAATTTAGATGAAAAGAACTTCAATTTTTAGGATTATGAAAAAAAATTTAGTTGGAAGTGTCAAATTTTAATAAATTTATTTGAAACCAACTTCGATTTTTTTGGATTTTGTCGAGCATTTTTGTTGTAGGATGTATATTTGAGTAAATTTAGATGAAAATAAAGACCATTTTTTGGATTGTGAATAAAATTTTAGTTGGAAGTGTCAAATTTTAATAAATTTATTTGAAATCAACTTCGATTTTTTTGGATTTTGTTGAGTATTTTTTTGTAGGATCTATATTTGAGTAAATTTAGATGAAAATAACTTCAATTTTTAGGATTGTGAAAAATATTTTAGTTGGAAGTGTCAAATTTTAATAAATTTATTTGAAACAAACTTCGATTTTTTTTATTTTGTAGAGTATTTTTGTTGTAGGATGTATATTTGAGTAAATTTAGATGAAAATAACGACCATTTTTGGATTGTGAAGAAAATTTTAGTTGGAAGTGTCAAATTTTAATAAATTTATTTGAAATCAACTTCGATTCTTTTGGATTTTGTCGAGTATTTTTGGTGTAGGATGTATATTTGAGTAAATTTAGATGAAAATAACGACCATTTTTTGGATTGTGAATAAAATTTTAGTTGGAAGTGTCAAATTTTAATAAATTTATTTGAAATCAACTTCGATTTTTTTGGATATTGTTGAGTATTTTTGTTGTAGGATCTATATTTGAGTGAATTTAAATGAAAATAACTGCAATTATTTGGATTGTGAATACAATTTTAGTTGGAAGTGTCAAATTTTAATAAATTTATTTGAAATCAACATCGATTTTTTTGGATTTTGTTGAGTATTTTTGCTATAGGATCTATTTTTGAGTAAATTTAGATGAAAATAACTTCAATTTTTTGGATTGTGAAAAAAATTTTAGTTGGAAGTGTCAAATTTTAATAAATTTATTTGAAATAAACTTCGATTTTTTTGGATTTTGTCGAGTATTTTTGGTGTAGGATGTATATTTGAGTAAATTTAGATGAAAATATCTTCAATTCTTTGGATTGTGAAAAAAACTTTAGTTGAAAGAGTCAAATTTTAATAAATTTATTTGAAATAAACTTCGATTTTTTTCGATTTTGTCGTGTATTTTTGGTGTAGGATGTATATTTGAGTAAATTTAGATGAAAATAACGAAAATTTATTGGATTGTGAAGAAAATTTTAGTTGGAAGTGTCAAATTTTAAAAAATTTATTTGGAACCAACTTCGGTTTTTTTTTATTTTGGGGAGTATTTTTGGTGTAGGATGTATATTTGAGTAAATTTAGATGAAAATAACTTCAATTTCTAGGATTGTGAAAAAAATTTTAGTCGGAAGTGTCAAATTTTAATAAATTTATTTTAAATCAACTTCGATTTTTTTGGATTTTGTCGAGTATTTTTGGTGTAGGATGTATATTTGAGTAAATTTAGATGAAAATATCTTCAATTTTTTGGATTGTGAAAAAAATTTTAGTTGGAAGTGTCAAATTTTAATAAATTTCTTTGAAATCAACTTCGGTTTATTGGATTTTGTCGAGTATTTTTGTTGTAAGATCTATTTTTGAGTAAATTTAGATGAAAATAACTTCCATTTTTGGGATTGCGAATAAAATTTTAGTTGGAAGTGTCAAATTTTAATAAATTCATTTGAAATCAACTTCGATTTTTTTGGATTTTGTCGAGTATTTTTGTTGTAGGATCTATATTTGAGTGAATTTAGATGAAAATAACTGCAATTATTTGGATTGTGAACAAAATTTTAGTTGGAAGTGTCAAATTTTTATAAATTTGTTTGAAATCAACTTCAATTTTTTTGGATTTTGTTGAGTATTTTTGTTGTAGGATCTATTTTTGAGTAAATTTAGATGAAAATAACTTCAATTTTTGGGATTGTGAAAAAAATTTTAGTTGGAAGTGTCAAATTTTAATAAATTTATTTGAAACATACTTCGGTTTTTCTCGACTATGATCAGTTTTTTTGATAGAGAAGCTTAATTTGAGTAATTTCAGTTGAAATTAACTTCGATTTTTTGGATTTTGTCACGATTTTTGTAAAATTTTAATAAATTTATTTGAAATCAACTTGGATTATTTTGGATTTTGTTGAGTATTTTTGTTGTAGGATCTATATTTGAGTGAATTTAGATGAAAATAACTCCAATTTTTAGGATTGTGAATAAAATTTTAGTTGGAAGTGTCAAATTTTAATAAATTTATTTGAAATCAACTTCGATTTTTTTGGATATTGTTGAGTATTTTTGTTGTAGGATGTATATTTGAGTAAATTTAGATGAAAATAACGAAAATTTATTGGATTGTGAAAAAAATTTTAGTTGGAAGTGTCAAATTTTAATAAATTTATTTGAAACCAACTTCGATTTTTTTGGATTTTGTCGAGCATTTTTGTTGTAGGATGTATATTTGAGTAAATTTAGATGAAAATAACGACCATTTTTTGGATTGTGAATAAAATTTTAGTTGGAAGTGTCAAATTTTAATAAATTTATTTGAAATCAACTTCGATTTTTTTGGATATTGTTGAGTATTTTTGTTGTAGGATCTATATTTGAGTAAATTTAGATGAAAATAACTTCAATTTTTTGGATTGTGAAAAAAATTTTAGTTGGAAGTGTCAAATTTTAATAAATTTATTTGAAATCAACTTCGATTTTTTTGGATTTTGTCGAGCATTTTTGTTGTAGGATGTATATTTGAGTAAATTTAGATGAAAATAACGACCATTTTTTGGATTGTGAATAAAATTTTAGTTGGAAGTGTCAAATTTTAATAAATTTATTTGAAACAAACTTCGATTTTTTTTTATTTTGTAGAGTATTTTTGTTGTAGGATGTATATTTGAGTAAATTTAGATGAAAATAACGACCATTTTTGGATTGTGAAGAAAATTTTAGTTGGAAGTGTCAAATTTTAATAAATTTATTTGAAATCAACTTCGATTCTTTTGGATTTTGTCGAGTATTTTTGGTGTAGGATGTATATTTGAGTAAATTTAGATGAAAATAACGACCATTTTTTGGATTGTGAATAAAATTTTAGTTGGAAGTGTCAAATTTTAATAAATTTATTTGAAATCAACTTCGATTTTTTTGGATATTGTTGAGTATTTTTGTTGTAGGATCTATATTTGAGTGAATTTAAATGAAAATAACTGCAATTATTTGGATTGTGAATACAATTTTAGTTGGAAGTGTCAAATTTTAATAAATTTATTTGAAATCAACATCGATTTTTTTGGATTTTGTTGAGTATTTTTGCTATAGGATCTATTTTTGAGTAAATTTAGATGAAAATAACTTCAATTTTTTGGATTGTGAAAAAAATTTTAGTTGGAAGTGTCAAATTTTAATAAATTTATTTGAAATAAACTTCGATTTTTTTGGATTTTGTCGAGTATTTTTGGTGTAGGATGTATATTTGAGTAAATTTAGATGAAAATATCTTCAATTCTTTGGATTGTGAAAAAAACTTTAGTTGAAAGAGTCAAATTTTAATAAATTTATTTGAAATAAACTTCGATTTTTTTCGATTTTGTCGTGTATTTTTGGTGTAGGATGTATATTTGAGTAAATTTAGATGAAAATAACGAAAATTTATTGGATTGTGAAGAAAATTTTAGTTGGAAGTGTCAAATTTTAAAAAATTTATTTGGAACCAACTTCGATTTTTTTTTATTTTGGGGAGTATTTTTGGTGTAGGATGTATATTTGAGTAAATTTAGATGAAAATAACTTCAATTTCTAGGATTGTGAAAAAAATTTTAGTCGGAAGTGTCAAATTTTAATAAATTTATTTTAAATCAACTTCGATTTTTTTGGATTTTGTCGAGTATTTTTGGTGTAGGATGTATATTTGAGTAAATTTAGATGAAAACTACTTCAATTTTTTGGATTGTAAAAAAAAATTTTAGTTGGAAGTGTCAAATTTTAATAAATTTATTTGAAATCAACTTCGATTTTTTTGGATTTTGTTGAGTATTTTTGTTGTAGGATCTATATTTGAGTGAATTTAGATGAAAATAACTGCAATTATTTGGATTGTGAACAAAATTTTAGTTAGAAGTGTCAAATTTTTATAAATTTGTTTGAAATCAACTTCGATTTTTTTGGATTATGTCGTGTATTTTTGGTGTAGGATGTATATTTGAGTAAACTTAGATGAAAATATCTTCAATTTTTTGGATTGTGAAAAAAATTTTAGTTGGAAGTTTCAAATTTTATTAAATTTATTTGATATCAACTTCGATTTTTTTGGATTTTGTCGAGTATTTTTAGTGTAGGATGTATATTTGTGTAAATTTAGATGAAAATAAATTCAATTTTTTGGATTGTGAAAAAAATTTTAGTTGGAAGTGTCAAATTTTAATAAATTTATTTGAAATAAACTTCGATTTTTTTGGATTTTGTCGAGTATTTTTGTTGTAAGATCTATTTTTGAGTAAATTTAGATGAAAATAACTTCCATTTTTGGGATTGTGTATAAAATTTTAGTTGGAAGTGTCAAATTTTATTAAATTTATTTGAAATCAACTTCGATTTTTTTGGATTTTGTCGAGTATTTTTGGTGTAGGATGTATATTTGAGTAAATTTAGATGAAAATAAATTCAATTTTTTGGATTGTGAAAAAAATTTTACTTGGATGTGTCTAATTTTAATAAATTTATTTGAAATCACCTTCGATTTTTTTGGATTTTATCGAGTATTTATGGTGTAGGATCTATATTTGAGTAAATTTAGATGAAAATATCTTCAATTTTTTGGATTGTGAAAAAAATTTTAGTTGGAAGTGTCAAATTTTAATAAATTTCTTTGAAATCAACTTCGGTTTATTGGATTTTGTCGAGTATTTTTGTTGTAAGATCTATTTTTGAGTAAATTTAGATGAAAATAACTTCCATTTTTGGGATTGCGAATAAAATTTTAGTTGGAAGTGTCAAATTTTAATAAATTCATTTGAAATCAACTTCGATTTTTTTGGATTTTGTCGAGTATTTTTGTTGTAGGATCTATATTTGAGTGAATTTAGATGAAAATAACTGCAATTATTTGGATTGTGAACAAAATTTTAGTTGGAAGTGTCAAATTTTTATAAATTTGTTTGAAATCAACTTCAATTTTTTTGGATTTTGTTGAGTATTTTTGTTGTAGGATCTATTTTTGAGTAAATTTAGATGAAAATAACTTCAATTTTTGGGATTGTGAAAAAAATTTTAGTTGGAAGTGTCAAATTTTAATAAATTTATTTGAAACATACTTCGGTTTTTCTCGACTATGATCAGTTTTTTTGATAGAGAAGCTTAATTTGAGTAATTTCAGTTGAAATTAACTTCGATTTTTTGGATTTTGTCACGATTTTTGTAAAATTTTAATAAATTTATTTGAAATCAACTTGGATTATTTTGGATTTTGTTGAGTATTTTTGTTGTAGGATCTATATTTGAGTGAATTTAGATGAAAATAACTCCAATTTTTAGGATTGTGAATAAAATTTTAGTTGGAAGTGTCAAATTTTAATAAATTTATTTGAAATCAACTTCGATTTTTTTGGATATTGTTGAGTATTTTTGTTGTAGGATGTATATTTGAGTAAATTTAGATGAAAATAACGAAAATTTATTGGATTGTGAAAAAAATTTTAGTTGGAAGTGTCAAATTTTAATAAATTTATTTGAAACCAACTTCGATTTTTTTGGATTTTGTCGAGCATTTTTGTTGTAGGATGTATATTTGAGTAAATTTAGATGAAAATAACGACCATTTTTTGGATTGTGAATAAAATTTTAGTTGGAAGTGTCAAATTTTAATAAATTTATTTGAAATCAACTTCGATTTTTTTGGATATTGTTGAGTATTTTTGTTGTAGGATCTATATTTGAGTAAATTTAGATGAAAATAACTTCAATTTTTTGGATTGTGAAAAAAATTTTAGTTGGAAGTGTCAAATTTTAATAAATTTATTTGAAATCAACTTCGATTTTTTTGGATTTTGTTGAGTATTTTTTTGTAGGATCTATATTTGAGTAAATTTAGATGAAAATAACTTCAATTTTTTGGATTGTGAAAAAAATTTTAGTTGGAAGTGTCAAATTTTAATAAATTTATTTGAAATCAACTTCGATTTTTTTGGATTTTGTTGAGTATTTTTTGTAGGATCTATATTTGAGTAAATTTAGATGAAAATAACTTCAATTTTTAGGATTGTGAAAAATATTTTAGTTGGAAGTGTCAAATTTTAATAAATTTATTTGAAACAAACTTCGATTTTTTTTTATTTTGTAGAGTATTTTTGTTGTAGGATGTATATTTGAGTAAATTTAGATGAAAATAACGACCATTTTTGGATTGTGAAGAAAATTTTAGTTGGAAGTGTCAAATTTTAATAAATTTATTTGAAATCAACTTCGATTCTTTTGGATTTTGTCGAGTATTTTTGGTGTAGGATGTATATTTGAGTAAATTTAGATGAAAATAACTTCAATTTTTAGGATTGTGAAAAAAATTTCAGTTGGAAGTGTCAAATTTTATTAAATTTATTTGAAACCAACTTCGATTTTTTTGGATTTTGTCGAGTATTTTTGTTGTAGGATGTATATTTGGGTAAATTTAGATGAAAATAACTCCAATTTTTAGGATTGTGAATAAAATTTTAGTTGGAAGTGTCAAATTTTAATAAATTTATTTGAAATCAACTTCGATTTTTTTGGATATTGTTGAGTATTTTTGTTGTAGGATCTATATTTGAGTAAATTTAGATGAAAATAACTTCAATTTTTTGGATTGAGTAAAAAATTTTAGTTGGAAGTGTCAAATTTTAATAAATTTATTTGAAATCAACTTCGATTTTTTTGGATTTTGTTGAGTATTTTTTGGTAGGATCTATATTTGAGTAAATTTAGATGAAAATAACTTCAATTTTTAGGATTGTGAAAAAAATTTTAGTTGGAAGTGTCAAATTTTAATAAATTTATTTGAAACCTACTTCGATTTTTTTGGATTTTGTCGAGTATTTTTGGTGTAGGATGTATATTTGAGTAAATTTAGATTAAAATAACTTCAATTTCTAGGATTGTGAAAAAATTTTCAGTTGGAAGTGTCAAATTTTAATAAATTTATTTGAAACCAACTTCGATTTTTTTGGATTTTGTTGAGTATTTTTGTTGTAGGATCTATATTTGAGTAAATTTAGATGAAAATAACTTCAATTTTTTTGATTGTGAAAAAAATTTTAGTTGGAAGTGTCAAATTTTAATAAATTTATTTGAAATCAACTTCGATTTTTTTGGATTTTGTTGAGTATTTTTTTGTAGGATCTATATTTGAGTAAATTTAGATGAAAATAACTTCAATTTTTAGGATTGTGAAAAATATTTTAGTTGGAAGTGTCAAATTTTAATAAATTTATTTGAAACAAACTTCGATTTTTTTTTATTTTGTAGAGTATTTTTGTTGTAGGATGTATATTTGAGTAAATTTAGATGAAAATAACGACCATTTTTGGATTGTGAAGAAAATTTTAGTTGGAAGTGTCAAATTTTAATAAATTTATTTGAAATCAACTTCGATTCTTTTGGATTTTGTCGAGTATTTTTGGTGTAGGATGTATATTTGAGTAAATTTAGATGAAAATAACGACCATTTTTTGGATTGTGAATAAAATTTTAGTTGGAAGTGTCAAATTTTAATAAATTTATTTGAAATCAACTTCGATTTTTTTGGATATTGTTGAGTATTTTTGTTGTAGGATCTATATTTGAGTGAATTTAGATGAAAATAACTGCAATTATTTGGATTGTGAATACAATTTTAGTTGGAAGTGTCAAATTTTAATAAATTTATTTGAAATCAACATCGATTTTTTTGGATTTTGTTGAGTATTTTTGCTATAGGATCTATTTTTGAGTAAATTTAGATGAAAATAACTTCAATTCTTTGGATTGTGAAAAAAACTTTAGTTGAAAGAGTCAAATTTTAATAAATTTATTTGAAATAAACTTCGATTTTTTTCGATTTTGTCGTGTATTTTTGGTGTAGGATGTATATTTGAGTAAATTTAGATGAAAATAACGAAAATTTATTGGATTGTGAAGAAAATTTTAGTTGGAAGTGTCAAATTTTAAAAAATTTATTTGGAACCAACTTCGATTTTTTTTTATTTTGGGGAGTATTTTTGGTGTAGGATGTATATTTGAGTAAATTTAGATGAAAATAACTTCAATTTCTAGGATTGTGAAAAAAATTTTAGTCGGAAGTGTCAAATTTTAATAAATTTATTTTAAATCAACTTCGATTTTTTTGGATTTTGTCGAGTATTTTTGGTGTAGGATGTATATTTGAGTAAATTTAGATGAAAACTACTTCAATTTTTTGGATTGTAAAAAAAAATTTTAGTTGGAAGTGTCAAATTTTAATAAATTTATTTGAAATCAACTTCGATTTTTTTGGATTTTGTTGAGTATTTTTGTTGTAGGATCTATATTTGAGTGAATTTAGATGAAAATAACTGCAATTATTTGGATTGTGAACAAAATTTTAGTTGGAAGTGTCAAATTTTTATAAATTTGTTTGAAATCAACTTCGATTTTTTTGGATTATGTCGTGTATTTTTGGTGTAGGATGTATATTTGAGTAAACTTAGATGAAAATATCTTCAATTTTTTGGATTGTGAAAAAAATTTTAGTTGGAAGTTTCAAATTTTATTAAATTTATTTGATATCATCTTCGATTTTTTTGGATTTTGTCGAGTATTTTTAGTGTAGGATGTATATTTGTGTAAATTTAGATGAAAATAAATTCAATTTTTTGGATTGTGAAAAAAATTTTAGTTGGAAGTGTCAAATTTTAATAAATTTATTTGAAATAAACTTCGATTTTTTTGGATTTTGTCGAGTATTTTTGTTGTAAGATCTATTTTTGAGTAAATTTAGATGAAAATAACTTCCATTTTTGGGATTGTGTATAAAATTTTAGTTGGAAGTGTCAAATTTTATTAAATTTATTTGAAATCAACTTCGATTTTTTTGGATTTTGTCGAGTATTTTTGGTGTAGGATGTATATTTGAGTAAATTTAGATGAAAATAAATTCAATTTTTTGGATTGTGAAAAAAATTTTACTTGGATGTGTCTAATTTTAATAAATTTATTTGAAATCACCTTCGATTTTTTTGGATTTTATCGAGTATTTATGGTGTAGGATCTATATTTGAGTAAATTTAGATGAAAATATCTTCAATTTTTTGGATTGTGAAAAAAATTTTAGTTGGAAGTGTCAAATTTTAATAAATTTCTTTGAAATCAACTTCGGTTTATTGGATTTTGTCGAGTATTTTTGTTGTAAGATCTATTTTTGAGTAAATTTAGATGAAAATAACTTCCATTTTTGGGATTGCGAATAAAATTTTAGTTGGAAGTGTCAAATTTTAATAAATTCATTTGAAATCAACTTCGATTTTTTTGGATTTTGTCGAGTATTTTTGTTGTAGGATCTATATTTGAGTGAATTTAGATGAAAATAACTGCAATTATTTGGATTGTGAACAAAATTTTAGTTGGAAGTGTCAAATTTTTATAAATTTGTTTGAAATCAACTTCAATTTTTTTGGATTTTGTTGAGTATTTTTGTTGTAGGATCTATTTTTGAGTAAATTTAGATGAAAATAACTTCAATTTTTGGGATTGTGAAAAAAATTTTAGTTGGAAGTGTCAAATTTTAATAAATTTATTTGAAACATACTTCGGTTTTTCTCGACTATGATCAGTTTTTTTGATAGAGAAGCTTAATTTGAGTAATTTCAGTTGAAATTAACTTCGATTTTTTGGATTTTGTCACGATTTTTGTAAAATTTTAATAAATTTATTTGAAATCAACTTGGATTATTTTGGATTTTGTTGAGTATTTTTGTTGTAGGATCTATATTTGAGTGAATTTAGATGAAAATAACTCCAATTTTTAGGATTGTGAATAAAATTTTAGTTGGAAGTGTCAAATTTTAATAAATTTATTTGAAATCAACTTCGATTTTTTTGGATATTGTTGAGTATTTTTGTTGTAGGATGTATATTTGAGTAAATTTAGATGAAAATAACGAAAATTTATTGGATTGTGAAAAAAATTTTAGTTGGAAGTGTCAAATTTTAATAAATTTATTTGAAACCAACTTCGATTTTTTTGGATTTTGTCGAGCATTTTTGTTGTAGGATGTATATTTGAGTAAATTTAGATGAAAATAACGACCATTTTTTGGATTGTGAATAAAATTTTAGTTGGAAGTGTCAAATTTTAATAAATTTATTTGAAATCAACTTCGATTTTTTTGGATATTGTTGAGTATTTTTGTTGTAGGATCTATATTTGAGTAAATTTAGATGAAAATAACTTCAATTTTTTGGATTGTGAAAAAAATTTTAGTTGGAAGTGTCAAATTTTAATAAATTTATTTGAAATCAACTTCGATTTTTTTGGATTTTGTTGAGTATTTTTTTGTAGGATCTATATTTGAGTAAATTTAGATGAAAATAACTTCAATTTTTTGGATTGTGAAAAAAATTTTAGTTGGAAGTGTCAAATTTTAATAAATTTATTTGAAATCAACTTCGATTTTTTTGGATTTTGTTGAGTATTTTTTGTAGGATCTATATTTGAGTAAATTTAGATGAAAATAACTTCAATTTTTAGGATTGTGAAAAATATTTTAGTTGGAAGTGTCAAATTTTAATAAATTTATTTGAAACAAACTTCGATTTTTTTTTTATTTTGTAGAGTATTTTTGTTGTAGGATGTATATTTGAGTAAATTTAGATGAAAATAACGACCATTTTTGGATTGTGAAGAAAATTTTAGTTGGAAGTGTCAAATTTTAATAAATTTATTTGAAATCAACTTCGATTCTTTTGGATTTTGTCGAGTATTTTTGGTGTAGGATGTATATTTGAGTAAATTTAGATGAAAATAACTTCAATTTTTAGGATTGTGAAAAAAATTTCAGTTGGAAGTGTCAAATTTTATTAAATTTATTTGAAACCAACTTCGATTTTTTTGGATTTTGTCGAGTATTTTTGTTGTAGGATGTATATTTGGGTAAATTTAGATGAAAATAACTCCAATTTTTAGGATTGTGAATAAAATTTTAGTTGGAAGTGTCAAATTTTAATAAATTTATTTGAAATCAACTTCGATTTTTTTGGATATTGTTGAGTATTTTTGTTGTAGGATCTATATTTGAGTAAATTTAGATGAAAATAACTTCAATTTTTTGGATTGAGTAAAAAATTTTAGTTGGAAGTGTCAAATTTTAATAAATTTATTTGAAATCAACTTCGATTTTTTTGGATTTTGTTGAGTATTTTTTGGTAGGATCTATATTTGAGTAAATTTAGATGAAAATAACTTCAATTTTTAGGATTGTGAAAAAAATTTTAGTTGGAAGTGTCAAATTTTAATAAATTTATTTGAAACCTACTTCGATTTTTTTGGATTTTGTCGAGTATTTTTGGTGTAGGATGTATATTTGAGTAAATTTAGATTAAAATAACTTCAATTTCTAGGATTGTGAAAAAATTTTAGTTGGAAGTGTCAAATTTTAATAAATTTATTTGAAATCAACTTCGATTTTTTTGGATTTTGTTGAGTATTTTTTTGTAGGATCTATATTTGAGTAAATTTAGATGAAAATAACTTCAATTTTTAGGATTGTGAAAAATATTTTAGTTGGAAGTGTCAAATTTTAATAAATTTATTTGAAACAAACTTCGATTTTTTTTTATTTTGTAGAGTATTTTTGTTGTAGGATGTATATTTGAGTAAATTTAGATGAAAATAACGACCATTTTTGGATTGTGAAGAAAATTTTAGTTGGAAGTGTCAAATTTTAATAAATTTATTTGAAATCAACTTCGATTCTTTTGGATTTTGTCGAGTATTTTTGGTGTAGGATGTATATTTGAGTAAATTTAGATGAAAATAACGACCATTTTTTGGATTGTGAATAAAATTTTAGTTGGAAGTGTCAAATTTTAATAAATTTATTTGAAATCAACTTCGATTTTTTTGGATATTGTTGAGTATTTTTGTTGTAGGATCTATATTTGAGTGAATTTAAATGAAAATAACTGCAATTATTTGGATTGTGAATACAATTTTAGTTGGAAGTGTCAAATTTTAATAAATTTATTTGAAATCAACATCGATTTTTTTGGATTTTGTTGAGTATTTTTGCTATAGGATCTATTTTTGAGTAAATTTAGATGAAAATAACTTCAATTTTTTGGATTGTGAAAAAAATTTTAGTTGGAAGTGTCAAATTTTAATAAATTTATTTGAAATAAACTTCGATTTTTTTGGATTTTGTCGAGTATTTTTGGTGTAGGATGTATATTTGAGTAAATTTAGATGAAAATATCTTCAATTCTTTGGATTGTGAAAAAAACTTTAGTTGAAAGAGTCAAATTTTAATAAATTTATTTGAAATAAACTTCGATTTTTTTCGATTTTGTCGTGTATTTTTGGTGTAGGATGTATATTTGAGTAAATTTAGATGAAAATAACGAAAATTTATTGGATTGTGAAGAAAATTTTAGTTGGAAGTGTCAAATTTTAAAAAATTTATTTGGAACCAACTTCGATTTTTTTTTATTTTGGGGAGTATTTTTGGTGTAGGATGTATATTTGAGTAAATTTAGATGAAAATAACTTCAATTTCTAGGATTGTGAAAAAAATTTTAGTCGGAAGTGTCAAATTTTAATAAATTTATTTTAAATCAACTTCGATTTTTTTGGATTTTGTCGAGTATTTTTGGTGTAGGATGTATATTTGAGTAAATTTAGATGAAAACTACTTCAATTTTTTGGATTGTAAAAAAAAATTTTAGTTGGAAGTGTCAAATTTTAATAAATTTATTTGAAATCAACTTCGATTTTTTTGGATTTTGTTGAGTATTTTTGTTGTAGGATCTATATTTGAGTGAATTTAGATGAAAATAACTGCAATTATTTGGATTGTGAACAAAATTTTAGTTAGAAGTGTCAAATTTTTATAAATTTGTTTGAAATCAACTTCGATTTTTTTGGATTATGTCGTGTATTTTTGGTGTAGGATGTATATTTGAGTAAACTTAGATGAAAATATCTTCAATTTTTTGGATTGTGAAAAAAATTTTAGTTGGAAGTTTCAAATTTTATTAAATTTATTTGATATCAACTTCGATTTTTTTGGATTTTGTCGAGTATTTTTAGTGTAGGATGTATATTTGTGTAAATTTAGATGAAAATAAATTCAATTTTTTGGATTGTGAAAAAAATTTTAGTTGGAAGTGTCAAATTTTAATAAATTTATTTGAAATAAACTTCGATTTTTTTGGATTTTGTCGAGTATTTTTGTTGTAAGATCTATTTTTGAGTAAATTTAGATGAAAATAACTTCCATTTTTGGGATTGTGTATAAAATTTTAGTTGGAAGTGTCAAATTTTATTAAATTTATTTGAAATCAACTTCGATTTTTTTGGATTTTGTCGAGTATTTTTGGTGTAGGATGTATATTTGAGTAAATTTAGATGAAAATAAATTCAATTTTTTGGATTGTGAAAAAAATTTTACTTGGATGTGTCTAATTTTAATAAATTTATTTGAAATCACCTTCGATTTTTTTGGATTTTATCGAGTATTTATGGTGTAGGATCTATATTTGAGTAAATTTAGATGAAAATATCTTCAATTTTTTGGATTGTGAAAAAAATTTTAGTTGGAAGTGTCAAATTTTAATAAATTTCTTTGAAATCAACTTCGGTTTATTGGATTTTGTCGAGTATTTTTGTTGTAAGATCTATTTTTGAGTAAATTTAGATGAAAATAACTTCCATTTTTGGGATTGCGAATAAAATTTTAGTTGGAAGTGTCAAATTTTAATAAATTCATTTGAAATCAACTTCGATTTTTTTGGATTTTGTCGAGTATTTTTGTTGTAGGATCTATATTTGAGTGAATTTAGATGAAAATAACTGCAATTATTTGGATTGTGAACAAAATTTTAGTTGGAAGTGTCAAATTTTTATAAATTTGTTTGAAATCAACTTCAATTTTTTTGGATTTTGTTGAGTATTTTTGTTGTAGGATCTATTTTTGAGTAAATTTAGATGAAAATAACTTCAATTTTTGGGATTGTGAAAAAAATTTTAGTTGGAAGTGTCAAATTTTAATAAATTTATTTGAAACATACTTCGGTTTTTCTCGACTATGATCAGTTTTTTTGATAGAGAAGCTTAATTTGAGTAATTTCAGTTGAAATTAACTTCGATTTTTTGGATTTTGTCACGATTTTTGTAAAATTTTAATAAATTTATTTGAAATCAACTTGGATTATTTTGGATTTTGTTGAGTATTTTTGTTGTAGGATCTATATTTGAGTGAATTTAGATGAAAATAACTCCAATTTTTAGGATTGTGAATAAAATTTTAGTTGGAAGTGTCAAATTTTAATAAATTTATTTGAAATCAACTTCGATTTTTTTGGATATTGTTGAGTATTTTTGTTGTAGGATGTATATTTGAGTAAATTTAGATGAAAATAACGAAAATTTATTGGATTGTGAAAAAAATTTTAGTTGGAAGTGTCAAATTTTAATAAATTTATTTGAAACCAACTTCGATTTTTTTGGATTTTGTCGAGCATTTTTGTTGTAGGATGTATATTTGAGTAAATTTAGATGAAAATAACGACCATTTTTTGGATTGTGAATAAAATTTTAGTTGGAAGTGTCAAATTTTAATAAATTTATTTGAAATCAACTTCGATTTTTTTGGATATTGTTGAGTATTTTTGTTGTAGGATCTATATTTGAGTAAATTTAGATGAAAATAACTTCAATTTTTTGGATTGTGAAAAAAATTTTAGTTGGAAGTGTCAAATTTTAATAAATTTATTTGAAATCAACTTCGATTTTTTTGGATTTTGTTGAGTATTTTTTTGTAGGATCTATATTTGAGTAAATTTAGATGAAAATAACTTCAATTTTTTGGATTGTGAAAAAAATTTTAGTTGGAAGTGTCAAATTTTAATAAATTTATTTGAAATCAACTTCGATTTTTTTGGATTTTGTTGAGTATTTTTTGTAGGATCTATATTTGAGTAAATTTAGATGAAAATAACTTCAATTTTTAGGATTGTGAAAAATATTTTAGTTGGAAGTGTCAAATTTTAATAAATTTATTTGAAACAAACTTCGATTTTTTTTTATTTTGTAGAGTATTTTTGTTGTAGGATGTATATTTGAGTAAATTTAGATGAAAATAACGACCATTTTTGGATTGTGAAGAAAATTTTAGTTGGAAGTGTCAAATTTTAATAAATTTATTTGAAATCAACTTCGATTCTTTTGGATTTTGTCGAGTATTTTTGGTGTAGGATGTATATTTGAGTAAATTTAGATGAAAATAACTTCAATTTTTAGGATTGTGAAAAAAATTTCAGTTGGAAGTGTCAAATTTTATTAAATTTATTTGAAACCAACTTCGATTTTTTTGGATTTTGTCGAGTATTTTTGTTGTAGGATGTATATTTGGGTAAATTTAGATGAAAATAACTCCAATTTTTAGGATTGTGAATAAAATTTTAGTTGGAAGTGTCAAATTTTAATAAATTTATTTGAAATCAACTTCGATTTTTTTGGATATTGTTGAGTATTTTTGTTGTAGGATCTATATTTGAGTAAATTTAGATGAAAATAACTTCAATTTTTTGGATTGAGTAAAAAATTTTAGTTGGAAGTGTCAAATTTTAATAAATTTATTTGAAATCAACTTCGATTTTTTTGGATTTTGTTGAGTATTTTTTGGTAGGATCTATATTTGAGTAAATTTAGATGAAAATAACTTCAATTTTTAGGATTGTGAAAAAAATTTTAGTTGGAAGTGTCAAATTTTAATAAATTTATTTGAAACCTACTTCGATTTTTTTGGATTTTGTCGAGTATTTTTGGTGTAGGATGTATATTTGAGTAAATTTAGATTAAAATAACTTCAATTTCTAGGATTGTGAAAAAATTTTCAGTTGGAAGTGTCAAATTTTAATAAATTTATTTGAAACCAACTTCGATTTTTTTGGATTTTGTTGAGTATTTTTGTTGTAGGATCTATATTTGAGTAAATTTAGATAAAAATAACTTCAATTTTTTTGATTGTGAAAAAAATTTTAGTTGGAAGTGTCAAATTTTAATAAATTTATTTGAAATCAACTTCGATTTTTTTGGATTTTGTTGAGTATTTTTTTGTAGGATCTATATTTGAGTAAATTTAGATGAAAATAACTTCAATTTTTAGGATTGTGAAAAATATTTTAGTTGGAAGTGTCAAATTTTAATAAATTTATTTGAAACAAACTTCGATTTTTTTTTATTTTGTAGAGTATTTTTGTTGTAGGATGTATATTTGAGTAAATTTAGATGAAAATAACGACCATTTTTGGATTGTGAAGAAAATTTTAGTTGGAAGTGTCAAATTTTAATAAATTTATTTGAAATCAACTTCGATTCTTTTGGATTTTGTCGAGTATTTTTGGTGTAGGATGTATATTTGAGTAAATTTAGATGAAAATAACGACCATTTTTTGGATTGTGAATAAAATTTTAGTTGGAAGTGTCAAATTTTAATAAATTTATTTGAAATCAACTTCGATTTTTTTGGATATTGTTGAGTATTTTTGTTGTAGGATCTATATTTGAGTGAATTTAGATGAAAATAACTGCAATTATTTGGATTGTGAATACAATTTTAGTTGGAAGTGTCAAATTTTAATAAATTTATTTGAAATCAACATCGATTTTTTTGGATTTTGTTGAGTATTTTTGCTATAGGATCTATTTTTGAGTAAATTTAGATGAAAATAACTTCAATTCTTTGGATTGTGAAAAAAACTTTAGTTGAAAGAGTCAAATTTTAATAAATTTATTTGAAATAAACTTCGATTTTTTTCGATTTTGTCGTGTATTTTTGGTGTAGGATGTATATTTGAGTAAATTTAGATGAAAATAACGAAAATTTATTGGATTGTGAAGAAAATTTTAGTTGGAAGTGTCAAATTTTAAAAAATTTATTTGGAACCAACTTCGATTTTTTTTTATTTTGGGGAGTATTTTTGGTGTAGGATGTATATTTGAGTAAATTTAGATGAAAATAACTTCAATTTCTAGGATTGTGAAAAAAATTTTAGTCGGAAGTGTCAAATTTTAATAAATTTATTTTAAATCAACTTCGATTTTTTTGGATTTTGTCGAGTATTTTTGGTGTAGGATGTATATTTGAGTAAATTTAGATGAAAACTACTTCAATTTTTTGGATTGTAAAAAAAAATTTTAGTTGGAAGTGTCAAATTTTAATAAATTTATTTGAAATCAACTTCGATTTTTTTGGATTTTGTTGAGTATTTTTGTTGTAGGATCTATATTTGAGTGAATTTAGATGAAAATAACTGCAATTATTTGGATTGTGAACAAAATTTTAGTTAGAAGTGTCAAATTTTTATAAATTTGTTTGAAATCAACTTCGATTTTTTTGGATTATGTCGTGTATTTTTGGTGTAGGATGTATATTTGAGTAAACTTAGATGAAAATATCTTCAATTTTTTGGATTGTGAAAAAAATTTTAGTTGGAAGTTTCAAATTTTATTAAATTTATTTGATATCATCTTCGATTTTTTTGGATTTTGTCGAGTATTTTTAGTGTAGGATGTATATTTGTGTAAATTTAGATGAAAATAAATTCAATTTTTTGGATTGTGAAAAAAATTTTAGTTGGAAGTGTCAAATTTTAATAAATTTATTTGAAATAAACTTCGATTTTTTTGGATTTTGTCGAGTATTTTTGTTGTAAGATCTATTTTTGAGTAAATTTAGATGAAAATAACTTCCATTTTTGGGATTGTGTATAAAATTTTAGTTGGAAGTGTCAAATTTTATTAAATTTATTTGAAATCAACTTCGATTTTTTTGGATTTTGTCGAGTATTTTTGGTGTAGGATGTATATTTGAGTAAATTTAGATGAAAATAAATTCAATTTTTTGGATTGTGAAAAAAATTTTACTTGGATGTGTCTAATTTTAATAAATTTATTTGAAATCACCTTCGATTTTTTTGGATTTTATCGAGTATTTATGGTGTAGGATCTATATTTGAGTAAATTTAGATGAAAATATCTTCAATTTTTTGGATTGTGAAAAAAATTTTAGTTGGAAGTGTCAAATTTTAATAAATTTCTTTGAAATCAACTTCGGTTTATTGGATTTTGTCGAGTATTTTTGTTGTAAGATCTATTTTTGAGTAAATTTAGATGAAAATAACTTCCATTTTTGGGATTGCGAATAAAATTTTAGTTGGAAGTGTCAAATTTTAATAAATTCATTTGAAATCAACTTCGATTTTTTTGGATTTTGTCGAGTATTTTTGTTGTAGGATCTATATTTGAGTGAATTTAGATGAAAATAACTGCAATTATTTGGATTGTGAACAAAATTTTAGTTGGAAGTGTCAAATTTTTATAAATTTGTTTGAAATCAACTTCAATTTTTTTGGATTTTGTTGAGTATTTTTGTTGTAGGATCTATTTTTGAGTAAATTTAGATGAAAATAACTTCAATTTTTGGGATTGTGAAAAAAATTTTAGTTGGAAGTGTCAAATTTTAATAAATTTATTTGAAACATACTTCGGTTTTTCTCGACTATGATCAGTTTTTTTGATAGAGAAGCTTAATTTGAGTAATTTCAGTTGAAATTAACTTCGATTTTTTGGATTTTGTCACGATTTTTGTAAAATTTTAATAAATTTATTTGAAATCAACTTGGATTATTTTGGATTTTGTTGAGTATTTTTGTTGTAGGATCTATATTTGAGTGAATTTAGATGAAAATAACTCCAATTTTTAGGATTGTGAATAAAATTTTAGTTGGAAGTGTCAAATTTTAATAAATTTATTTGAAATCAACTTCGATTTTTTTGGATATTGTTGAGTATTTTTGTTGTAGGATGTATATTTGAGTAAATTTAGATGAAAATAACGAAAATTTATTGGATTGTGAAAAAAATTTTTGTTGGAAGTGTCAAATTTTAATAAATTTATTTGAAACCAACTTCGATTTTTTTGGATTTTGTCGAGCATTTTTGTTGTAGGATGTATATTTGAGTAAATTTAGATGAAAATAACGACCATTTTTTGGATTGTGAATAAAATTTTAGTTGGAAGTGTCAAATTTTAATAAATTTATTTGAAATCAACTTCGATTTTTTTGGATATTGTTGAGTATTTTTGTTGTAGGATCTATATTTGAGTAAATTTAGATGAAAATAACTTCAATTTTTTGGATTGTGAAAAAAATTTTAGTTGGAAGTGTCAAATTTTAATAAATTTATTTGAAACAAACTTCGATTTTTTTTTATTTTGTAGAGTATTTTTGTTGTAGGATGTATATTTGAGTAAATTTAGATGAAAATAACGACCATTTTTGGATTGTGAAGAAAATTTTAGTTGGAAGTGTCAAATTTTAATAAATTTATTTGAAATCAACTTCGATTCTTTTGGATTTTGTCGAGTATTTTTGGTGTAGGATGTATATTTGAGTAAATTTAGATGAAAATAACGACCATTTTTTGGATTGTGAATAAAATTTTAGTTGGAAGTGTCAAATTTTAATAAATTTATTTGAAACCAACTTCGATTTTTTTGGATTTTGTTGAGTATTTTTGTTGTAGGATCTATATTTGAGTAAATTTAGATAAAAATAACTTCAATTTTTTTGATTGTGAAAAAAATTTTAGTTGGAAGTGTCAAATTTTAATAAATTTATTTGAAATCAACTTCGATTTTTTTGGATTTTGTTGAGTATTTTTTTGTAGGATCTATATTTGAGTAAATTTAGATGAAAATAACTTCAATTTTTAGGATTGTGAAAAATATTTTAGTTGGAAGTGTCAAATTTTAATAAATTTATTTGAAACAAACTTCGATTTTTTTTTATTTTGTAGAGTATTTTTGTTGTAGGATGTATATTTGAGTAAATTTAGATGAAAATAACGACCATTTTTGGATTGTGAAGAAAATTTTAGTTGGAAGTGTCAAATTTTAATAAATTTATTTGAAATCAACTTCGATTCTTTTGGATTTTGTCGAGTATTTTTGGTGTAGGATGTATATTTGAGTAAATTTAGATGAAAATAACGACCATTTTTTGGATTGTGAATAAAATTTTAGTTGGAAGTGTCAAATTTTAATAAATTTATTTGAAATCAACTTCGATTTTTTTGGATATTGTTGAGTATTTTTGTTGTAGGATCTATATTTGAGTGAATTTAGATGAAAATAACTGCAATTATTTGGATTGTGAATACAATTTTAGTTGGAAGTGTCAAATTTTAATAAATTTATTTGAAATCAACATCGATTTTTTTGGATTTTGTTGAGTATTTTTGCTATAGGATCTATTTTTGAGTAAATTTAGATGAAAATAACTTCAATTCTTTGGATTGTGAAAAAAACTTTAGTTGAAAGAGTCAAATTTTAATAAATTTATTTGAAATAAACTTCGATTTTTTTCGATTTTGTCGTGTATTTTTGGTGTAGGATGTATATTTGAGTAAATTTAGATGAAAATAACGAAAATTTATTGGATTGTGAAGAAAATTTTAGTTGGAAGTGTCAAATTTTAAAAAATTTATTTGGAACCAACTTCGATTTTTTTTTATTTTGGGGAGTATTTTTGGTGTAGGATGTATATTTGAGTAAATTTAGATGAAAATAACTTCAATTTCTAGGATTGTGAAAAAAATTTTAGTCGGAAGTGTCAAATTTTAATAAATTTATTTTAAATCAACTTCGATTTTTTTGGATTTTGTCGAGTATTTTTGGTGTAGGATGTATATTTGAGTAAATTTAGATGAAAACTACTTCAATTTTTTGGATTGTAAAAAAAAATTTTAGTTGGAAGTGTCAAATTTTAATAAATTTATTTGAAATCAACTTCGATTTTTTTGGATTTTGTTGAGTATTTTTGTTGTAGGATCTATATTTGAGTGAATTTAGATGAAAATAACTGCAATTATTTGGATTGTGAACAAAATTTTAGTTAGAAGTGTCAAATTTTTATAAATTTGTTTGAAATCAACTTCGATTTTTTTGGATTATGTCGTGTATTTTTGGTGTAGGATGTATATTTGAGTAAACTTAGATGAAAATATCTTCAATTTTTTGGATTGTGAAAAAAATTTTAGTTGGAAGTTTCAAATTTTATTAAATTTATTTGATATCATCTTCGATTTTTTTGGATTTTGTCGAGTATTTTTAGTGTAGGATGTATATTTGTGTAAATTTAGATGAAAATAAATTCAATTTTTTGGATTGTGAAAAAAATTTTAGTTGGAAGTGTCAAATTTTAATAAATTTATTTGAAATAAACTTCGATTTTTTTGGATTTTGTCGAGTATTTTTGTTGTAAGATCTATTTTTGAGTAAATTTAGATGAAAATAACTTCCATTTTTGGGATTGTGTATAAAATTTTAGTTGGAAGTGTCAAATTTTATTAAATTTATTTGAAATCAACTTCGATTTTTTTGGATTTTGTCGAGTATTTTTGGTGTAGGATGTATATTTGAGTAAATTTAGATGAAAATAAATTCAATTTTTTGGATTGTGAAAAAAATTTTACTTGGATGTGTCTAATTTTAATAAATTTATTTGAAATCACCTTCGATTTTTTTGGATTTTATCGAGTATTTATGGTGTAGGATCTATATTTGAGTAAATTTAGATGAAAATATCTTCAATTTTTTGGATTGTGAAAAAAATTTTAGTTGGAAGTGTCAAATTTTAATAAATTTCTTTGAAATCAACTTCGGTTTATTGGATTTTGTCGAGTATTTTTGTTGTAAGATCTATTTTTGAGTAAATTTAGATGAAAATAACTTCCATTTTTGGGATTGCGAATAAAATTTTAGTTGGAAGTGTCAAATTTTAATAAATTCATTTGAAATCAACTTCGATTTTTTTGGATTTTGTCGAGTATTTTTGTTGTAGGATCTATATTTGAGTGAATTTAGATGAAAATAACTGCAATTATTTGGATTGTGAACAAAATTTTAGTTGGAAGTGTCAAATTTTTATAAATTTGTTTGAAATCAACTTCAATTTTTTTGGATTTTGTTGAGTATTTTTGTTGTAGGATCTATTTTTGAGTAAATTTAGATGAAAATAACTTCAATTTTTGGGATTGTGAAAAAAATTTTAGTTGGAAGTGTCAAATTTTAATAAATTTATTTGAAACATACTTCGGTTTTTCTCGACTATGATCAGTTTTTTTGATAGAGAAGCTTAATTTGAGTAATTTCAGTTGAAATTAACTTCGATTTTTTGGATTTTGTCACGATTTTTGTAAAATTTTAATAAATTTATTTGAAATCAACTTGGATTATTTTGGATTTTGTTGAGTATTTTTGTTGTAGGATCTATATTTGAGTGAATTTAGATGAAAATAACTCCAATTTTTAGGATTGTGAATAAAATTTTAGTTGGAAGTGTCAAATTTTAATAAATTTATTTGAAATCAACTTCGATTTTTTTGGATATTGTTGAGTATTTTTGTTGTAGGATGTATATTTGAGTAAATTTAGATGAAAATAACGAAAATTTATTGGATTGTGAAAAAAATTTTTGTTGGAAGTGTCAAATTTTAATAAATTTATTTGAAACCAACTTCGATTTTTTTGGATTTTGTCGAGCATTTTTGTTGTAGGATGTATATTTGAGTAAATTTAGATGAAAATAACGACCATTTTTTGGATTGTGAATAAAATTTTAGTTGGAAGTGTCAAATTTTAATAAATTTATTTGAAATCAACTTCGATTTTTTTGGATATTGTTGAGTATTTTTGTTGTAGGATCTATATTTGAGTAAATTTAGATGAAAATAACTTCAATTTTTTGGATTGTGAAAAAAATTTTAGTTGGAAGTGTCAAATTTTAATAAATTTATTTGAAACAAACTTCGATTTTTTTTTATTTTGTAGAGTATTTTTGTTGTAGGATGTATATTTGAGTAAATTTAGATGAAAATAACGACCATTTTTGGATTGTGAAGAAAATTTTAGTTGGAAGTGTCAAATTTTAATAAATTTATTTGAAATCAACTTCGATTCTTTTGGATTTTGTCGAGTATTTTTGGTGTAGGATGTATATTTGAGTAAATTTAGATGAAAATAACGACCATTTTTTGGATTGTGAATAAAATTTTAGTTGGAAGTGTCAAATTTTAATAAATTTATTTGAAATCAACTTCGATTTTTTTGGATATTGTTGAGTATTTTTGTTGTAGGATCTATATTTGAGTAAATTTAGATGAAAATAACTTCAATTTTTTGGATTGTGAAAAAAATTTTAGTCGGAAGTGTCAAATTTTAATAAATTTATTTTAAATCAACTTCGATTTTTTTGGATTTTGTCGAGTATTTTTGGTGTAGGATGTATATTTGAGTAAATTTAGATGAAAATAACTTCAATTTTTAGGATTTTGAAAAAAATTTTAGTTTCAAGTGTCAAATTTTAATAAATTTATTTGAATCCAACTTCGATTTTTTTGGATTTTGTCGAGTATTTTTGGTGTTGGATGTATATTTGAGTAAATTTAGATGAAAAGAACTTCAATTTTTAGGATTGTGAAAAAAATTTTAGTTGGAAGTGTCAAATTTTAATAAATTTATTTGAAACCTACTTCGATTTTTTTGGATTTTGTCAAGTATTTTTGGTGTAGGATGTATATTTGAGTAAATTTAGATGAAAATAACTTCAATTTTTAGGATTTTGAAAAAAATTTTAGTTACAAGTGTCAAATTTTAATAAATTTATTTGAATCCAACTTCGATTTTTTTGGATTTTGTCGAGTATTTTTGGTGTAGGATGTATATTTGAGTAAATTTAGATGAAAAGAACTTCAATTTTTAGGATTGTGAAAAAAATTTTAGTTGGAAGTGTCAAATTTTAATAAATTTATTTGAAACCTACTTCGATTTTTTTGGATTTTGTCGAGTATTTTTGGTGTAGGATGTATATTTGAGTAAATTTAGATGAAAATAACTTCAATTTCTAGGATTGTGAAAAAAATTTCAGTTGGAAGTGTCAAATTTTAATAAATTTATTTGAAACCAACTTCGATTTTTTTGGATTTTGTCGAGTATTTTTGTTGTAGGATGTATATTTGAGTAAATTTAGATGAAAATAACGAAAATTTATTGGATTATGAAAAAAAATTTAGTTGGAAGTGTCAAATTTTAATAAATTTATTTGAAACCAACTTCGATTTTTTTGGATTTTGTCGAGCATTTTTGTTGTAGGATGTATATTTGAGTTAATTTAGATGAAAATAACGACCATTTTTTGGATTGTGAATAAAATTTTAGTTGGAAGTGTCAAATTTTAATAAATTTATTTGAAACCAACTTCGATTTTTTTGGATTTTGTCGAGCATTTTTGTTGTAGGATGTATATTTGAGTAAATTTAGATGAAAATAACGACCATTTTTTGGATTGTGAATAAAATTTTAGTTGGAAGTGTCAAATTTTAATAAATTTATTTGAAATCAACTTCGATTTTTTTGGATATTGTTGAGTATTTTTGTTGTAGGATCTATATTTGAGTAAATTTAGATGAAAATAACTTCAATTTTTTGGATTGTGAAAAAAATTTTAGTCGGAAGTGTCAAATTTTAATAAATTTATTTTAAATCAACTTCGATTTTTTTGGATTTTGTCGAGTATTTTTGGTGTAGGATGTATATTTGAGTAAATTTAGATGAAAATAACTTCAATTTTTAGGATTTTGAAAAAAATTTTAGTTTCAAGTGTCAAATTTTAATAAATTTATTTGAATCCAACTTCGATTTTTTTGGATTTTGTCGAGTATTTTTGGTGTTGGATGTATATTTGAGTAAATTTAGATGAAAAGAACTTCAATTTTTAGGATTGTGAAAAAAATTTTAGTTGGAAGTGTCAAATTTTAATAAATTTATTTGAAACCTACTTCGATTTTTTTGGATTTTGTCAAGTATTTTTGGTGTAGGATGTATATTTGAGTAAATTTAGATGAAAATAACTTCAATTTTTAGGATTTTGAAAAAAATTTTAGTTACAAGTGTCAAATTTTAATAAATTTATTTGAATCCAACTTCGATTTTTTTGGATTTTGTCGAGTATTTTTGGTGTAGGATGTATATTTGAGTAAATTTAGATGAAAAGAACTTCAATTTTTAGGATTGTGAAAAAAATTTTAGTTGGAAGTGTCAAATTTTAATAAATTTATTTGAAACCTACTTCGATTTTTTTGGATTTTGTCGAGTATTTTTGGTGTAGGATGTATATTTGAGTAAATTTAGATGAAAATAACTTCAATTTCTAGGATTGTGAAAAAAATTTCAGTTGGAAGTGTCAAATTTTAATAAATTTATTTGAAACCAACTTCGATTTTTTTGGATTTTGTCGAGTATTTTTGTTGTAGGATGTATATTTGAGTAAATTTAGATGAAAATAACGAAAATTTATTGGATTATGAAAAAAAATTTAGTTGGAAGTGTCAAATTTTAATAAATTTATTTGAAACCAACTTCGATTTTTTTGGATTTTGTCGAGCATTTTGGTTGTAGGATGTATATTTGAGTTAATTTAGATGAAAATAACGACCATTTTTTGGATTGTGAATAAAATTTTAGTTGGAAGTGTCAAATTTTAATAAATTTATTTGAAATCAACTTCGATTTTTTTGGATATTGTTGAGTATTTTTGTTGTAGGATCTATATTTGAGTAAATTTAGATGAAAATAACTTCAATTTTTTGGATTGTGAAAAAAATTTTAGTTGGAAGTGTCAAATTTTAATAAA
Source organism: Andrena praecox (assembly GCA_963932275.1). Classification (NCBI taxonomy): domain Eukaryota; kingdom Metazoa; phylum Arthropoda; class Insecta; order Hymenoptera; family Andrenidae; genus Andrena; species Andrena praecox. Next base: position 25,210,439 of record OZ010730.1, read on the forward strand.
TTTATTTGAAATCAACTTCGATTTTTTTGGATTTTGTTGAGTATTTTTTTGTAGGATCTATATTTGAGTAAATTTAGATGAAAATAACTTCAATTTTTAGGATTGTGAAAAATATTTTAGTTGGAAGTGTCAAATTTTAATAAATTTATTTGAAACAAACTTCGATTTTTTTTTATTTTGTAGAGTATTTTTGTTGTAGGATGTATATTTGAGTAAATTTAGATGAAAATAACGACCATTTTTGGATTGTGAAGAAAATTTTAGTTGGAAGTGTCAAATTTTAATAAATTTATTTGAAATCAACTTCGATTTTTTTGGATATTGTTGAGTATTTTTGTTGTAGGATCTATATTTGAGTGAATTTAGATGAAAATAACTGCAATTATTTGGATTGTGAATACAATTTTAGTTGGAAGTGTCAAATTTTAATAAATTTATTTGAAATCAACATCGATTTTTTTGGATTTTGTCGAGTATTTTTGGTGTAGGATGTATATTTGAGTAAATTTAGATGAAAATAACTTCAATTTTTAGGATTTTGAAAAAAATTTTAGTTTCAAGTGTCAAATTTTAATAAATTTATTTGAATCCAACTTCGATTTTTTTGGATTTTGTCGAGTATTTTTGGTGTTGGATGTATATTTGAGTAAATTTAGATGAAAAGAACTTCAATTTTTAGGATTGTGAAAAAAATTTTAGTTGGAAGTGTCAAATTTTAATAAATTTATTTGAAACCTACTTCGATTTTTTTGGATTTTGTCAAGTATTTTTGGTGTAGGATGTATATTTGAGTAAATTTAGATGAAAATAACTTCAATTTTTAGGATTTTGAAAAAAATTTTAGTTACAAGTGTCAAATTTTAATAAATTTATTTGAATCCAACTTCGATTTTTTTGGATTTTGTCGAGTATTTTTGGTGTAGGATGTATATTTGAGTAAATTTAGATGAAAAGAACTTCAATTTTTAGGATTGTGAAAAAAATTTTAGTTGGAAGTGTCAAATTTTAATAAATTTATTTGAAACCTACTTCGATTTTTTTGGATTTTGTCGAGTATTTTTGGTGTAGGATGTATATTTGAGTAAATTTAGATGAAAATAACTTCAATTTCTAGGATTGTGAAAAAAATTTCAGTTGGAAGTGTCAAATTTTAATAAATTTATTTGAAACCAACTTCGATTTTTTTGGATTTTGTCGAGTATTTTTGTTGTAGGATGTATATTTGAGTAAATTTAGATGAAAATAACGAAAATTTATTGGATTATGAAAAAAAATTTAGTTGGAAGTGTCAAATTTTAATAAATTTATTTGAAACCAACTTCGATTTTTTTGGATTTTGTCGAGCATTTTTGTTGTAGGATGTATATTTGAGTTAATTTAGATGAAAATAACGACCATTTTTTGGATTGTGAATAAAATTTTAGTTGGAAGTGTCAAATTTTAATAAATTTATTTGAAACCAACTTCGATTTTTTTGGATTTTGTCGAGCATTTTTGTTGTAGGATGTATATTTGAGTAAATTTAGATGAAAATAACGACCATTTTTTGGATTGTGAATAAAATTTTAGTTGGAAGTGTCAAATTTTAATAAATTTATTTGAAATCAACTTCGATTTTTTTGGATATTGTTGAGTATTTTTGTTGTAGGATCTATATTTGAGTAAATTTAGATGAAAATAACTTCAATTTTTTGGATTGTGAAAAAAATTTTAGTCGGAAGTGTCAAATTTTAATAAATTTATTTTAAATCAACTTCGATTTTTTTGGATTTTGTCGAGTATTTTTGGTGTAGGATGTATATTTGAGTAAATTTAGATGAAAATAACTTCAATTTTTAGGATTTTGAAAAAAATTTTAGTTTCAAGTGTCAAATTTTAATAAATTTATTTGAATCCAACTTCGATTTTTTTGGATTTTGTCGAGTATTTTTGGTGTTGGATGTATATTTGAGTAAATTTAGATGAAAAGAACTTCAATTTTTAGGATTGTGAAAAAAATTTTAGTTGGAAGTGTCAAATTTTAATAAATTTATTTGAAACCTACTTCGATTTTTTTGGATTTTGTCAAGTATTTTTGGTGTAGGATGTATATTTGAGTAAATTTAGATGAAAATAACTTCAATTTTTAGGATTTTGAAAAAAATTTTAGTTACAAGTGTCAAATTTTAATAAATTTATTTGAATCCAACTTCGATTTTTTTGGATTTTGTCGAGTATTTTTGGTGTAGGATGTATATTTGAGTAAATTTAGATGAAAAGAACTTCAATTTTTAGGATTGTGAAAAAAATTTTAGTTGGAAGTGTCAAATTTTAATAAATTTATTTGAAACCTACTTCGATTTTTTTGGATTTTGTCGAGTATTTTTGGTGTAGGATGTATATTTGAGTAAATTTAGATGAAAATAACTTCAATTTCTAGGATTGTGAAAAAAATTTCAGTTGGAAGTGTCAAATTTTAATAAATTTATTTGAAACCAACTTCGATTTTTTTGGATTTTGTCGAGTATTTTTGTTGTAGGATGTATATTTGAGTAAATTTAGATGAAAATAACGAAAATTTATTGGATTATGAAAAAAAATTTAGTTGGAAGTGTCAAATTTTAATAAATTTATTTGAAACCAACTTCGATTTTTTTGGATTTTGTCGAGCATTTTTGTTGTAGGATGTATATTTGAGTTAATTTAGATGAAAATAACGACCATTTTTTGGATTGTGAATAAAATTTTAGTTGGAAGTGTCAAATTTTAATAAATTTATTTGAAATCAACTTCGATTTTTTTGGATTTTATCGAGTATTTACGGTGTAGGATCTATATTTGAGTAAATTTAGAAGAAAATAACTTCAATTTTTAGGATTGCGAAAAAAAGTTTAGTTGGATGTGTCAAATTTTAATAAATTTGTTTGAAATCAACTTCTATGTTTTTTATTTTGTCGAGTATTTTTGTTGTAGGATCTATATTTGAGTAAATTTAGATGAAAATAACTTCAATTTTTTGGATTGTGAAAAAAATTTTAGTTGGAAGTGTCAAATTTTAATAAATTTATTTGAAATCAACTTCGATTTTTTTGGATATTGTTGAGTATTTTTGTTGTAGGATCTATATTTGAGTAAATTTAGATGGAAATAACTTCAATTTTTTGGATTGTGAAAAAAATTTTAGTCGGAAGTGTCAAATTTTAATAAATTTCTTTGAAATCAACTTCGGTTTATTGGATTTTGTCGAGTATTTTTGTTGTAAGATCTATTTTTGAGTAAATTTAGATGAAAATAACTTCCATTTTTGGGATTGCGAATAAAATTTTAGTTGGAAGTGTCAAATTTTAATAAATTCATTTGAAATCAACTTCGATTTTTTTGGATTTTGTCGAGTATTTTTGTTGTAGGATCTATATTTGAGTGAATTTAGATGAAAATAACTGCAAATATTTGGATTGTGAACAAAATTTTAGTTGGAAGTGTCAAATTTTTATAAATTTGTTTGAAATCAACTTCGATTTTTTTGGATTATGTCGAGTATTTTTGGTGTAGGATGTATATTTGAGTAAACTTAGATGAAAATATCTTCAATTTTTTGGATTGTGAAAAAAATTTTAGTTGGAAGTGTCAAATTTTAATAAATTTATTTGAAATCACCTTCGATTTTTTTGGATTTTGTCGAGAATTTTTGGTGTAGGATGTATATTTGAGTAAATTTAGATGAAAATAACATCCATTTTTTGGATTGTGAAAAAATTTTTGTTGGAAGTGTCAAATTTTAATAAATTTATTTGAAATCAACTTCGATTTTTTTGGATTATGTCGTGTATTTTTGGTGTAGGATGTATATTTGAGTAAACTTAGGTGAAAATATCTTCAATTTTTTGGATTGTGGAAAAAATTTTAGTTGGAAGTTTCAAATTTTATTAAATTTATTTGAAATCAACTTCGATTTTTTTGGATTTTGTCGAGTATTTTTGGTGTAGGATGTATATTTGAGTAAATTTAGATGAAAATAAATTCAATTTTTTGGATTGTGAAAAAAATTTTAGTTGGAAGTCTCTAATTTTAATAAATTTATTTGAAATCACCTTCGATTTTTTTGGATTTTATCGAGTATTTACGGTGTAGGATCTATATTTGAGTAAATTTAGAAGAAAATAACTTCAATTTTTAGGATTGCGAAAAAAAGTTTAGTTGGATGTGTCAAATTTTAATAAATTTGTTTGAAATCAACTTCTATGTTTTTTATTTTGTCGAGTATTTTTGTTGTAGGATCTATATTTGAGTAAATTTAGATGAAAATAACTTCAATTTTTTGGATTGTGAAAAAAATTTTAGTTGGAAGTGTCAAATTTTAATAAATTTATTTGAAACATACTTCGGTTTTTCTCGACTATGATCAGTTTTTTTGATAGAGAAGCTTAATTTGAGTAATTTCAGTTGAAATTAACTTCGATTTTTTGGATTTTGTCACGATTTTTGTAAAATTTTAATAAATTTATTTGAAATCAACTTGGATTATTTTGGATTTTGTTGAGTATTTTTGTTGTAGGATCTATATTTGAGTGAATTTAGATGAAAATAACTTCAATTATTTGGATTGTGAATACAATTTTAGTTGGAAGTGTCAAATTTTAATAAATTTATTTGAAATCAACATCGATTTTTTTTTATTTTGTCGAGTATTTTTGTTATAGGATCTATTTTTGAGTAAATTTAGATGAAAATAACTTCAATTTTTGGGATTGTGAATAAAATTTTAGTTGAAAGTGTCAAATTTTAATAAATTTATTTGAAATAAACTTCGATTTTTTTGGATTTTGTCGAGTATTTTTGTTGTAAGATCTATTTTTGAGTAAATTTAGATGAAAATAACTTCCATTTTTGGGATTGTGTATAAAATTTTAGTTGGAAGTGTCAAATTTTAATAAATTTATTTGAAATCAACTTCGATTTTTTTGGATTTTGGCGAGTATTTTTGGTGTAGGATGTATATTTGAGTAAATTTAGAAGAAAATAACTTCAATTTTTTGGATTGTGAAAAAAATTTTAGTTGGAAGTGTCAAATTTTAATAAATTTATTTGAAATCAGCTTCGATTTTTTTGGATTTTGTCGAGTATTTTTGTTGTAGGATGTATATTTGAGTAAACTTAGATGAAAATATCTTCAATTTTTTGGATTGTGAAAAAATTTTAGTTGGAAGTGTCAAATTTTAATAAATTTATTTGAAATCAACCTCAATTTTTTTGGATTTTGTCGAGTATTTTTGGTGTAGGATGTATATTTGAGTAAATTCAGATGAAAATATCTTCAATTCTTTGGATTGTGAAAAAATTTTAGTTGGAAGTGTCAAATTTTAATAAATTTATTTGAAATCAACTTCGATTTTTTTGGATTTTGTCGAGTATTTTTGTTGTAGGATCTATTTTTGAGTAAATTTAGATGAAAATAACTTCAATTTTTGGGATTGTGAAAAAAAATTTAGTTGGAAGTGTCAAATTTTAATAAATTTATTTGAAATCAACTTCGTTTTTTATTGGATTTTGTCGAGTATTTTTGGTGTAGGATGTATATTTGAGTAAATTTAGATGAAAATATCTTCAATTCTTTGGATTGTGAAAAAAATTTTAGTTGAAAGTGTCAAATTTTAATAAATTTATTTGAAATAAACTTGGTTTTTTTTCGATTTTGTCGAGTATTTTTGGTGTAGGATGTATATTTGAGTAAATTTAGATGATAATAACATCAATTTTTTGGATTGTGAAAAAATTTTAGTTGGAAGTGTCTAATTTTAATAAATTTATTTGAAATCAACTTCGATTTTTTTGGATTTTGTCGAGTATTTTTGTTGTAGGATGTATATTTGAGTAAATTTAGATGAAAATAACTTCAATTTTTGGGATTGTGATAAAAATTTTAGTTGGAAGTGTCAAATTTTAATAAATTTATTTGAAATCAACTTCGATTTTTTTGGATTTTGTTGAGTATTTTTGTTGTAGGATCTATATTTGAGTGAATTTAGATGAAAATAACTGCAATTATTTGGATTGTGAACAAAATTTTAGTTAGAAGTGTCAAATTTTTATAAATTTGTTTGAAATCAACTTCGATTTTTTTGGATTATGTCGTGTATTTTTGGTGTAGGATGTATATTTGAGTAAACTTAGATGAAAATATCTTCAATTTTTTGGATTGTGAAAAAAATTTTAGTTGGAAGTGTCAAATTTTAATAAATTTATTTGAAATCAACTTCGATTTTTTTGGATATTGTTGAGTATTTTTGTTGTAGGATCTATATTTGAGTAAATTTAGATGAAAATAACTTCAATTTTTTTGGATTGTGAAAAAAATTTTAGTTGGAAGTGTCAAATTTTAATAAATTTATTTGAAATCAACTTCGATTTTTTTGGATTTTGTTGAGTATTTTTTGTAGGATCTATATTTGAGTAAATTTAGATGAAAATAACTTCAATTTTTAGGATTGTGAAAAATATTTTAGTTGGAAGTGTCAAATTTTAATAAATTTATTTGAAACAAACTTCGATTTTTTTTTTATTTTGTAGAGTATTTTTGTTGTAGGATGTATATTTGAGTAAATTTAGATGAAAATAACGACCATTTTTGGATTGTGAAGAAAATTTTAGTTGGAAGTGTCAAATTTTAATAAATTTATTTGAAATCAACTTCGATTCTTTTGGATTTTGTCGAGTATTTTTGGTGTAGGATGTATATTTGAGTAAATTTAGATGAAAATAACTTCAATTTTTAGGATTGTGAAAAAAATTTCAGTTGGAAGTGTCAAATTTTATTAAATTTATTTGAAACCAACTTCGATTTTTTTGGATTTTGTCGAGTATTTTTGTTGTAGGATGTATATTTGGGTAAATTTAGATGAAAATAACTCCAATTTTTAGGATTGTGAATAAAATTTTAGTTGGAAGTGTCAAATTTTAATAAATTTATTTGAAATCAACTTCGATTTTTTTGGATATTGTTGAGTATTTTTGTTGTAGGATCTATATTTGAGTAAATTTAGATGAAAATAACTTCAATTTTTTGGATTGAGTAAAAAATTTTAGTTGGAAGTGTCAAATTTTAATAAATTTATTTGAAATCAACTTCGATTTTTTTGGATTTTGTTGAGTATTTTTTGGTAGGATCTATATTTGAGTAAATTTAGATGAAAATAACTTCAATTTTTAGGATTGTGAAAAAAATTTTAGTTGGAAGTGTCAAATTTTAATAAATTTATTTGAAACCTACTTCGATTTTTTTGGATTTTGTCGAGTATTTTTGGTGTAGGATGTATATTTGAGTAAATTTAGATTAAAATAACTTCAATTTCTAGGATTGTGAAAAAATTTTCAGTTGGAAGTGTCAAATTTTTATAAATTTATTTGAAACCAACTTCGATTTTTTTGGATTTTGTTGAGTATTTTTTTGTAGGATCTATATTTGAGTAAATTTAGATGAAAATAACTTCCATTTTTGGGATTGTGTATAAAATTTTAGTTGGAAGTGTCAAATTTTAATAAATTTATTTGAAATCAACTTCGATTTTTTTGGATTTTGGCGAGTATTTTTGGTGTAGGATGTATATTTGAGTAAATTTAGAAGAAAATAACTTCAATTTTTTGGATTGTGAAAATAATTTTAGTTGGAAGTGTCAAATTTTAATAAATTTATTTGAAATCAGCTTCGATTTTTTTGGATTTTGTCGAGTATTTTTGTTGTAGGATGTATATTTGAGTAAACTTAGATGAAAATATCTTCAATTTTTTGGATTGTGAAAAAATTTTAGTTGGAAGTGTCAAATTTTAATAAATTTATTTGAAATCAACCTCAATTTTTTTGGATTTTGTCGAGTATTTTTGGTGTAGGATGTATATTTGAGTAAATTCAGATGAAAATATCTTCAATTCTTTGGATTGTGAAAAAATTTTAGTTGGAAGTGTCAAATTTTAATAAATTTATTTGAAATCAACTTCGATTTTTTTGGATTTTGTCGAGTATTTTTGTTGTAGGATCTATTTTTGAGTAAATTTAGATGAAAATAACTTCAATTTTTGGGATTGTGAAAAAAAATTTAGTTGGAAGTGTCAAATTTTAATAAATTTATTTGAAATCAACTTCGTTTTTTATTGGATTTTGTCGAGTATTTTTGGTGTAGGATGTATATTTGAGTAAATTTAGATGAAAATATCTTCAATTCTTTGGATTGTGAAAAAAATTTTAGTTGAAAGTGTCAAATTTTAATAAATTTATTTGAAATAAACTTGGTTTTTTTTCGATTTTGTCGAGTATTTTTGGTGTAGGATGTATATTTGAGTAAATTTAGATGATAATAACATCAATTTTTTGGATTGTGAAAAAATTTTAGTTGGAAGTGTCTAATTTTAATAAATTTATTTGAAATCAACTTCGATTTTTTTGGATTTTGTCGAGTATTTTTGTTGTAGGATGTATATTTGAGTAAATTTAGATGAAAATAACTTCAATTTTTGGGATTGTGATAAAAATTTTAGTTGGAAGTGTCAAATTTTAATAAATTTATTTGAAATCAACTTCGATTTTTTTGGATTTTGTCGAGTATTTTTGGTGTAGGATGTATATTTGAGTAAATTTAGATGAAAATAACTTCAATTTTTAGGATTGTGAAAAAAATTTCAGTTGGAAGTGTCAAATTTTATTAAATTTATTTGAAACCAACTTCGATTTTTTTGGATTTTGTCGAGTATTTTTGTTGTAGGATGTATATTTGGGTAAATTTAGATGAAAATAACTCCAATTTTTAGGATTGTGAATAAAATTTTAGTTGGAAGTGTCAAATTTTAATAAATTTATTTGAAATCAACTTCGATTTTTTTGGATATTGTTGAGTATTTTTGTTGTAGGATCTATATTTGAGTAAATTTAGATGAAAATAACTTCAATTTTTTGGATTGTGAAAAAAATTTTAGTCGGAAGTGTCAAATTTTAATAAATTTATTTTAAATCAACTTCGATTTTTTTGGATTTTGTCGAGTATTTTTGGTGTAGGATGTATATTTGAGTAAATTTAGATGAAAATAACTTCAATTTTTAGGATTTTGAAAAAAATTTTAGTTTGAAGTGTCAAATTTTAATAAATTTATTTGAATCCAACTTCGATTTTTTTGGATTTTGTCGAGTATTTTTGGTGTTGGATGTATATTTGAGTAAATTTAGATGAAAATAACTTCAATTTTTAGGATTGTGAAAAAAATTTTAGTTGGAAGTGTCAAATTTTAATAAATTTATTTGAAACCTACTTCGATTTTTTTGGATTTTGTCAAGTATTTTTGGTGTAGGATGTATATTTGAGTAAATTTAGATGAAAATAACTTCAATTTTTAGGATTTTGAAAAAAATTTTAGTTACAAGTGTCAAATTTTAATAAATTTATTTGAATCCAACTTCGATTTTTTTGGATTTTGTCGAGTATTTTTGGTGTAGGATGTATATTTGAGTAAATTTAGATGAAAAGAACTTCAATTTTTAGGATTGTGAAAAAAATTTTAGTTGGAAGTGTCAAATTTTAATAAATTTATTTGAAACCTACTTCGATTTTTTTGGATTTTGTCGAGTATTTTTGGTGTAGGATGTATATTTGAGTAAATTTAGATGAAAATAACTTCAATTTCTAGGATTGTGAAAAAAATTTCAGTTGGAAGTGTCAAATTTTAATAAATTTATTTGAAACCAACTTCGATTTTTTTGGATTTTGTCGAGTATTTTTGTTGTAGGATGTATATTTGAGTAAATTTAGATGAAAATAACGAAAATTTATTGGATTATGAAAAAAAATTTAGTTGGAAGTGTCAAATTTTAATAAATTTATTTGAAACCAACTTCGATTTTTTTGGATTTTGTCGAGCATTTTTGTTGTAGGATGTATATTTGAGTAAATTTAGATGAAAATAACGACCATTTTTTGGATTGTGAATAAAATTTTAGTTGGAAGTGTCAAATTTTAATAAATTTATTTGAAATCAACTTCGATTTTTTTGGATTTTGTTGAGTATTTTTTTGTAGGATCTATATTTGAGTAAATTTAGATGAAAATAAATTCAATTTTTTGATTGTGAAAAAATTTTAGTTGGAAGTGTCAACTTTTAATAAATTTGTTTGAAATCAACTTCGGTTTTTTGGGATTATGTCGTGTATTTTTGGTGTAGGATGTATATTTGAGTAAACTTAGATGAAAATATCCTCAATTTTTTGGATTGTGAAAAAAATTTTAGTTGGAAGTTTCAAATTTTATTAAATTTATTTGAAATCAATTTCGATTTTTTTGGATTTTGTCGAGTATTTTTGGTGTAGGATGTATATTTGAGTAAATTTAGATGAAAATAAATTCAATTTTTTGGATTGTGAAAAAAATTTTAGTTGGAAGTGTCTAATTTTAATAAATTTCTTTGAAATCAACTTCGGTTTATTGGATTTTGTCGAGTATTTTTGTTGTAAGATCTATTTTTGAGTAAATTTAGATGAAAAGAACTTCAATTTTTAGGATTGTGAAAAAAATTTTAGTTGGAAGTGTCAAATTTTAATAAATTTATTTGAAATCAACTTCGATTTTTTTGGATTTTGTCGAGTATTTTTGGTGTTGGATGTATATTTGAGTAAATTTAGAAGAAAATAACTTCAATTTTTTGGATTGTGAAAAAAATTTTAGTTGGAAGTGTCAAATTTTAATAAATTTATTTGAAATCAGCTTCGATTTTTTTGGATTTTGTCGAGTATTTTTGTTGTAGGATGTATATTTGAGTAAATTTAGATGAAAATAACGACCATTTTTTGGATTGTGAATAAAATTTTAGTTGGAAGTGTCAAATTTTAATAAATTTATTTTAAATCAACTTCGATTTTTTTGGATATTGTTGAGTATTTTTGTTGTAGGATCTATATTTGAGTAAATTTAGATGAAAATAACTTCAATTTTTTGGATTGTGAAAAAAATTTTAGTTGGAAGTGTCAAATTTTAATAAATTTATTTGAAATCAACTTCGATTTTTTTGGATTTTGGCGAGTATTTTTGGTGTAGGATGTATATTTGAGTAAATTTAGAAGAACATAACTTCAATTTTTTGGATTGTGAAAAAAATTTTAGTTGGAAGTGTCAAATTTTAATAAATTTATTTGAAATCAGCTTCGATTTTTTTGGATTTTGTCGAGTATTTTTGTTGTAGGATGTATATTTGAGTAAACTTAGATGAAAATATCTTCAATTTTTTGGATTGTGAAAAAATTTTAGTTGGAAGTGTCAAATTTTAATAAATTTATTTGAAATCAACTTCGATTTTTTTGGATATTGTTGAGTATTTTTGTTGTAGGATCTATATTTGAGTAAATTTTGATGAAAATAACTTCAATTTTTTGGATTGAGTAAAAAATTTTAGTTGGAAGTGTCAAATTTTAATAAATTTATTTGAAATCAACTTCGATTTTTTTGGATTTTGTTGAGTATTTTTTGGTAGGATCTATATTTGAGTAAATTTAGATGAAAATAACTTCAATTTTTAGGATTGTGAAAAAAATTTTAGTTGGAAGTGTCAAATTTTAATAAATTTATTTGAAACCTACTTCGATTTTTTTGGATTTTGTCGAGTATTTTTGGTGTAGGATGTATATTTGAGTAAATTTAGATTAAAATAACTTCAATTTCTAGGATTGTGAAAAAATTTTCAGTTGGAAGTGTCAAATTTTAATAAATTTATTTGAAACCAACTTCGATTTTTTTGGATTTTGTTGAGTATTTTTTTGTAGGATCTATATTTGAGTAAATTTAGATGAAAATAACTTCAATTTTTAGGATTGTGAAAAATATTTTAGTTGGAAGTGTCAAATTTTAATAAATTTATTTGAAACAAACTTCGATTTTTTTTTATTTTGTAGAGTATTTTTGTTGTAGGATGTATATTTGAGTAAATTTAGATGAAAATAACTTCAATTTTTTGGATTGTGAAAAAAATATTAGTTGGAAGTGTCAAATTTTAATAAATTTATTTGAAATCAACTTCGATTTTTTTGGATTTTGTTGAGTATTTTTTTGTAGGATCTATATTTGAGTAAATTTAGATGAAAATAAATTCAATTTTTTGATTGTGAAAAAATTTTAGTTGGAAGTGTCAAATTTTAATAAATTTGTTTGAAATCAACTTCGATTTTTTGGGATTATGTCGTGTATTTTTGGTGTAGGATGTATATTTGAGTAAACTTAGATGAAAATATCTTCAATTTTTTGGATTGTGAAAAAAATTTTAGTTGGAAGTTTCAAATTTTATTAAATTTATTTGAAATCAACTTCGATTTTTTTGGATTTTGTCGAGTATTTTTGGTGTAGGATGTATATTTGAGTAAATTTAGATGAAAATAAATTCAATTTTTTGGATTGTGAAAAAAATTTTAGTTGGAAGTGTCTAATTTTAATAAATTTCTTTGAAATCAACTTCGGTTTATTGGATTTTGTCGAGTATTTTTGTTGTAAGATCTATTTTTGAGTAAATTTAGATGAAAAGAACTTCAATTTTTAGGATTGTGAAAAAAATTTTAGTTGGAAGTGTCAAATTTTAATAAATTTATTTGAAACCTACTTCGATTTTTTTGGATTTTGTCGAGTATTTTTGGTGTAGGATGTATATTTGAGTAAATTTAGATGAAAATAACTTCAATTTCTAGGATTGTGAAAAAAATTTCAGTTGGAAGTGTCAAATTTTAATAAATTTATTTGAAACCAACTTCGATTTTTTTGGATTTTGTCGAGTATTTTTGTTGTAGGATGTATATTTGAGTAAATTTAGATGAAAATAACGAAAATTTATTGGATTATGAAAAAAAATTTAGTTGGAAGTGTCAAATTTTAATAAATTTATTTGAAACCAACTTCGATTTTTTTGGATTTTGTCGAGCATTTTTGTTGTAGGATGTATATTTGAGTAAATTTAGATGAAAATAACGACCATTTTTTGGATTGTGAATAAAATTTTAGTTGGAAGTGTCAAATTTTAATAAATTTATTTTAAATCAACTTCGATTTTTTTGGATATTGTTGAGTATTTTTGTTGTAGGATCTATATTTGAGTAAATTTAGATGAAAATAACTTCAATTTTTTGGATTGTGAAAAAAATTTTAGTTGGAAGTGTCAAATTTTAATAAATTTATTTGAAATCAACTTCGATTTTTTTGGATTTTGTTGAGTATTTTTTTGTAGGATCTATATTTGAGTAAATTTAGATGAAAATAAATTCAATTTTTTGATTGTGAAAAAATTTTAGTTGGAAGTGTCAAATTTTAATAAATTTGTTTGAAATCAACTTCGATTTTTTGGGATTATGTCGACTATAGGGTCGTCCCCACGACACCGGGCCAATGTTGGCCAGCCGCCGACATGTTCAACGACTATTGGGCCGTCCCCACGACCACGGGCCAAAGTTGACCAGCCGCCGACATGTCCGACGACTATAGGGTCGTCCCCACGACCCCGGGCCAATGTTGGCCAATCGCCGACATGTCCGACGACTACAGGGTCGTCCCTACGACCCCGGGACTAGATTGGCCCGCCACCGTCATGTCCAACGACTATAGGGTCGTCCCCGCGACCGCGGGCCAAAGATGTCCAGCCGCCGTCTTGTCCGACGACTGTAGGGTCGTCCCCACGACCCCGGGACTAGATTGGCCCGCCACCGTCATGTCCGACGACTATAGGGTCGTCCCCACGACCCCGAGACTAGATTGGCCCGCCACCGTCATGTCCGACGACAATAGGGTCGTCCCCACGACCCCGGGTCCAGGTTGGCCAAGCGCCGACATTTCCGACGACTATAGAGTCGTCCCCACGACACCGGGCCAAAGTTGGCCAGCCGCCGACATGTCCGACGACTATAGGGTCGTCCCCACGACCCCGAGACGAGATTGGCCCGCCACCGTCATGTCCGACGATTATAGGGTCGTCCCCACGACGCCGGGACAAGCTTGGCCCGCCGCCGACTTGTCCGACGACTATAGGGTCGTCCCTACGACCCCGGGACAGGATTGGCCCGCCGCCGTCTTGTCCGACGACTATAGGGTCGTCCCCACGACCCCGGGACTAGATTGGCCCGCCACCGTCATGTCCGACGATTATAGTGTCGTCCCCACGACCCCGGGACAAGCTTGGCCCGCCGCCGACTTGTTCGACGACTATAGGGTCGTCCCAACGACCCCGGGACTAGGTTGGCCAGCCGCCGATATGTCCGACGACTATAGGGTCGTCCCCACGACCCCGGGCCAAAGATGTCCAGCCGCCGTCCTGTCCGTCGACTATAGGGTCGTCCACACGACCCCGGGACTAGATTGGCCCGCCACCGTCATGTCCAACGAATATAGGGTCGTCCCCACAACCACGGGCCAAAGTTGGCCAGCCGCCAACTTGTCCGACGACTATGGGGTCGTCCCCACGACACCGGGCCAAAGTTGGCCAGCCGCCGACATGTCCGACGACTATAGGGTCGTCCCCACGACCCCGAGACGAGATTGGCCCGCCACCGTCATCTCCGACGATTATAGGGTCGTCCCCACGACCCCGAGACTAGATTGGCCCGCCACCGTCATGTCCGACGACAATAGGGTCGTCCCCACGGCCCCGGGTCCAGGTTGGCCAGGCTCCGACATTTCCGACGACTATAGAGTCGTCCCCACGACACCGGGACAAATGGCAAGCCGCCGAAATGTCCGACGACTCTAGGGTCGTCCCCACGACCGCGGGACTAGGCTGACAAGCCGCCAACATGTCCGACGACTATAGGGTCGTCCCCACGACCCCGGGCCAAAGTTGGCCAGCCGCCGACATGTCCGACGACTATAGGGTCGTCCCCACGACCCCGAGACTAGATTGGCCCGCCACCGTCATGTCCGACGACAATAGGGTCGTCCCCACGACCCCGGGTCCAGGTTGGCCAGGCTCCGACATGTCCGACGACTATAGGGTCGTCCCCACGACCCCGAGACTAGATTGGCCCGCCACCGTCATGTCCGACGACAATAGGGTCGTCCCCACGACCCCGGGTCCAGGTTGGCCAGGCTCCGACATTTCCGACGACTATAGAGTCGTTCCCACCACCCCGGGCCAAAGTTGGCAAGCCGCCGAAATGTCCGACGACTCTAGGGTCGTCCCCAAGACCCCGGGACTAGATTGGCCCGCCACCGTCATGTCCGACGACTATAGGGTCGTCCCCACGACCCCGAGACTAGATTGGCCCGCCACCGTCATGTCCGACGACAATAGGGTCGTCCCCACGACCCCGGGTCCAGGTTGGCCAAGCGCCGACATTTCCGACGACTATAGACGCGTCCCCACGACACCGGGCCAAAGTTGGCCAGCCGCCGACATGTCCGACGACTATAGGGTCGTCCCCACGACCCCGGGCCAAAGTTGGTCAGCTGCCGAAATGTCCGACGACTATAGGGTCGTCCCCACGACCGCGGGACTAGGCTGACAAGCCGCCAACATGTCCGACGACTATAGGGTCGTCCCCACGACCCCGGGCCAAAGTTGGCCAGCCGCCGACATGTCCGACGACTATAGGGTCGTCCCCACGACCCCGGGCCAATGTTGGCCAATCGCCGTCATGTCCGACGACAATAGGGTCGTCCCCACGACCCCGGGTCCAGGTTGGCCAGGCTCCGACATTTCCGACGACTATAGAGTCGTCCCCACCACCCCGGGCCAAAGTTGGCAAGCCGCCGAAATGTCCGACGACTCTAGGGTCGTCCCCAAGACCCCGGGACTAGATTGGCCCGCCACCGTCATGTCCGACGACTATAGGGTCGTCCCCACGACCCCGAGACTAGATTGGCCCGCCACCGTCATGTCCGACGACAATAGGGTCGTCCCCACGACCCCGGGTCCAGGTTGGCCAAGCGCCGACATTTCCGACGACTATAGAGTCGTCCCCACGACACCGGGCCAAAGTTGGCCAGCCGCCGACATGTCCGACGACTATAGGGTCGTCCCCACGACCCCGAGACGAGATTGGCCCGCCACCGTCATGTCCGAGGATTATAGGGTCGTCCCCACGACGCCGGGACAAGCTTGGCCCGCCGCCGACTTGTCCGACGACTATAGGGTCGTCCCTACGACCCCGGGACAGGATTGGCCCGCCGCCGTCTTGTCCGACGACTATAGGGTCGTCCCCACGACCCCGGGACTAGATTGGCCCGCCACCGTCATGTTCGACGACTATAGGGTCGTCCCAACGACCCCGGGACTAGGTTGGCCAGCCGCCGACATGTCCGACGACTATAGGGTCGTCCCCACGACCCCGAGACTAGATTGGCCCGCCACCGTCATGTCCGACGACAATAGGGTCGTCCCCACGGCCCCGGGTCCAGGTTGGCCAGGCTCCGACATTTCCGACGACTATAGAGTCGTCCCCACCACCCCGGGCCAAAGTTGGCAAGCCGCCGAAATGTCCGACGACTCTAGGGTCGTCCCCAAGACCCCGGGACTACATTGGCCCGCCACCGTCATGTCCGACGACTATAGGGTCGTCCCCACGACCCCGAGACTAGATTGGCCCGCCACCGTCATGTCCGACGACAATAGGGTCGTCCCCACGACCCCGGGTCCAGGTTGGCCAAGCGCCGACATTTCCGACGACTATAGACGCGTCCCCACGACACCGGGCCAAAGTTGGCCAGCCGCCGACATGTCCGACGACTATAGGGTCGTCCCCACGACCCCGGGCCAAAGTTGGTCAGCTGCCGAAATGTCCGACGACTATAGGGTCGTCCCCACGACCGCGGGACTAGGCTAACAAGCCGCCAACATGTCCGACGACTATAGGGTCGTCCCCACGACCCCGGGCCAAAGTTGGCCAGCCGCCGACATGTCCGACGACTATAGGGTCGTCCCCACGACCCCGGGCCAATGTTGGCCAATCGCCGTCATGTCCGACGACAATAGGGTCGTCCCCACGACCCCGGGTCCAGGTTGGCCAGGCTCCGACATTTCCGACGACTATAGAGTCGTCCCCACCACCCCGGGCCAAAGTTGGCAAGCCGCCGAAATGTCCGACGACTATAGGGTCGTCCCCACGACCCCGGGACTAGATTGGCCCGCCACCGTCATGTCCGACGACAATAGGGTCGTCCCCACGACCCCGGGGCTAGGATGGCCCGCCGCCGACATGTTCAACGACTATTGGGCCGTCCCCACGACCCTGGGCCAATGTTGGCCAGCCGCCGACATGTCCGACGAATATAGGGTCGTCCCCACGACCCCGGGCCAAAGTTGGTCAGCCGCCGACATTTCCGACGACTATAGGCGCGTCCCCACGACACCGGGCCAAAGTTGGCCAGCCGCCGACATGTCCGACGACTATAGGGTCGTCCCCACGACCCCGGGCCAAAGTTGGTCAGCCGCCGACATTTCCGACGACTATAGGGTCGTCCCCACCACCCCGGGCCAAAGTTGGCAAGCCGCCGAAATGTCCGACGACTCTAGGGTCGTCCCCAAGACCCCGGGACTAGATTGGCCCGCCACCGTCATGTCCGACGACTATAGGGTCGTCCCCACGACCCCGAGACGAGATTGGCCCGCCACCGTCATCTCCGACGATTATAGGGTCGTCCCCACGACCCCGAGACTAGATTGGCCCGCCACCGTCATGTCCGACGACAATAGGGTCGTCCCCACGGCCCCGGGTCCAGGTTGGCCAGGCTCCGACATTTCCGACGACTATAGAGTCGTCCCCACGACACCGGGACAAATGGCAAGCCGCCGAAATGTCCGACGACTCTAGGGTCGTCCCCACGACCGCGGGACTAGGCTGACAAGCCGCCAACATGTCCGACGACTATAGGGTCGTCCCCACGACCCCGGGCCAAAGTTGGCCAGCCGCCGACATGTCCGACGACTATAGGGTCGTCCCCACGACCCCGAGACTAGATTGGCCCGCCACCGTCATGTCCGACGACAATAGGGTCGTCCCCACGACCCCGGGTCCAGGTTGGCCAGGCTCCGACATGTCCGACGACTATAGGGTCGTCCCCACGACCCCGAGACTAGATTGGCCCGCCACCGTCATGTCCGACGACAATAGGGTCGTCCCCACGACCCCGGGTCCAGGTTGGCCAGGCTCCGACATTTCCGACGACTATAGAGTCGTTCCCACCACCCCGGGCCAAAGTTGGCAAGCCGCCGAAATGTCCGACGACTCTAGGGTCGTCCCCAAGACCCCGGGACTAGATTGGCCCGCCACCGTCATGTCCGACGACTATAGGGTCGTCCCCACGACCCCGAGACTAGATTGGCCCGCCACCGTCATGTCCGACGACAATAGGGTCGTCCCCACGACCCCGGGTCCAGGTTGGCCAAGCGCCGACATTTCCGACGACTATAGACGCGTCCCCACGACACCGGGCCAAAGTTGGCCAGCCGCCGACATGTCCGACGACTATAGGGTCGTCCCCACGACCCCGGGCCAAAGTTGGTCAGCTGCCGAAATGTCCGACGACTATAGGGTCGTCCCCACGACCGCGGGACTAGGCTGACAAGCCGCCAACATGTCCGACGACTATAGGGTCGTCCCCACGACCCCGGGCCAAAGTTGGCCAGCCGCCGACATGTCCGACGACTATAGGGTCGTCCCCACGACCCCGGGCCAATGTTGGCCAATCGCCGTCATGTCCGACGACAATAGGGTCGTCCCCACGACCCCGGGTCCAGGTTGGCCAGGCTCCGACATTTCCGACGACTATAGAGTCGTCCCCACCACCCCGGGCCAAAGTTGGCAAGCCGCCGAAATGTCCGACGACTCTAGGGTCGTCCCCAAGACCCCGGGACTAGATTGGCCCGCCACCGTCATGTCCGACGACTATAGGGTCGTCCCCACGACCCCGAGACTAGATTGGCCCGCCACCGTCATGTCCGACGACAATAGGGTCGTCCCCACGACCCCGGGTCCAGGTTGGCCAAGCGCCGACATTTCCGACGACTATAGAGTCGTCCCCACGACACCGGGCCAAAGTTGGCCAGCCGCCGACATGTCCGACGACTATAGGGTCGTCCCCACGACCCCGAGACGAGATTGGCCCGCCACCGTCATGTCCGAGGATTATAGGGTCGTCCCCACGACGCCGGGACAAGCTTGGCCCGCCGCCGACTTGTCCGACGACTATAGGGTCGTCCCTTCGACCCCGGGACAGGATTGGCCCGCCGCCGTCTTGTCCGACGACTATAGGGTCGTCCCCACGACCCCGGGACTAGATTGGCCCGCCACCGTCATGTTCGACGACTATAGGGTCGTCCCAACGACCCCGGGACTAGGTTGGCCAGCCGCCGACATGTCCGACGACTATAGGGTCGTCCCCACGACCCCGAGACTAGATTGGCCCGCCACCGTCATGTCCGACGACAATAGGGTCGTCCCCACGGCCCCGGGTCCAGGTTGGCCAGGCTCCGACATTTCCGACGACTATAGAGTCGTCCCCACCACCCCGGGCCAAAGTTGGCAAGCCGCCGAAATGTCCGACGACTCTAGGGTCGTCCCCAAGACCCCGGGACTACATTGGCCCGCCACCGTCATGTCCGACGACTATAGGGTCGTCCCCACGACCCCGAGACTAGATTGGCCCGCCACCGTCATGTCCGACGACAATAGGGTCGTCCCCACGACCCCGGGTCCAGGTTGGCCAAGCGCCGACATTTCCGACGACTATAGACGCGTCCCCACGACACCGGGCCAAAGTTGGCCAGCCGCCGACATGTCCGACGACTATAGGGTCGTCCCCACGACCCCGGGCCAAAGTTGGTCAGCTGCCGAAATGTCCGACGACTATAGGGTCGTCCCCACGACCGCGGGACTAGGCTAACAAGCCGCCAACATGTCCGACGACTATAGGGTCGTCCCCACGACCCCGGGCCAAAGTTGGCCAGCCGCCGACATGTCCGACGACTATAGGGTCGTCCCCACGACCCCGGGCCAATGTTGGCCAATCGCCGTCATGTCCGACGACAATAGGGTCGTCCCCACGACCCCGGGTCCAGGTTGGCCAGGCTCCGACATTTCCGACGACTATAGAGTCGTCCCCACCACCCCGGGCCAAAGTTGGCAAGCCGCCGAAATGTCCGACGACTATAGGGTCGTCCCCACGACCCCGGGACTAGATTGGCCCGCCACCGTCATGTCCGACGACAATAGGGTCGTCCCCACGACCCCGGGGCTAGGATGGCCCGCCGCCGACATGTTCAACGACTATTGGGCCGTCCCCACGACCCTGGGCCAATGTTGGCCAGCCGCCGACATGTCCGACGAATATAGGGTCGTCCCCACGACCCCGGGCCAAAGTTGGTCAGCCGCCGACATTTCCGACGACTATAGGCGCGTCCCCACGACACCGGGCCAAAGTTGGCCAGCCGCCGACATGTCCGACGACTATAGGGTCGTCCCCACGACCCCGGGCCAAAGTTGGTCAGCCGCCGACATTTCCGACGACTATAGGGTCGTCCCCACCACCCCGGGCCAAAGTTGGCAAGCCGCCGAAATGTCCGACGACTCTAGGGTCGTCCCCAAGACCCCGGGACTAGATTGGCCCGCCACCGTCATGTCCGACGAATATAGGGTCGTCCCCACGACCCCGGGACTAGATTGGCCCGCCACCGTCAAGTCCGACGACTATAGGGTCGTCCCAACGACCTCGGGACTAGGTTGGCCAGCCGCCGACATGTCCGACGACTATAGGGTCGTCCCCACGACCCCGGGCCAAAGATGTCCAGCCGCCGTCTTGTCCGACGACTATAGGGTCGTCCCCACGACCACGGGCCAAAGTTGGCCAGCCGCCGACATGTCCGACGACTATTGGGTCGTCCCCACGACCCCGGGCCAAAGTTGGCAAGCCGCCGAAATGTCCGACGACTGTAGGGTCGTCCCCACGACCCCGGGACTAGATTGGCCCGCCACCGTCATGTCCGACGACAATAGGGTCGTCCCCACGACCCCGGGGCTAGGATGGCCCGCCGCCGACATGTTCAACGACTATTGGGCCGTCCCCACGACCCCGGGCCAAAGTTGGCAAGCCGCCGAAATGTCCGACGACTGTAGGGTCGTCCCCACGACCCCGGGACTAGATTGGCCCGCCACCGTCATGTCCGACGACAATAGGGTCGTCCCCACGACCCCGGGGCTAGGATGGCCCGCCGCCGACATGTTCAACGACTATTGGGCCGTCCCCACGACCCTGGGCCAATGTTGGCCAGCCGCCGACATGTCCGACGAATATAGGGTCGTCCCCACGACCCCGGGCCAAAGATGGCATGCCGCCGAAATGTCCGACGACAATCGGATCGTCCCCACGACCACGGGCCAAAGTTGGCCAGCCGCCGACATGTCCGACGACTATTGGGTCGTCCCCACGACCCCGGGCCAAAGTTGGCCAGCCGCCGACTTGTCCGACGACTATGGGGTCGTCCCCACGACCCCAGGACTAGATTGGCCCGCCACCGTCATGTCCGACGACAATAGGGTCGTCCCCACGACCCCGGGCCAATGTTGGCCAATCGCCGAAATGTCCGACGACTGTAGGGTCGTCCCCACGACCCCGGGACTAGATTGGCCCGCCACCGTCATGTCCAACGACTATAGGGTCGTCCCCACGACCCCGGGACTAGATTGGCCCGCCACCGTCAAGTCCGACGACTATAGGGTCGTCCCCAAGACCCCGGGTCTAGGTTGACAAGACGCCAAAATGTTCGACGAATATAGGGTCGTCCCCACGACCCCGGGCTAAAGATGGCATCCCGCCGAAATGTCCGACGACTATAGGGTCGACCCCACGACCGCGGGACTAGGCTGAAAAGCCGCCAACATGTCCGACGACTATAGGGTCGTCCCCACGACCCCGGGCCAAAGTTGGCAAGCCGCCGAAATGTCCGACGACTGTAGGGTCGTCCCCAAGACCCCGGGACTAGATTGGCCCGCCACCGTCAAGTCCGACGACTATAGGGTCGTCCCCACGACCCCGGGCCAAAGTTGGTCAGCCGCCGACATTTCCGACGACTATAGGGTCGTCCCCACCACCCCGGGCCAAAGTTGGCAAGCCGCCGAAATGTCCGACGACTCTAGGGTCGTCCCCAAGACCCCGGGACTAGATTGGCCCGCCACCGTAATGTCCGACGAATATAGGGTCGTCCCCACGACCCCGGGCCAAAGTTGGCCAGCCGCCGACATGTCCGACGACTATAGGGTCGTCCCCACGACCCCGGGCCAATGTTGGCCAATCGCCGTCATGTCCGACGACAATAGGGTCGTCCCCACGACCCCGGGTCCAGGTTGGCCAGGCTCCGACATTTCCGACGACTATAGAGTCGTCCCCACCACCCCGGGCCAAAGTTGGCAAGCCGCCGAAATGTCCGACGACTCTAGGGTCGTCCCCAAGACCCCGGGACTAGATTGGCCCGCCACCGTCATGTCCGACGACTATAGGGTCGTCCCCACGACCCCGAGACTAGATTGGCCCGCCACCGTCATGTCCGACGACAATAGGGTCGTCCCCACGACCCCGGGTCCAGGTTGGCCAAGCGCCGACATTTCCGACGACTATAGAGTCGTCCCCACGACACCGGGCCAAAGTTGGCCAGCCGCCGACATGTCCGACGACTATAGGGTCGTCCCCAAGACCCCGAGACGAGATTGGCCCGCCACCGTCATGTCCGAGGATTATAGGGTCGTCCCCACGACGCCGGGACAAGCTTGGCCCGCCGCCGACTTGTCCGACGACTATAGGGTCGTCCCTACGACCCCGGGACAGGATTGGCCCGCCGCCGTCTTGTCCGACGACTATAGGGTCGTCCCCACGACCCCGGGACTAGATTGGCCCGCCACCGTCATGTTCGACGACTATAGGGTCGTCCCAACGACCCCGGGACTAGGTTGGCCAGCCGCCGACATGTCCGACGACTATAGGGTCGTCCCCACGACCCCGAGACTAGATTGGCCCGCCACCGTCATGTCCGACGACAATAGGGTCGTCCCCACGGCCCCGGGTCCAGGTTGGCCAGGCTCCGACATTTCCGACGACTATAGAGTCGTCCCCACCACCCCGGGCCAAAGTTGGCAAGCCGCCGAAATGTCCGACGACTCTAGGGTCGTCCCCAAGACCCCGGGACTACATTGGCCCGCCACCGTCATGTCCGACGACTATAGGGTCGTCCCCACGACCCCGAGACTAGATTGGCCCGCCACCGTCATGTCCGACGACAATAGGGTCGTCCCCACGACCCCGGGTCCAGGTTGGCCAAGCGCCGACATTTCCGACGACTATAGACGCGTCCCCACGACACCGGGCCAAAGTTGGCCAGCCGCCGACATGTCCGACGACTATAGGGTCGTCCCCACGACCCCGGGCCAAAGTTGGTCAGCTGCCGAAATGTCCGACGACTATAGGGTCGTCCCCACGACCGCGGGACTAGGCTAACAAGCCGCCAACATGTCCGACGACTATAGGGTCGTCCCCACGACCCCGGGCCAAAGTTGGCCAGCCGCCGACATGTCCGACGACTATAGGGTCGTCCCCACGACCCCGGGCCAATGTTGGCCAATCGCCGTCATGTCCGACGACAATAGGGTCGTCCCCACGACCCCGGGTCCAGGTTGGCCAGGCTCCGCCATTTCCGACGACTATAGAGTCGTCCCCACCACCCCGGGCCAAAGTTGGCAAGCCGCCGACATGTCCGACGACTATAGGGTCGTCCCCACGACCCCGGGACTAGATTGGCCCGCCACCGTCATGTCCGACGACAATAGGGTCGTCCCCACGACCCCGGGGCTAGGATGGCCCGCCGCCGACATGTTCAACGACTATTGGGCCGTCCCCACGACCCTGGGCCAATGTTGGCCAGCCGCCGACATGTCCGACGAATATAGGGTCGTCCCCACGACCCCGGGCCAAAGTTGGTCAGCCGCCGACATTTCCGACGACTATAGGCGCGTCCCCACGACACCGGGCCAAAGTTGGCCAGCCGCCGACATGTCCGACGACTATAGGGTCGTCCCCACGACCCCGGGCCAAAGTTGGTCAGCCGCCGACATTTCCGACGACTATAGGGTCGTCCCCACCACCCCGGGCCAAAGTTGGCAAGCCGCCGAAATGTCCGACGACTCTAGGGTCGTCCCTAAGACCCCGGGACTAGATTGGCCCGCCACCGTCATGTCCGACGAATATAGGGTCGTCCCCACGACCCCGGGACTAGATTGGCCCGCCACCGTCAAGTCCGACGACTATAGGGTCGTCCCAACGACCTCGGGACTAGGTTGGCCAGCCGCCGACATGTCCGACGACTATAGGGTCGTCCCCACGACCCCGGGCCAAAGATGTCCAGCCGCCGTCTTGTCCGACGACTATAGGGTCGTCCCCACGACCACGGGCCAAAGTTGGCCAGCCGCCGACATGTCCGACGACTATTGGGTCGTCCCCACGACCCCGGGCCAAAGTTGGCAAGCCGCCGAAATGTCCGACGACTGTAGGGTCGTCCCCACGACCCCGGGACTAGATTGGCCCGCCACCGTCATGTCCGACGACAATAGGGTCGTCCCCACGACCCCGGGGCTAGGATGGCCCGCCGCCGACATGTTCAACGACTATTGGGCCGTCCCCACGACCCCGGGCCAAAGTTGGCAAGCCGCCGAAATGTCCGACGACTGTAGGGTCGTCCCCACGACCCCGGGACTAGATTGGCCCGCCACCGTCATGTCCGACGACAATAGGGTCGTCCCCACGACCCCGGGGCTAGGATGGCCCGCCGCCGACATGTTCATCGACTATTGGGCCGTCCCCACGACCCTGGGCCAATGTTGGCCAGCCGCCGACATGTCCGACGAATATAGGGTCGTCCCCACGACCCCGGGCCAAAGATGGCATGCCGCCGAAATGTCCGACGACAATCGGATCGTCCCCACGACCACGGGCCAAAGTTGGCCAGCCGCCGACATGTCCGACGACTATTGGGTCGTCCCCACGACCCCGGGCCAAAGTTGGCCAGCCGCCGACTTGTCCGACGACTATGGGGTCGTCCCCACGACCCCAGGACTAGATTGGCCCGCCACCGTCATGTCCGACGACAATAGGGTCGTCCCCACGACCCCGGGCCAATGTTGGCCAATCGCCGAAATGTCCGACGACTGTAGGGTCGTCCCCACGACCCCGGGACTAGATTGGCCCGCCACCGTCATGTCCAACGACTATAGGGTCGTCCCCACGACCCCGGGACTAGATTGGCCCGCCACCGTCAAGTCCGACGACTATAGGGTCGTCCCCAAGATCCCGGGTCTAGGTTGACAAGACGCCAAAATGTTCGACGAATATAGGGTCGTCCCCACGACCCCGGGCTAAAGATGGCATCCCGCCGAAATGTCCGACGACTATAGGGTCGACCCCACGACCGCGGGACTAGGCTGAAAAGCCGCCAACATGTCCGACGACTATAGGGTCGTCCCCACGACCCCGGGCCAAAGTTGGCAAGCCGCCGAAATGTCCGACGACTGTAGGGTCGTCCCCAAGACCCCGGGACTAGATTGGCCCGCCACCGTCAAGTCCGACGACTATAGGGTCGTCCCCACGACCCCGGGCCAAAGTTGGCAATCCGCCGAAATGTCCGACGACTGTAGGGTCGTCCCCACGACCCCGGGACTAGATTGGCCCGCCACCGTCAAGTCCGACGACTATAGGGTCGTCCCAACGACCTCGGGACTAGGTTGGCCAGCCGCCGACATGTCCGACGACTATAGGGTCGTCCCCACGACCCCGGGCCAACGTTGGCCAATCGCCGACATGTCCGACGACTATAGGGTCGTCCCTACGACCCCGGGACTAGATTCGCCCGCCACCGTCATGTCCAACGACTATAGGGTCGTCCCCACGACCCCGGGACTAGGTTGACAAGCCGCCAACATGTCCGACGACTATAGGGTCGTCCCCACGACCCCGGGCTAAAGATGGCATGCCGCCGAAATGTCCGACGACTATAGGGTCGTCCCCACGACCGCGGGACTAGGCTGACAAGCCGCCAACATGTTCGACGACTATAGGGTCGTCCCCACGACCCCGGGTCCAGGTTGGCCAGCCGCCGACATTTCCGACGACTATAGAGTCGTCCCCACGACCCCGGGTCCAGGTTGGCCAGCCGCCGACATTTCCGATGACTATAGAGTCGTCCCCACGACACCGGGCCAAAGTTGGCCAGCCGCCGACATGTCCGACGACTATAGGGTCGTCCCCACGACACCGGGTCCAGGTTGGCCAGCCGCCGACATTTCCGACGACTATAGAGTCGTCCCCACGACCCCGGGCCAAAGTTGGCAAGCCGCCGAAATGTCCGACGACTGTAGGGTCGTCCCCAAGACCCCGGGACTAGATTGGCCCGCCACCGTCAAGTCCGACGACTATAGGGTCGTCCCCACGACCCCGGGCCAAAGATGTCCAGCCGCCGTCTTGTCCGACGACTATAGGGTCGTCCCCACGACCACGGGCCAAAGTTGGCCAGCCGCCGACATGTCCGACGACTATAGGGTCGTCCCCACGACCACGGGCCAAAGTTGGCCAGCCGCCGACATGTCCGACGACTATTGGGCCGTCCCCACGACCACGGGCCAAAGTTGGCAAGCCGCCGAAATGTCCGACGACTGTAGGGTCGTCCCCACGACCCCGGGACTAGATTGGCCCGCCACCGACAAGTCCGACGACTATAGGGTCGTACCCACGACCCCGGGCCAAAGTTGGCAAGTCGCCGAAATATCCGACGACTGTAGGGTCGTCCCCAAGACCCCAGGACTAGATTGGCCCGCCACCGTCATGTCCGACGACAATAGGGTCGTCATCACGACCCCGGGGCTAGGATGGCCCGCCGCCGACATGTTCAACGACTATTGGGCCGTCCCCACGACCCCGGGCCAATGTTGGCCAGCCGCCGACATGTCCGACGACTATAGGGTCGTCCATACGACCCCGGGACTAAATTGGCCCGCCACCGTCATGTCCAACGACTATAGGGTCTAGGTTGACAAGACGCCAAAATGTTCGACGAATATAGGGTCGTCCCCACGACCCCGGGCTAAAGATGGCATGCCGCCGAAATGTCCGACGACAATCGGATCGTCCCCACGACCACGGGCCAAAGTTGGCCAGCCGCCGACATGTCCGACGACTATAGGGTCGTCCCCACCACCCCGGGCCAAAGTTGGCAAGCCGCCGAAATGTCCGACGACTGTAGGGTCGTCCCCAAGACCCCGGGACTAGATTGGCCCGCCACCGTCATGTCCGACGACAATAGGGTCGTCCCCACGACCCCGGGTCCAGGTTGGCCAGGCTCCGACATTTCCGATGACTATAGAGTCGTCCCCACGACACCGGGCCAAAGTTGGCCAGCCGCCGACATGTCCGACGACTATAGGGTCGTCCCCACCACCCCGGGCCAAAGTTGGCAAGCCGCCGAAATGTCCGACGACTGTAGGGTCGTCCCCACGACCCCGGGACAAGCTTGGCCCGCCGCCGACTTGTTCGACGACTATAGGGTCGTCCCAACGACCCCGGGACTAGGTTGGCCAGCCGCCGATATGTCCGACGACTATAGGGTCGTCCCCACGACCCCGGGCCAAAGATGTCCAACCGCCGTCCTGTCCGTCGACTATAGGGTCGTCCACACGACCCCGGGACTAGATTGGCCCGCCACCGTCATGTCCAACGACTATAGGGTCGTCCCCACAACCACGGGCCAAAGTTGGCCAGCCGCCAACTTGTCCGACGACTATGGGGTCGTCCCCACGACACCGGGCCAAAGTTGGCCAGCCGCCGACATGTCCGACGACTATAGGGTCGTCCCCACGACCCCGAGACGAGATTGGCCCGCCACCGTCATGTCCGACGATTATAGGGTCGTCCCCACGACCCCGAGACTGGATTGGCCCGCCACCGTCATGTCCGACGACAATAGGGTCGTCCCCACGGCCCCGGGTCCAGGTTGGCCAGGCTCCGACATTTCCGACGACTATAGAGTCGTCCCCACGACACCGGGACAAATGGCCAGCCGCCGACATGTCCGACGACTATAGGGTCGTCCCCACCACCCCGGGCCAAAGTTGGCAAGCCGCCGAAATGTCCGACGACTCTAGGGTCGTCCCCACGACCGCGGGACTAGGCTGACAAGCCGCCAACATGTCCGACGACTATAGGGTCGTCCCCACGACCCCGGGCCAAAGTTGGCCAGCCGCCGACATGTCCGACGACTATAGGGTCGTCCCCACGACCCCGAGACTAGATTGGCCCGCCACCGTCATGTCCGACGACAATAGGGTCGTCCCCACGACCCCGGGTCCAGGTTGGCCAGGCTCCGACATGTCCGACGACTATAGGGTCGTCCCCACGACCCCGAGACTAGATTGGCCCGCCACCGTCATGTCCGACGACAATAGGGTCGTCCCCACGACCCCGGGTCCAGGTTGGCCAGGCTCCGACATTTCCGACGACTATAGAGTCGTCCCCACCACCCCGGGCCAAAGTTGGCAAGCCGCCGAAATGTCCGACGACTCTAGGGTCGTCCCCAAGACCCCGGGACTAGATTGGCCCGCCACCGTCATGTCCGACGACTATAGGGTCGTCCCCACGACCCCGAGACTAGATTGGCCCGCCACCGTCATGTCCGACGACAATAGGGTCGTCCCCACGACCCCGGGTCCAGGTTGGCCAAGCGCCGACATTTCCGACGACTATAGACGCGTCCCCACGACACCGGGCCAAAGTTGGCCAGCCGCCGACATGTCCGACGACTATAGGGTCGTCCCCACGACCCCGGGCCAAAGTTGGTCAGCTGCCGAAATGTCCGACGACTATAGGGTCGTCCCCACGACCGCGGGACTAGGCTGACAAGCCGCCAACATGTCCGACGACTATAGGGTCGTCCCCACGACCCCGGGCCAAAGTTGGCCAGCCGCCGACATGTCCGACGACTATAGGGTCGTCCCCACGACCCCGGGCCAAAGTTGGTCAGCCGCCGACATTTCCGACGACTATAGGGTCGTCCCCACGACCCCGGGCCAATGTTGTCCAGCCGCCGACATGTTCAACGACTATTGGGCCGTCCCCACGACCACGGGCCAAAGTTGACCAGCCGCCGACATGTCCGACGACTATAGGGTCGTCCCCACGACCCCGGGCCAATGTTGGCCAATCGCCGACATGTCCGACGACTACAGGGTCGTCCCTACGACCCCGGGACTGAGATTGGCCCGCCACCGTCATGTCCAACGACTATAGGGTCGTCCCCGCGACCGCGGGCCAAAGATGTCCAGCCGCCGTCTTGTCCGACGACTATAGGATCGTCCCCACGACCCCGGGACTAGATTGGCCCGCCACCGTCATGTCCGACGACTATAGGGTCGTCCCCACGACCCCGAGACTAGATTGGCCCGCCACCGTCATGTCCGACCACAATAGGGTCGTCCCCACGACCCCGGGTCCAGGTTGGCCAAGCGCCGACATTTCCGAAGACTATAGACGCGTCCCCACGACACCGGGCCAAATTTGGCCAGCCGCCGACATGTCCGACGACTATAGGGTCGTCCCCACGACCCCGGGCCAAAGTTGGTCAGCCGCCGACATTTCCGACGACTATAGGGTCGTCCCCACGACCCCGGGCCAATGTTGGCCAGCCGCCGACATGTTCAACGACTATTGGGCCGTCCCCACGACCACGGGCCAAAGTTGACCAGCCGCCGACATGTCCGACGACTATAGGGTCGTCCCCACGACCCCGGGCCAATGTTGGCCAATCGCCGACATGTCCGACGACTACAGGGTCGTCCCTACCACCCCGAGACTAGATAGGCCCGCCACCGTCATGTCCGACGACTATAGGGTCGTCCCCACGACCATGGGCAAAAGTTGGTCAGCCGCCGACTTGTCCGACGACTATTGGGTCGCCCCACGGCCCCGGACTAGGATGGCTCGCCGCCGACATGTCCGACGACTATAGGATCGTCCCCACGACGCCGGGACTAGGTTGGACAGCCGCCGACATGTCCGACGACTATAGGGTCGTCCCCACGACCACGGGCCAAAGTTGGTCAGCCGCCGACTTGTCCGACGACTATAGGGTCGTCCCCATGACCCGGGACTAGACTGGCCCGCCACCGTCATGTCCGACGACTATATGGTCGTCCCCACGACCACGGGCCAAAGTTGGCCAGCCGCCGACATGTCCGACGACTATAGGGTCGTCCCCACGACCCGAGACTAGACTGGCCCGCCACCGTCATGTCCGACGACTATAGGGTCGTCCCCACGACCCCCGGACTAGGTTGGCCGGCCGCCGACTTGTCCTACGACTATAGGGTCGTCCCCACGACCCCCGGACTAGGTGGGCTCGCCGCCGACTTGTCCGACGACTATAGGGTCGTCCCCACGACCCGGGACTAGAGTGGCCCGCCACCGTCATGTCCGACGGCTATATGGTCGTCCCCACGACCACGGGCCAATGTTGGCCAGCCGCTGACTTGTCCGACGACTATAGGGTCGTCCCCACGACCGCGGGACTAGATTGGCCAGCCGCCGGCTTGCCCGACGATTATAGGGTCGTCCCCACGACCCCGGGACTAGATTGGCCCGCCACCGTCATGTCCGACGACAATAGGGTCGTCCCCACGACCCCGGGTCCAGGTTGGCCAAGCGCCGACATTTCCGACGACTATAGACGCGTCCCCACGACACCGGGCCAAAGTTGGCCAGCCGCCGACATGTCCGACGACTATAGGGTCGTCCCCACGACCCCGGGCCAAAGTTGGTCAGCCGCCGACATTTCCGACGACTATAGGGTCGTCCCCACGACCCCGGGCCAATGTTGGCCAGCCGCCGACATGTTCAACGACTATTGGGCCGTCCCCACGACCACGGGCCAAAGTTGACCAGCCGCCGACATGTCCGACGACTATAGGGTCGTCCCCACGACCCCGGGCCAATGTTGGCCAATCGCCGACATGTCCGACGAATACAGGGTCGTCCCTACGACCCCGGGACTGAGATTGGCCCGCCACCGTCATGTCCAACGACTATAGGGTCGTCCCCGCGACCGCGGGCCAAAGATGTCCAGCCGCCGTCTTGTCCGACGACTATAGGGTCGTCCCCACGACCCCGGGACTAGATTGGCCCGCCACCGTCATGTCCGACGACTATAGGGTCGTCCCCACGACCCCGAGACTAGATTGGCCCGCCACCGTCATGTCCGACGACAATAGGGTCGTCCCCACGACCCCGGGTCCAGGTTGGCCAAGCGCCGACATTTCCGACGACTATAGACGCGTCCCCACGACACCGGGCCAAAGTTGGCCAGCCGCCGACATGTCCGACGACTATAGGGTCGTCCCCACGACCCCGGGCCAAAGTTGGTCAGCCGCCGACATTTCCGACGACTATAGGGTCGTCCCCACGACCCCGGGCCAATGTTGGCCAGCCGCCGACATGTTCAACGACTATTGGGCCGTCCCCACGACCACGGGCCAAAGTTGACCAGCCGCCGACATGTCCGACGACTATAGGGTCGTCCCCACGACCCCGGGCCAATGTTGGCCAATCGCCGACATGTCCGACGACTACAGGGTCGTCCCTACGACCCCGAGACTAGATAGGCCCGCCACCGTCATGTCCGACGACTATAGGGTCGTCCCCATGACCCGGGACTAGACTGGCCCGCCACCGTCATGTCCGACGACTATATGGTCGTCCCCACGACCACGGGCCAATGTAGGCCAGCCGCTGACTTGTCCGACGACTATAGGGTCGTCCCCACGACCACGGGCCAATGTTGGCCAGCCGCTGACTTGTCCGACGACTATAGGGTCGTCCCCACGACCGCGGGACTAGATTGGCCAGCCGCCGGCTTGCCCGACGATTATAGGGTCGTCCCCACGACCCCGGGACTAGATTGGCCCGCCACCGTCATGTCCGACGACAATAGGGTCGTCCCCACGACCCCGGGTCCAGGTTGGCCAAGCGCCGACATTTCCGACGACTATAGACGCGTCCCTACGACCCCGAGACTAGATAGGCCCGCCACCGTCATGTCCGACGACTATAGGGTCGTCCCCACGACCATGGGCAAAAGTTGGTCAGCCGCCGACTTGTCCGACGACTATTGGGTCGCCCCACGGCCCCGGACTAGGATGGCTCGCCGCCGACATGTCCGACGACTATAGGATCGTCCCCACGACGCCGGGACTAGGTTGGACAGCCGCCGACATGTCCGACGACTATAGGGTCGTCCCCACGACCACGGGCCAAAGTTGGTCAGCCGCCGACCTGTCCGACGACTATAGGGTCGTCCCCATGACCCGGGACTAGACTGGCCCGCCACCGTCATGTCCGACGACTATAGGGTCGTCCCCACGACCCCCGGACTAGGTTGGCCGGCCGCCGACTTGTCCTACGACTATAGGGTCGTCCCCACGACCCCCGGACTAGGTGGGCTCGCCGCCGACTTGTCCGACGACTATAGGGTCGTCCCCACGACCCGGGACTAGAGTGGCCCGCCACCGTCATGTCCGACGGCTATATGGTCGTCCCCACGACCACGGGCCAATGTTGGCCAGCCGCTGACTTGTCCGACGACTATAGGGTCGTCCCCACGACCGCGGGACTAGATTGGCTCGCCGCCAACTTGTCCGACGACTGTAGGGTCGTCCCCACGACCCCGGGACTAGATTGGCCCGCCACCGTCATTTCCGACGACTATAGACGCGTCCCCACGACACCGGGCCAAAGTTGGCCAGCCGCCGACTTGTCCGACGACTATAGGGTCGTCCCCATGACCCGGGACTAGACTGGCCCGCCACCGTCATGTCCGACGACTATAGGGTCGTCCCCACGACCACGGGCCAAAGTTGGCCAGCCGCCGAAATATCCGACGACTATAGGGTCGTCCCCACGACCCCGGGCCAAAGTTGGCCAGCCGCCGACATGTCCGACGACTATAGGGTCGTCCCCACGACCCCGGGCCAATGTTGGCCAGCCGCTGACTTGTCCGACGACTATAGGGTCGTCCCCACGACCGCGGGACTAGATTGGCTCGCCGCCGAATTGTCCGACGACTGTAGGGTCGTCCCCACGACCCCGAGACTAGATTGGCCCGCCACCGTCATGTCCGACGACAATAGGGTCGTCCCCACGACCCCGGGTCCAGGTTGGCCAAGCGCCGACATTTCCGAAGACTATAGACGCGTCCCCACGACACCGGGCCAAAGTTGGCCAGCCGCCGACATGTCCGACGACTATAGGGTCGTCCCCACGACCCGAGACTAGAGTGGCCCGCCACCGTCATGTCCGACGACTATATGGTCCTCCCCACGACCACGGGCCAAAGTTGGCCAGCCGCCGACATGTCCGACGACTATAGGGTCGTGCCCACGACCCGGGACTAGACTGGCCCGCCACCGACATGTCCGACGACTATAGGGTCGTCCCCACGACCACGGGCCAAAGTTGGCCAGCCGCCGAAATATCCGACGACTATAGGGTCGTCCCCACGTCCCCGGGACTAGAGTGGCCCGCCACCGTCAAGTCCGACGACTATAGGGTCGTCCCCACGACCTCGGGACTAGGTTGGCCAGCCGCCGACATGTCCGACGACTATAGGGTCGTCCCCACGACCCCGGGCCAATGATGTCCAGCCGCCGTCTTGTCCGACGACTGTAGGGTCGTCCCCACGACCCCGGGACTAGATTGGCCCGCCACCGTCATGTCCAACGACTATAGGGTCGTCCCCACAACCACGGGCCAAAGTTGGCCAGCCGCCGACATGTCCGACGACTATTGGATCGTGCCTACGACCCCGGGACTAGGTTGACAACCCGCCAACATGTGCGACGACTATAGGGTCGTCCCCACGACCCCGGGGCAAAGATGGCATGCCGCCGAAATGTCCGACGACTATAGGGTCGTCCCCAGGACCGCGGGCCAAAGATGTCCAGCCGCCGTCTTCTCCGACGACTATAGGGTCGTCCCCACGACCCCGGGCCAATGTTGGCCAATCGCCGACATGTCCGACGACTATAGGGTCGTCCCCACGGCCCCGGGCCAAAGTTGGCAAGCCGCCGAAATGTCCGACGACTGTAGGGTCGCCCCCACGACCCCGGGGCTAGGTTGGCCAGCCGCCGACATGTCCGACGACTATACGGTCGTCCCCACGACCTCGGGACTAGGTTGGCCAGCCGCCGACATGTCCGACGACTATAGGGTCGTCCCCACGACCCCGGGCCAAAGGTGGCATGCCGCCGAAATGTCCGACGACTATAGTGTCGTCCCCACGACCCCGGGCCAAAGATGTCCAGCCGCCGTCTTCTCCGACGACTATAGGGTCGTCCCCACGACCCCGGGCCAATGTTGGCCAATCGCCGACATGTCCGACGACTATAGGGTCGTCCCTACGACCCCGGGACTAGATTGGCCCGCCACCGTCATGTCCAACGACTATAGGGTCGTCCCCACGACCATGGGCCAAAGTTGGCCAGCCGCCGATATGTCCAACGACTATTGGGTCGTCCCCACGACCACGGGCCAATGTTAGCCAGCCGCCGACATGTCCGACGACTATAGGATCGTCCCCACGACCCCGGGCCAAAGTTGGCAAGCCGCCGAAATGTCCGACGACTGTAGGGTCGCTACCACGACCCCGGGGCTAGGTTGGCCAGCCGCCGACATGTCCGACGACTATACGGTCGTCCCCACGACCTCGGGACTATGTTGGCCAGCCGCCGACATGTCCGACGAGTATAGGGTTGTCCCCACGACCCCGGGCCAAAGTTGGCAAGCCGCCGACATGTCCGACGACTATAGGGTCATTCCTACGACCCCGGGACTAGATTGGCCCGCCACCGTCATGTCCAACGACTATAGGGTCGTCCCCACAACCCCGGGACTAGGTTGACAAGCCGCCAACATGTCCGACGACGGCCAAAGTTGGCAAGCCGCCGAAAAGTCCGACGACTATAGGGTCGGCCCCACGACCCCGGGACTAGATTGGCCCGCCACCGTCATGTCCGACGACTATAGGGTCGTCCCCACGACCCCGGGACTAGGTTGGCCCGCCGCCGACATTTCCGACGACTATAGGGTCGTCCCCACGACCACGGGCCAAAGTTGGCCAGCCGCCGACTTGTCCGACGACTATAGGGTCGTCCCCATGACCCGGGACTAGACTGGCTCGCCACCGTCATGTCCGACGACTATAGGGTCGTCCCCACGACCCCCGGACTAGGTTGGCCGGCCGCCGACTTGTCCGACGACTATAGGGTCGTCCCCACGACCCCCCGACTAGGTGGGCTCGCCGCCGACTTGTCCGACGACTATAGGGTCGTCCCCATGACCCCGGGACTAGGTTGGCTCGCCACCGTCATGTCTGACGACTATAGGGTCGTCCCCACGACCACGGGCCAAAGTTGGCCAGCCGCCGACATGTCCGACGACTATAGGGTCGTCCCCACGACCACGGGCCAAAGTTGGCCAGCCGCCACATGTCCGACGACTATTGGGTCGTCCCCACGACCATGGGCCAAAGTTGGCCAGCCGCCGATATGTCCAACGACTATTGGGTCGTCCCCACGACCACGGGCCAATGTTAGCCAGCCGCCGACATGTCCGACGACTATAGGGTCGTCCCCACGACCCCGGGCCAAAGTTGGCAAGCCGCCGAAATGTCCGACGACTGTAGGGTCGCTACCACGACCCCGGGGCTAGGTTGGCCAGCCGCCGACATGTCCGACGACTATACGGTCGTCCCCACGACCTCGGGACTAAGTTGGCCAGCCGCCGACATGTCCGACGAGTATAGGGTCGTCCCCACGACCCCGGGCCAAAGTTGGCAAGCCGCCGACATGTCCGACGATTATAGGGTCGTCCCCACGACCCCGGGATTAGATTGGCCCGCCACCGTCATTTCCGACGACTATAGGGTCGTCCCCACGACCACGGGCCAAAGTTGGCCAGCCGCCGACTTGTCCGACGACTATAGGGTCGTCCCCATGACCCGGGACTAGACTGGCTCGCCACCGTCATGTCCGACGACTATAGGGTCGT
The DNA here is from genome assembly GCA_963932275.1 of Andrena praecox. Taxonomy (NCBI): domain Eukaryota; kingdom Metazoa; phylum Arthropoda; class Insecta; order Hymenoptera; family Andrenidae; genus Andrena; species Andrena praecox. Next base: position 25,246,531 of record OZ010730.1, read on the forward strand.
CCCCACGACCCCCGGACTAGGTTGGCCGGCCGCCGACTTGTCCGACGACTATAGGGTCGTCCCCACGACCCCCCGACTAGGTGGGCTCGCCGCCGACTTGTCCGACGACTATAGGGTCGTCCCCATGACCCCGGGACTAGGTTGGCTCGCCACCGTCATGTCTGACGACTATAGGGTCGTCCCCACGACCACGGGCCAAAGTTGGCCAGCCGCCGACATGTCCGACGACTATAGGGTCGTCCCCACGACCACGGGCCAAAGTTGGCCAGCCGCCACATGTCCGACGACTATAGGGTCGTCCCCACGACCCGGGACTAGACTGGCCCGCCACCGTCATGTCCGACGACTATAGGGTCGTCCCCACGAACCCCGGACTAGGTTGGCCGGCCGCCGACTTATCCGACGACTATAGGGTCGTCCCCACGACCCCCCGACTAGGTGGGCTCGCCGCCAACTTGTCCGTCGACTATAGGGTCATCCCCACGACCCCGGGACTAGGTTGGCCCGCCGCCGACTTGTCCGACGACTATAGGGTCGTCCCCACGACCCCGGGACTAGGTTGGCTCGCCACCGTCATGTCTGACGACTATAGGGTCGTCTCCACGACCCCGGGCCAAAGTTGGCCAGCCGCCGACATGTCCGACGACTATAGGGTCATCCCCACGACCCGGGACTAGAGTGGCCCGCCACCGTCATGTCCGACGACTATATGGTCGTCCCCACGACCACGGGCCAATGTTGGCCAGCCGCTGACTTGTCCGACAACTATAGGGTCGTCCCCACGACCGCGGGACTAGATTGGCTCGCCGCCGACTTGTCCGACGACTATAGGGTCGTCCCCACGACCCCGGGACTAGATTGGCCCGCCACCGTCATTTCCGACGACTATAGGGTCGTCCCCACGACCCCCGGACTAGGTTGGCCGGCCGCCGACTTGTCCGACGATTATAGGGTCGTCCCCACGACCCCCCGACTAGGTGGGCTCGCCGCCGACTTGTCCGACGACTATAGGGTCGTCCCCACGACCCCGGGCCAAAGGTGGCATGCCGCCGAAATGTCCGACGACTATAGTGTCGTCCCCACGACCCCGGGCCAAAGATGTCCAGCCGCCGTCTTCTCCGACGACTATAGGGTCGTCCCCACGACCCCGGGCCAATGTTGGCCAATCGCCGACATGTCCGACGACTACAGGGTCATCCCTACCACCCCGAGACTAGATAGGCCCGCCACCGTCATGTCCGACGACTATAGGGTCGTCCCCACGACCATGGGCAAAAGTTGGTCAGCCGCCGACTTGTCCGACGACTATTGGGTCGCCCCACGGCCCCGGACTAGGATGGCTCGCCGCCGACATGTCCGACGACTATAGGATCGTCCCCACGACGCCGGGACTAGGTTGGACAGCCGCCGACATGTCCGACGACTATAGGGTCGTCCCCACGACCACGGGCCAAAGTTGGTCAGCCGCCGACTTGTCCGACGACTATAGGGTCGTCCCCATGACCCGGGACTAGACTGGCCCGCCACCGTCATGTCCGACGACTATATGGTCGTCCCCACGACCACGGGCCAAAGTTGGCCAGCCGCCGACATGTCCGACGACTATAGGGTCGTCCCCACGACCCGGGACTAGACTGGCCCGCCACCGTCATGTCCGACGACTATAGGGTCGTCCCCACGACCCCCGGACTAGGTTGGCCGGCCGCCGACTTGTCCTACGACTATAGGGTCGTCCCCACGACCCCCGGACTAGGTGGGCTCGCCGCCGACTTGTCCGACGACTATAGGGTCGTCCCCACGACCCGGGACTAGAGTGGCCCGCCACCGTCATGTCCGACGGCTATATGGTCGTCCCCACGACCACGGGCCAATGTTGGCCAGCCGCTGACTTGTCCGACGACTATAGGGTCGTCCCCACGACCGCGGGACTAGATTGGCCAGCCGCCGGCTTGCCCGACGATTATAGGGTCGTCCCCACGACCCCGGGACTAGATTGGCCCGCCACCGTCATGTCCGACGACAATAGGGTCGTCCCCACGACCCCGGGTCCAGGTTGGCCAAGCGCCGACATTTCCGACGACTATAGACGCGTCCCCACGACACCGGGCCAAAGTTGGCCAGCCGCCGACATGTCCGACGACTATAGGGTCGTCCCCACGACCCCGGGCCAAAGTTGGTCAGCCGCCGACATTTCCGACGACTATAGGGTCGTCCCCACGACCCCGGGCCAATGTTGGCCAGCCGCCGACATGTTCAACGACTATTGGGCCGTCCCCACGACCACGGGCCAAAGTTGACCAGCCGCCGACATGTCCGACGACTATAGGGTCGTCCCCACGACCCCGGGCCAATGTTGGCCAATCGCCGACATGTCCGACGACTACAGGGTCGTCCCTACGACCCCGGGACTGAGATTGGCCCGCCACCGTCATGTCCAACGACTATAGGGTCGTCCCCGCGACCGCGGGCCAAAGATGTCCAGCCGCCGTCTTGTCCGACGACTATAGGGTCGTCCCCACGACCCCGGGACTAGATTGGCCCGCCACCGTCATGTCCGACGACTATAGGGTCGTCCCCACGACCCCGAGACTAGATTGGCCCGCCACCGTCATGTCCGACGACAATAGGGTCGTCCCCACGACCCCGGGTCCAGGTTGGCCAAGCGCCGACATTTCCGACGACTATAGACGCGTCCCCACGACACCGGGCCAAAGTTGGCCAGCCGCCGACATGTCCGACGACTATAGGGTCGTCCCCACGACCCCGGGCCAAAGTTGGTCAGCCGCCGACATTTCCGACGACTATAGGGTCGTCCCCACGACCCCGGGCCAATGTTGGCCAGCCGCCGACATGTTCAACGACTATTGGGCCGTCCCCACGACCACGGGCCAAAGTTGACCAGCCGCCGACATGTCCGACGACTATAGGGTCGTCCCCACGACCCCGGGCCAATGTTGGCCAATCGCCGACATGTCCGACGACTACAGGGTCGTCCCTACGACCCCGAGACTAGATAGGCCCGCCACCGTCATGTCCGACGACTATAGGGTCGTCCCCATGACCCGGGACTAGACTGGCCCGCCACCGTCATGTCCGACGACTATATGGTCGTCCCCACGACCACGGGCCAATGTAGGCCAGCCGCTGACTTGTCCGACGACTATAGGGTCGTCCCCACGACCACGGGCCAATGTTGGCCAGCCGCTGACTTGTCCGACGACTATAGGGTCGTCCCCACGACCGCGGGACTAGATTGGCCAGCCGCCGGCTTGCCCGACGATTATAGGGTCGTCCCCACGACCCCGGGACTAGATTGGCCCGCCACCGTCATGTCCGACGACAATAGGGTCGTCCCCACGACCCCGGGTCCAGGTTGGCCAAGCGCCGACATTTCCGACGACTATAGACGCGTCCCTACGACCCCGAGACTAGATAGGCCCGCCACCGTCATGTCCGACGACTATAGGGTCGTCCCCACGACCATGGGCAAAAGTTGGTCAGCCGCCGACTTGTCCGACGACTATTGGGTCGCCCCACGGCCCCGGACTAGGATGGCTCGCCGCCGACATGTCCGACGACTATAGGATCGTCCCCACGACGCCGGGACTAGGTTGGACAGCCGCCGACATGTCCGACGACTATAGGGTCGTCCCCACGACCACGGGCCAAAGTTGGTCAGCCGCCGACCTGTCCGACGACTATAGGGTCGTCCCCATGACCCGGGACTAGACTGGCCCGCCACCGTCATGTCCGACGACTATAGGGTCGTCCCCACGACCCCCGGACTAGGTTGGCCGGCCGCCGACTTGTCCTACGACTATAGGGTCGTCCCCACGACCCCCGGACTAGGTGGGCTCGCCGCCGACTTGTCCGACGACTATAGGGTCGTCCCCACGACCCGGGACTAGAGTGGCCCGCCACCGTCATGTCCGACGAATATAGGGTCGTCCCCACGACCCCGGGCCAAAGTTGGCAAGCCGCCGAAATGTCCGACGACTGTAGGGTCGTCCCCACGACCCCGGGACTAGATTGGCCCGCCACCGTCAAGTCCGACGACCTCGTGACTAGGTTGGCCAGCCGCCGACATGTCCGACGACTATAGGGTCGCCCCCACGACCTCAGGCCAATTTTGGCCAGCCGCCGACATGTCCGACGACTATAGGGTCGTCCCCACGACCTCGGGACTAAGTTGGCCAGCCGCCGACATGTCCGACGAGTATAGGGTCGTCCCCACGACCCCGGGCCAAAGTTGGCAAGCCGCCGACATGTCCGACGATTATAGGGTCGTCCCCACGACCCCGGGATTAGATTGGCCCGCCACCGTCATTTCCGACGACTATAGGGTCGTCCCCACGACCACGGGCCAAAGTTGGCCAGCCGCCGACTTGTCCGACGACTATAGGGTCGTCCCCATGACCCGGGACTAGACTGGCTCGCCACCGTCATGTCCGACGACTATAGGGTCGTCCCCACGACCCCCGGACTAGGTTGGCCGGCCGCCGACTTGTCCGACGACTATAGGGTCGTCCCCACGACCCCCCGACTAGGTGGGCTCGCCGCCGACTTGTCCGACGACTATAGGGTCGTCCCCATGACCCCGGGACTAGGTTGGCTCGCCACCGTCATGTCTGACGACTATAGGGTCGTCCCCACGACCACGGGCCAAAGTTGGCCAGCCGCCGACATGTCCGACGACTATAGGGTCGTCCCCACGACCACGGGCCAAAGTTGGCCAGCCGCCACATGTCCGACGACTATAGGGTCGTCCCCACGACCCGGGACTAGACTGGCCCGCCACCGTCATGTCCGACGACTATAGGGTCGTCCCCACGAACCCCGGACTAGGTTGGCCGGCCGCCGACTTGTCCGACGACTATAGGTTCGTCCCCACGACCCCCCGACTAGGTGGGCTCGCCGCCAACTTGTCCGTCGACTATAGGGTCATCCCCACGACCCCGGGACTAGGTTGGCCCGCCACCGACTTGTCCGACGACTATAGGGTCGTCCCCACGACCCCGGGACTAGGTTGGCTCGCCACCGTCATGTCTGACGACTATAGGGTCGTCTCCACGACCCCGGGCCAAAGTTGGCCAGCCGCCGACATGTCCGACGACTATAGGGTCATCCCCACGACCCGGGACTAGAGTGGCCCGCCACCGTCATGTCCGACGACTATATGGTCGTCCCCACGACCACGGGCCAATGTTGGCCAGCCGCTGACTTGTCCGACAACTATAGGGTCGTCCCCACGACCGCGGGACTAGATTGGCTCGCCGCCGACTTGTCCGACGACTATAGGGTCGTCCCCACGACCCCGGGACTAGATTGGCCCGCCACCGTCATTTCCGACGACTATAGGGTCGTCCCCACGACCCCCGGACTAGGTTGGCCGGCCGCCGACTTGTCCGACGACTATAGGGTCGTCCCCACGACCCCCCGACTAGGTGGGCTCGCCGCCGACTTGTCCGACGACTATAGGGTCGTCCCCACGACCCCGGGCCAAAGGTGGCATGCCGCCGAAATGTCCGACGACTATAGTGTCGTCCCCACGACCCCGGGCCAAAGATGTCCAGCCGCCGTCTTCTCCGACGACTATAGGGTCGTCCCCACGACCCCGGGCCAATGTTGGCCAATCGCCGACATGTCCGACGACTACAGGGTCGTCCCTACCACCCCGAGACTAGATAGGCCCGCCACCGTCATGTCCGACGACTATAGGGTCGTCCCCACGACCATGGGCAAAAGTTGGTCAGCCGCCGACTTGTCCGACGACTATTGGGTCGCCCCACGGCCCCGGACTAGGATGGCTCGCCGCCGACATGTCCGACGACTATAGGATCGTCCCCACGACGCCGGGACTAGGTTGGACAGCCGCCGACATGTCCGACGACTATAGGGTCGTCCCCACGACCACGGGCCAAAGTTGGTCAGCCGCCGACTTGTCCGACGACTATAGGGTCGTCCCCACGACCCCCGGACTAGGTGGGCTCGCCGCCGACTTGTCCGACGACTATAGGGTCGTCCCCACGACCCGGGACTAGAGTGGCCCGCCACCGTCATGTCCGACGGCTATATGGTCGTCCCCACGACCACGGGCCAATGTTGGCCAGCCGCTGACTTGTCCGACGACTATAGGGTCGTCCCCACGACCGCGGGACTAGATTGGCCAGCCGCCGGCTTGCCCGACGATTATAGGGTCGTCCCCACGACCCCGGGACTAGATTGGCCCGCCACCGTCATGTCCGACGACAATAGGGTCGTCCCCACGACCCCGGGTCCAGGTTGGCCAAGCGCCGACATTTCCGACGACTATAGACGCGTCCCCACGACACCGGGCCAAAGTTGGCCAGCCGCCGACATGTCCGACGACTATAGGGTCGTCCCCACGACCCCGGGCCAAAGTTGGTCAGCCGCCGACATTTCCGACGACTATAGGGTCGTCCCCACGACCCCGGGCCAATGTTGGCCAGCCGCCGACATGTTCAACGACTATTGGGCCGTCCCCACGACCACGGGCCAAAGTTGACCAGCCGCCGACATGTCCGACGACTATAGGGTCGTCCCCACGACCCCGGGCCAATGTTGGCCAATCGCCGACATGTCCGACGACTACAGGGTCGTCCCTACGACCCCGGGACTGAGATTGGCCCGCCACCGTCATGTCCAACGACTATAGGGTCGTCCCCGCGACCGCGGGCCAAAGATGTCCAGCCGCCGTCTTGTCCGACGACTATAGGGTCGTCCCCACGACCCCGGGACTAGATTGGCCCGCCACCGTCATGTCCGACGACTATAGGGTCGTCCCCACGACCCCGAGACTAGATTGGCCCGCCACCGTCATGTCCGACGACAATAGGGTCGTCCCCACGACCCCGGGTCCAGGTTGGCCAAGCGCCGACATTTCCGACGACTATAGACGCGTCCCCACGACACCGGGCCAAAGTTGGCCAGCCGCCGACATGTCCGACGACTATAGGGTCGTCCCCACGACCCCGGGCCAAAGTTGGTCAGCCGCCGACATTTCCGACGACTATAGGGTCGTCCCCACGACCCCGGGCCAATGTTGGCCAGCCGCCGACATGTTCAACGACTATTGGGCCGTCCCCACGACCACGGGCCAAAGTTGACCAGCCGCCGACATGTCCGACGACTATAGGGTCGTCCCCACGACCCCGGGCCAATGTTGGCCAATCGCCGACATGTCCGACGACTACAGGGTCGTCCCTACGACCCCGAGACTAGATAGGCCCGCCACCGTCATGTCCGACGACTATAGGGTCGTCCCCATGACCCGGGACTAGACTGGCCCGCCACCGTCATGTCCGACGACTATATGGTCGTCCCCACGACCACGGGCCAATGTAGGCCAGCCGCTGACTTGTCCGACGACTATAGGGTCGTCCCCACGACCACGGGCCAATGTTGGCCAGCCGCTGACTTGTCCGACGACTATAGGGTCGTCCCCACGACCGCGGGACTAGATTGGCCAGCCGCCGGCTTGCCCGACGATTATAGGGTCGTCCCCACGACCCCGGGACTAGATTGGCCCGCCACCGTCATGTCCGACGACAATAGGGTCGTCCCCACGACCCCGGGTCCAGGTTGGCCAAGCGCCGACATTTCCGACGACTATAGACGCGTCCCTACGACCCCGAGACTAGATAGGCCCGCCACCGTCATGTCCGACGACTATAGGGTCGTCCCCACGACCATGGGCAAAAGTTGGTCAGCCGCCGACTTGTCCGACGACTATTGGGTCGCCCCACGGCCCCGGACTAGGATGGCTCGCCGCCGACATGTCCGACGACTATAGGATCGTCCCCACGACGCCGGGACTAGGTTGGACAGCCGCCGACATGTCCGACGACTATAGGGTCGTCCCCACGACCACGGGCCAAAGTTGGTCAGCCGCCGACCTGTCCGACGACTATAGGGTCGTCCCCATGACCCGGGACTAGACTGGCCCGCCACCGTCATGTCCGACGACTATAGGGTCGTCCCCACGACCCCCGGGCTAGGTTGGCCGGCCGCCGACTTGTCCTACGACTATAGGGTCGTCCCCACGACCCCCGGACTAGGTGGGCTCGCCGCCGACTTGTCCGACGACTATAGGGTCGTCCCCACGACCCGGGACTAGAGTGGCCCGCCACCGTCATGTCCGACGAATATAGGGTCGTCCCCACGACCCCGGGCCAAAGTTGGCAAGCCGCCGAAATGTCCGACGACTGTAGGGTCGTCCCCACGACCCCGGGACTAGATTGGCCCGCCACCGTCAAGTCCGACGACCTCGTGACTAGGTTGGCCAGCCGCCGACATGTCCGACGACTATAGGGTCGCCCCCACGACCTCAGGCCAATTTTGGCCAGCCGCCGACATGTCCGACGACTATTGGATCGACCCCACGACCCCGGGCCAAAGTTGGCAAGCCGCCGAAATGTCCGACGACTGTAGGGCCGTCCCCACGACCCCCGGACTAGATTGGTCCGCCACCGACAAGTCCGACGACTATAGGGTCGTCCCCACGACCCCGGGACTAGATTGGCCCGCCACCGTCATGTCCAACGACTATCGGATCGTCCCCACGACCACGGGCCAAAGTTGGCCAGCCGCCGACATGTCCGACGACTATTGGGTCGTCCCCACGACACCGGGCCAAAGTTGGCCAGCCGCTGACATGTCCAACGACTATAGGGTCGTCCCCACGACCACGGGCCAAAGTTGGCCAGCCGCCGACATGTTCAACGACTATTGGGCCGTCCCCACGACCACGGGCCAAAGTTGACCAGCCGCCGACATGTCCGACGACTATAGGGTCGTCCCCACGACCCCGGGCCAATGTTGGCCAATCGCCGACATGTCCGACGACTACAGGGTCGTCCCTACGACCCCGAGACTAGATAGGCCCGCCACCGTCATGTCCGACGACTATAGGGTCGTCCCCATGACCCGGGACTAGACTGGCCCGCCACCGACATGTCCGACGACTATTGGATCGTCCCCACGACCCCGGGCCAAAGTTGGCAAGCCGCCGACATGTCCGACGACTATAGGGTCGTCCCCACGACCTCGGGACTAGGTTGGCCACCCGCCGACATGTCCGACGACTATAGGGTCGTCCCCACGACCCCGGGTCTAGGTTGGCCAGCCGCCGACATGTCCGACGACTATAGAGTCGTCCCCACGACACCGGGCCAAAGTTGGCCAGCCGCCGACATGTCCGACGACTATTGGGTCGTCCCCACGACACCGGGCCAAAGTTGGCCAGCCGCTGACATGTCCAACGACTATAGGGTCGTCCCCACGACCACGGGCCAATGTTGGCTAGCCGCCGACATGTCCGTCGACTATTGGATCGTCCCCACGACCCCGGGCCAAAGTTGGCAAGCCGCCGACATGTCCGACGACTATAGGGTCGTCCCCAAGACCTCGGAACTAGGTTGGCCACCCGCCGACATGTCCGACGACTATAGGGTCGTCCACACGACCCCGGGCCAAAGTTGGCAAGACGTCGAAATGTCCGACGACTGTAGGGTCGTCCCCACGACTCCAGGACTAGATTGGTCCGCCACCGTCATGTCCGACGACTATAGGGTCGTCCCCACGACCCCGGGCCAAAGTTGGCCAGCCGCCGACATGTCCGACGACTATAGGGTCGTCCCCACGACCTCGGAACTAGGTTGGCCAGCCGCCGACATGTCCGACGACTATAATGTCGTCCCCACGACCCCGGGCCAATGTTGGCCAATCGCCGACATGTCCGACGATTATAGGGTCGTCCCTACGACCCCGGGCCAAAGCTGGCCAGCCGCCGACATGTCCGTCGACTATTGGATCGTCCCCACGACCCCGGGCCAAAGTTGGCAAGCCGCCGACATGTCCGAAGACTATAGGGTCGTCCCCACGACCCCGGGACTAGATTGGCCAGCCACCGACATGTCCGACGACTATAGAGTCGTCCCCACGACACCGGGTCAAAGTTGGCCAGCCGCTGACATTTCCAACGACTATTGGGTCGTCCCCACGACCACGGGCCAATGTTGGCTAGCCGCCGACATGTCCGACGACTATAGGGTCGTCCCCACGACCACGGGCCAAAGCTGGCCAGCCGCCGACATGTCCGACGACTATTGAATCGTCCCCACGACCACGGGCCAAAGTTGGCCAGCCGCCGACATGTCCGACGACTATAGGGTCGTCCCCACGACCCCGGGACTAGATTGGTCCGCCACCGTCATGTCCGACGAATATAGGGTCGTCCCCACGACCCCGGGCCAAAGTTGGCAAGCCGCCGAAATGTCCGACGACTGTAGGGTCGTCCCCACGACCCCGGGACTAGATTGGCCCGCCACCGTCAAGTCCGACGACCTCGTGACTAGGTTGGCCAGCCGCCGACATGTCCGACGACTATAGGGTCGCCCCCACGACCTCAGGCCAATTTTGGCCAGCCGCCGACATGTCCGACGACTATTGGATCGACCCCACGACCCCGGGCCAAAGTTGGCAAGCCGCCGAAATGTCCGACGACTGTAGGGCCGTCCCCACGACCCCCGGACTAGATTGGTCCGCCACCGACAAGTCCGACGACTATAGGGTCGTCCCCACGACCCCGGGACTAGATTGGCCCGCCACCGTCATGTCCAACGACTATCGGATCGTCCCCACGACCACGGGCCAAAGTTGGCCAGCCGCCGACATGTCCGACGACTATTGGGTCGTCCCCACGACACCGGGCCAAAGTTGGCCAGCCGCTGACATGTCCAACGACTATAGGGTCGTCCCCACGACCACGGGCCAAAGTTGACCAGCCGCCGACATGTCCGACGACTATTGGATCGTCCCCACGACCCCGGGCCAAAGTTGGCAAGCCGCCGACATGTCCGACGACTATAGGGTCGTCCCCACGACCTCGGGACTAGGTTGGCCACCCGCCGACATGTCCGACGACTATAGGGTCGTCCCCACGACCCCGGGTCTAGGTTGGCCAGCCGCCGACATGTCCGACGACTATAGAGTCGTCCCCACGACACCGGGCCAAAGTTGGCCAGCCGCCGACATGTCCGACGACTATTGGGTCGTCCCCACGACACCGGGCCAAAGTTGGCCAGCCGCTGACATGTCCAACGACTATAGGGTCGTCCCCACGACCACGGGCCAACGTTGGCTAGCCGCCGACATGTCCGTCGACTATTGGATCGTCCCCACGACCCCGGGCCAAAGTTGGCAAGCCGCCGACATGTCCGACGACTATAGGGTCGTCCCCAAGACCTCGGGACTAGGTTGGCCACCCGCCGACATGTCCGACGACTATAGGGTCGTCCACACGACCCCGGGCCAAAGTTGGCAAGACGTCGAAATGTCCGACGACTGTAGGGTCGTCCCCACGACCCCGGGACTAGATTGGCCCGCCACCGTCAAGTCCGATGACTATAGGGTCGTCCCCACGACCCGGGTCAAAGTTGGCCAGCCGCTGACATTTCCAACGATTATTGGGTCGTCCCCACGACCACGGGCCAATGTTGGCTAGCCGCCGTCATGTCCGACGACTATAGGGTCGTCCCCACGACCCCGGGCCAAAGTTGGCAAGCCGCCGAAATGTCCGACGACTGTAGGGTCGTCCCCACGACTCCAGGACTAGATTGGCCCGCCACCGTCAAGTCCGACGACTATAGGGTCGTCCCCACGACCCCGGGCCAAAGTTGGCAAGCCGCCGAAATGTCCGACGACTGTAGGGTCGTCCCCACGACTCCAGGACTAGATTGGTCCGCCACCGTCATGTCCGACGACTATAGGGTCGTCCCCACGACCCCGGGCCAAAGTTGGCCAGCCGCCGACATGTCCGACGACTATAGGGTCGTCCCCACGACCCCGAGACTAGATTGGCCCGCCAGCGTCATGTCCGACGACAATAGGGTCGTCTCCACGACCCCGGGTCCAGGTTGGCCAGCCGCCGACATTTCCGACGACTATAGAGTCGTCCCCACGACACCGGGCCAAAGTTGGCCAGCCGCCGACATGTCCGACGACTATAGGGTCGTCCCCACGACCCCGAGACTAGATTGGCCCGCCAGCGTCATGTCCGACGACAATAGGGTCGTCCCCACAACCACGGGCCAAAGTTGGCCAGCCGCCGACATGTCCAACGACTATAGGGTCGTCCCCACGACCACGGGCCAAAGTTGACCAGCCGCCGACATGTCCGACGACTATTGGGTCGTCCCCACGACCTCGGGACTAGGTTGGCCACCCGCCGACATGTCCGACGACTATAGGGTCGTCCCCACGACCCCGGGTCTAGGTTGGCCAGCCGCCGACATGTCCGACGAATATAGAGTCGCCCCCACGACACCGGGCCAAAGTTGGCCAGCCGCCGACATGTCGGACGACAATCGGATCGTCCCCACGACCACGCGCCAAAGTTGGCCAGCCGCCGACATGTCCGACGACTTTTGGATCGTCCCCACGACCACGGGCCAAAGTTGGCCAGCCGCCGACATGTCCGACGACTATAGGGTCGTCCCCACGACCCCGGGACTAGATTGGTCCGCCACCGTCATATCCGACGACTATAGGGTCGTCCCCACGAGCCCGGGCCAAAGTTGGCAAGATGCCGAAATGTCCGACGACTGTAGGGTCGTCCCCACGACCCCGGGACTAGATTGGCCCGCCACCGTCAAGTCCGACGACTATACGGTCGTCCCCACGACCTCGGAACTAGGTTGGCCAGCCGCCGACATGTCCGACGACTATAATGTCGTCCCCACGACCCCGGGCCAATGTTGGCCAATCGCCGACATGTCCGACGATTATAGGGTCGTCCCTACGACCCCGGGCCAAAGCTGGCCAGCCGCCGACATGTCCGTCGACTATTGGATCGTCCCCACGACCCCGGGCCAAAGTTGGCAAGCCGCCGACATGTCCGAAGACTATAGGGTCGTCCCCACGACCCCGGGACTAGATTGGCCAGCCACCGACATGTCCGACGACTATAGAGTCGTCCCCACGACACCGGGTCAAAGTTGGCCAGCCGCTGACATTTCCAACGACTATTGGGTCGTCCCCACGACCACGGGCCAATGTTGGCTAGCCGCCGACATGTCCGACGACTATAGGGTCGTCCCCACGACCACGGGCCAAAGCTGGCCAGCCGCCGACATGTCCGACGACTATTGAATCGTCCCCACGACCACGGGCCAAAGTTGGCCAGCCGCCGACATGTCCGACGACTATAGGGTCGTCCCCACGACCCCGGGACTAGATTGGTCCGCCACCGTCATGTCCGACGAATATAGGGTCGTCCCCACGACCCCGGGCCAAAGTTGGCAAGCCGCCGAAATGTCCGACGACTGTAGGGTCGTCCCCACGACCCCGGGACTAGATTGGCCCGCCACCGTCAAGTCCGACGACCTCGTGACTAGGTTGGCCAGCCGCCGACATGTCCGACGACTATAGGGTCGCCCCCACGACCTCAGGCCAATTTTGGCCAGCCGCCGACATGTCCGACGACTATTGGATCGACCCCACGACCCCGGGCCAAAGTTGGCAAGCCGCCGAAATGTCCGACGACTGTAGGGCCGTCCCCACGACCCCCGGACTAGATTGGTCCGCCACCGACAAGTCCGACGACTATAGGGTCGTCCCCACGACCCCGGGACTAGATTGGCCCGCCACCGTCATGTCCAACGACTATCGGATCGTCCCCACGACCACGGGCCAAAGTTGGCCAGCCGCCGACATGTCCGACGACTATTGGGTCGTCCCCACGACACCGGGCCAAAGTTGGCCAGCCGCTGACATGTCCAACGACTATAGGGTCGTCCCCACGACCACGGGCCAAAGTTGACCAGCCGCCGACATGTCCGACGACTATTGGATCGTCCCCACGACCCCGGGCCAAAGTTGGCAAGCCGCCGACATGTCCGACGACTATAGGGTCGTCCCCACGACCTCGGGACTAGGTTGGCCACCCGCCGACATGTCCGACGACTATAGGGTCGTCCCCACGACCCCGGGTCTAGGTTGGCCAGCCGCCGACATGTCCGACGACTATAGAGTCGTCCCCACGACACCGGGCCAAAGTTGGCCAGCCGCCGACATGTCCGACGACTATTGGGTCGTCCCCACGACACCGGGCCAAAGTTGGCCAGCCGCTGACATGTCCAACGACTATAGGGTCGTCCCCACGACCACGGGCCAATGTTGGCTAGCCGCCGACATGTCCGTCGACTATTGGATCGTCCCCACGACCCCGGGCCAAAGTTGGCAAGCCGCCGACATGTCCGACGACTATAGGGTCGTCCCCAAGACCTCGGGACTAGGTTGGCCACCCGCCGACATGTCCGACGACTATAGGGTCGTCCACACGACCCCGGGCCAAAGTTGGCAAGACGCCGAAATGTCCGACGACTGTAGGGTCGTCCCCACGACCCCGGGACTAGATTGGCCCGCCACCGTCAAGTCCGATGACTATAGGGTCGTCCCCACGACCCGGGTCAAAGTTGGCCAGCCGCTGACATTTCCAACGACTATTGGGTCGTCCCCACGACCACGGGCCAATGTTGGCTAGCCGCCGTCATGTCCGACGACTATAGGGTCGTCCCCACGACCCCGGGCCAAAGTTGGCAAGCCGCCGAAATGTCCGACGACTGTAGGGTCGTCCCCACGACTCCAGGACTAGATTGGCCCGCCACCGTCAAGTCCGACGACTATAGGGTCGTCCCCACGACCCCGGGCCAAAGTTGGCAAGCCGCCGAAATGTCCGACGACTGTAGGGTCGTCCCCACGACTCCAGGACTAGATTGGTCCGCCACCGTCATGTCCGACGACTATAGGGTCGTCCCCACGACCCCGGGCCAAAGTTGGCCAGCCGCCGACATGTCCGACGACTATAGGGTCGTCCCCACGACCCCGAGACTAGATTGGCCCGCCAGCGTCATGTCCGACGACAATAGGGTCGTCTCCACGACCCCGGGTCCAGGTTGGCCAGCCGCCGACATTTCCGACGACTATAGAGTCGTCCCCACGACACCGGGCCAAAGTTGGCCAGCCGCCGACATGTCCGACGACTATAGGGTCGTCCCCACGACCCCGGGACTAGATTGGCCCGCCACCGTCATGTCCGACGATTATAGGGTCGTCCCCACGACCCCGGGACAAGCTTGGCCCGCCGCCGACTTGTTCGACGACTATAGGGTCGTCCCCACGACCCCGGGACTAGATTGGCCCGCCACCGTCATGTCCGACGACTATTGGATCGTCCCCACGACCACGGGCCAAAGTTGGCCAGCCGCCGACATGTTCGACTATAGGGTCGTCCCCACGACCCCGGGACTAGATTGGTCCGCCACCGTCAAGTCCGACGACTATAGGGTCTAACCCACGACCTCGGGACTAGGTTGGCCAGCCGCCGACATGTCCGACCACTATTGGTTCGTCCCCACGACCACGGGCCAAAGATGTCCAGCCGCCGTCTTGTCCGACGCCTATTGGGTCGTCCCCACGACCCCGGGACTACATTAGCCCGCCACCGTCATGTCACACGACTATAGGGTCGTCCCCACGACCCCGGGAATAGATTGGTCCGCCACCGTCTTGTCCGACGACTATAGGGTCGTCCCCACGACCCCGGGCCAAAGATGTCCAGCCGCCGTCTTGTCCGACGACTATAGGGTCGTCCCCACGACCCCGGGACTAGATTGGCCCGCCACCGTCATGTCCAACGACTATAGGGTCGTCCCCACGACCCCGGGACTAGATTGGCCCGCCACCGTCATGTCCGACGACTATTGGATCGTCCCCATGACCACGGGCCAAAGTTGGCCAGCCGCCGACATGTTCGACTATAGGGTCGTCCCCACGACCCCGGGACTAGATTAGCCCGCCACCGTCATGTCAGACGACAATAGGGTCGTCCCCACGACCCCGGGTCCAGGTTGGCCAGCCGCCGACATTTCCGACGACTATAGAGTCGTCCCCACGACACCGGGCCAAAGTTGGCCATCCGCCGACATGTCCGACGACTATAGGGTCGTCCGCACGACCCCGGGACTAGATTGGCCCGCCACCGTCATGTCCGACGATTATAGGGTCGTCCCCACGACCGCGAGAATAGATTGGCCCGCCACCGTCATGTCCGACGACAATACGGTCGTCCCCACGACCCCGGGTCCAGGTTGGTCAGCCGCCGACATTTCCGACGACTATAGAGTCGTCCCCACGACACCGTGCCAAAGTTGGCCAGCCGCCGACATGTCCGACGACTATAGGGTCGTCCCCACGACCCCGGGACAAGGTTGGCCCGCCGCCGAAATGTCCGACGACTGTAGGGTCGTCCCCACGACCCCGGGCCAAAGATGTCCAGCCGCCGTCTTGTCCGACGACTATAGGGTCGTCCCCACCACCCCGGGACTAGATTGGCCCGCCACCGTCATGTCCAACGACTATAGGGTCGTCCCCACAACCACGGGCCAAAGTTGGCCAGCCGCCGACATGTCCGACGATTATTGGATCGTCCCCACGACCACGGGCCAAAGTTGGCCAGCCGCCGACATGTGCGACGACTATACGGTCGTCCCCACGACCCCGGGACTAGATTGGTCCGCCACCGTCATGTCCGACGACTATAAGGTCGTCCCCACGACCCCGGGACTAGGCTGACAACCCGCCAACATGTCCGACGACTATAGGGTCGTCCCCACGACCACGGGCCAAAGCTGGCCAGCCGCCGACATGTCCGACGACTATTGAATCGTCCCCACGACCACGGGCCAAAGTTGGCCAGCCGCCGACATGTCCGACGACTATTGGATCGACCCCACGACCCCGGGCCAAAGTTGGCAAGCCGCCGAAATGTCCGACGACTGTAGGGCCGTCCCCACGACCCCCGGACTAGATTGGTCCGCCACCGACAAGTCCGACGACTATAGGGTCGTCCCCACGACCCCGGGACTAGATTGGCCCGCCACCGTCATGTCCAACGACTATCGGATCGTCCCCACGACCACGGGCCAAAGTTGGCCAGCCGCCGACATGTCCGACGACTATTGGGTCGTCCCCACGACACCGGGCCAAAGTTGGCCAGCCGCTGACATGTCCAACGACTATAGGGTCGTCCCCACGACCACGGGCCAAAGTTGACCAGCCGCCGACATGTCCGACGACTATTGGATCGTCCCCACGACCCCGGGCCAAAGTTGGCAAGCCGCCGACATGTCCGACGACTATAGGGTCGTCCCCACGACCTCGGGACTAGGTTGGCCACCCGCCGACATGTCCGACGACTATAGGGTCGTCCCCACGACCCCGGGTCTAGGTTGGCCAGCCGCCGACATGTCCGACGACTATAGAGTCGTCCCCACGACACCGGGCCAAAGTTGGCCAGCCGCCGACATGTCCGACGACTATTGGGTCGTCCCCACGACACCGGGCCAAAGTTGGCCAGCCGCTGACATGTCCAACGACTATAGGTTCGTCCCCACGACCACGGGCCAATGTTGGCTAGCCGCCGACATGTCCGTCGACTATTGGATCGTCCCCACGACCCCGGGCCAAAGTTGGCAAGCCGCCGACATGTCCGACGACTATAGGGTCGTCCACACGACCCCGGGCCAAAGTTGGCAAGACGCCGAAATGTCCGACGACTGTAGGGTCGTCCCCACGACCCCGGGACTAGATTGGCCCGCCACCGACATGTCCGACGACTATAGAGTCGTCCCCACGACACCGGGTCAAAGTTGGCCAGCCGCTGACATTTCCAACGACTATTGGGTCGTCCCCACGACCACGGGCCAATGTTGGCTAGCCGCCGTCATGTCCGACGACTATAGGGTCGTCCCCACGACCCCGGGCCAAAGTTGGCAAGCCGCCGAAATGTCCGACGACTGTAGGGTCGTCCCCACGACTCCAGGACTAGATTGGCCCGCCACCGTCAAGTCCGACGACTATAGGGTCGTCCCCACGACCCCGGGCCAAAGTTGGCAAGCCGCCGAAATGTCCGACGACTGTAGGGTCGTCCCCACGACTCCAGGACTAGATTGGTCCGCCACCGTCATGTCCGACGACTATAGGGTCGTCCCCACGACCCCGGGCCAAAGCTGGCCAGCCGCCGTCATGTCCGACGACTATTGGATCGTCCCCACGACCACGGGCCAAAGTTGGCCAGCCGCCGACATGTCCGAAGACTATAGGGTCGTCCCCACAACCCCGGGACTAGATTGGCCAGCCACCGACATGTCCGACGACTATAGAGTCGTCCCCACGACACCGGGTCAAAGTTGGCCAGCCGCTGACATTTCCAACGACTATTGGGTCGTCCCCACGACCACGGGCCAATGTTGGCTAGCCGCCGACATGTCCGACGACTATAGGGTCGTCCCCACGACCACGGGCCAAAGCTGGCCAGCCGCCGACATGTCCGACGACTATTGAATCGTCCCCACGACCACGGGCCAAAGTTGGCCAGCCGCCGACATGTCCGACGACTATAGGGTCGTCCCCACGACCCCGGGACTAGATTGGTCCGCCACCGTCATGTCCGACGAATATAGGGTCGTCCCCACGACCCCGGGCCAAAGTTGGCAAGCCGCCGAAATGTCCGACGACTGTAGGGTCGTCCCCACGACCCCGGGACTAGATTGGCCCGCCACCGTCAAGTCCGACGACCTCGTGACTAGGTTGGCCAGCCGCCGACATGTCCGACGACTATAGGGTCGCCCCCACGACCTCAAGCCAATTTTGGCCAGCCGCCGACATGTCCGACGACTATTGGATCGACCCCACGACCCCGGGCCAAAGTTGGCAAGCCGCCGAAATGTCCGACGACTGTAGGGCCGTCCCCACGACCCCCGGGCTAGATTGGTCCGCCACCGACAAGTCCGACGACTATAGGGTCGTCCCCACGACCCCGGGACTAGATTGGCCCGCCACCGTCATGTCCAACGACTATCGGATCGTCCCCACGACCACGGGCCAAAGTTGGCCAGCCGCCGACATGTCCGACGACTATTGGGTCGTCCCCACGACACCGGGCCAAAGTTGGCCAGCCGCTGACATGTCCAACGACTATAGGGTCGTCCCCACGACCCCGAGACTAGATTGGCCCGCCAGCGTCATGTCCGACGACAATAGGGTCGTCTCCACGACCCCGGGTCCAGGTTGGCCAGCCGCCGACATTTCCGACGACTATAGAGTCGTCCCCACGACACCGGGCCAAAGTTGGCCAGCCGCCGACATGTCCGACGACTATAGGGTCGTCCCCACGACCCCGGGACTAGATTGGCCAGCCGCCGACAAGTCCGACGACTATAGGGTCGTCCCCACGACCCCGGGACTAGATTGGCCCGCCACCGTCATGTCCAACGACTATCGGATCGTCCCCACGACCACGGGCCAAAGTTGGCCAGCCGCCGACATGTCCGACGACTATTGGGTCGTCCCCACGACACCGGGCCAAAGTTGGCCAGCCGCTGACATGTCCAACGACTATAGGGTCGTCCCCACGACCCCGAGACTAGATTGGCCCGCCAGCGTCATGTCCGACGACAATAGGGTCGTCTCCACGACCCCGGGTCCAGGTTGGCCAGCCGCCGACATTTCCGACGACTATAGAGTCGTCCCCACGACACCGGGGCAAAGTTGGCCAGCCGCTGACATGTCCAACGACTATTGGGTCGTCACCACGACACCGGGGCAAAGTTGGCCAGCCGCCGACATGTCCAACGACTATTGGGTCGTACCCACGACCACGGGCCAAAGTTGGCCAGCCGCCGACATGTCCGACGACTATAGTGTCGTCCCCACGACCCCGGTAGTAGATTGGCCCGCCGCCGACATGTCCGACGACTATAGAGTCGTCCCCACGACACCGGGCCAAAGTTGGCCAGCCGCCGACATGTCCGAGGACTATAGAGTCGTCCCCACGACCCCGGGAATAGATTGGCCCGTCACCGTCATGTCCGGCGACTATCGGATCGTCCCCACGACTACGGGCCAAAGTTGGCCAGCCGCCGACATGTCCGAAGACAATAGGGTCGTCCCCACGACCCCGGGACTAGATTGGCCAGCCGCCGACATGTCCGACGACTATAGTGTCGTCACCACGACACCGGGGCACAGTTGGCCTGCCGCTGACATGTCCAACGACTATTGGGTCGTCCCCACGACCACGGGCCAAAGTTGGCCAGCCGCCGACATGTCCGACGACTGTAGGGTCGTCCCCACGACCCCGGGACTAGGTTGGCTCGACGCCGACTTGTCGACGACTATAGGGTCGTCCCCACAACCACGGGCCAAAGTTGGCCAGGCGCCGACATGTCCAACGACTATTGGGTCGTCCCCACGACCACGGGCCAAAGTTGGCCAGCCGCCGACATGACCGACGACTATAGTGTCGTCCCCACGACCCCGGTAGTAGATTGGCCCGCCGCCGACATGTCCGACGACTATAGAGTCGTCACCATGACACCGGGGCAAAGTTGGCCAGCCGCTGACATGTCCAACGACTATTGGGTCGTCCCCACGACCACGGGCCAATGTTGGCCAGCCGCCGACATGTCCGACGACTATAGGGTCGTCCCCACGACCACGGGCCAAAGTTGGCCAGCCGCCGACATGTCCGACGACTATAGGGTCGTCCCCACGACCCCGGGCGAAAGATGTCCAGCCGCCGTCTTGTCCGACGACTATAGGTTCGTCCCCACGACCCCGGGACTAGATTGGCCCGCCACCGTCATGTCCAACGACTATAGGGTCGTCCCCACAGCCACGGGCCAAAGTTGGCCAGCCGCCGACATGTCCGAGGACTACAGGGTCGTCCCCACGACCACGGACCAAAGTTGGCCAGCCGCCGACATATCCGACGACTATAGGGTCGTCCCCATGACCTCGGGACTAGATTGGCCCGCCACCATCATGTCCGACGACTATAGGGTCGACCCCACGACCCCGGGAGTTGATTGCCCCGCCACCGTTATTTCTGACAACTATAGGGTCGTCCCCACGACCACGGACCAAAGTTGGCCCGCCGCCGACTTGTCCGACGACTATAGGGTCGTCCCCACGACCCCGGGACTAGATTGGCCAGCCGCCGACATGTCCGACGACTATAGAGTCGTCACCACGACACCGGGGCAAAGTTGGCCAGCCGCTGACATGTCCGACGACTAGAGGGTCGTCCCCACGACCACGGCCCAAAGTTGGCTCGGCGCCAACTTGTCGACGACTATAGTGTCGTCCCCACGACCCCGGGACTAGGTTGGCTCGACGCCGACTTGTCGACGACTATAGGGTCGTCCCCACGACCACGGGCCAAAGTTGGCCAGCCGCCGACATGTCCGACGACTATATGGTCGTCCCCACGACCCTGGACCAAAGTTTGCAAGCTGCCGACTTGTCCGACGACTATAGGGTCGTCCCCACGACCGCAGGACTAGGTTGGCCCACCGCCGACTTGTCCGACGACTATAGCGTCGTCCCCACGACCCCGGGACTAGGTTGACCAGCCGCCAACATGTCCGACGACAATAGGGTCGTCCCCACGACCCCGGGTCTAGGTTGGCCAGCCGCCGAAATGTCCGACGACTAAACAGTCGTCCCCGCGTCCACGGGCCAAAGTTGGCCAGCCGCCGACATGTCCGATGACTATAGGGTCGTCCCCACGACCCTGGGACTAGATTGGCCCGCCACCGTCATGTCCGACGAATATACGGTCGTCCCCACGACCCCGGGCCAATAATGGCCAATCGCCGACATGTCCGATGACTATAGGGTCGTCCCCACGACCACGGACCAAAGTTGGCCAGCCGCCGACATATCCGACGACTATAGGGTCGTCCCCATGACCTCGGGACTAGATTGGCCCATCACCATCATGTCCGACGACTATAGGGTCGACCCCACGACCCCGGGAGTTGATTGCCCCGCCACCGTTATTTCTGACAACTATAGGGTCGTCCCCACGACCACGGACCAAAGTTGGACAGCCGCCGACATATCCGACGACTATAGGGTCGTCCCCATGACCCCGGGACTAGGTTGGCCCGCCGCCGACTTGTCCGACGACTATAGGGTCGTCCCCACGACGACGGGCCAAAGTAGGCCAGCCGCCGACATATCCGGCGACTATAGGGTCGTCCCCACAACCCCGGGACTAGGTTGGCCCGCCGCCGACTTGTCCGACGACTATAGGGTCGTCCCCACGACCCCGGGACTAGATTGGCCAGCCGCCGACATGTCCGACGACTATAGAGTCGTCACCACGACACCGGGGCAAAGTTGGCCAGCCGCTGACATGTCCAACGACTATTGGGTCGTCACCACGACACCGGGGCAAAGTTGGCCAGCCGCCGACATGTCCAACGACTATTGGGTCGTACCCACGACCACGGGCCAAAGTTGGCCAGCCGCCGACATGTCCGACGACTATAGTGTCGTCCCCACGACCCCGGTAGTAGATTGGCCCGCCGCCGACATGTCCGACGACTATAGAGTCGTCCCCACGACACCGGGCCAAAGTTGGCCAGCCGCCGACATGTCCGAGGACTATAGAGTCGTCCCCACGACCCCGGGAATAGATTGGCCCGTCACCGTCATGTCCGGCGACTATCGGATCGTCCCCACGACTACGGGCCAAAGTTGGCCAGCCGCCGACATGTCCGAAGACAATAGGGTCGTCCCCACGACCCCGGGACTAGATTGGCCAGCCGCCGACATGTCCGACGACTATAGTGTCGTCACCACGACACCGGGGCACAGTTGGCCTGCCGCTGACATGTCCAACGACTATTGGGTCGTCCCCACGACCACGGGCCAAAGTTGGCCAGCCGCCGACATATCCGACGACTATAGGGTCGTCCCCATGACCTCGGGACTAGATTGGCCCGCCACCATCATGTCCGACGACTATAGGGTTGACCCCACGACCCCGGGACTAGGTTGGCCCGCCGCCGACTTGTCCGACGACTATAGAGTCGTCCCCACGACCCCGGGTCCAGGTTGGCCAGCCGCCGACTTGTCCGACCACTATAGGGTCGTCCCCACGACCCCGGGCACATTTCGCAAGTCGCCGACATATCCCCACAATCCCGGGACTAGATTGGCCCGACACCGTCATGTCCGACGACTATAGGGTCGTCCCCACGACCCCGGGAATAGATTGGCCCACCACCGTCATGTCCGGCGACAATCGGATCGTCCCCACGACTACGGGCCAAAGTTGGCCAGCCGCCGACATGTCCGACGACTATTGGGTCGTCCCCACGACCACGGGCCAAAGTTGGCCAGCCGCCGACATGTCCGAAGACTATAGGGTCGTCCCCACGACCCCGGGACTAGGTTGGCCCGCCGCCGACTTGTCCGACGACTATAGGGTCGTCCCCACGACGACGGGCCAAAGTAGGCCAGCCGCCGACATATCCGGCGACTATAGGGTCGTCCCCACAACCCCGGGACTAGGTTGGCCCGCCGCCGACTTGTCCGACGACTATAGAGTCGTCCCCACGACCCCGGGAATAGATTGGCCCACCACCGTCATGTCCGGCGACAATCGGATCGTCCCCACGACTACGGGCCATAGTTGGCCAGCCGCTGACATGTCCAACGACTATTGGGTCGTCACCACGACACCGGGGCAAAGTTGGCCAGCCGCCGACATGTTCGACGAATATTGGGTCGTCCCCACGACCACGGGTCAAAGTTGGCCAGCCGCCAACATGTCCGACGACTATAGGGTCGTCCCCACGACCCCGGGCCAAAGATGTCCAGCCGCCGTCTTGTCCGACGACTATAGGTTCGTCCCCACGACCCCGGGACTAGATTGGCCCGCCACCGTCATGTCCAACGACTATAGGGTCGTCCCCACAGCCACGGGGCAAAGTTGGCCAGCCGCCGACATGTCCAACGACTATTGGGTCGTACCCACGACCCCGGGAATAGATTGGCCCGTCACCGTCATGTCCGGCGACTATCGGATCGTCCCCACGACTACGGGCCAAAGTTGGCCAGCCGCCGACATGTCCGAAGACAATAGGGTCGTCCCCACGACCCCGGGACTAGATTGGCCAGCCGCCGACATGTCCGACGACTATAGTGTCGTCACCACGACACCGGGGCAAAGTTGGCCAGCCGCTGACATGTCCAACGACTATTGGGTCGTCCCCACGACCACGGGCCAAAGTTGGCCAGCCGCCGACATGTCCGACGACTGTAGGGTCGTCCCCACGACCCCGGGACTAGGTTGGCTCGACGCCGACTTGTCGACGACTATAGGGTCGTCCCCACAACCACGGGCCAAAGTTGGCCAGCCGCCGACATGTCCAACGACTATTGGGTCGTCCCCACGACCACGGGCCAAAGTTGGCCAGCCGCCGACATGACCGACGACTATAGTGTCGTCCCCACGACCCCGGTAGTAGATTGGCCCGCCGCCGACATGTCCGACGACTATAGAGTCGTCACCATGACACCGGGGCAAAGTTGGCCAGCCGCTGACATGTCCAACGACTATTGGGTCGTCCCCACGACCACGGGCCAATGTTGGCCAGCCGCCGACATGTCCGACGACTATAGGGTCGTCCCCACGACCACGGGCCAAAGTTGGCCAGCCGCCGACATGTCCGACGACTATAGGGTCGTCCCCACGACCCCGAGACTAGATTGGCCCGCCACCGTCATGTCCGACGACAATAGGGTCGTCCCCACGACCCCGGGTCCAGGTTGGCCAGCCGCCGACATGTCCGACCACTATTGGTTCGTCCCCACGACCACGGGCCAAAGATGTCCAGCCGCCGTCTTGTCCGACGCCTATTGGGTCGTCCCCACGACCCCGGGACTAGATTAGCCCGCCACCGTCATGTCACACGACTATAGGGTCGTCCCCACGACCCCGGGAATAGATTGGTCCGCCACCGTCTTGTCCGACGACTATAGGGTCGTCCCCACGACCCCGGGCCAAAGATGTCCAGCCGCCGTCTTGTCCGACGACTATAGGGTCGTCCCCACGACCCCGGGACTAGATTGGCCCGCCACCGTCATGTCCAACGACTATAGGGTCGTCCCCACGAACCCGGGACTAGATTGGCCCGCCACCGTCATGTCCGACGACTATTGGATCGTCCCCATGACCACGGGCCAAAGTTGGCCAGCCGCCGACATGTTCGACTATAGTGTCGTCCCCACGACCCCGGGACTAGATTAGCCCGCCACCGTCATGTCACACGACTATAGGGTCGTCCCCACGACCCCGGGAATAGATTGGTCCGCCACCGTCTTGTCCGACGACTATAGGGTCGTCCCCACGACCCCGGGCCAAAGTTGGCCAGCCGCCGACATGTCCGACGACTATAGGGTCGTCCCCACGACCCCGAGACTAGATTGGCCCGCCACCGTCATGTCCGACGACAATAGGGTCGTCCCCACGACCCCGGGACTAGAATGGCCAGCCGCCGACATGTCCGACGACTATACGGTCGTCCCCACGACCACGGGCCAAAGTTGGCCAGCCGCCGACATGTCCGACGACTATAGGGTCGTCCCCACGACCCTGGGACTAGATTGGCCCGCCACCGTCATGTCCGACGACTATAGGGTCGTCCCCACGACCCCGGGCCAAAGTTGGCCAGCCGCCGACATGTCCGACGAGTATAGGGTCGTCCCCACGACCCCGGGAATAGATTGGCCCGCCACCGTCATGTCCGGCGACTATCGGATCGTCCCCACGACTACGGGCCAAAGTTGGCCAGCCGCCGACATGTCCGACGACTATAGGGTCGTCCCCACGACCTTGGTACTAGATGGGCCCGCCGCCGACATGTCCGACGACTATAGAGTCGTCCCCACGACCCCGGGCCAAAGTTGGCCAGCCGCCGACATGTCCGACGACTATAGGGTCGTCCCCACGACCCCGGGAATAGATTGGCCCACCACCGTCATGTCCGGCGACAATCGGATCGTCCCCACGACTACGGGCCAAAGTTGGCCAGCCGCCGACATGTCCGACGACTATTGGGTCGTCCCCACGACCACGGGCCAAAGTTGGCCAGCCGCCGACATGTCCGACGACTATAGGGTCGTCCCCACGACCCCGGGACTAGGTTGGCTCGACGCCGACTTGTCGACGACTATAGGGTCGTCCCCACAACCACGGGCCAAAGTTGGCCAGGCGCCGACTTGTCCGACGACTATAGGGTCGTCCCCACGACCCTGGGCCAAAGTTGGCCAGCCGCCGACTTGTCCGACGACTATAGGGCCGTTCCCACGACCCCGGGACTAGATTGGCCCGCCACCGTCAAGTCCGACGACTATAGGGTCGTCCCCACGGCCACGGGCCAAGGCTGGCCAGCTGCCGACTTGTCCGACGACTATAGGGTCGTCCCCACGATCCCGGGACTAGATTGGCTCGGCACCGTCATGTCCGACGACTAGAGGGTCGTCCCCACGACCACGGCCCAAAGTTGGCTCGGCGCCAACTTGTCGACGACTATAGTGTCGTCCCCACGACCCCGGGACTAGGTTGGCTCGACGCCGACTTGTCGACGACTATAGGGTCGTCCCCACGACCACGGGCCAAAGTTGGCCAGCCGCCGACATGTCCGACGACTATAGGGTCGTCCCCACGACCCTGGACCAAAGTTTGCAAGCTGCCGACTTGTCCGACGACTATAGGGTCGTCCCCACGACCGCAGGACTAGGTTGGCCCACCGCCGACTTGTCCGACGACTATAGCGTCGTCCCCACGACCCCGGGACTAGGTTGACCAGCCGCCAACATGTCCGACGACAATAGGGTCGTCCCCACGACCCCGGGTCTAGGTTGGCCAGCCGCCGAAATGTCCGACGACTAAACAGTCGTCCCCGCGACCACGGGCCAAAGTTGGCCAGCCGCCGACATGTCCGATGACTATGGGGTCGTCCCCACGACCCTGGGACTAGATTGGCCCGCCACCGTCATGTCCGACGAATATACGGTCGTCCCCACGACCCCGGGCCAATAATGGCCAATCGCCGACATGTCCGATGACTATAGGGTCGTCCCCACGACCACGGACCAAAGTTGGCCAGCCGCCGACATATCCGACGACTATAGGGTCGTCCCCATGACCTCGGGACTAGATTGGCCCGCCACCATCATGTCCGACGACTATAGGGTTGACCCCACGACCCCGGGACTAGGTTGGCCCGCCGCCGACTTGTCCGACGACTATAGAGTCGTCCCCACGACCCCGGGTCCAGGTTGGCCAGCCGCCGACTTGTCCGACCACTATAGGGTCGTCCCCACGACCCCGGGCACATTTCGCAAGTCGCCGACATATCCCCACAATCCCGGGACTAGATTGGCCCGACACCGTCATGTCCGACGACTATAGGGTCGTCCCCACGACCCCGGGAATAGATTGGCCCACCACCGTCATGTCCGGCGACAATCGGATCGTCCCCACGACTACGGGCCAAAGTTGGCCAGCCGCCGACATGTCCGACGACTATTGGGTCGTCCCCACGACCACGGGCCAAAGTTGGCCAGCCGCCGACATGTCCGAAGACTATAGGGTCGTCCCCACGACCCCGGGACTAGGTTGGCCCGCCGCCGACTTGTCCGACGACTATAGGGTCGTCCCCACGACGACGGGCCAAAGTAGGCCAGCCGCCGACATATCCGGCGACTATAGGGTCGTCCCCACAACCCCGGGACTAGGTTGGCCCGCCGCCGACTTGTCCGACGACTATAGAGTCGTCCCCACGACCCCGGGAATAGATTGGCCCACCACCGTCATGTCCGGCGACAATCGGATCGTCCCCACGACTACGGGCCATAGTTGGCCAGCCGCTGACATGTCCAACGACTATTGGGTCGTCACCACGACACCGGGGCAAAGTTGGCCAGCCGCCGACATGTTCGACGAATATTGGGTCGTCCCCACGACCACGGGTCAAAGTTGGCCAGCCGCCAACATGTCCGACGACTATAGGGTCGTCCCCACGACCCCGGGCCAAAGATGTCCAGCCGCCGTCTTGTCCGACGACTATAGGTTCGTCCCCACGACCCCGGGACTAGATTGGCCCGCCACCGTCATGTCCAACGACTATAGGGTCGTCCCCACAGCCACGGGGCAAAGTTGGCCAGCCGCCGACATGTCCAACGACTATTGGGTCGTACCCACGACCCCGGGAATAGATTGGCCCGTCACCGTCATGTCCGGCGACTATCGGATCGTCCCCACGACTACGGGCCAAAGTTGGCCAGCCGCCGACATGTCCGAAGACAATAGGGTCGTCCCCACGACCCCGGGACTAGATTGGCCAGCCGCCGACATGTCCGACGACTATAGTGTCGTCACCACGACACCGGGGCAAAGTTGGCCAGCCGCTGACATGTCCAACGACTATTGGGTCGTCCCCACGACCACGGGCCAAAGTTGGCCAGCCGCCGACATGTCCGACGACTGTAGGGTCGTCCCCACGACCCCGGGACTAGGTTGGCTCGACGCCGACTTGTCGACGACTATAGGGTCGTCCCCACAACCACGGGCCAAAGTTGGCCAGCCGCCGACATGTCCAACGACTATTGGGTCGTCCCCACGACCACGGGCCAAAGTTGGCCAGCCGCCGACATGACCGACGACTATAGTGTCGTCCCCACGACCCCGGTAGTAGATTGGCCCGCCGCCGACATGTCCGACGACTATAGAGTCGTCACCATGACACCGGGGCAAAGTTGGCCAGCCGCTGACATGTCCAACGACTATTGGGTCGTCCCCACGACCACGGGCCAATGTTGGCCAGCCGCCGACATGTCCGACGACTATAGGGTCGTCCCCACGACCACGGGCCAAAGTTGGCCAGCCGCCGACATGTCCGACGACTATAGGGTCGTCCCCACGACCCCGAGACTAGATTGGCCCGCCACCGTCATGTCCGACGACAATAGGGTCGTCCCCACGACCCCGGGTCCAGGTTGGCCAGCCGCCGACATGTCCGACCACTATTGGTTCGTCCCCACGACCACGGGCCAAAGATGTCCAGCCGCCGTCTTGTCCGACGCCTATTGGGTCGTCCCCACGACCCCGGGACTAGATTAGCCCGCCACCGTCATGTCACACGACTATAGGGTCGTCCCCACGACCCCGGGAATAGATTGGTCCGCCACCGTCTTGTCCGACGACTATAGGGTCGTCCCCACGACCCCGGGCCAAAGATGTCCAGCCGCCGTCTTGTCCGACGACTATAGGGTCGTCCCCACGACCCCGGGACTAGATTGGCCCGCCACCGTCATGTCCAACGACTATAGGGTCGTCCCCACGAACCCGGGACTAGATTGGCCCGCCACCGTCATGTCCGACGACTATTGGATCGTCCCCATGACCACGGGCCAAAGTTGGCCAGCCGCCGACATGTTCGACTATAGTGTCGTCCCCACGACCCCGGGACTAGATTAGCCCGCCACCGTCATGTCACACGACTATAGGGTCGTCCCCACGACCCCGGGAATAGATTGGTCCGCCACCGTCTTGTCCGACGACTATAGGGTCGTCCCCACGACCCCGGGCCAAAGTTGGCCAGCCGCCGACATGTCCGACGACTATAGGGTCGTCCCCACGACCCCGAGACTAGATTGGCCCGCCACCGTCATGTCCGACGACAATAGGGTCGTCCCCACGACCCCGGGACTAGAATGGCCAGCCGCCGACATGTCCGACGACTATACGGTCGTCCCCACGACCACGGGCCAAAGTTGGCCAGCCGCCGACATGTCCGACGACTATAGGGTCGTCCCCACGACCCTGGGACTAGATTGGCCCGCCACCGTCATGTCCGACGACTATAGGGTCGTCCCCACGACCCCGGGCCAAAGTTGGCCAGCCGCCGACATGTCCGACGAGTATAGGGTCGTCCCCACGACCCCGGGAATAGATTGGCCCGCCACCGTCATGTCCGGCGACTATCGGATCGTCCCCACGACTACGGGCCAAAGTTGGCCAGCCGCCGACATGTCCGACGACTATAGGGTCGTCCCCACGACCTTGGTACTAGATGGGCCCGCCGCCGACATGTCCGACGACTATAGAGTCGTCCCCACGACCCCGGGCCAAAGTTGGCCAGCCGCCGACATGTCCGACGACTATAGGGTCGTCCCCACGACCCCGGGAATAGATTGGCCCACCACCGTCATGTCCGGCGACAATCGGATCGTCCCCACGACTACGGGCCAAAGTTGGCCAGCCGCCGACATGTCCGACGACTATTGGGTCGTCCCCACGACCACGGGCCAAAGTTGGCCAGCCGCCGACATGTCCGACGACTATAGGGTCGTCCCCACGACCCCGGGACTAGGTTGGCTCGACGCCGACTTGTCGACGACTATAGGGTCGTCCCCACAACCACGGGCCAAAGTTGGCCAGGCGCCGACTTGTCCGACGACTATAGGGTCGTCCCCACGACCCTGGGCCAAAGTTGGCCAGCCGCCGACTTGTCCGACGACTATAGGGCCGTTCCCACGACCCCGGGACTAGATTGGCCCGCCACCGTCAAGTCCGACGACTATAGGGTCGTCCCCACGGCCACGGGCCAAGGCTGGCCAGCTGCCGACTTGTCCGACGACTATAGGGTCGTCCCCACGATCCCGGGACTAGATTGGCTCGGCACCGTCATGTCCGACGACTAGAGGGTCGTCCCCACGACCACGGCCCAAAGTTGGCTCGGCGCCAACTTGTCGACGACTATAGTGTCGTCCCCACGACCCCGGGACTAGGTTGGCTCGACGCCGACTTGTCGACGACTATAGGGTCGTCCCCACGACCACGGACCAAAGTTGGACAGCCGCCGACATATCCGACGACTATAGGGTCGTCCCCATGACCCCGGGACTAGGTAGGCCCGCCGCCGACTTGTCCGACGACTATAGGGTCGTCCCCACGACGACGGGCCAAAGTAGGCCAGCCGCCGACATATCCGGCGACTATAGGGTCGTCCCCACAACCCCGGGACTAGGTTGGCCCGCCGCCGACTTGTCCGACGACTATAGGGTCGTCCCCACGACCCCGGGACTAGATTGGCCAGCCGCCGACATGTCCGACGACTATAGAGTCGTCACCACGACACCGGGGCAAAGTTGGCCAGCCGCTGACATGTCCAACGACTATTGGGTCGTCCCCACGACCACGGTCCAAAGTTGGCCAGCCGCCGACATGTCCGACGACTATAGGGTCGTCCCCACGACCCCGGGACTAGGTTGGCTCGACGCCGACTTGTCGACGACTATAGGGTCGTCCCCACAACCACGGGCCAAAGTTGGCCAGGCGCCGACTTGTCCGACGACTATAGGGTCGTCCCCACGACCCTGGGCCAAAGTTGGCCAGCCGCCGACATGTCCAACGACTATTGGGTCGTCCCCACGACCACGGGTCAAAGTTGGCCAGCCGCCAACATGTCCGACGACTATAGGGTCGTCCCCACGACCCCGGGCCAAAGATGTCCAGCCGCCGTCTTGTCCGACGACTATAGGTTCGTCCCCACGACCCCGGGACTAGATTGGGCCGCCACCGTCATGTCCAACGACTATAGGGTCGTCCCCACAGCCACGGGCCAAAGTTGGCCAGCCGCCGACATGTCCAACGACTATTGGGTCGTACCCACGACCACGGGCCAAAGTTGGCCAGCCGCCGACATGTCCGACGACTATAGTGTCGTCCCCACGACCCCGGTAGTAGATTGGCCCGCCGCCGACATGTCCGACGACTATAGAGTCGTCCCCACGACACCGGGCCAAAGTTGGCCAGCCGCCGACATGTCCGAGGACTATAGAGCCGTCCCCACGACCCCGGGAATAGATTGGCCCGTCACCGTCATGTCCGGCGACTATCGGATCGTCCCCACGACTACGGGCCAAAGTTGGCCAGCCGCCGACATGTCCGAAGACAATAGGGTCGTCCCCACGACCCCGGGACTAGATTGGCCAGCCGCCGACATGTCCGACGACTATAGTGTCGTCACCACGACACCGGGGCAAAGTTGGCCAGCCGCTGACATGTCCAACGACTATTGGGTCGTCCCCACGACCACGGGCCAAAGTTGGCCAGCCGCCGACATGTCCGACGACTGTAGGGTCGTCCCCACGACCCCGGGACTAGGTTGGCTCGACGCCGACTTGTCGACGACTATAGGGTCGTCCCCACAACCACGGGCCAAAGTTGGCCAGGCGCCGACTTGTCCGACGACTATAGGGTCGTCCCCACGACCCTGGGCCAAAGTTGGCCAGCCGCCGACTTGTCCGACGACTATAGGGCCGTTCCCACGACCCCGGGACTAGATTGGCCCGCGACCGTCATGTCCAACGACTATAGGGTCGTCCCCACAGCCACGGGCCAAAGTTGGCCAGCCGCCGACATGTCCAACGACTATTGGGTCGTCCCCACGACCACGGGCCAAAGTTGGCCAGCCGCCGACATGACCGACGACTATAGTGTCGTCCCCACGACCCCGGTAGTAGATTGGCCCGCCGCCGACATGTCCGACGACTATAGAGTCGTCACCATGACACCGGGGCATAGTTGGCCAGCCGCTGACATGTCCAACGACTATTGGGTCGTCCCCACGACCACGGGCCAATGTTGGCCAGCCGCCGACATGTCCGACGACTATAGGGTCGTCCCCACGACCACGGGCCAAAGTTGGCCAGCCGCCGACATGTCCGACGACTATAGGGTCGTCCCCACGACCCCGGGCGAAAGATGTCCAGCCGCCGTCTTGTCCGACGACTATTGGGTCGTCCCCACGACCACGGGCCAAAGTTGGCCAGCCGCCGACATGACCGACGACTATAGTGTCGTCCCCACGACCCCGGTAGTAGATTGGCCCGCCGCCGACATGTCCGACGACTATAGAGTCGTCACCATGACACCGGGGCAAAGTTGGCCAGCCGCTGACATGTCCAACGACTATTGGGTCGTCCCCACGACCACGGGCCAATGTTGGCCAGCCGCCGACATGTCCGACGACTATAGGGTCGTCCCCACGACCACGGGCCAAAGTTGGCCAGCCGCCGACATGTCCGACGACTATAGTGTCGTCCCCACGACCCCGGTAGTAGATTGGCCCGCCGCCGACATGTCCGACGACTATAGAGTCGTCCCCACGACACCGGGCCAAAGTTGGCCAGCCGCCGACATGTCCGAGGACTATAGGGTCGTCCCCACGACCCCGGGAATAGATTGGCCCGCCACCGTCATGTCCGGCGACTATCGGATCGTCCCCACGACCCCGGGCCAAAGATGTCCAGCCGCCGTCTTGTCCGACGACTATAGGGTCGTCCCCACGACCCCGGGACTAGATTGGCCCGCCACCGTCGTGTCCAACGACTATAGGGTCGTCCCCACAGCCACGGGCCAAAGTTGGCCAGCCGCCGACATGTCCAACGACTATTGAGTCGTCCTCACGACCACGGGCCAAAGTTGGCCAGCCGCCGACATGTCCGACGACTATTGAGTCGTCCTCACGACCACGGGCCAAAGTTGGCCAGCCGCCGACATGTCCGACGACTATAGTGTCGTCCCCACGCCCCGGTAGTAGATTGGCCCGCCGCCGACATGTCCGACGACTATAGAGTCGTCCCCACGACACCGGGCCAAAGCTGGCCAGCCGCCGACATGTCCGAGGACTATAGGGTCGTCCCCACGACCCCGGGAATAGATTGGCCCGCCACCGTCATGTCCGGCGACTATCGGATCGTCCCCACGACCCCGGGCCAAAGATGTCCAGCCGCCGTCTTGTCCGACGACTATAGGGTCGTCCCCACGACCCCGGGACTAGATTGGCCCGCCACCGTCGTGTCCAACGACTATAGGGTCGTCCCCACGACCCCGGGACTAGATTGGCCCGCCACCGTCGTGTCCAACGACTATAGGGTCGTCCCCACAGCCACGGGCCAAAGTTGGCCAGCCGCCGACATGTCCAACGACTATTGAGTCGTCCTCACGACCACGGGCCAAAGTTGGCCAGCCGCCGACATGTCCGACGACTATAGTGTCGTCCCCACGCCCCGGTAGTAGATTGGCCCGCCGCCGACATGTCCGACGACTATAGAGTCGTCCCCACGACACCGGGCCAAAGCTGGCCAGCCGCCGACATGTCCGAGGACTATAGGGTCGTCCCCACGACCCCGGGAATAGATTGGCCCGCCACCGTCATGTCCGGCGACTATCGGATCGTCCCCACGACTACGGGCCAAAGTTGGCCAGCCGCCGACATGTCCGAAGACTATAGGGTCGTCCCCACGACCCCGGGACTAGATTGGCCAGCCGCCGACATGTCCGACGACTATAGAGTCGTCAGCACGACACCGGGGCAAAGTTGGCCAGCCGCTGACATGTCCAACGACTATTGGGTCGTCCCCACGACCACGGGCCAAAGTTGGCCAGCCGCCGACATGTCCGACGACTATAGCGTCGTCCCCACGACCCCGGGACTAGGTTGACCAGCCGCCAACATGTCCGACGACAATAGGGTCGTCCCCACGACCCCGGGTCTAGGTTGGCCAGCCGCCGAAATGTCCGACGACTAAACAGTCGTCCCCGCGACCACGGGCCAAAGTTGGCCAGCCGCCGACATGTCCGATGACTATAGGGTCGTCCCCACGACCCTGGGACTAGATTGGCCCGCCACCGTCATGTCCGACGAATATACGGTCGTCCCCACGACCCCGGGCCAATAATGGCCAATCGCCGACATGTCCGATGACTATAGAGTCGTCCCCACGACCACGGACCAAAGTTGGCCAGCCGCCGACATATCCGACGACTATAGGGTCGTCCCCATGACCTCGGGACTAGATTGGCCCGCCACCATCATGTCCGACGACTATAGGGTCGACCCCACGACCCCGGGAATTGATTGCCCCGCCACCGTTATTTCTGACAACTATAGGGTCGTCCCCACGACCACGGACCAAAGTTGGACAGCCGCCGACATATCCGACGACTATAGGGTCGTCCCCATGACCCCGGGACTAGGTTGGCCCGCCGCCGACTTGTCCGACGACTATAGGGTCGTCCCCACGACGACGGGCCAAAGTAGGCCAGCCGCCGACATGTCCGACGACTATAGGGTCGTCCCCACGACCCCGGGCGAAAGATGTCCAGCCGCCGTCTTGTCCGACGACTATAGGTTCGTCCCCACGACCCCGGGACTAGATTGGCCCGCCACCGTCATGTCCAACGACTATAGGGTCGTCCCCACAGCCACGGGCCAAAGTTGGCCAGCCGCCGACATGTCCGAGGACTACAGGGTCGTCCCCACGACCACGGACCAAAGTTGGCCAGCCGCCGACATATCCGACGACTATAGGGTCGTCCCCATGACCTCGGGACTAGATTGGCCCGCCACCATCATGTCCGACGACTATAGGGTCGACCCCACGACCCCGGGAGTTGATTGCCCCGCCACCGTTATTTCTGACAACTATAGGGTCGTCCCCACGACCACGGACCAAAGTTGGCCCGCCGCCGACTTGTCCGACGACTATAGGGTCGTCCCCACGACCCCGGGACTAGATTGGCCAGCCGCCGACATGTCCGACGACTATAGAGTCGTCACCACGACACCGGGGCAAAGTTGGCCAGCCGCTGACATGTCCAACGACTATTGGGTCGTCCCCACGACCACGGGCCAAAGTTGGCCAGCCGCCGACATGTCCGACGACTATAGGGTCGTCCCCACGACCCCGGGACTAGGTTGGCTCGACGCCGACTTGTCGACGACTATAGGGTCGTCCCCACGACCACGGGCCAAAGTTGGCCAGCCGCCGACATGTCCGACGACTATAGGGTCGTCCCCACGACCCTGGACCAAAGTTTGCAAGCTGCCGACTTGTCCGACGACTATAGGGTCGTCCCCACGACCGCAGGACTAGGTTGGCCCACCGCCGACTTGTCCGACGACTATAGCGTCGTCCCCACGACTCCGGGACTAGGTTGACCAGCCGCCAACATGTCCGACGACAATAGGGTCGTCCCCACGACCCCGGGTCTAGGTTGGCCAGCCGCCGAAATGTCCGACGACTAAACAGTCGTCCCCGCGACCACGGGCCAAAGTTGGCCAGCCGCCGACATGTCCGATGACTATAGGGTCGTCCCCACGACCCTGGGACTAGATTGGCCCGCCACCGTCATGTCCGACGAATATACGGTCGTCCCCACGACCCCGGGCCAATAATGGCCAATCGCCGACATGTCCGATGACTATAGGGTCGTCCCCACGACCACGGACCAAAGTTGGCCAGCCGCCGACATATCCGACGACTATAGGGTCGACCCCATGACCTCGGGACTAGATTGGCCCGCCACCATCATGTCCGACGACTATAGGGTTGACCCCACGACCCCGGGACTAGGTTGGCCCGCCGCCGACTTGTCCGACGACTATAGAGTCGTCCCCACGACCCCGGGTCCAGGTTGGCCAGCCGCCGACTTGTCCGACCACTATAGGGTCGTCCCCACGACCCCGGGCACATTTCGCAAGTCGCCGACATATCCCCACAATCCCGGGACTAGATTGGCCCGACACCGTCATGTCCGACGACTATAGGGTCGTCCCCACGACCCCGGGAATAGATTGGCCCACCACCGTCATGTCCGGCGACAATCGGATCGTCCCCACGACCCCGGGCCAAAGTTGGTCAGCCGCCGACATTTCCGACGACTATAGGGTCGTCCCCACGACCCCGGGCCAATGTTGGCCAGCCGCCGACATGTTCAACGACTATTGGGCCGTCCCCACGACCACGGGCCAAAGTTGACCAGCCGCCGACATGTCCGACGACTATAGGGTCGTCCCCACGACCCCGGGCCAATGTTGGCCAATCGCCGACATGTCCGACGACTACAGGGTCGTCCCTACGACCCCGAGACTAGATAGGCCCGCCACCGTCATGTCCGACGACTATAGGGTCGTCCCCATGACCCGGGACTAGACTGGCCCGCCGCCGTCATGTCCGACGACTATATGGTCGTCCCCACGACCACGGGCCAATGTAGGCCAGCCGCTGACTTGTCCGACGACTATAGGGTCGTCCCCACGACCACGGGCCAATGTTGGCCAGCCGCTGACTTGTCCGACGACTATAGGGTCGTCCCCACGACCGCGGGACTAGATTGGCCAGCCGCCGGCTTGCCCGACGATTATAGGGTCGTCCCCACGACCCCGGGACTAGATTGGCCCGCCACCGTCATGTCCGACGACAATAGGGTCGTCCCCACGACCCCGGGTCCAGGTTGGCCAAGCGCCGACATTTCCGACGACTATAGACGCGTCCCTACGACCCCGAGACTAGATAGGCCCGCCACCGTCATGTCCGACGACTATAGGGTCGTCCCCACGACCATGGGCAAAAGTTGGTCAGCCGCCGACTTGTCCGACGACTATTGGGTCGCCCCACGGCCCCGGACTAGGATGGCTCGCCGCCGACATGTCCGACGACTATAGGATCGTCCCCACGACGCCGGGACTAGGTTGGACAGCCGCCGACATGTCCGACGACTATAGGGTCGTCCCCACGACCACGGGCCAAAGTTGGTCAGCCGCCGACCTGTCCGACGACTATAGGGTCGTCCCCATGACCCGGGACTAGACTGGCCCGCCACCGTCATGTCCGACGACTATAGGGTCGTCCCCACGACCCCCGGACTAGGTTGGCCGGCCGCCGACTTGTCCTACGACTATAGGGTCGTCCCCACGACCCCCGGACTAGGTGGGCTCGCCGCCGACTTGTCCGACGACTATAGGGTCGTCCCCACGACCCGGGACTAGAGTGGCCCGCCACCGTCATGTCCGACGAATATAGGGTCGTCCCCACGACCCCGGGCCAAAGTTGGCAAGCCGCCGAAATGTCCGACGACTGTAGGGTCGTCCCCACGACCCCGGGACTAGATTGGCCCGCCACCGTCAAGTCCGACGACCTCGTGACTAGGTTGGCCAGCCGCCGACATGTCCGACGACTATAGGGTCGCCCCCACGACCTCAGGCCAATTTTGGCCAGCCGCCGACATGTCCGACGACTATTGGATCGACCCCACGACCCCGGGCCAAAGTTGGCAAGCCGCCGAAATGTCCGACGACTGTAGGGCCGTCCCCACGACCCCCGGACTAGATTGGTCCGCCACCGACAAGTCCGACGACTATAGGGTCGTCCCCACGACCCCGGGACTAGATTGGCCCGCCACCGTCATGTCCAACGACTATCGGATCGTCCCCACGACCACGGGCCAAAGTTGGCCAGCCGCCGACATGTCCGACGACTATTGGGTCGTCCCCACGACACCGGGCCAAAGTTGGCCAGCCGCTGACATGTCCAACGACTATAGGGTCGTCCCCACGACCACGGGCCAAAGTTGACCAGCCGCCGACATGTCCGACGACTATTGGATCGTCCCCACGACCCCGGGCCAAAGTTGGCAAGCCGCCGACATGTCCGACGACTATAGGGTCGTCCCCACGACCTCGGGACTAGGTTGGCCACCCGCCGACATGTCCGACGACTATAGGGTCGTCCCCACGACCCCGGGTCTAGGTTGGCCAGCCGCCGACATGTCCGACGACTATAGAGTCGTCCCCACGACACCGGGCCAAAGTTGGCCAGCCGCCGACATGTCCGACGACTATTGGGTCGTCCCCACGACACCGGGCCAAAGTTGGCCAGCCGCTGACATGTCCAACGACTATAGGGTCGTCCCCACGACCACGGGCCAATGTTGGCTAGCCGCCGACATGTCCGTCGACTATTGGATCGTCCCCACGACCCCGGGCCAAAGTTGGCAAGCCGCCGACATGTCCGACGACTATAGGGTCGTCCCCAAGACCTCGGAACTAGGTTGGCCACCCGCCGACATGTCCGACGACTATAGGGTCGTCCACACGACCCCGGGCCAAAGTTGGCAAGACGTCGAAATGTCCGACGACTGTAGGGTCGTCCCCACGACTCCAGGACTAGATTGGTCCGCCACCGTCATGTCCGACGACTATAGGGTCGTCCCCACGACCCCGGGCCAAAGTTGGCCAGCCGCCGACATGTCCGACGACTATAGGGTCGTCCCCACGACCTCGGAACTAGGTTGGCCAGCCGCCGACATGTCCGACGACTATAATGTCGTCCCCACGACCCCGGGCCAATGTTGGCCAATCGCCGACATGTCCGACGATTATAGGGTCGTCCCTACGACCCCGGGCCAAAGCTGGCCAGCCGCCGACATGTCCGTCGACTATTGGATCGTCCCCACGACCCCGGGCCAAAGTTGGCAAGCCGCCGACATGTCCGAAGACTATAGGGTCGTCCCCACGACCCCGGGACTAGATTGGCCAGCCACCGACATGTCCGACGACTATAGAGTCGTCCCCACGACACCGGGTCAAAGTTGGCCAGCCGCTGACATTTCCAACGACTATTGGGTCGTCCCCACGACCACGGGCCAATGTTGGCTAGCCGCCGACATGTCCGACGACTATAGGGTCGTCCCCACGACCACGGGCCAAAGCTGGCCAGCCGCCGACATGTCCGACGACTATTGAATCGTCCCCACGACCACGGGCCAAAGTTGGCCAGCCGCCGACATGTCCGACGACTATAGGGTCGTCCCCACGACCCCGGGACTAGATTGGTCCGCCACCGTCATGTCCGACGAATATAGGGTCGTCCCCACGACCCCGGGCCAAAGTTGGCAAGCCGCCGAAATGTCCGACGACTGTAGGGTCGTCCCCACGACCCCGGGACTAGATTGGCCCGCCACCGTCAAGTCCGACGACCTCGTGACTAGGTTGGCCAGCCGCCGACATGTCCGACGACTATAGGGTCGCCCCCACGACCTCAGGCCAATTTTGGCCAGCCGCCGACATGTCCGACGACTATTGGATCGACCCCACGACCCCGGGCCAAAGTTGGCAAGCCGCCGAAATGTCCGACGACTGTAGGGCCGTCCCCACGACCCCCGGACTAGATTGGTCCGCCACCGACAAGTCCGACGACTATAGGGTCGTCCCCACGACCCCGGGACTAGATTGGCCCGCCACCGTCATGTCCAACGACTATCGGATCGTCCCCACGACCACGGGCCAAAGTTGGCCAGCCGCCGACATGTCCGACGACTATTGGGTCGTCCCCACGACACCGGGCCAAAGTTGGCCAGCCGCTGACATGTCCAACGACTATAGGGTCGTCCCCACGACCACGGGCCAAAGTTGACCAGCCGCCGACATGTCCGACGACTATTGGATCGTCCCCACGACCCCGGGCCAAAGTTGGCAAGCCGCCGACATGTCCGACGACTATAGGGTCGTCCCCACGACCTCGGGACTAGGTTGGCCACCCGCCGACATGTCCGACGACTATAGGGTCGTCCCCACGACCCCGGGTCTAGGTTGGCCAGCCGCCGACATGTCCGACGACTATAGAGTCGTCCCCACGACACCGGGCCAAAGTTGGCCAGCCGCCGACATGTCCGACGACTATTGGGTCGTCCCCACGACACCGGGCCAAAGTTGGCCAGCCGCTGACATGTCCAACGACTATAGGGTCGTCCCCACGACCACGGGCCAACGTTGGCTAGCCGCCGACATGTCCGTCGACTATTGGATCGTCCCCACGACCCCGGGCCAAAGTTGGCAAGCCGCCGACATGTCCGACGACTATAGGGTCGTCCCCAAGACCTCGGGACTAGGTTGGCCACCCGCCGACATGTCCGACGACTATAGGGTCGTCCACACGACCCCGGGCCAAAGTTGGCAAGACGTCGAAATGTCCGACGACTGTAGGGTCGTCCCCACGACCCCGGGACTAGATTGGCCCGCCACCGTCAAGTCCGATGACTATAGGGTCGTCCCCACGACCCGGGTCAAAGTTGGCCAGCCGCTGACATTTCCAACGACTATTGGGTCGTCCCCACGACCACGGGCCAATGTTGGCTAGCCGCCGTCATGTCCGACGACTATAGGGTCGTCCCCACGACCCCGGGCCAAAGTTGGCAAGCCGCCGAAATGTCCGACGACTGTAGGGTCGTCCCCACGACTCCAGGACTAGATTGGCCCGCCACCGTCAAGTCCGACGACTATAGGGTCGTCCCCACGACCCCGGGCCAAAGTTGGCAAGCCGCCGAAATGTCCGACGACTGTAGGGTCGTCCCCACGACTCCAGGACTAGATTGGTCCGCCACCGTCATGTCCGACGACTATAGGGTCGTCCCCACGACCCCGGGCCAAAGTTGGCCAGCCGCCGACATGTCCGACGACTATAGGGTCGTCCCCACGACCCCGAGACTAGATTGGCCCGCCAGCGTCATGTCCGACGACAATAGGGTCGTCTCCACGACCCCGGGTCCAGGTTGGCCAGCCGCCGACATTTCCGACGACTATAGAGTCGTCCCCACGACACCGGGCCAAAGTTGGCCAGCCGCCGACATGTCCGACGACTATAGGGTCGTCCCCACGACCCCGAGACTAGATTGGCCCGCCAGCGTCATGTCCGACGACAATAGGGTCGTCCCCACAACCACGGGCCAAAGTTGGCCAGCCGCCGACATGTCCAACGACTATAGGGTCGTCCCCACGACCACGGGCCAAAGTTGACCAGCCGCCGACATGTCCGACGACTATTGGGTCGTCCCCACGACCTCGGGACTAGGTTGGCCACCCGCCGACATGTCCGACGACTATAGGGTCGTCCCCACGACCCCGGGTCTAGGTTGGCCAGCCGCCGACATGTCCGACGAATATAGAGTCGCCCCCACGACACCGGGCCAAAGTTGGCCAGCCGCCGACATGTCGGACGACAATCGGATCGTCCCCACGACCACGCGCCAAAGTTGGCCAGCCGCCGACATGTCCGACGACTTTTGGATCGTCCCCACGACCACGGGCCAAAGTTGGCCAGCCGCCGACATGTCCGACGACTATAGGGTCGTCCCCACGACCCCGGGACTAGATTGGTCCGCCACCGTCATATCCGACGACTATAGGGTCGTCCCCACGAGCCCGGGCCAAAGTTGGCAAGATGCCGAAATGTCCGACGACTGTAGGGTCGTCCCCACGACCCCGGGACTAGATTGGCCCGCCACCGTCAAGTCCGACGACTATACGGTCGTCCCC
Source organism: Andrena praecox (assembly GCA_963932275.1). Taxonomy (NCBI): domain Eukaryota; kingdom Metazoa; phylum Arthropoda; class Insecta; order Hymenoptera; family Andrenidae; genus Andrena; species Andrena praecox. The sequence goes on from OZ010730.1 coordinate 25,288,635, forward strand.
ACGACCTCGGAACTAGGTTGGCCAGCCGCCGACATGTCCGACGACTATAATGTCGTCCCCACGACCCCGGGCCAATGTTGGCCAATCGCCGACATGTCCGACGATTATAGGGTCGTCCCTACGACCCCGGGCCAAAGCTGGCCAGCCGCCGACATGTCCGTCGACTATTGGATCGTCCCCACGACCCCGGGCCAAAGTTGGCAAGCCGCCGACATGTCCGAAGACTATAGGGTCGTCCCCACGACCCCGGGACTAGATTGGCCAGCCACCGACATGTCCGACGACTATAGAGTCGTCCCCACGACACCGGGTCAAAGTTGGCCAGCCGCTGACATTTCCAACGACTATTGGGTCGTCCCCACGACCACGGGCCAATGTTGGCTAGCCGCCGACATGTCCGACGACTATAGGGTCGTCCCCACGACCACGGGCCAAAGCTGGCCAGCCGCCGACATGTCCGACGACTATTGAATCGTCCCCACGACCACGGGCCAAAGTTGGCCAGCCGCCGACATGTCCGACGACTATAGGGTCGTCCCCACGACCCCGGGACTAGATTGGTCCGCCACCGTCATGTCCGACGAATATAGGGTCGTCCCCACGACCCCGGGCCAAAGTTGGCAAGCCGCCGAAATGTCCGACGACTGTAGGGTCGTCCCCACGACCCCGGGACTAGATTGGCCCGCCACCGTCAAGTCCGACGACCTCGTGACTAGGTTGGCCAGCCGCCGACATGTCCGACGACTATAGGGTCGCCCCCACGACCTCAGGCCAATTTTGGCCAGCCGCCGACATGTCCGACGACTATTGGATCGACCCCACGACCCCGGGCCAAAGTTGGCAAGCCGCCGAAATGTCCGACGACTGTAGGGCCGTCCCCACGACCCCCGGACTAGATTGGTCCGCCACCGACAAGTCCGACGACTATAGGGTCGTCCCCACGACCCCGGGACTAGATTGGCCCGCCACCGTCATGTCCAACGACTATCGGATCGTCCCCACGACCACGGGCCAAAGTTGGCCAGCCGCCGACATGTCCGACGACTATTGGGTCGTCCCCACGACACCGGGCCAAAGTTGGCCAGCCGCTGACATGTCCAACGACTATAGGGTCGTCCCCACGACCACGGGCCAAAGTTGACCAGCCGCCGACATGTCCGACGACTATTGGATCGTCCCCACGACCCCGGGCCAAAGTTGGCAAGCCGCCGACATGTCCGACGACTATAGGGTCGTCCCCACGACCTCGGGACTAGGTTGGCCACCCGCCGACATGTCCGACGACTATAGGGTCGTCCCCACGACCCCGGGTCTAGGTTGGCCAGCCGCCGACATGTCCGACGACTATAGAGTCGTCCCCACGACACCGGGCCAAAGTTGGCCAGCCGCCGACATGTCCGACGACTATTGGGTCGTCCCCACGACACCGGGCCAAAGTTGGCCAGCCGCTGACATGTCCAACGACTATAGGGTCGTCCCCACGACCACGGGCCAATGTTGGCTAGCCGCCGACATGTCCGTCGACTATTGGATCGTCCCCACGACCCCGGGCCAAAGTTGGCAAGCCGCCGACATGTCCGACGACTATAGGGTCGTCCCCAAGACCTCGGGACTAGGTTGGCCACCCGCCGACATGTCCGACGACTATAGGGTCGTCCACACGACCCCGGGCCAAAGTTGGCAAGACGCCGAAATGTCCGACGACTGTAGGGTCGTCCCCACGACCCCGGGACTAGATTGGCCCGCCACCGTCAAGTCCGATGACTATAGGGTCGTCCCCACGACCCGGGTCAAAGTTGGCCAGCCGCTGACATTTCCAACGACTATTGGGTCGTCCCCACGACCACGGGCCAATGTTGGCTAGCCGCCGTCATGTCCGACGACTATAGGGTCGTCCCCACGACCCCGGGCCAAAGTTGGCAAGCCGCCGAAATGTCCGACGACTGTAGGGTCGTCCCCACGACTCCAGGACTAGATTGGCCCGCCACCGTCAAGTCCGACGACTATAGGGTCGTCCCCACGACCCCGGGCCAAAGTTGGCAAGCCGCCGAAATGTCCGACGACTGTAGGGTCGTCCCCACGACTCCAGGACTAGATTGGTCCGCCACCGTCATGTCCGACGACTATAGGGTCGTCCCCACGACCCCGGGCCAAAGTTGGCCAGCCGCCGACATGTCCGACGACTATAGGGTCGTCCCCACGACCCCGAGACTAGATTGGCCCGCCAGCGTCATGTCCGACGACAATAGGGTCGTCTCCACGACCCCGGGTCCAGGTTGGCCAGCCGCCGACATTTCCGACGACTATAGAGTCGTCCCCACGACACCGGGCCAAAGTTGGCCAGCCGCCGACATGTCCGACGACTATAGGGTCGTCCCCACGACCCCGGGACTAGATTGGCCCGCCACCGTCATGTCCGACGATTATAGGGTCGTCCCCACGACCCCGGGACAAGCTTGGCCCGCCGCCGACTTGTTCGACGACTATAGGGTCGTCCCCACGACCCCGGGACTAGATTGGCCCGCCACCGTCATGTCCGACGACTATTGGATCGTCCCCACGACCACGGGCCAAAGTTGGCCAGCCGCCGACATGTTCGACTATAGGGTCGTCCCCACGACCCCGGGACTAGATTGGTCCGCCACCGTCAAGTCCGACGACTATAGGGTCTAACCCACGACCTCGGGACTAGGTTGGCCAGCCGCCGACATGTCCGACCACTATTGGTTCGTCCCCACGACCACGGGCCAAAGATGTCCAGCCGCCGTCTTGTCCGACGCCTATTGGGTCGTCCCCACGACCCCGGGACTACATTAGCCCGCCACCGTCATGTCACACGACTATAGGGTCGTCCCCACGACCCCGGGAATAGATTGGTCCGCCACCGTCTTGTCCGACGACTATAGGGTCGTCCCCACGACCCCGGGCCAAAGATGTCCAGCCGCCGTCTTGTCCGACGACTATAGGGTCGTCCCCACGACCCCGGGACTAGATTGGCCCGCCACCGTCATGTCCAACGACTATAGGGTCGTCCCCACGACCCCGGGACTAGATTGGCCCGCCACCGTCATGTCCGACGACTATTGGATCGTCCCCATGACCACGGGCCAAAGTTGGCCAGCCGCCGACATGTTCGACTATAGGGTCGTCCCCACGACCCCGGGACTAGATTAGCCCGCCACCGTCATGTCAGACGACAATAGGGTCGTCCCCACGACCCCGGGTCCAGGTTGGCCAGCCGCCGACATTTCCGACGACTATAGAGTCGTCCCCACGACACCGGGCCAAAGTTGGCCATCCGCCGACATGTCCGACGACTATAGGGTCGTCCGCACGACCCCGGGACTAGATTGGCCCGCCACCGTCATGTCCGACGATTATAGGGTCGTCCCCACGACCGCGAGAATAGATTGGCCCGCCACCGTCATGTCCGACGACAATACGGTCGTCCCCACGACCCCGGGTCCAGGTTGGTCAGCCGCCGACATTTCCGACGACTATAGAGTCGTCCCCACGACACCGTGCCAAAGTTGGCCAGCCGCCGACATGTCCGACGACTATAGGGTCGTCCCCACGACCCCGGGACAAGGTTGGCCCGCCGCCGAAATGTCCGACGACTGTAGGGTCGTCCCCACGACCCCGGGCCAAAGATGTCCAGCCGCCGTCTTGTCCGACGACTATAGGGTCGTCCCCACCACCCCGGGACTAGATTGGCCCGCCACCGTCATGTCCAACGACTATAGGGTCGTCCCCACAACCACGGGCCAAAGTTGGCCAGCCGCCGACATGTCCGACGATTATTGGATCGTCCCCACGACCACGGGCCAAAGTTGGCCAGCCGCCGACATGTGCGACGACTATACGGTCGTCCCCACGACCCCGGGACTAGATTGGTCCGCCACCGTCATGTCCGACGACTATAAGGTCGTCCCCACGACCCCGGGACTAGGCTGACAACCCGCCAACATGTCCGACGACTATAGGGTCGTCCCCACGACCACGGGCCAAAGCTGGCCAGCCGCCGACATGTCCGACGACTATTGAATCGTCCCCACGACCACGGGCCAAAGTTGGCCAGCCGCCGACATGTCCGACGACTATTGGATCGACCCCACGACCCCGGGCCAAAGTTGGCAAGCCGCCGAAATGTCCGACGACTGTAGGGCCGTCCCCACGACCCCCGGACTAGATTGGTCCGCCACCGACAAGTCCGACGACTATAGGGTCGTCCCCACGACCCCGGGACTAGATTGGCCCGCCACCGTCATGTCCAACGACTATCGGATCGTCCCCACGACCACGGGCCAAAGTTGGCCAGCCGCCGACATGTCCGACGACTATTGGGTCGTCCCCACGACACCGGGCCAAAGTTGGCCAGCCGCTGACATGTCCAACGACTATAGGGTCGTCCCCACGACCACGGGCCAAAGTTGACCAGCCGCCGACATGTCCGACGACTATTGGATCGTCCCCACGACCCCGGGCCAAAGTTGGCAAGCCGCCGACATGTCCGACGACTATAGGGTCGTCCCCACGACCTCGGGACTAGGTTGGCCACCCGCCGACATGTCCGACGACTATAGGGTCGTCCCCACGACCCCGGGTCTAGGTTGGCCAGCCGCCGACATGTCCGACGACTATAGAGTCGTCCCCACGACACCGGGCCAAAGTTGGCCAGCCGCCGACATGTCCGACGACTATTGGGTCGTCCCCACGACACCGGGCCAAAGTTGGCCAGCCGCTGACATGTCCAACGACTATAGGTTCGTCCCCACGACCACGGGCCAATGTTGGCTAGCCGCCGACATGTCCGTCGACTATTGGATCGTCCCCACGACCCCGGGCCAAAGTTGGCAAGCCGCCGACATGTCCGACGACTATAGGGTCGTCCACACGACCCCGGGCCAAAGTTGGCAAGACGCCGAAATGTCCGACGACTGTAGGGTCGTCCCCACGACCCCGGGACTAGATTGGCCCGCCACCGACATGTCCGACGACTATAGAGTCGTCCCCACGACACCGGGTCAAAGTTGGCCAGCCGCTGACATTTCCAACGACTATTGGGTCGTCCCCACGACCACGGGCCAATGTTGGCTAGCCGCCGTCATGTCCGACGACTATAGGGTCGTCCCCACGACCCCGGGCCAAAGTTGGCAAGCCGCCGAAATGTCCGACGACTGTAGGGTCGTCCCCACGACTCCAGGACTAGATTGGCCCGCCACCGTCAAGTCCGACGACTATAGGGTCGTCCCCACGACCCCGGGCCAAAGTTGGCAAGCCGCCGAAATGTCCGACGACTGTAGGGTCGTCCCCACGACTCCAGGACTAGATTGGTCCGCCACCGTCATGTCCGACGACTATAGGGTCGTCCCCACGACCCCGGGCCAAAGCTGGCCAGCCGCCGTCATGTCCGACGACTATTGGATCGTCCCCACGACCACGGGCCAAAGTTGGCCAGCCGCCGACATGTCCGAAGACTATAGGGTCGTCCCCACAACCCCGGGACTAGATTGGCCAGCCACCGACATGTCCGACGACTATAGAGTCGTCCCCACGACACCGGGTCAAAGTTGGCCAGCCGCTGACATTTCCAACGACTATTGGGTCGTCCCCACGACCACGGGCCAATGTTGGCTAGCCGCCGACATGTCCGACGACTATAGGGTCGTCCCCACGACCACGGGCCAAAGCTGGCCAGCCGCCGACATGTCCGACGACTATTGAATCGTCCCCACGACCACGGGCCAAAGTTGGCCAGCCGCCGACATGTCCGACGACTATAGGGTCGTCCCCACGACCCCGGGACTAGATTGGTCCGCCACCGTCATGTCCGACGAATATAGGGTCGTCCCCACGACCCCGGGCCAAAGTTGGCAAGCCGCCGAAATGTCCGACGACTGTAGGGTCGTCCCCACGACCCCGGGACTAGATTGGCCCGCCACCGTCAAGTCCGACGACCTCGTGACTAGGTTGGCCAGCCGCCGACATGTCCGACGACTATAGGGTCGCCCCCACGACCTCAAGCCAATTTTGGCCAGCCGCCGACATGTCCGACGACTATTGGATCGACCCCACGACCCCGGGCCAAAGTTGGCAAGCCGCCGAAATGTCCGACGACTGTAGGGCCGTCCCCACGACCCCCGGGCTAGATTGGTCCGCCACCGACAAGTCCGACGACTATAGGGTCGTCCCCACGACCCCGGGACTAGATTGGCCCGCCACCGTCATGTCCAACGACTATCGGATCGTCCCCACGACCACGGGCCAAAGTTGGCCAGCCGCCGACATGTCCGACGACTATTGGGTCGTCCCCACGACACCGGGCCAAAGTTGGCCAGCCGCTGACATGTCCAACGACTATAGGGTCGTCCCCACGACCCCGAGACTAGATTGGCCCGCCAGCGTCATGTCCGACGACAATAGGGTCGTCTCCACGACCCCGGGTCCAGGTTGGCCAGCCGCCGACATTTCCGACGACTATAGAGTCGTCCCCACGACACCGGGCCAAAGTTGGCCAGCCGCCGACATGTCCGACGACTATAGGGTCGTCCCCACGACCCCGGGACTAGATTGGCCAGCCGCCGACAAGTCCGACGACTATAGGGTCGTCCCCACGACCCCGGGACTAGATTGGCCCGCCACCGTCATGTCCAACGACTATCGGATCGTCCCCACGACCACGGGCCAAAGTTGGCCAGCCGCCGACATGTCCGACGACTATTGGGTCGTCCCCACGACACCGGGCCAAAGTTGGCCAGCCGCTGACATGTCCAACGACTATAGGGTCGTCCCCACGACCCCGAGACTAGATTGGCCCGCCAGCGTCATGTCCGACGACAATAGGGTCGTCTCCACGACCCCGGGTCCAGGTTGGCCAGCCGCCGACATTTCCGACGACTATAGAGTCGTCCCCACGACACCGGGGCAAAGTTGGCCAGCCGCTGACATGTCCAACGACTATTGGGTCGTCACCACGACACCGGGGCAAAGTTGGCCAGCCGCCGACATGTCCAACGACTATTGGGTCGTACCCACGACCACGGGCCAAAGTTGGCCAGCCGCCGACATGTCCGACGACTATAGTGTCGTCCCCACGACCCCGGTAGTAGATTGGCCCGCCGCCGACATGTCCGACGACTATAGAGTCGTCCCCACGACACCGGGCCAAAGTTGGCCAGCCGCCGACATGTCCGAGGACTATAGAGTCGTCCCCACGACCCCGGGAATAGATTGGCCCGTCACCGTCATGTCCGGCGACTATCGGATCGTCCCCACGACTACGGGCCAAAGTTGGCCAGCCGCCGACATGTCCGAAGACAATAGGGTCGTCCCCACGACCCCGGGACTAGATTGGCCAGCCGCCGACATGTCCGACGACTATAGTGTCGTCACCACGACACCGGGGCACAGTTGGCCTGCCGCTGACATGTCCAACGACTATTGGGTCGTCCCCACGACCACGGGCCAAAGTTGGCCAGCCGCCGACATGTCCGACGACTGTAGGGTCGTCCCCACGACCCCGGGACTAGGTTGGCTCGACGCCGACTTGTCGACGACTATAGGGTCGTCCCCACAACCACGGGCCAAAGTTGGCCAGGCGCCGACATGTCCAACGACTATTGGGTCGTCCCCACGACCACGGGCCAAAGTTGGCCAGCCGCCGACATGACCGACGACTATAGTGTCGTCCCCACGACCCCGGTAGTAGATTGGCCCGCCGCCGACATGTCCGACGACTATAGAGTCGTCACCATGACACCGGGGCAAAGTTGGCCAGCCGCTGACATGTCCAACGACTATTGGGTCGTCCCCACGACCACGGGCCAATGTTGGCCAGCCGCCGACATGTCCGACGACTATAGGGTCGTCCCCACGACCACGGGCCAAAGTTGGCCAGCCGCCGACATGTCCGACGACTATAGGGTCGTCCCCACGACCCCGGGCGAAAGATGTCCAGCCGCCGTCTTGTCCGACGACTATAGGTTCGTCCCCACGACCCCGGGACTAGATTGGCCCGCCACCGTCATGTCCAACGACTATAGGGTCGTCCCCACAGCCACGGGCCAAAGTTGGCCAGCCGCCGACATGTCCGAGGACTACAGGGTCGTCCCCACGACCACGGACCAAAGTTGGCCAGCCGCCGACATATCCGACGACTATAGGGTCGTCCCCATGACCTCGGGACTAGATTGGCCCGCCACCATCATGTCCGACGACTATAGGGTCGACCCCACGACCCCGGGAGTTGATTGCCCCGCCACCGTTATTTCTGACAACTATAGGGTCGTCCCCACGACCACGGACCAAAGTTGGCCCGCCGCCGACTTGTCCGACGACTATAGGGTCGTCCCCACGACCCCGGGACTAGATTGGCCAGCCGCCGACATGTCCGACGACTATAGAGTCGTCACCACGACACCGGGGCAAAGTTGGCCAGCCGCTGACATGTCCAACGACTATTGGGTCGTCCCCACGACCACGGGCCAAAGTTGGCCAGCCGCCGACATGTCCGACGACTATAGGGTCGTCCCCACGACCCCGGGACTAGGTTGGCTCGACGCCGACTTGTCGACGACTATAGGGCCGTCCCCACAACCACGGGCCAAAGTTGGCCAGGCGCCGACTTGTCCGACGACTGTAGGGTCGTCCCCACGACCCTGGGCCAAAGTTGGCCAGCCGCCGACTTGTCCGACGACTATAGGGCCGTTTTCACGACCCCGGGACTAGATTGGCCCGCCACCGTCAAGTCCGACGACTATAGGGTCGTCCCCACGGCCACGGGCCAAGGCTGGCTAGCTGCCGACTTGTCCGACGACTATAGGGTCGTCCCCACGATCCCGGGACTAGATTGGCTCGGCACCGTCATGTCCGACGACTAGAGGGTCGTCCCCACGACCACGGCCCAAAGTTGGCTCGGCGCCAACTTGTCGACGACTATAGTGTCGTCCCCACGACCCCGGGACTAGGTTGGCTCGACGCCGACTTGTCGACGACTATAGGGTCGTCCCCACGACCACGGGCCAAAGTTGGCCAGCCGCCGACATGTCCGACGACTATAGGGTCGTCCCCACGACCCTGGACCAAAGTTTGCAAGCTGCCGACTTGTCCGACGACTATAGGGTCGTCCCCACGACCGCAGGACTAGGTTGGCCCACCGCCGACTTGTCCGACGATTATAGCGTCGTCCCCACGACTCCGGGACTAGGTTGACCAGCCGCCAACATGTCCGACGACAATAGGGTCGTCCCCACGACCCCGGGTCTAGGTTGGCCAGCCGCCGAAATGTCCGACGACTAAACAGTCGTCCCCGCGACCACGGGCCAAAGTTGGCCAGCCGCCGACATGTCCGATGACTATAGGGTCGTCCCCACGACCCTGGGACTAGATTGGCCCGCCACCGTCATGTCCGACGAATATACGGTCGTCCCCACGACCCCGGGCCAATAATGGCCAATCGCCGACATGTCCGATGACTATAGGGTCGTCCCCACGACCACGGACCAAAGTTGGCCAGCCGCCGACATATCCGACGACTATAGGGTCGTCCCCATGACCTCGGGACTAGATTGGCCCGCCACCATCATGTCCGACGACTATAGGGTTGACCCCACGACCCCGGGACTAGGTTGGCCCGCCGCCGACTTGTCCGACGACTATAGAGTCGTCCCCACGACCCCGGGTCCAGGTTGGCCAGCCGCCGACTTGTCCGACCACTATAGGGTCGTCCCCACGACCCCGGGCACATTTCGCAAGTCGCCGACATATCCCCACAATCCCGGGACTAGATTGGCCCGACACCGTCATGTCCGACGACTATAGGGTCGTCCCCACGACCCCGGGAATAGATTGGCCCACCACCGTCATGTCCGGCGACAATCGGATCGTCCCCACGACTACGGGCCAAAGTTGGCCAGCCGCCGACATGTCCGACGACTATTGGGTCGTCCCCACGACCACGGGCCAAAGTTGGCCAGCCGCCGACATGTCCGAAGACTATAGGGTCGTCCCCACGACCCCGGGACTAGGTTGGCCCGCCGCCGACTTGTCCGACGACTATAGGGTCGTCCCCACGACGACGGGCCAAAGTAGGCCAGCCGCCGACATATCCGGCGACTATAGGGTCGTCCCCACAACCCCGGGACTAGGTTGGCCCGCCGCCGACTTGTCCGACGACTATAGAGTCGTCCCCACGACCCCGGGAATAGATTGGCCCACCACCGTCATGTCCGGCGACAATCGGATCGTCCCCACGACTACGGGCCATAGTTGGCCAGCCGCTGACATGTCCAACGACTATTGGGTCGTCACCACGACACCGGGGCAAAGTTGGCCAGCCGCCGACATGTTCGACGAATATTGGGTCGTCCCCACGACCACGGGTCAAAGTTGGCCAGCCGCCAACATGTCCGACGACTATAGGGTCGTCCCCACGACCCCGGGCCAAAGATGTCCAGCCGCCGTCTTGTCCGACGACTATAGGTTCGTCCCCACGACCCCGGGACTAGATTGGCCCGCCACCGTCATGTCCAACGACTATAGGGTCGTCCCCACAGCCACGGGGCAAAGTTGGCCAGCCGCCGACATGTCCAACGACTATTGGGTCGTACCCACGACCCCGGGAATAGATTGGCCCGTCACCGTCATGTCCGGCGACTATCGGATCGTCCCCACGACTACGGGCCAAAGTTGGCCAGCCGCCGACATGTCCGAAGACAATAGGGTCGTCCCCACGACCCCGGGACTAGATTGGCCAGCCGCCGACATGTCCGACGACTATAGTGTCGTCACCACGACACCGGGGCAAAGTTGGCCAGCCGCTGACATGTCCAACGACTATTGGGTCGTCCCCACGACCACGGGCCAAAGTTGGCCAGCCGCCGACATGTCCGACGACTGTAGGGTCGTCCCCACGACCCCGGGACTAGGTTGGCTCGACGCCGACTTGTCGACGACTATAGGGTCGTCCCCACAACCACGGGCCAAAGTTGGCCAGCCGCCGACATGTCCAACGACTATTGGGTCGTCCCCACGACCACGGGCCAAAGTTGGCCAGCCGCCGACATGACCGACGACTATAGTGTCGTCCCCACGACCCCGGTAGTAGATTGGCCCGCCGCCGACATGTCCGACGACTATAGAGTCGTCACCATGACACCGGGGCAAAGTTGGCCAGCCGCTGACATGTCCAACGACTATTGGGTCGTCCCCACGACCACGGGCCAATGTTGGCCAGCCGCCGACATGTCCGACGACTATAGGGTCGTCCCCACGACCACGGGCCAAAGTTGGCCAGCCGCCGACATGTCCGACGACTATAGGGTCGTCCCCACGACCCCGAGACTAGATTGGCCCGCCACCGTCATGTCCGACGACAATAGGGTCGTCCCCACGACCCCGGGTCCAGGTTGGCCAGCCGCCGACATGTCCGACCACTATTGGTTCGTCCCCACGACCACGGGCCAAAGATGTCCAGCCGCCGTCTTGTCCGACGCCTATTGGGTCGTCCCCACGACCCCGGGACTAGATTAGCCCGCCACCGTCATGTCACACGACTATAGGGTCGTCCCCACGACCCCGGGAATAGATTGGTCCGCCACCGTCTTGTCCGACGACTATAGGGTCGTCCCCACGACCCCGGGCCAAAGATGTCCAGCCGCCGTCTTGTCCGACGACTATAGGGTCGTCCCCACGACCCCGGGACTAGATTGGCCCGCCACCGTCATGTCCAACGACTATAGGGTCGTCCCCACGAACCCGGGACTAGATTGGCCCGCCACCGTCATGTCCGACGACTATTGGATCGTCCCCATGACCACGGGCCAAAGTTGGCCAGCCGCCGACATGTTCGACTATAGTGTCGTCCCCACGACCCCGGGACTAGATTAGCCCGCCACCGTCATGTCACACGACTATAGGGTCGTCCCCACGACCCCGGGAATAGATTGGTCCGCCACCGTCTTGTCCGACGACTATAGGGTCGTCCCCACGACCCCGGGCCAAAGTTGGCCAGCCGCCGACATGTCCGACGACTATAGGGTCGTCCCCACGACCCCGAGACTAGATTGGCCCGCCACCGTCATGTCCGACGACAATAGGGTCGTCCCCACGACCCCGGGACTAGAATGGCCAGCCGCCGACATGTCCGACGACTATACGGTCGTCCCCACGACCACGGGCCAAAGTTGGCCAGCCGCCGACATGTCCGACGACTATAGGGTCGTCCCCACGACCCTGGGACTAGATTGGCCCGCCACCGTCATGTCCGACGACTATAGGGTCGTCCCCACGACCCCGGGCCAAAGTTGGCCAGCCGCCGACATGTCCGACGAGTATAGGGTCGTCCCCACGACCCCGGGAATAGATTGGCCCGCCACCGTCATGTCCGGCGACTATCGGATCGTCCCCACGACTACGGGCCAAAGTTGGCCAGCCGCCGACATGTCCGACGACTATAGGGTCGTCCCCACGACCTTGGTACTAGATGGGCCCGCCGCCGACATGTCCGACGACTATAGAGTCGTCCCCACGACCCCGGGCCAAAGTTGGCCAGCCGCCGACATGTCCGACGACTATAGGGTCGTCCCCACGACCCCGGGAATAGATTGGCCCACCACCGTCATGTCCGGCGACAATCGGATCGTCCCCACGACTACGGGCCAAAGTTGGCCAGCCGCCGACATGTCCGACGACTATTGGGTCGTCCCCACGACCACGGGCCAAAGTTGGCCAGCCGCCGACATGTCCGACGACTATAGGGTCGTCCCCACGACCCCGGGACTAGGTTGGCTCGACGCCGACTTGTCGACGACTATAGGGTCGTCCCCACAACCACGGGCCAAAGTTGGCCAGGCGCCGACTTGTCCGACGACTATAGGGTCGTCCCCACGACCCTGGGCCAAAGTTGGCCAGCCGCCGACTTGTCCGACGACTATAGGGCCGTTCCCACGACCCCGGGACTAGATTGGCCCGCCACCGTCAAGTCCGACGACTATAGGGTCGTCCCCACGGCCACGGGCCAAGGCTGGCCAGCTGCCGACTTGTCCGACGACTATAGGGTCGTCCCCACGATCCCGGGACTAGATTGGCTCGGCACCGTCATGTCCGACGACTAGAGGGTCGTCCCCACGACCACGGCCCAAAGTTGGCTCGGCGCCAACTTGTCGACGACTATAGTGTCGTCCCCACGACCCCGGGACTAGGTTGGCTCGACGCCGACTTGTCGACGACTATAGGGTCGTCCCCACGACCACGGACCAAAGTTGGACAGCCGCCGACATATCCGACGACTATAGGGTCGTCCCCATGACCCCGGGACTAGGTAGGCCCGCCGCCGACTTGTCCGACGACTATAGGGTCGTCCCCACGACGACGGGCCAAAGTAGGCCAGCCGCCGACATATCCGGCGACTATAGGGTCGTCCCCACAACCCCGGGACTAGGTTGGCCCGCCGCCGACTTGTCCGACGACTATAGGGTCGTCCCCACGACCCCGGGACTAGATTGGCCAGCCGCCGACATGTCCGACGACTATAGAGTCGTCACCACGACACCGGGGCAAAGTTGGCCAGCCGCTGACATGTCCAACGACTATTGGGTCGTCCCCACGACCACGGTCCAAAGTTGGCCAGCCGCCGACATGTCCGACGACTATAGGGTCGTCCCCACGACCCCGGGACTAGGTTGGCTCGACGCCGACTTGTCGACGACTATAGGGTCGTCCCCACAACCACGGGCCAAAGTTGGCCAGGCGCCGACTTGTCCGACGACTATAGGGTCGTCCCCACGACCCTGGGCCAAAGTTGGCCAGCCGCCGACATGTCCAACGACTATTGGGTCGTCCCCACGACCACGGGTCAAAGTTGGCCAGCCGCCAACATGTCCGACGACTATAGGGTCGTCCCCACGACCCCGGGCCAAAGATGTCCAGCCGCCGTCTTGTCCGACGACTATAGGTTCGTCCCCACGACCCCGGGACTAGATTGGGCCGCCACCGTCATGTCCAACGACTATAGGGTCGTCCCCACAGCCACGGGCCAAAGTTGGCCAGCCGCCGACATGTCCAACGACTATTGGGTCGTACCCACGACCACGGGCCAAAGTTGGCCAGCCGCCGACATGTCCGACGACTATAGTGTCGTCCCCACGACCCCGGTAGTAGATTGGCCCGCCGCCGACATGTCCGACGACTATAGAGTCGTCCCCACGACACCGGGCCAAAGTTGGCCAGCCGCCGACATGTCCGAGGACTATAGAGCCGTCCCCACGACCCCGGGAATAGATTGGCCCGTCACCGTCATGTCCGGCGACTATCGGATCGTCCCCACGACTACGGGCCAAAGTTGGCCAGCCGCCGACATGTCCGAAGACAATAGGGTCGTCCCCACGACCCCGGGACTAGATTGGCCAGCCGCCGACATGTCCGACGACTATAGTGTCGTCACCACGACACCGGGGCAAAGTTGGCCAGCCGCTGACATGTCCAACGACTATTGGGTCGTCCCCACGACCACGGGCCAAAGTTGGCCAGCCGCCGACATGTCCGACGACTGTAGGGTCGTCCCCACGACCCCGGGAATAGATTGGCCCGTCACCGTCATGTCCGGCGACTATCGGATCGTCCCCACGACTACGGGCCAAAGTTGGCCAGCCGCCGACATGTCCGAAGACAATAGGGTCGTCCCCACGACCCCGGGACTAGATTGGCCAGCCGCCGACATGTCCGACGACTATAGTGTCGTCACCACGACACCGGGGCAAAGTTGGCCAGCCGCTGACATGTCCAACGACTATTGGGTCGTCCCCACGACCACGGGCCAAAGTTGGCCAGCCGCCGACATGACCGACGACTATAGTGTCGTCCCCACGACCCCGGTAGTAGATTGGCCCGCCGCCGACATGTCCGACGACTATAGAGTCGTCACCATGACACCGGGGCATAGTTGGCCAGCCGCTGACATGTCCAACGACTATTGGGTCGTCCCCACGACCACGGGCCAATGTTGGCCAGCCGCCGACATGTCCGACGACTATAGGGTCGTCCCCACGACCACGGGCCAAAGTTGGCCAGCCGCCGACATGTCCGACGACTATAGGGTCGTCCCCACGACCCCGGGCGAAAGATGTCCAGCCGCCGTCTTGTCCGACGACTATTGGGTCGTCCCCACGACCACGGGCCAAAGTTGGCCAGCCGCCGACATGACCGACGACTATAGTGTCGTCCCCACGACCCCGGTAGTAGATTGGCCCGCCGCCGACATGTCCGACGACTATAGAGTCGTCACCATGACACCGGGGCAAAGTTGGCCAGCCGCTGACATGTCCAACGACTATTGGGTCGTCCCCACGACCACGGGCCAATGTTGGCCAGCCGCCGACATGTCCGACGACTATAGGGTCGTCCCCACGACCACGGGCCAAAGTTGGCCAGCCGCCGACATGTCCGACGACTATAGTGTCGTCCCCACGACCCCGGTAGTAGATTGGCCCGCCGCCGACATGTCCGACGACTATAGAGTCGTCCCCACGACACCGGGCCAAAGTTGGCCAGCCGCCGACATGTCCGAGGACTATAGGGTCGTCCCCACGACCCCGGGAATAGATTGGCCCGCCACCGTCATGTCCGGCGACTATCGGATCGTCCCCACGACCCCGGGCCAAAGATGTCCAGCCGCCGTCTTGTCCGACGACTATAGGGTCGTCCCCACGACCCCGGGACTAGATTGGCCCGCCACCGTCGTGTCCAACGACTATAGGGTCGTCCCCACAGCCACGGGCCAAAGTTGGCCAGCCGCCGACATGTCCAACGACTATTGAGTCGTCCTCACGACCACGGGCCAAAGTTGGCCAGCCGCCGACATGTCCGACGACTATTGAGTCGTCCTCACGACCACGGGCCAAAGTTGGCCAGCCGCCGACATGTCCGACGACTATAGTGTCGTCCCCACGCCCCGGTAGTAGATTGGCCCGCCGCCGACATGTCCGACGACTATAGAGTCGTCCCCACGACACCGGGCCAAAGCTGGCCAGCCGCCGACATGTCCGAGGACTATAGGGTCGTCCCCACGACCCCGGGAATAGATTGGCCCGCCACCGTCATGTCCGGCGACTATCGGATCGTCCCCACGACCCCGGGCCAAAGATGTCCAGCCGCCGTCTTGTCCGACGACTATAGGGTCGTCCCCACGACCCCGGGACTAGATTGGCCCGCCACCGTCGTGTCCAACGACTATAGGGTCGTCCCCACGACCCCGGGACTAGATTGGCCCGCCACCGTCGTGTCCAACGACTATAGGGTCGTCCCCACAGCCACGGGCCAAAGTTGGCCAGCCGCCGACATGTCCAACGACTATTGAGTCGTCCTCACGACCACGGGCCAAAGTTGGCCAGCCGCCGACATGTCCGACGACTATAGTGTCGTCCCCACGCCCCGGTAGTAGATTGGCCCGCCGCCGACATGTCCGACGACTATAGAGTCGTCCCCACGACACCGGGCCAAAGCTGGCCAGCCGCCGACATGTCCGAGGACTATAGGGTCGTCCCCACGACCCCGGGAATAGATTGGCCCGCCACCGTCATGTCCGGCGACTATCGGATCGTCCCCACGACTACGGGCCAAAGTTGGCCAGCCGCCGACATGTCCGAAGACTATAGGGTCGTCCCCACGACCCCGGGACTAGATTGGCCAGCCGCCGACATGTCCGACGACTATAGAGTCGTCAGCACGACACCGGGGCAAAGTTGGCCAGCCGCTGACATGTCCAACGACTATTGGGTCGTCCCCACGACCACGGGCCAAAGTTGGCCAGCCGCCGACATGTCCGACGACTATAGCGTCGTCCCCACGACCCCGGGACTAGGTTGACCAGCCGCCAACATGTCCGACGACAATAGGGTCGTCCCCACGACCCCGGGTCTAGGTTGGCCAGCCGCCGAAATGTCCGACGACTAAACAGTCGTCCCCGCGACCACGGGCCAAAGTTGGCCAGCCGCCGACATGTCCGATGACTATAGGGTCGTCCCCACGACCCTGGGACTAGATTGGCCCGCCACCGTCATGTCCGACGAATATACGGTCGTCCCCACGACCCCGGGCCAATAATGGCCAATCGCCGACATGTCCGATGACTATAGAGTCGTCCCCACGACCACGGACCAAAGTTGGCCAGCCGCCGACATATCCGACGACTATAGGGTCGTCCCCATGACCTCGGGACTAGATTGGCCCGCCACCATCATGTCCGACGACTATAGGGTCGACCCCACGACCCCGGGAATTGATTGCCCCGCCACCGTTATTTCTGACAACTATAGGGTCGTCCCCACGACCACGGACCAAAGTTGGACAGCCGCCGACATATCCGACGACTATAGGGTCGTCCCCATGACCCCGGGACTAGGTTGGCCCGCCGCCGACTTGTCCGACGACTATAGGGTCGTCCCCACGACGACGGGCCAAAGTAGGCCAGCCGCCGACATGTCCGACGACTATAGGGTCGTCCCCACGACCCCGGGCGAAAGATGTCCAGCCGCCGTCTTGTCCGACGACTATAGGTTCGTCCCCACGACCCCGGGACTAGATTGGCCCGCCACCGTCATGTCCAACGACTATAGGGTCGTCCCCACAGCCACGGGCCAAAGTTGGCCAGCCGCCGACATGTCCGAGGACTACAGGGTCGTCCCCACGACCACGGACCAAAGTTGGCCAGCCGCCGACATATCCGACGACTATAGGGTCGTCCCCATGACCTCGGGACTAGATTGGCCCGCCACCATCATGTCCGACGACTATAGGGTCGACCCCACGACCCCGGGAGTTGATTGCCCCGCCACCGTTATTTCTGACAACTATAGGGTCGTCCCCACGACCACGGACCAAAGTTGGCCCGCCGCCGACTTGTCCGACGACTATAGGGTCGTCCCCACGACCCCGGGACTAGATTGGCCAGCCGCCGACATGTCCGACGACTATAGAGTCGTCACCACGACACCGGGGCAAAGTTGGCCAGCCGCTGACATGTCCAACGACTATTGGGTCGTCCCCACGACCACGGGCCAAAGTTGGCCAGCCGCCGACATGTCCGACGACTATAGGGTCGTCCCCACGA
The DNA here is from genome assembly GCA_963932275.1 of Andrena praecox. Classification (NCBI taxonomy): domain Eukaryota; kingdom Metazoa; phylum Arthropoda; class Insecta; order Hymenoptera; family Andrenidae; genus Andrena; species Andrena praecox. Next base: position 25,306,738 of record OZ010730.1, read on the forward strand.
CCCCGGGACTAGGTTGGCTCGACGCCGACTTGTCGACGACTATAGGGTCGTCCCCACGACCACGGGCCAAAGTTGGCCAGCCGCCGACATGTCCGACGACTATAGGGTCGTCCCCACGACCCTGGACCAAAGTTTGCAAGCTGCCGACTTGTCCGACGACTATAGGGTCGTCCCCACGACCGCAGGACTAGGTTGGCCCACCGCCGACTTGTCCGACGACTATAGCGTCGTCCCCACGACTCCGGGACTAGGTTGACCAGCCGCCAACATGTCCGACGACAATAGGGTCGTCCCCACGACCCCGGGTCTAGGTTGGCCAGCCGCCGAAATGTCCGACGACTAAACAGTCGTCCCCGCGACCACGGGCCAAAGTTGGCCAGCCGCCGACATGTCCGATGACTATAGGGTCGTCCCCACGACCCTGGGACTAGATTGGCCCGCCACCGTCATGTCCGACGAATATACGGTCGTCCCCACGACCCCGGGCCAATAATGGCCAATCGCCGACATGTCCGATGACTATAGGGTCGTCCCCACGACCACGGACCAAAGTTGGCCAGCCGCCGACATATCCGACGACTATAGGGTCGACCCCATGACCTCGGGACTAGATTGGCCCGCCACCATCATGTCCGACGACTATAGGGTTGACCCCACGACCCCGGGACTAGGTTGGCCCGCCGCCGACTTGTCCGACGACTATAGAGTCGTCCCCACGACCCCGGGTCCAGGTTGGCCAGCCGCCGACTTGTCCGACCACTATAGGGTCGTCCCCACGACCCCGGGCACATTTCGCAAGTCGCCGACATATCCCCACAATCCCGGGACTAGATTGGCCCGACACCGTCATGTCCGACGACTATAGGGTCGTCCCCACGACCCCGGGAATAGATTGGCCCACCACCGTCATGTCCGGCGACAATCGGATCGTCCCCACGACCCCGGGCCAAAGTTGGTCAGCCGCCGACATTTCCGACGACTATAGGGTCGTCCCCACGACCCCGGGCCAATGTTGGCCAGCCGCCGACATGTTCAACGACTATTGGGCCGTCCCCACGACCACGGGCCAAAGTTGACCAGCCGCCGACATGTCCGACGACTATAGGGTCGTCCCCACGACCCCGGGCCAATGTTGGCCAATCGCCGACATGTCCGACGACTACAGGGTCGTCCCTACGACCCCGAGACTAGATAGGCCCGCCACCGTCATGTCCGACGACTATAGGGTCGTCCCCATGACCCGGGACTAGACTGGCCCGCCACCGTCATGTCCGACGACTATATGGTCGTCCCCACGACCACGGGCCAATGTAGGCCAGCCGCTGACTTGTCCGACGACTATAGGGTCGTCCCCACGACCACGGGCCAATGTTGGCCAGCCGCTGACTTGTCCGACGACTATAGGGTCGTCCCCACGACCGCGGGACTAGATTGGCCAGCCGCCGGCTTGCCCGACGATTATAGGGTCGTCCCCACGACCCCGGGACTAGATTGGCCCGCCACCGTCATGTCCGACGACAATAGGGTCGTCCCCACGACCCCGGGTCCAGGTTGGCCAAGCGCCGACATTTCCGACGACTATAGACGCGTCCCTACGACCCCGAGACTAGATAGGCCCGCCACCGTCATGTCCGACGACTATAGGGTCGTCCCCACGACCATGGGCAAAAGTTGGTCAGCCGCCGACTTGTCCGACGACTATTGGGTCGCCCCACGGCCCCGGACTAGGATGGCTCGCCGCCGACATGTCCGACGACTATAGGATCGTCCCCACGACGCCGGGACTAGGTTGGACAGCCGCCGACATGTCCGACGACTATAGGGTCGTCCCCACGACCACGGGCCAAAGTTGGTCAGCCGCCGACCTGTCCGACGACTATAGGGTCGTCCCCATGACCCGGGACTAGACTGGCCCGCCACCGTCATGTCCGACGACTATAGGGTCGTCCCCACGACCCCCGGACTAGGTTGGCCGGCCGCCGACTTGTCCTACGACTATAGGGTCGTCCCCACGACCCCCGGACTAGGTGGGCTCGCCGCCGACTTGTCCGACGACTATAGGGTCGTCCCCACGACCCGGGACTAGAGTGGCCCGCCACCGTCATGTCCGACGAATATAGGGTCGTCCCCACGACCCCGGGCCAAAGTTGGCAAGCCGCCGAAATGTCCGACGACTGTAGGGTCGTCCCCACGACCCCGGGACTAGATTGGCCCGCCACCGTCAAGTCCGACGACCTCGTGACTAGGTTGGCCAGCCGCCGACATGTCCGACGACTATAGGGTCGCCCCCACGACCTCAGGCCAATTTTGGCCAGCCGCCGACATGTCCGACGACTATTGGATCGACCCCACGACCCCGGGCCAAAGTTGGCAAGCCGCCGAAATGTCCGACGACTGTAGGGCCGTCCCCACGACCCCCGGACTAGATTGGTCCGCCACCGACAAGTCCGACGACTATAGGGTCGTCCCCACGACCCCGGGACTAGATTGGCCCGCCACCGTCATGTCCAACGACTATCGGATCGTCCCCACGACCACGGGCCAAAGTTGGCCAGCCGCCGACATGTCCGACGACTATTGGGTCGTCCCCACGACACCGGGCCAAAGTTGGCCAGCCGCTGACATGTCCAACGACTATAGGGTCGTCCCCACGACCACGGGCCAAAGTTGACCAGCCGCCGACATGTCCGACGACTATTGGATCGTCCCCACGACCCCGGGCCAAAGTTGGCAAGCCGCCGACATGTCCGACGACTATAGGGTCGTCCCCACGACCTCGGGACTAGGTTGGCCACCCGCCGACATGTCCGACGACTATAGGGTCGTCCCCACGACCCCGGGTCTAGGTTGGCCAGCCGCCGACATGTCCGACGACTATAGAGTCGTCCCCACGACACCGGGCCAAAGTTGGCCAGCCGCCGACATGTCCGACGACTATTGGGTCGTCCCCACGACACCGGGCCAAAGTTGGCCAGCCGCTGACATGTCCAACGACTATAGGGTCGTCCCCACGACCACGGGCCAATGTTGGCTAGCCGCCGACATGTCCGTCGACTATTGGATCGTCCCCACGACCCCGGGCCAAAGTTGGCAAGCCGCCGACATGTCCGACGACTATAGGGTCGTCCCCAAGACCTCGGAACTAGGTTGGCCACCCGCCGACATGTCCGACGACTATAGGGTCGTCCACACGACCCCGGGCCAAAGTTGGCAAGACGTCGAAATGTCCGACGACTGTAGGGTCGTCCCCACGACTCCAGGACTAGATTGGTCCGCCACCGTCATGTCCGACGACTATAGGGTCGTCCCCACGACCCCGGGCCAAAGTTGGCCAGCCGCCGACATGTCCGACGACTATAGGGTCGTCCCCACGACCTCGGAACTAGGTTGGCCAGCCGCCGACATGTCCGACGACTATAATGTCGTCCCCACGACCCCGGGCCAATGTTGGCCAATCGCCGACATGTCCGACGATTATAGGGTCGTCCCTACGACCCCGGGCCAAAGCTGGCCAGCCGCCGACATGTCCGTCGACTATTGGATCGTCCCCACGACCCCGGGCCAAAGTTGGCAAGCCGCCGACATGTCCGAAGACTATAGGGTCGTCCCCACGACCCCGGGACTAGATTGGCCAGCCACCGACATGTCCGACGACTATAGAGTCGTCCCCACGACACCGGGTCAAAGTTGGCCAGCCGCTGACATTTCCAACGACTATTGGGTCGTCCCCACGACCACGGGCCAATGTTGGCTAGCCGCCGACATGTCCGACGACTATAGGGTCGTCCCCACGACCACGGGCCAAAGCTGGCCAGCCGCCGACATGTCCGACGACTATTGAATCGTCCCCACGACCACGGGCCAAAGTTGGCCAGCCGCCGACATGTCCGACGACTATAGGGTCGTCCCCACGACCCCGGGACTAGATTGGTCCGCCACCGTCATGTCCGACGAATATAGGGTCGTCCCCACGACCCCGGGCCAAAGTTGGCAAGCCGCCGAAATGTCCGACGACTGTAGGGTCGTCCCCACGACCCCGGGACTAGATTGGCCCGCCACCGTCAAGTCCGACGACCTCGTGACTAGGTTGGCCAGCCGCCGACATGTCCGACGACTATAGGGTCGCCCCCACGACCTCAGGCCAATTTTGGCCAGCCGCCGACATGTCCGACGACTATTGGATCGACCCCACGACCCCGGGCCAAAGTTGGCAAGCCGCCGAAATGTCCGACGACTGTAGGGCCGTCCCCACGACCCCCGGACTAGATTGGTCCGCCACCGACAAGTCCGACGACTATAGGGTCGTCCCCACGACCCCGGGACTAGATTGGCCCGCCACCGTCATGTCCAACGACTATCGGATCGTCCCCACGACCACGGGCCAAAGTTGGCCAGCCGCCGACATGTCCGACGACTATTGGGTCGTCCCCACGACACCGGGCCAAAGTTGGCCAGCCGCTGACATGTCCAACGACTATAGGGTCGTCCCCACGACCACGGGCCAAAGTTGACCAGCCGCCGACATGTCCGACGACTATTGGATCGTCCCCACGACCCCGGGCCAAAGTTGGCAAGCCGCCGACATGTCCGACGACTATAGGGTCGTCCCCACGACCTCGGGACTAGGTTGGCCACCCGCCGACATGTCCGACGACTATAGGGTCGTCCCCACGACCCCGGGTCTAGGTTGGCCAGCCGCCGACATGTCCGACGACTATAGAGTCGTCCCCACGACACCGGGCCAAAGTTGGCCAGCCGCCGACATGTCCGACGACTATTGGGTCGTCCCCACGACACCGGGCCAAAGTTGGCCAGCCGCTGACATGTCCAACGACTATAGGGTCGTCCCCACGACCACGGGCCAACGTTGGCTAGCCGCCGACATGTCCGTCGACTATTGGATCGTCCCCACGACCCCGGGCCAAAGTTGGCAAGCCGCCGACATGTCCGACGACTATAGGGTCGTCCCCAAGACCTCGGGACTAGGTTGGCCACCCGCCGACATGTCCGACGACTATAGGGTCGTCCACACGACCCCGGGCCAAAGTTGGCAAGACGTCGAAATGTCCGACGACTGTAGGGTCGTCCCCACGACCCCGGGACTAGATTGGCCCGCCACCGTCAAGTCCGATGACTATAGGGTCGTCCCCACGACCCGGGTCAAAGTTGGCCAGCCGCTGACATTTCCAACGACTATTGGGTCGTCCCCACGACCACGGGCCAATGTTGGCTAGCCGCCGTCATGTCCGACGACTATAGGGTCGTCCCCACGACCCCGGGCCAAAGTTGGCAAGCCGCCGAAATGTCCGACGACTGTAGGGTCGTCCCCACGACTCCAGGACTAGATTGGCCCGCCACCGTCAAGTCCGACGACTATAGGGTCGTCCCCACGACCCCGGGCCAAAGTTGGCAAGCCGCCGAAATGTCCGACGACTGTAGGGTCGTCCCCACGACTCCAGGACTAGATTGGTCCGCCACCGTCATGTCCGACGACTATAGGGTCGTCCCCACGACCCCGGGCCAAAGTTGGCCAGCCGCCGACATGTCCGACGACTATAGGGTCGTCCCCACGACCCCGAGACTAGATTGGCCCGCCAGCGTCATGTCCGACGACAATAGGGTCGTCTCCACGACCCCGGGTCCAGGTTGGCCAGCCGCCGACATTTCCGACGACTATAGAGTCGTCCCCACGACACCGGGCCAAAGTTGGCCAGCCGCCGACATGTCCGACGACTATAGGGTCGTCCCCACGACCCCGAGACTAGATTGGCCCGCCAGCGTCATGTCCGACGACAATAGGGTCGTCCCCACAACCACGGGCCAAAGTTGGCCAGCCGCCGACATGTCCAACGACTATAGGGTCGTCCCCACGACCACGGGCCAAAGTTGACCAGCCGCCGACATGTCCGACGACTATTGGGTCGTCCCCACGACCTCGGGACTAGGTTGGCCACCCGCCGACATGTCCGACGACTATAGGGTCGTCCCCACGACCCCGGGTCTAGGTTGGCCAGCCGCCGACATGTCCGACGAATATAGAGTCGCCCCCACGACACCGGGCCAAAGTTGGCCAGCCGCCGACATGTCGGACGACAATCGGATCGTCCCCACGACCACGCGCCAAAGTTGGCCAGCCGCCGACATGTCCGACGACTTTTGGATCGTCCCCACGACCACGGGCCAAAGTTGGCCAGCCGCCGACATGTCCGACGACTATAGGGTCGTCCCCACGACCCCGGGACTAGATTGGTCCGCCACCGTCATATCCGACGACTATAGGGTCGTCCCCACGAGCCCGGGCCAAAGTTGGCAAGATGCCGAAATGTCCGACGACTGTAGGGTCGTCCCCACGACCCCGGGACTAGATTGGCCCGCCACCGTCAAGTCCGACGACTATACGGTCGTCCCCACGACCTCGGAACTAGGTTGGCCAGCCGCCGACATGTCCGACGACTATAATGTCGTCCCCACGACCCCGGGCCAATGTTGGCCAATCGCCGACATGTCCGACGATTATAGGGTCGTCCCTACGACCCCGGGCCAAAGCTGGCCAGCCGCCGACATGTCCGTCGACTATTGGATCGTCCCCACGACCCCGGGCCAAAGTTGGCAAGCCGCCGACATGTCCGAAGACTATAGGGTCGTCCCCACGACCCCGGGACTAGATTGGCCAGCCACCGACATGTCCGACGACTATAGAGTCGTCCCCACGACACCGGGTCAAAGTTGGCCAGCCGCTGACATTTCCAACGACTATTGGGTCGTCCCCACGACCACGGGCCAATGTTGGCTAGCCGCCGACATGTCCGACGACTATAGGGTCGTCCCCACGACCACGGGCCAAAGCTGGCCAGCCGCCGACATGTCCGACGACTATTGAATCGTCCCCACGACCACGGGCCAAAGTTGGCAAGCCGCCGAAATGTCCGACGACTGTAGGGTCGTCCCCACGACCCCGGGACTAGATTGGCCCGCCACCGTCAAGTCCGACGACCTCGTGACTAGGTTGGCCAGCCGCCGACATGTCCGACGACTATAGGGTCGCCCCCACGACCTCAGGCCAATTTTGGCCAGCCGCCGACATGTCCGACGACTATTGGATCGACCCCACGACCCCGGGCCAAAGTTGGCAAGCCGCCGAAATGTCCGACGACTGTAGGGCCGTCCCCACGACCCCCGGACTAGATTGGTCCGCCACCGACAAGTCCGACGACTATAGGGTCGTCCCCACGACCCCGGGACTAGATTGGCCCGCCACCGTCATGTCCAACGACTATCGGATCGTCCCCACGACCACGGGCCAAAGTTGGCCAGCCGCCGACATGTCCGACGACTATTGGGTCGTCCCCACGACACCGGGCCAAAGTTGGCCAGCCGCTGACATGTCCAACGACTATAGGGTCGTCCCCACGACCACGGGCCAAAGTTGACCAGCCGCCGACATGTCCGACGACTATTGGATCGTCCCCACGACCCCGGGCCAAAGTTGGCAAGCCGCCGACATGTCCGACGACTATAGGGTCGTCCCCACGACCTCGGGACTAGGTTGGCCACCCGCCGACATGTCCGACGACTATAGGGTCGTCCCCACGACCCCGGGTCTAGGTTGGCCAGCCGCCGACATGTCCGACGACTATAGAGTCGTCCCCACGACACCGGGCCAAAGTTGGCCAGCCGCCGACATGTCCGACGACTATTGGGTCGTCCCCACGACACCGGGCCAAAGTTGGCCAGCCGCTGACATGTCCAACGACTATAGGGTCGTCCCCACGACCACGGGCCAATGTTGGCTAGCCGCCGACATGTCCGTCGACTATTGGATCGTCCCCACGACCCCGGGCCAAAGTTGGCAAGCCGCCGACATGTCCGACGACTATAGGGTCGTCCCCAAGACCTCGGGACTAGGTTGGCCACCCGCCGACATGTCCGACGACTATAGGGTCGTCCACACGACCCCGGGCCAAAGTTGGCAAGACGCCGAAATGTCCGACGACTGTAGGGTCGTCCCCACGACCCCGGGACTAGATTGGCCCGCCACCGTCAAGTCCGATGACTATAGGGTCGTCCCCACGACCCGGGTCAAAGTTGGCCAGCCGCTGACATTTCCAACGACTATTGGGTCGTCCCCACGACCACGGGCCAATGTTGGCTAGCCGCCGTCATGTCCGACGACTATAGGGTCGTCCCCACGACCCCGGGCCAAAGTTGGCAAGCCGCCGAAATGTCCGACGACTGTAGGGTCGTCCCCACGACTCCAGGACTAGATTGGCCCGCCACCGTCAAGTCCGACGACTATAGGGTCGTCCCCACGACCCCGGGCCAAAGTTGGCAAGCCGCCGAAATGTCCGACGACTGTAGGGTCGTCCCCACGACTCCAGGACTAGATTGGTCCGCCACCGTCATGTCCGACGACTATAGGGTCGTCCCCACGACCCCGGGCCAAAGTTGGCCAGCCGCCGACATGTCCGACGACTATAGGGTCGTCCCCACGACCCCGAGACTAGATTGGCCCGCCAGCGTCATGTCCGACGACAATAGGGTCGTCTCCACGACCCCGGGTCCAGGTTGGCCAGCCGCCGACATTTCCGACGACTATAGAGTCGTCCCCACGACACCGGGCCAAAGTTGGCCAGCCGCCGACATGTCCGACGACTATAGGGTCGTCCCCACGACCCCGGGACTAGATTGGCCCGCCACCGTCATGTCCGACGATTATAGGGTCGTCCCCACGACCCCGGGACAAGCTTGGCCCGCCGCCGACTTGTTCGACGACTATAGGGTCGTCCCCACGACCCCGGGACTAGATTGGCCCGCCACCGTCATGTCCGACGACTATTGGATCGTCCCCACGACCACGGGCCAAAGTTGGCCAGCCGCCGACATGTTCGACTATAGGGTCGTCCCCACGACCCCGGGACTAGATTGGTCCGCCACCGTCAAGTCCGACGACTATAGGGTCTAACCCACGACCTCGGGACTAGGTTGGCCAGCCGCCGACATGTCCGACCACTATTGGTTCGTCCCCACGACCACGGGCCAAAGATGTCCAGCCGCCGTCTTGTCCGACGCCTATTGGGTCGTCCCCACGACCCCGGGACTACATTAGCCCGCCACCGTCATGTCACACGACTATAGGGTCGTCCCCACGACCCCGGGAATAGATTGGTCCGCCACCGTCTTGTCCGACGACTATAGGGTCGTCCCCACGACCCCGGGCCAAAGATGTCCAGCCGCCGTCTTGTCCGACGACTATAGGGTCGTCCCCACGACCCCGGGACTAGATTGGCCCGCCACCGTCATGTCCAACGACTATAGGGTCGTCCCCACGACCCCGGGACTAGATTGGCCCGCCACCGTCATGTCCGACGACTATTGGATCGTCCCCATGACCACGGGCCAAAGTTGGCCAGCCGCCGACATGTTCGACTATAGGGTCGTCCCCACGACCCCGGGACTAGATTAGCCCGCCACCGTCATGTCAGACGACAATAGGGTCGTCCCCACGACCCCGGGTCCAGGTTGGCCAGCCGCCGACATTTCCGACGACTATAGAGTCGTCCCCACGACACCGGGCCAAAGTTGGCCATCCGCCGACATGTCCGACGACTATAGGGTCGTCCGCACGACCCCGGGACTAGATTGGCCCGCCACCGTCATGTCCGACGATTATAGGGTCGTCCCCACGACCGCGAGAATAGATTGGCCCGCCACCGTCATGTCCGACGACAATACGGTCGTCCCCACGACCCCGGGTCCAGGTTGGTCAGCCGCCGACATTTCCGACGACTATAGAGTCGTCCCCACGACACCGTGCCAAAGTTGGCCAGCCGCCGACATGTCCGACGACTATAGGGTCGTCCCCACGACCCCGGGACAAGGTTGGCCCGCCGCCGAAATGTCCGACGACTGTAGGGTCGTCCCCACGACCCCGGGCCAAAGATGTCCAGCCGCCGTCTTGTCCGACGACTATAGGGTCGTCCCCACCACCCCGGGACTAGATTGGCCCGCCACCGTCATGTCCAACGACTATAGGGTCGTCCCCACAACCACGGGCCAAAGTTGGCCAGCCGCCGACATGTCCGACGATTATTGGATCGTCCCCACGACCACGGGCCAAAGTTGGCCAGCCGCCGACATGTGCGACGACTATACGGTCGTCCCCACGACCCCGGGACTAGATTGGTCCGCCACCGTCATGTCCGACGACTATAAGGTCGTCCCCACGACCCCGGGACTAGGCTGACAACCCGCCAACATGTCCGACGACTATAGGGTCGTCCCCACGACCACGGGCCAAAGCTGGCCAGCCGCCGACATGTCCGACGACTATTGAATCGTCCCCACGACCACGGGCCAAAGTTGGCCAGCCGCCGACATGTCCGACGACTATTGGATCGACCCCACGACCCCGGGCCAAAGTTGGCAAGCCGCCGAAATGTCCGACGACTGTAGGGCCGTCCCCACGACCCCCGGACTAGATTGGTCCGCCACCGACAAGTCCGACGACTATAGGGTCGTCCCCACGACCCCGGGACTAGATTGGCCCGCCACCGTCATGTCCAACGACTATCGGATCGTCCCCACGACCACGGGCCAAAGTTGGCCAGCCGCCGACATGTCCGACGACTATTGGGTCGTCCCCACGACACCGGGCCAAAGTTGGCCAGCCGCTGACATGTCCAACGACTATAGGGTCGTCCCCACGACCACGGGCCAAAGTTGACCAGCCGCCGACATGTCCGACGACTATTGGATCGTCCCCACGACCCCGGGCCAAAGTTGGCAAGCCGCCGACATGTCCGACGACTATAGGGTCGTCCCCACGACCTCGGGACTAGGTTGGCCACCTGCCGACATGTCCGACGACTATAGGGTCGTCCCCACGACCCCGGGTCTAGGTTGGCCAGCCGCCGACATGTCCGACGACTATAGAGTCGTCCCCACGACACCGGGCCAAAGTTGGCCAGCCGCCGACATGTCCGACGACTATTGGGTCGTCCCCACGACACCGGGCCAAAGTTGGCCAGCCGCTGACATGTCCAACGACTATAGGTTCGTCCCCACGACCACGGGCCAATGTTGGCTAGCCGCCGACATGTCCGTCGACTATTGGATCGTCCCCACGACCCCGGGCCAAAGTTGGCAAGCCGCCGACATGTCCGACGACTATAGGGTCGTCCACACGACCCCGGGCCAAAGTTGGCAAGACGCCGAAATGTCCGACGACTGTAGGGTCGTCCCCACGACCCCGGGACTAGATTGGCCCGCCACCGACATGTCCGACGACTATAGAGTCGTCCCCACGACACCGGGTCAAAGTTGGCCAGCCGCTGACATTTCCAACGACTATTGGGTCGTCCCCACGACCACGGGCCAATGTTGGCTAGCCGCCGTCATGTCCGACGACTATAGGGTCGTCCCCACGACCCCGGGCCAAAGTTGGCAAGCCGCCGAAATGTCCGACGACTGTAGGGTCGTCCCCACGACTCCAGGACTAGATTGGCCCGCCACCGTCAAGTCCGACGACTATAGGGTCGTCCCCACGACCCCGGGCCAAAGTTGGCAAGCCGCCGAAATGTCCGACGACTGTAGGGTCGTCCCCACGACTCCAGGACTAGATTGGTCCGCCACCGTCATGTCCGACGACTATAGGGTCGTCCCCACGACCCCGGGCCAAAGCTGGCCAGCCGCCGTCATGTCCGACGACTATTGGATCGTCCCCACGACCACGGGCCAAAGTTGGCCAGCCGCCGACATGTCCGAAGACTATAGGGTCGTCCCCACAACCCCGGGACTAGATTGGCCAGCCACCGACATGTCCGACGACTATAGAGTCGTCCCCACGACACCGGGTCAAAGTTGGCCAGCCGCTGACATTTCCAACGACTATTGGGTCGTCCCCACGACCACGGGCCAATGTTGGCTAGCCGCCGACATGTCCGACGACTATAGGGTCGTCCCCACGACCACGGGCCAAAGCTGGCCAGCCGCCGACATGTCCGACGACTATTGAATCGTCCCCACGACCACGGGCCAAAGTTGGCCAGCCGCCGACATGTCCGACGACTATAGGGTCGTCCCCACGACCCCGGGACTAGATTGGTCCGCCACCGTCATGTCCGACGAATATAGGGTCGTCCCCACGACCCCGGGCCAAAGTTGGCAAGCCGCCGAAATGTCCGACGACTGTAGGGTCGTCCCCACGACCCCGGGACTAGATTGGCCCGCCACCGTCAAGTCCGACGACCTCGTGACTAGGTTGGCCAGCCGCCGACATGTCCGACGACTATAGGGTCGCCCCCACGACCTCAAGCCAATTTTGGCCAGCCGCCGACATGTCCGACGACTATTGGATCGACCCCACGACCCCGGGCCAAAGTTGGCAAGCCGCCGAAATGTCCGACGACTGTAGGGCCGTCCCCACGACCCCCGGGCTAGATTGGTCCGCCACCGACAAGTCCGACGACTATAGGGTCGTCCCCACGACCCCGGGACTAGATTGGCCCGCCACCGTCATGTCCAACGACTATCGGATCGTCCCCACGACCACGGGCCAAAGTTGGCCAGCCGCCGACATGTCCGACGACTATTGGGTCGTCCCCACGACACCGGGCCAAAGTTGGCCAGCCGCTGACATGTCCAACGACTATAGGGTCGTCCCCACGACCCCGAGACTAGATTGGCCCGCCAGCGTCATGTCCGACGACAATAGGGTCGTCTCCACGACCCCGGGTCCAGGTTGGCCAGCCGCCGACATTTCCGACGACTATAGAGTCGTCCCCACGACACCGGGCCAAAGTTGGCCAGCCGCCGACATGTCCGACGACTATAGGGTCGTCCCCACGACCCCGGGACTAGATTGGCCAGCCGCCGACAAGTCCGACGACTATAGGGTCGTCCCCACGACCCCGGGACTAGATTGGCCCGCCACCGTCATGTCCAACGACTATCGGATCGTCCCCACGACCACGGGCCAAAGTTGGCCAGCCGCCGACATGTCCGACGACTATTGGGTCGTCCCCACGACACCGGGCCAAAGTTGGCCAGCCGCTGACATGTCCAACGACTATAGGGTCGTCCCCACGACCCCGAGACTAGATTGGCCCGCCAGCGTCATGTCCGACGACAATAGGGTCGTCTCCACGACCCCGGGTCCAGGTTGGCCAGCCGCCGACATTTCCGACGACTATAGAGTCGTCCCCACGACACCGGGGCAAAGTTGGCCAGCCGCTGACATGTCCAACGACTATTGGGTCGTCACCACGACACCGGGGCAAAGTTGGCCAGCCGCCGACATGTCCAACGACTATTGGGTCGTACCCACGACCACGGGCCAAAGTTGGCCAGCCGCCGACATGTCCGACGACTATAGTGTCGTCCCCACGACCCCGGTAGTAGATTGGCCCGCCGCCGACATGTCCGACGACTATAGAGTCGTCCCCACGACACCGGGCCAAAGTTGGCCAGCCGCCGACATGTCCGAGGACTATAGAGTCGTCCCCACGACCCCGGGAATAGATTGGCCCGTCACCGTCATGTCCGGCGACTATCGGATCGTCCCCACGACTACGGGCCAAAGTTGGCCAGCCGCCGACATGTCCGAAGACAATAGGGTCGTCCCCACGACCCCGGGACTAGATTGGCCAGCCGCCGACATGTCCGACGACTATAGTGTCGTCACCACGACACCGGGGCACAGTTGGCCTGCCGCTGACATGTCCAACGACTATTGGGTCGTCCCCACGACCACGGGCCAAAGTTGGCCAGCCGCCGACATGTCCGACGACTGTAGGGTCGTCCCCACGACCCCGGGACTAGGTTGGCTCGACGCCGACTTGTCGACGACTATAGGGTCGTCCCCACAACCACGGGCCAAAGTTGGCCAGGCGCCGACATGTCCAACGACTATTGGGTCGTCCCCACGACCACGGGCCAAAGTTGGCCAGCCGCCGACATGACCGACGACTATAGTGTCGTCCCCACGACCCCGGTAGTAGATTGGCCCGCCGCCGACATGTCCGACGACTATAGAGTCGTCACCATGACACCGGGGCAAAGTTGGCCAGCCGCTGACATGTCCAACGACTATTGGGTCGTCCCCACGACCACGGGCCAATGTTGGCCAGCCGCCGACATGTCCGACGACTATAGGGTCGTCCCCACGACCACGGGCCAAAGTTGGCCAGCCGCCGACATGTCCGACGACTATAGGGTCGTCCCCACGACCCCGGGCGAAAGATGTCCAGCCGCCGTCTTGTCCGACGACTATAGGTTCGTCCCCACGACCCCGGGACTAGATTGGCCCGCCACCGTCATGTCCAACGACTATAGGGTCGTCCCCACAGCCACGGGCCAAAGTTGGCCAGCCGCCGACATGTCCGAGGACTACAGGGTCGTCCCCACGACCACGGACCAAAGTTGGCCAGCCGCCGACATATCCGACGACTATAGGGTCGTCCCCATGACCTCGGGACTAGATTGGCCCGCCACCATCATGTCCGACGACTATAGGGTCGACCCCACGACCCCGGGAGTTGATTGCCCCGCCACCGTTATTTCTGACAACTATAGGGTCGTCCCCACGACCACGGACCAAAGTTGGCCCGCCGCCGACTTGTCCGACGACTATAGGGTCGTCCCCACGACCCCGGGACTAGATTGGCCAGCCGCCGACATGTCCGACGACTATAGAGTCGTCACCACGACACCGGGGCAAAGTTGGCCAGCCGCTGACATGTCCGACGACTAGAGGGTCGTCCCCACGACCACGGCCCAAAGTTGGCTCGGCGCCAACTTGTCGACGACTATAGTGTCGTCCCCACGACCCCGGGACTAGGTTGGCTCGACGCCGACTTGTCGACGACTATAGGGTCGTCCCCACGACCACGGGCCAAAGTTGGCCAGCCGCCGACATGTCCGACGACTATATGGTCGTCCCCACGACCCTGGACCAAAGTTTGCAAGCTGCCGACTTGTCCGACGACTATAGGGTCGTCCCCACGACCGCAGGACTAGGTTGGCCCACCGCCGACTTGTCCGACGACTATAGCGTCGTCCCCACGACCCCGGGACTAGGTTGACCAGCCGCCAACATGTCCGACGACAATAGGGTCGTCCCCACGACCCCGGGTCTAGGTTGGCCAGCCGCCGAAATGTCCGACGACTAAACAGTCGTCCCCGCGTCCACGGGCCAAAGTTGGCCAGCCGCCGACATGTCCGATGACTATAGGGTCGTCCCCACGACCCTGGGACTAGATTGGCCCGCCACCGTCATGTCCGACGAATATACGGTCGTCCCCACGACCCCGGGCCAATAATGGCCAATCGCCGACATGTCCGATGACTATAGGGTCGTCCCCACGACCACGGACCAAAGTTGGCCAGCCGCCGACATATCCGACGACTATAGGGTCGTCCCCATGACCTCGGGACTAGATTGGCCCATCACCATCATGTCCGACGACTATAGGGTCGACCCCACGACCCCGGGAGTTGATTGCCCCGCCACCGTTATTTCTGACAACTATAGGGTCGTCCCCACGACCACGGACCAAAGTTGGACAGCCGCCGACATATCCGACGACTATAGGGTCGTCCCCATGACCCCGGGACTAGGTTGGCCCGCCGCCGACTTGTCCGACGACTATAGGGTCGTCCCCACGACGACGGGCCAAAGTAGGCCAGCCGCCGACATATCCGGCGACTATAGGGTCGTCCCCACAACCCCGGGACTAGGTTGGCCCGCCGCCGACTTGTCCGACGACTATAGGGTCGTCCCCACGACCCCGGGACTAGATTGGCCAGCCGCCGACATGTCCGACGACTATAGAGTCGTCACCACGACACCGGGGCAAAGTTGGCCAGCCGCTGACATGTCCAACGACTATTGGGTCGTCACCACGACACCGGGGCAAAGTTGGCCAGCCGCCGACATGTCCAACGACTATTGGGTCGTACCCACGACCACGGGCCAAAGTTGGCCAGCCGCCGACATGTCCGACGACTATAGTGTCGTCCCCACGACCCCGGTAGTAGATTGGCCCGCCGCCGACATGTCCGACGACTATAGAGTCGTCCCCACGACACCGGGCCAAAGTTGGCCAGCCGCCGACATGTCCGAGGACTATAGAGTCGTCCCCACGACCCCGGGAATAGATTGGCCCGTCACCGTCATGTCCGGCGACTATCGGATCGTCCCCACGACTACGGGCCAAAGTTGGCCAGCCGCCGACATGTCCGAAGACAATAGGGTCGTCCCCACGACCCCGGGACTAGATTGGCCAGCCGCCGACATGTCCGACGACTATAGTGTCGTCACCACGACACCGGGGCACAGTTGGCCTGCCGCTGACATGTCCAACGACTATTGGGTCGTCCCCACGACCACGGGCCAAAGTTGGCCAGCCGCCGACATGTCCGACGACTGTAGGGTCGTCCCCACGACCCCGGGACTAGGTTGGCTCGACGCCGACTTGTCGACGACTATAGGGTCGTCCCCACAACCACGGGCCAAAGTTGGCCAGGCGCCGACATGTCCAACGACTATTGGGTCGTCCCCACGACCACGGGCCAAAGTTGGCCAGCCGCCGACATGACCGACGACTATAGTGTCGTCCCCACGACCCCGGTAGTAGATTGGCCCGCCGCCGACATGTCCGACGACTATAGAGTCGTCACCATGACACCGGGGCAAAGTTGGCCAGCCGCTGACATGTCCAACGACTATTGGGTCGTCCCCACGACCACGGGCCAATGTTGGCCAGCCGCCGACATGTCCGACGACTATAGGGTCGTCCCCACGACCACGGGCCAAAGTTGGCCAGCCGCCGACATGTCCGACGACTATAGGGTCGTCCCCACGACCCCGGGCGAAAGATGTCCAGCCGCCGTCTTGTCCGACGACTATAGGTTCGTCCCCACGACCCCGGGACTAGATTGGCCCGCCACCGTCATGTCCAACGACTATAGGGTCGTCCCCACAGCCACGGGCCAAAGTTGGCCAGCCGCCGACATGTCCGAGGACTACAGGGTCGTCCCCACGACCACGGACCAAAGTTGGCCAGCCGCCGACATATCCGACGACTATAGGGTCGTCCCCATGACCTCGGGACTAGATTGGCCCGCCACCATCATGTCCGACGACTATAGGGTCGACCCCACGACCCCGGGAGTTGATTGCCCCGTCACCGTTATTTCTGACAACTATAGGGTCGTCCCCACGACCACGGACCAAAGTTGGCCCGCCGCCGACTTGTCCGACGACTATAGGGTCGTCCCCACGACCCCGGGACTAGATTGGCCAGCCGCCGACATGTCCGACGACTATAGAGTCGTCACCACGACACCGGGGCAAAGTTGGCCAGCCGCTGACATGTCCAACGACTATTGGGTCGTCCCCACGACCACGGGCCAAAGTTGGCCAGCCGCCGACATGTCCGACGACTATAGGGTCGTCCCCACGACCCCGGGACTAGGTTGGCTCGACGCCGACTTGTCGACGACTATAGGGTCGTCCCCACAACCACGGGCCAAAGTTGGCCAGGCGCCGACTTGTCCGACGACTGTAGGGTCGTCCCCACGACCCTGGGCCAAAGTTGGCCAGCCGCCGACTTGTCCGACGACTATAGGGCCGTTTTCACGACCCCGGGACTAGATTGGCCCGCCACCGTCAAGTCCGACGACTATAGGGTCGTCCCCACGGCCACGGGCCAAGGCTGGCTAGCTGCCGACTTGTCCGACGACTATAGGGTCGTCCCCACGATCCCGGGACTAGATTGGCTCGGCACCGTCATGTCCGACGACTAGAGGGTCGTCCCCACGACCACGGCCCAAAGTTGGCTCGGCGCCAACTTGTCGACGACTATAGTGTCGTCCCCACGACCCCGGGACTAGGTTGGCTCGACGCCGACTTGTCGACGACTATAGGGTCGTCCCCACGACCACGGGCCAAAGTTGGCCAGCCGCCGACATGTCCGACGACTATAGGGTCGTCCCCACGACCCTGGACCAAAGTTTGCAAGCTGCCGACTTGTCCGACGACTATAGGGTCGTCCCCACGACCGCAGGACTAGGTTGGCCCACCGCCGACTTGTCCGACGATTATAGCGTCGTCCCCACGACTCCGGGACTAGGTTGACCAGCCGCCAACATGTCCGACGACAATAGGGTCGTCCCCACGACCCCGGGTCTAGGTTGGCCAGCCGCCGAAATGTCCGACGACTAAACAGTCGTCCCCGCGACCACGGGCCAAAGTTGGCCAGCCGCCGACATGTCCGATGACTATAGGGTCGTCCCCACGACCCTGGGACTAGATTGGCCCGCCACCGTCATGTCCGACGAATATACGGTCGTCCCCACGACCCCGGGCCAATAATGGCCAATCGCCGACATGTCCGATGACTATAGGGTCGTCCCCACGACCACGGACCAAAGTTGGCCAGCCGCCGACATATCCGACGACTATAGGGTCGTCCCCATGACCTCGGGACTAGATTGGCCCGCCACCATCATGTCCGACGACTATAGGGTTGACCCCACGACCCCGGGACTAGGTTGGCCCGCCGCCGACTTGTCCGACGACTATAGAGTCGTCCCCACGACCCCGGGTCCAGGTTGGCCAGCCGCCGACTTGTCCGACCACTATAGGGTCGTCCCCACGACCCCGGGCACATTTCGCAAGTCGCCGACATATCCCCACAATCCCGGGACTAGATTGGCCCGACACCGTCATGTCCGACGACTATAGGGTCGTCCCCACGACCCCGGGAATAGATTGGCCCACCACCGTCATGTCCGGCGACAATCGGATCGTCCCCACGACTACGGGCCAAAGTTGGCCAGCCGCCGACATGTCCGACGACTATTGGGTCGTCCCCACGACCACGGGCCAAAGTTGGCCAGCCGCCGACATGTCCGAAGACTATAGGGTCGTCCCCACGACCCCGGGACTAGGTTGGCCCGCCGCCGACTTGTCCGACGACTATAGGGTCGTCCCCACGACGACGGGCCAAAGTAGGCCAGCCGCCGACATATCCGGCGACTATAGGGTCGTCCCCACAACCCCGGGACTAGGTTGGCCCGCCGCCGACTTGTCCGACGACTATAGAGTCGTCCCCACGACCCCGGGAATAGATTGGCCCACCACCGTCATGTCCGGCGACAATCGGATCGTCCCCACGACTACGGGCCATAGTTGGCCAGCCGCTGACATGTCCAACGACTATTGGGTCGTCACCACGACACCGGGGCAAAGTTGGCCAGCCGCCGACATGTTCGACGAATATTGGGTCGTCCCCACGACCACGGGTCAAAGTTGGCCAGCCGCCAACATGTCCGACGACTATAGGGTCGTCCCCACGACCCCGGGCCAAAGATGTCCAGCCGCCGTCTTGTCCGACGACTATAGGTTCGTCCCCACGACCCCGGGACTAGATTGGCCCGCCACCGTCATGTCCAACGACTATAGGGTCGTCCCCACAGCCACGGGGCAAAGTTGGCCAGCCGCCGACATGTCCAACGACTATTGGGTCGTACCCACGACCCCGGGAATAGATTGGCCCGTCACCGTCATGTCCGGCGACTATCGGATCGTCCCCACGACTACGGGCCAAAGTTGGCCAGCCGCCGACATGTCCGAAGACAATAGGGTCGTCCCCACGACCCCGGGACTAGATTGGCCAGCCGCCGACATGTCCGACGACTATAGTGTCGTCACCACGACACCGGGGCAAAGTTGGCCAGCCGCTGACATGTCCAACGACTATTGGGTCGTCCCCACGACCACGGGCCAAAGTTGGCCAGCCGCCGACATGTCCGACGACTGTAGGGTCGTCCCCACGACCCCGGGACTAGGTTGGCTCGACGCCGACTTGTCGACGACTATAGGGTCGTCCCCACAACCACGGGCCAAAGTTGGCCAGCCGCCGACATGTCCAACGACTATTGGGTCGTCCCCACGACCACGGGCCAAAGTTGGCCAGCCGCCGACATGACCGACGACTATAGTGTCGTCCCCACGACCCCGGTAGTAGATTGGCCCGCCGCCGACATGTCCGACGACTATAGAGTCGTCACCATGACACCGGGGCAAAGTTGGCCAGCCGCTGACATGTCCAACGACTATTGGGTCGTCCCCACGACCACGGGCCAATGTTGGCCAGCCGCCGACATGTCCGACGACTATAGGGTCGTCCCCACGACCACGGGCCAAAGTTGGCCAGCCGCCGACATGTCCGACGACTATAGGGTCGTCCCCACGACCCCGAGACTAGATTGGCCCGCCACCGTCATGTCCGACGACAATAGGGTCGTCCCCACGACCCCGGGTCCAGGTTGGCCAGCCGCCGACATGTCCGACCACTATTGGTTCGTCCCCACGACCACGGGCCAAAGATGTCCAGCCGCCGTCTTGTCCGACGCCTATTGGGTCGTCCCCACGACCCCGGGACTAGATTAGCCCGCCACCGTCATGTCACACGACTATAGGGTCGTCCCCACGACCCCGGGAATAGATTGGTCCGCCACCGTCTTGTCCGACGACTATAGGGTCGTCCCCACGACCCCGGGCCAAAGATGTCCAGCCGCCGTCTTGTCCGACGACTATAGGGTCGTCCCCACGACCCCGGGACTAGATTGGCCCGCCACCGTCATGTCCAACGACTATAGGGTCGTCCCCACGAACCCGGGACTAGATTGGCCCGCCACCGTCATGTCCGACGACTATTGGATCGTCCCCATGACCACGGGCCAAAGTTGGCCAGCCGCCGACATGTTCGACTATAGTGTCGTCCCCACGACCCCGGGACTAGATTAGCCCGCCACCGTCATGTCACACGACTATAGGGTCGTCCCCACGACCCCGGGAATAGATTGGTCCGCCACCGTCTTGTCCGACGACTATAGGGTCGTCCCCACGACCCCGGGCCAAAGTTGGCCAGCCGCCGACATGTCCGACGACTATAGGGTCGTCCCCACGACCCCGAGACTAGATTGGCCCGCCACCGTCATGTCCGACGACAATAGGGTCGTCCCCACGACCCCGGGACTAGAATGGCCAGCCGCCGACATGTCCGACGACTATACGGTCGTCCCCACGACCACGGGCCAAAGTTGGCCAGCCGCCGACATGTCCGACGACTATAGGGTCGTCCCCACGACCCTGGGACTAGATTGGCCCGCCACCGTCATGTCCGACGACTATAGGGTCGTCCCCACGACCCCGGGCCAAAGTTGGCCAGCCGCCGACATGTCCGACGAGTATAGGGTCGTCCCCACGACCCCGGGAATAGATTGGCCCGCCACCGTCATGTCCGGCGACTATCGGATCGTCCCCACGACTACGGGCCAAAGTTGGCCAGCCGCCGACATGTCCGACGACTATAGGGTCGTCCCCACGACCTTGGTACTAGATGGGCCCGCCGCCGACATGTCCGACGACTATAGAGTCGTCCCCACGACCCCGGGCCAAAGTTGGCCAGCCGCCGACATGTCCGACGACTATAGGGTCGTCCCCACGACCCCGGGAATAGATTGGCCCACCACCGTCATGTCCGGCGACAATCGGATCGTCCCCACGACTACGGGCCAAAGTTGGCCAGCCGCCGACATGTCCGACGACTATTGGGTCGTCCCCACGACCACGGGCCAAAGTTGGCCAGCCGCCGACATGTCCGACGACTATAGGGTCGTCCCCACGACCCCGGGACTAGGTTGGCTCGACGCCGACTTGTCGACGACTATAGGGTCGTCCCCACAACCACGGGCCAAAGTTGGCCAGGCGCCGACTTGTCCGACGACTATAGGGTCGTCCCCACGACCCTGGGCCAAAGTTGGCCAGCCGCCGACTTGTCCGACGACTATAGGGCCGTTCCCACGACCCCGGGACTAGATTGGCCCGCCACCGTCAAGTCCGACGACTATAGGGTCGTCCCCACGGCCACGGGCCAAGGCTGGCCAGCTGCCGACTTGTCCGACGACTATAGGGTCGTCCCCACGATCCCGGGACTAGATTGGCTCGGCACCGTCATGTCCGACGACTAGAGGGTCGTCCCCACGACCACGGCCCAAAGTTGGCTCGGCGCCAACTTGTCGACGACTATAGTGTCGTCCCCACGACCCCGGGACTAGGTTGGCTCGACGCCGACTTGTCGACGACTATAGGGTCGTCCCCACGACCACGGGCCAAAGTTGGCCAGCCGCCGACATGTCCGACGACTATAGGGTCGTCCCCACGACCCTGGACCAAAGTTTGCAAGCTGCCGACTTGTCCGACGACTATAGGGTCGTCCCCACGACCGCAGGACTAGGTTGGCCCACCGCCGACTTGTCCGACGACTATAGCGTCGTCCCCACGACCCCGGGACTAGGTTGACCAGCCGCCAACATGTCCGACGACAATAGGGTCGTCCCCACGACCCCGGGTCTAGGTTGGCCAGCCGCCGAAATGTCCGACGACTAAACAGTCGTCCCCGCGACCACGGGCCAAAGTTGGCCAGCCGCCGACATGTCCGATGACTATGGGGTCGTCCCCACGACCCTGGGACTAGATTGGCCCGCCACCGTCATGTCCGACGAATATACGGTCGTCCCCACGACCCCGGGCCAATAATGGCCAATCGCCGACATGTCCGATGACTATAGGGTCGTCCCCACGACCACGGACCAAAGTTGGCCAGCCGCCGACATATCCGACGACTATAGGGTCGTCCCCATGACCTCGGGACTAGATTGGCCCGCCACCATCATGTCCGACGACTATAGGGTCGACCCCACGACCCCGGGAGTTGATTGCCCCGCCACCGTTATTTCTGACAACTATAGGGTCGTCCCCACGACCACGGACCAAAGTTGGACAGCCGCCGACATATCCGACGACTATAGGGTCGTCCCCATGACCCCGGGACTAGGTAGGCCCGCCGCCGACTTGTCCGACGACTATAGGGTCGTCCCCACGACGACGGGCCAAAGTAGGCCAGCCGCCGACATATCCGGCGACTATAGGGTCGTCCCCACAACCCCGGGACTAGGTTGGCCCGCCGCCGACTTGTCCGACGACTATAGGGTCGTCCCCACGACCCCGGGACTAGATTGGCCAGCCGCCGACATGTCCGACGACTATAGAGTCGTCACCACGACACCGGGGCAAAGTTGGCCAGCCGCTGACATGTCCAACGACTATTGGGTCGTCCCCACGACCACGGTCCAAAGTTGGCCAGCCGCCGACATGTCCGACGACTATAGGGTCGTCCCCACGACCCCGGGACTAGGTTGGCTCGACGCCGACTTGTCGACGACTATAGGGTCGTCCCCACAACCACGGGCCAAAGTTGGCCAGGCGCCGACTTGTCCGACGACTATAGGGTCGTCCCCACGACCCTGGGCCAAAGTTGGCCAGCCGCCGACATGTCCAACGACTATTGGGTCGTCCCCACGACCACGGGTCAAAGTTGGCCAGCCGCCAACATGTCCGACGACTATAGGGTCGTCCCCACGACCCCGGGCCAAAGATGTCCAGCCGCCGTCTTGTCCGACGACTATAGGTTCGTCCCCACGACCCCGGGACTAGATTGGGCCGCCACCGTCATGTCCAACGACTATAGGGTCGTCCCCACAGCCACGGGCCAAAGTTGGCCAGCCGCCGACATGTCCAACGACTATTGGGTCGTACCCACGACCACGGGCCAAAGTTGGCCAGCCGCCGACATGTCCGACGACTATAGTGTCGTCCCCACGACCCCGGTAGTAGATTGGCCCGCCGCCGACATGTCCGACGACTATAGAGTCGTCCCCACGACACCGGGCCAAAGTTGGCCAGCCGCCGACATGTCCGAGGACTATAGAGCCGTCCCCACGACCCCGGGAATAGATTGGCCCGTCACCGTCATGTCCGGCGACTATCGGATCGTCCCCACGACTACGGGCCAAAGTTGGCCAGCCGCCGACATGTCCGAAGACAATAGGGTCGTCCCCACGACCCCGGGACTAGATTGGCCAGCCGCCGACATGTCCGACGACTATAGTGTCGTCACCACGACACCGGGGCAAAGTTGGCCAGCCGCTGACATGTCCAACGACTATTGGGTCGTCCCCACGACCACGGGCCAAAGTTGGCCAGCCGCCGACATGTCCGACGACTGTAGGGTCGTCCCCACGACCCCGGGACTAGGTTGGCTCGACGCCGACTTGTCGACGACTATAGGGTCGTCCCCACAACCACGGGCCAAAGTTGGCCAGGCGCCGACTTGTCCGACGACTATAGGGTCGTCCCCACGACCCTGGGCCAAAGTTGGCCAGCCGCCGACTTGTCCGACGACTATAGGGCCGTTCCCACGACCCCGGGACTAGATTGGCCCGCGACCGTCATGTCCAACGACTATAGGGTCGTCCCCACAGCCACGGGCCAAAGTTGGCCAGCCGCCGACATGTCCAACGACTATTGGGTCGTCCCCACGACCACGGGCCAAAGTTGGCCAGCCGCCGACATGACCGACGACTATAGTGTCGTCCCCACGACCCCGGTAGTAGATTGGCCCGCCGCCGACATGTCCGACGACTATAGAGTCGTCACCATGACACCGGGGCAAAGTTGGCCAGCCGCTGACATGTCCAACGACTATTGGGTCGTCCCCACGACCACGGGCCAATGTTGGCCAGCCGCCGACATGTCCGACGACTATAGGGTCGTCCCCACGACCACGGGCCAAAGTTGGCCAGCCGCCGACATGTCCGACGACTATAGGGTCGTCCCCACGACCCCGGGCGAAAGATGTCCAGCCGCCGTCTTGTCCGACGACTATTGGGTCGTCCCCACGACCACGGGCCAAAGTTGGCCAGCCGCCGACATGACCGACGACTATAGTGTCGTCCCCACGACCCCGGTAGTAGATTGGCCCGCCGCCGACATGTCCGACGACTATAGAGTCGTCACCATGACACCGGGGCAAAGTTGGCCAGCCGCTGACATGTCCAACGACTATTGGGTCGTCCCCACGACCACGGGCCAATGTTGGCCAGCCGCCGACATGTCCGACGACTATAGGGTCGTCCCCACGACCACGGGCCAAAGTTGGCCAGCCGCCGACATGTCCGACGACTATAGTGTCGTCCCCACGACCCCGGTAGTAGATTGGCCCGCCGCCGACATGTCCGACGACTATAGAGTCGTCCCCACGACACCGGGCCAAAGTTGGCCAGCCGCCGACATGTCCGAGGACTATAGGGTCGTCCCCACGACCCCGGGAATAGATTGGCCCGCCACCGTCATGTCCGGCGACTATCGGATCGTCCCCACGACCCCGGGCCAAAGATGTCCAGCCGCCGTCTTGTCCGACGACTATAGGGTCGTCCCCACGACCCCGGGACTAGATTGGCCCGCCACCGTCGTGTCCAACGACTATAGGGTCGTCCCCACAGCCACGGGCCAAAGTTGGCCAGCCGCCGACATGTCCAACGACTATTGAGTCGTCCTCACGACCACGGGCCAAAGTTGGCCAGCCGCCGACATGTCCGACGACTATTGAGTCGTCCTCACGACCACGGGCCAAAGTTGGCCAGCCGCCGACATGTCCGACGACTATAGTGTCGTCCCCACGCCCCGGTAGTAGATTGGCCCGCCGCCGACATGTCCGACGACTATAGAGTCGTCCCCACGACACCGGGCCAAAGCTGGCCAGCCGCCGACATGTCCGAGGACTATAGGGTCGTCCCCACGACCCCGGGAATAGATTGGCCCGCCACCGTCATGTCCGGCGACTATCGGATCGTCCCCACGACCCCGGGCCAAAGATGTCCAGCCGCCGTCTTGTCCGACGACTATAGGGTCGTCCCCACGACCCCGGGACTAGATTGGCCCGCCACCGTCGTGTCCAACGACTATAGGGTCGTCCCCACGACCCCGGGACTAGATTGGCCCGCCACCGTCGTGTCCAACGACTATAGGGTCGTCCCCACAGCCACGGGCCAAAGTTGGCCAGCCGCCGACATGTCCAACGACTATTGAGTCGTCCTCACGACCACGGGCCAAAGTTGGCCAGCCGCCGACATGTCCGACGACTATAGTGTCGTCCCCACGCCCCGGTAGTAGATTGGCCCGCCGCCGACATGTCCGACGACTATAGAGTCGTCCCCACGACACCGGGCCAAAGCTGGCCAGCCGCCGACATGTCCGAGGACTATAGGGTCGTCCCCACGACCCCGGGAATAGATTGGCCCGCCACCGTCATGTCCGGCGACTATCGGATCGTCCCCACGACTACGGGCCAAAGTTGGCCAGCCGCCGACATGTCCGAAGACTATAGGGTCGTCCCCACGACCCCGGGACTAGATTGGCCAGCCGCCGACATGTCCGACGACTATAGAGTCGTCAGCACGACACCGGGGCAAAGTTGGCCAGCCGCTGACATGTCCAACGACTATTGGGTCGTCCCCACGACCACGGGCCAAAGTTGGCCAGCCGCCGACATGTCCGACGACTATAGCGTCGTCCCCACGACCCCGGGACTAGGTTGACCAGCCGCCAACATGTCCGACGACAATAGGGTCGTCCCCACGACCCCGGGTCTAGGTTGGCCAGCCGCCGAAATGTCCGACGACTAAACAGTCGTCCCCGCGACCACGGGCCAAAGTTGGCCAGCCGCCGACATGTCCGATGACTATAGGGTCGTCCCCACGACCCTGGGACTAGATTGGCCCGCCACCGTCATGTCCGACGAATATACGGTCGTCCCCACGACCCCGGGCCAATAATGGCCAATCGCCGACATGTCCGATGACTATAGAGTCGTCCCCACGACCACGGACCAAAGTTGGCCAGCCGCCGACATATCCGACGACTATAGGGTCGTCCCCATGACCTCGGGACTAGATTGGCCCGCCACCATCATGTCCGACGACTATAGGGTCGACCCCACGACCCCGGGAATTGATTGCCCCGCCACCGTTATTTCTGACAACTATAGGGTCGTCCCCACGACCACGGACCAAAGTTGGACAGCCGCCGACATATCCGACGACTATAGGGTCGTCCCCATGACCCCGGGACTAGGTTGGCCCGCCGCCGACTTGTCCGACGACTATAGGGTCGTCCCCACGACGACGGGCCAAAGTAGGCCAGCCGCCGACATGTCCGACGACTATAGGGTCGTCCCCACGACCCCGGGCGAAAGATGTCCAGCCGCCGTCTTGTCCGACGACTATAGGTTCGTCCCCACGACCCCGGGACTAGATTGGCCCGCCACCGTCATGTCCAACGACTATAGGGTCGTCCCCACAGCCACGGGCCAAAGTTGGCCAGCCGCCGACATGTCCGAGGACTACAGGGTCGTCCCCACGACCACGGACCAAAGTTGGCCAGCCGCCGACATATCCGACGACTATAGGGTCGTCCCCATGACCTCGGGACTAGATTGGCCCGCCACCATCATGTCCGACGACTATAGGGTCGACCCCACGACCCCGGGAGTTGATTGCCCCGCCACCGTTATTTCTGACAACTATAGGGTCGTCCCCACGACCACGGACCAAAGTTGGCCCGCCGCCGACTTGTCCGACGACTATAGGGTCGTCCCCACGACCCCGGGACTAGATTGGCCAGCCGCCGACATGTCCGACGACTATAGAGTCGTCACCACGACACCGGGGCAAAGTTGGCCAGCCGCTGACATGTCCAACGACTATTGGGTCGTCCCCACGACCACGGGCCAAAGTTGGCCAGCCGCCGACATGTCCGACGACTATAGGGTCGTCCCCACGACCCCGGGACTAGGTTGGCTCGACGCCGACTTGTCGACGACTATAGGGTCGTCCCCACGACCACGGGCCAAAGTTGGCCAGCCGCCGACATGTCCGACGACTATAGGGTCGTCCCCACGACCCTGGACCAAAGTTTGCAAGCTGCCGACTTGTCCGACGACTATAGGGTCGTCCCCACGACCGCAGGACTAGGTTGGCCCACCGCCGACTTGTCCGACGACTATAGCGTCGTCCCCACGACTCCGGGACTAGGTTGACCAGCCGCCAACATGTCCGACGACAATAGGGTCGTCCCCACGACCCCGGGTCTAGGTTGGCCAGCCGCCGAAATGTCCGACGACTAAACAGTCGTCCCCGCGACCACGGGCCAAAGTTGGCCAGCCGCCGACATGTCCGATGACTATAGGGTCGTCCCCACGACCCTGGGACTAGATTGGCCCGCCACCGTCATGTCCGACGAATATACGGTCGTCCCCACGACCCCGGGCCAATAATGGCCAATCGCCGACATGTCCGATGACTATAGGGTCGTCCCCACGACCACGGACCAAAGTTGGCCAGCCGCCGACATATCCGACGACTATAGGGTCGTCCCCATGACCTCGGGACTAGATTGGCCCGCCACCATCATGTCCGACGACTATAGGGTTGACCCCACGACCCCGGGACTAGGTTGGCCCGCCGCCGACTTGTCCGACGACTATAGAGTCGTCCCCACGACCCCGGGTCCAGGTTGGCCAGCCGCCGACTTGTCCGACCACTATAGGGTCGTCCCCACGACCCCGGGCACATTTCGCAAGTCGCCGACATATCCCCACAATCCCGGGACTAGATTGGCCCGACACCGTCATGTCCGACGACTATAGGGTCGTCCCCACGACCCCGGGAATAGATTGGCCCACCACCGTCATGTCCGGCGACAATCGGATCGTCCCCACGACTACGGGCCAAAGTTGGCCAGCCGCCGACATGTCCGACGACTATTGGGTCGTCCCCACGACCACGGGCCAAAGTTGGCCAGCCGCCGACATGTCCGAAGACTATAGGGTCGTCCCCACGACCCCGGGACTAGGTTGGCCCGCCGCCGACTTGTCCGACGACTATAGGGTCGTCCCCACGACGACGGGCCAAAGTAGGCCAGCCGCCGACATATCCGGCGACTATAGGGTCGTCCCCACAACCCCGGGACTAGGTTGGCCCGCCGCCGACTTGTCCGACGACTATAGAGTCGTCCCCACGACCCCGGGAATAGATTGGCCCACCACCGTCATGTCCGGCGACTATCGGATCGTCCCCACGACTACGGGCCAAAGTTGGCCAGCCGCCGACATGTCCGAAGACAATAGGGTCGTCCCCACGACCCCGGGACTAGATTGGCCAGCCGCCGACATGTCCGACGACTATAGTGTCGTCACCACGACACCGGGGCAAAGTTGGCCAGCCGCTGACATGTCCAACGACTATTGGGTCGTCCCCACGACCACGGGCCAAAGTTGGCCAGCCGCCGACATGTCCGACGACTGTAGGGTCGTCCCCACGACCCCGGGACTAGGTTGGCTCGACGCCGACTTGTCGACGACTATAGGGTCGTCCCCACAACCACGGGCCAAAGTTGGCCAGCCGCCGACATGTCCAACGACTATTGGGTCGTCCCCACGACCACGGGCCAAAGTTGGCCAGCCGCCGACATGACCGACGACTATAGTGTCGTCCCCACGACCCCGGTAGTAGATTGGCCCGCCGCCGACATGTCCGACGACTATAGAGTCGTCACCATGACACCGGGGCAAAGTTGGCCAGCCGCTGACATGTCCAACGACTATTGGGTCGTCCCCACGACCACGGGCCAATGTTGGCCAGCCGCCGACATGTCCGACGACTATACGGTCGTCCCCACGACCACGGGCCAAAGTTGGCCAGCCGCCGACATGTCCGACGACTATAGGGTCGTCCCCACGACCCCGGGCGAAAGATGTCCAGCCGCCGTCTTGTCCGACGACTATAGGTTCGTCCCCACGACCCCGGGACTAGATTGGCCCGCCACCGTCATGTCCAACGACTATAGGGTCGTCCCCACAGCCACGGGCCAAAGTTGGCCAGCCGCCGACATGTCCGACGACTATAGTGTCGTCCCCACGACCCCGGTAGTAGATTGGCCCGCCGCCGACATGTCCGACGACTATAGAGTCGTCCCCACGACACCGGGCCAAAGTTGGCCAGCCGCCGACATGTCCGAGGACTATAGGGTCGTCCCCACGACCCCGGGAATAGATTGGCCCGCCACCGTCATGTCCGACGACTATCGGATCGTCCCCACAACCACGGGCCAAAGTTGGCCAGGCGCCGACTTGTCCGACGACTATAGGGTCGTCCCCACGACCCTGGGCCAAAGTTGGCCAGCCGCCGACTTGTCCGACGACTATAGGGCCGTTCCCACGACCCCGGGACTAGATTGGCCCGCCACCGTCAAGTTCGACGACTATAGGGTCGTCCCCACGGCCACGGGCCAAAGCTGGCCAGCCGCCGACATGTCCGACGACTATAGGGTCGTCCCCACGACCCCGGGCCAAAGATGTCCAGCCGCCGTCTTGTCCGACGACTATAGGGTCGTCCCGACGACCCCGGGACTAGAATGGCCCGCCACCGTCGTGTCCAACGACTATAGGGTCGTCCCCACAGCCACGGGCCAAAGTTGGCCAGCCGCCGACATGTCCAACGACTATTGGGTCGTCCTCACGACCACGGGCCAAAGTTGGCCAGCCGCCGACATGTCCGACGACTATAGTGTCGTCCCCACGCCCCGGTATTAGATTGGCCCGCCGCCGACATGTCCGACGACTATAGAGTCGTCCCCACGACACCGGGCCAAAGCTGGCCAGCCGCCGACATGTCCGAGGACTATAGGGTCGTCCCCACGACCCCGGGAATAGATTGGCCCGCCACCGTCATGTCCGGTGACTATCGGATCGTCCCCACGACTACGGGCCAAAGTTGGCCAGCCGCCGACATGTCCGAAGTCTATAGGGTCGTCCCCACGACCCCGGGACTAGATTGGCCAGCCGCCGACATGTCCGACGACTATAGAGTCGTCACCACGACACCGGGGCAAAGTTGGCCAGCCGCTGACATGTCCAACGACTATTGGGTCGTCCCCACGACCACGGGCCAAAGTTGGCCAGCCGCCGACATGTCCGACGACTATAGGGTCGTCCCCAGGACCCCGGGACTAGGTTGGCTCGACGCCGACTTGTCGACGGCTATAGGGTCGTCCCCACAACCACGGGCCAAAGTTGGCCAGGCGCTGACTTGTCCGACGACTATAGGGTCGTCCCCACGACCCTGGGCCAAAGTTGGCCAGCCGCCGACTTGTCCGACGACTATAGGGCCGTTCCCACGACCCCGGGACTAGATTGGCCCGCCACCGTCAAGTCCGACGACTATAGGGTCGTCCCCACGGCCACGGGCCAAGGCTGGCCAGCTGCCGACTTGTCCGACGACTATAGGGTCGTCCCCACGATCCCGGGACTAGATTGGCTCGGCACCGTCATGTCCGACGACTAGAGGGTCGTCCCCACGACCACGGCCCAAAGTTGGCTCGGCGCCAACTTGTCGACGACTATAGTGTCGTCCCCACGACCCCGGGACTAGGTTGGCTCGACGCCGACTTGTCGACGACTATAGGGTCGTCCCCACGACCACGGGCCAAAGTTGGCCAGCCGCCGACATGTCCGACGACTATAGGGTCGTCCCCACGACCCTGGACCAAAGTTT
Organism: Andrena praecox; assembly: GCA_963932275.1. NCBI lineage: Eukaryota > Metazoa > Arthropoda > Insecta > Hymenoptera > Andrenidae > Andrena > Andrena praecox. The sequence goes on from OZ010730.1 coordinate 25,338,256, forward strand.
GCAAGCTGCCGACTTGTCCGACGACTATAGGGTCGTCCCCACGACCGCAGGACTAGGTTGGCCCACCGCCGACTTGTCCGACGACTATAGCGTCGTCCCCACGACCCCGGGACTAGGTTGACCAGCCGCCAACATGTCCGACGACAATAGGGTCGTCCCCACGACCCCGGGTCTAGGTTGGCCAGCCGCCGAAATGTCCGACGACTAAACAGTCGTCCCCGCGACCACGGGCCAAAGTTGGCCAGCCGCCGACATGTCCGATGACTATGGGGTCGTCCCCACGACCCTGGGACTAGATTGGCCCGCCACCGTCATGTCCGACGAATATACGGTCGTCCCCACGACCCCGGGCCAATAATGGCCAATCGCCGACATGTCCGATGACTATAGGGTCGTCCCCACGACCACGGACCAAAGTTGGCCAGCCGCCGACATATCCGACGACTATAGGGTCGTCCCCATGACCTCGGGACTAGATTGGCCCGCCACCATCATGTCCGACGACTATAGGGTCGACCCCACGACCCCGGGAGTTGATTGCCCCGCCACCGTTATTTCTGACAACTATAGGGTCGTCCCCACGACCACGGACCAAAGTTGGACAGCCGCCGACATATCCGACGACTATAGGGTCGTCCCCATGACCCCGGGACTAGGTAGGCCCGCCGCCGACTTGTCCGACGACTATAGGGTCGTCCCCACGACGACGGGCCAAAGTAGGCCAGCCGCCGACATATCCGGCGACTATAGGGTCGTCCCCACAACCCCGGGACTAGGTTGGCCCGCCGCCGACTTGTCCGACGACTATAGGGTCGTCCCCACGACCCCGGGACTAGATTGGCCAGCCGCCGACATGTCCGACGACTATTGGGTCGTACCCACGACCACGGGCCAAAGTTGGCCAGCCGCCGACATGTCCAACGACTATTGGGTCGTCCCCACGACCACGGTCCAAAGTTGGCCAGCCGCCGACATGTCCGACGACTATAGGGTCGTCCCCACGACCCCGGGACTAGGTTGGCTCGACGCCGACTTGTCGACGACTATAGGGTCGTCCCCACAACCACGGGCCAAAGTTGGCCAGGCGCCGACTTGTCCGACGACTATAGGGTCGTCCCCACGACCCTGGGCCAAAGTTGGCCAGCCGCCGACATGTCCAACGACTATTGGGTCGTCCCCACGACCACGGGTCAAAGTTGGCCAGCCGCCAACATGTCCGACGACTATAGGGTCGTCCCCACGACCCCGGGCCAAAGATGTCCAGCCGCCGTCTTGTCCGACGACTATAGGTTCGTCCCCACGACCCCGGGACTAGATTGGGCCGCCACCGTCATGTCCAACGACTATAGGGTCGTCCCCACAGCCACGGGCCAAAGTTGGCCAGCCGCCGACATGTCCGACGACTATAGGGTCGTCCCCAGGACCCCGGGACTAGGTTGGCTCGACGCCGACTTGTCGACGGCTATAGGGTCGTCCCCACAACCACGGGCCAATGTTGGCCAGGCGCCGACTTGTCCGACGACTATAGGGTCGTCCCCACGACCCTGGGCCAAAGTTGGCCAGCCGCCGACTTGTCCGACGACTATAGGGCCGTTCCCACGACCCCGGGACTAGATTGGCCCGCCACCGTCAAGTCCGACGACTATAGGGTCGTCCCCACGGCCACGGGCCAAGGCTGGCCAGCTGCCGACTTGTCCGACGACTATAGGGTCGTCCCCACGATCCCGGGACTAGATTGGCTCGGCACCGTCATGTCCGACGACTAGAGGGTCGTCCCCACGACCACGGCCCAAAGTTGGCTCGGCGCCAACTTGTCGACGACTATAGTGTCGTCCCCACGACCCCGGGACTAGGTTGGCTCGACGCCGACTTGTCGACGACTATAGGGTCGTCCCCACGACCACGGGCCAAAGTTGGCCAGCCGCCGACATGTCCGACGACTATAGGGTCGTCCCCACGACCCTGGACCAAAGTTTGCAAGCTGCCGACTTGTCCGACGACTATAGGGTCGTCCCCACGACCGCAGGACTAGGTTGGCCCACCGCCGACTTGTCCGACGACTATAGCGTCGTCCCCACGACCCCGGGACTAGGTTGACCAGCCGCCAACATGTCCGACGACAATAGGGTCGTCCCCACGACCCCGGGTCTAGGTTGGCCAGCCGCCGAAATGTCCGACGACTAAACAGTCGTCCCCGCGACCACGGGCCAAAGTTGGCCAGCCGCCGACATGTCCGATGACTATAGGGTCGTCCCCACGACCCTGGGACTAGATTGGCCCGCCACCGTCATGTCCGACGAATATACGGTCGTCGCCACGACCCCGGGCCAATAATGGCCAATCGCCGACATGTCCGATGACTATAGGGTCGTCCCCACGACCACGGACCAAAGTTGGCCAGCCGCCGACATATCCGACGACTATAGGGTCGTCCCCATGACCTCGGGACTAGATTGGCCCGCCACCATCATGTCCGACGACTATAGGGTCGACCCCACGACCCCGGGAGTTGATTGCCCCGCCACCGTTATTTCTGACAACTATAGGGTCGTCCCCACGACCACGGACCAAAGTTGGACAGCCGCCGACATATCCGACGACTATAGGGTCGTCCCCATGACCCCGGGACTAGGTAGGCCCGCCGCCGACTTGTCCGACGACTATAGGGTCGTCCCCACGACGACGGGCCAAAGTAGGCCAGCCGCCGACATATCCGGCGACTATAGGGTCGTCCCCACAACCCCGGGACTAGGTTGGCCCGCCGCCGACTTGTCCGACGACTATAGGGTCGTCCCCACGACCCCGGGACTAGATTGGCCAGCCGCCGACATGTCCGACGACTATAGAGTCGTCACCACGACACCGGGGCAAAGTTGGCCAGCCGCTGACATGTCCAACGACTATTGGGTCGTCCCCACGACCACGGTCCAAAGTTGGCCAGCCGCCGACATGTCCGACGACTATAGGGTCGTCCCCACGACCCCGGGACTAGGTTGGCTCGACGCCGACTTGTCGACGACTATAGGGTCGTCCCCACAACCACGGGCCAAAGTTGGCCAGGCGCCGACTTGTCCGACGACTATAGGGTCATCCCCACGACCCTGGGCCAAAGTTGGCCAGCCGCCGACATGTCCAACGACTATTGGGTCGTCCCTACGACCACGGGTCAAAGTTGGCCAGCCGCCAACATGTCCGACGACTATAGGGTCGTCCCCACGACCCCGGGCCAAAGATGTCCAGCCGCCGTCTTGTCCGACGACTATAGGTTCGTCCCCACGACCCCGGGACTAGATTGGCCCGCCACCGTCATGTCCAACGACTATAGGGTCGTCCCCACAGCCACGGGCCAAAGTTGGCCAGCCGCCGACATGTCCAACGACTATTGGGTCGTACCCACGACCACGGGCCAAAGTTGGCCAGCCGCCGACATGTCCGACGACTATAGTGTCGTCCCCACGACCCCGGTAGTAGATTGGCCCGCCGCCGACATGTCCGACGACTATAGAGTCGTCCCCACGACACCGGGCCAAAGTTGGCCAGCCGCCGACATGTCCGAGGACTATAGAGCCGTCCCCACGACCCCGGGAATAGATTGGCCCGTCACCGTCATGTCCGGCGACTATCGGATCGTCCCCACGACTACGGGCCAAAGTTGGCCAGCCGCCGACATGTCCGAAGACAATAGGGTCGTCCCCACGACCCCGGGACTAGATTGGCCAGCCGCCGACATGTCCGACGACTATAGTGTCGTCACCACGACACCGGGGCAAAGATGTCCAGCCGCCGTCTTGTCCGACGACTATAGGTTCGTCCCCACGACCCCGGGACTAGATTGGCCCGCCACCGTCATGTCCAACGACTATAGGGTCGTCCCCACAGCCACGGGCCAAAGTTGGCCAGCCGCCGACATGTCCAACGACTATTGGGTCGTACCCACGACCACGGGCCAAAGTTGGCCAGCCGCCGACATGTCCGACGACTATAGTGTCGTCCCCACGACCCCGGTAGTAGATTGGCCCGCCGCCGACATGTCCGACGACTATAGAGTCGTCCCCACGACACCGGGCCAAAGTTGGCCAGCCGCCGACATGTCCGAGGACTATAGAGCCGTCCCCACGACCCCGGGAATAGATTGGCCCGTCACCGTCATGTCCGGCGACTATCGGATCGTCCCCACGACTACGGGCCAAAGTTGGCCAGCCGCCGACATGTCCGAAGACAATAGGGTCGTCCCCACGACCCCGGGACTAGATTGGCCAGCCGCCGACATGTCCGACGACTATAGTGTCGTCACCACGACACCGGGGCAAAGTTGGCCAGCCGCTGACATGTCCAACGACTATTGGGTCGTCCCCACGACCACGGGCCAAAGTTGGCCAGCCGCCGACATGTCCGACGACTGTAGGGTCGTCCCCACGACCCCGGGACTAGGTTGGCTCGACGCCGACTTGTCGACGACTATAGGGTCGTCCCCACAACCACGGGCCAAAGTTGGCCAGGCGCCGACTTGTCCGACGACTATAGGGTCGTCCCCACGACCCTGGGCCAAAGTTGGCCAGCCGCCGACTTGTCCGACGACTATAGGGCCGTTCCCACGACCCCGGGACTAGATTGGCCCGCGACCGTCATGTCCAACGACTATAGGGTCGTCCCCACAGCCACGGGCCAAAGTTGGCCAGCCGCCGACATGTCCAACGACTATTGGGTCGTCCCCACGACCACGGGCCAAAGTTGGCCAGCCGCCGACATGACCGACGACTATAGTGTCGTCCCCACGACCCCGGTAGTAGATTGGCCCGCCGCCGACATGTCCGACGACTATAGAGTCGTCACCATGACACCGGGGCAAAGTTGGCCAGCCGCTGACATGTCCAACGACTATTGGGTCGTCCCCACGACCACGGGCCAATGTTGGCCAGCCGCCGACATGTCCGACGACTATAGGGTCGTCCCCACGACCACGGGCCAAAGTTGGCCAGCCGCCGACATGTCCGACGACTATAGGGTCGTCCCCACGACCCCGGGCGAAAGATGTCCAGCCGCCGTCTTGTCCGACGACTATAGGTTCGTCCCCACGACCCCGGGACTAGATTGGCCCGCCACCGTCATGTCCAACGACTATAGGGTCGTCCCCACAGCCACGGGCCAAAGTTGGCCAGCCGCCGACATGTCCGACGACTATAGTGTCGTCCCCACGACCCCGGTAGTAGATTGGCCCGCCGCCGACATGTCCGACGACTATAGAGTCGTCCCCACGACACCGGGCCAAAGTTGGCCAGCCGCCGACATGTCCGAGGACTATAGGGTCGTCCCCACGACCCCGGGAATAGATTGGCCCGCCACCGTCATGTCCGGCGACTATCGGATCGTCCCCACAACCACGGGCCAAAGTTGGCCAGGCGCCGACTTGTCCGACGACTATAGGGTCGTCCCCACGACCCTGGGCCAAAGTTGGCCAGCCGCCGACTTGTCCGACGACTATAGGGCCGTTCCCACGACCCCGGGACTAGATTGGCCCGCCACCGTCAAGTTCGATGACTATAGGGTCGTCCCCACGGCCACGGGCCAAAGCTGGCCAGCCGCCGACATGTCCGACGACTATAGGGTCGTCCCCACGACCCCGGGCCAAAGATGTCCAGCCGCCGTCTTGTCCGACGACTATAGGGTCGTCCCCACGACCCCGGGACTAGATTGGCCCGCCACCGTCGTGTCCAACGACTATAGGGTCGTCCCCACAGCCACGGGCCAAAGTTGGCCAGCCGCCGACATGTCCAACGACTATTGAGTCGTCCTCACGACCACGGGCCAAAGTTGGCCAGCCGCCGACATGTCCGACGACTATAGTGTCGTCCCCACGCCCCGGTAGTAGATTGGCCCGCCGCCGACATGTCCGACGACTATAGAGTCGTCCCCACGACACCGGGCCAAAGCTGGCCAGCCGCCGAAATGTCCGAGGACTATAGGGTCGTCCCCACGACCCCGGGAATAGATTGGGCCGCCACCGTCATGTCCGGCGACTATCGGATCGTCCCCACGACTACGGGCCAAAGTTGGCCAGCCGCCGACATGTCCGAAGACTATAGGGTCGTCCCCACGACCCCGGGACTAGATTGGCCAGCCGCCGACATGTCCGACGACTATAGAGTCGTCACCACGACACCGGGGCAAAGTTGGCCAGCCGCTGACATGTCCAACGACTATTGGGTCGTCCCCACGACCACGGGCCAAAGTTGGCCAGCCGCCGACATGTCCGACGACTATAGGGTCGTCCCCACGACCCCGGGACTAGGTTGGCTCGACGCCGACTTGTCGACGACTATAGGGTCGTCCCCACAACCACGGGCCAAAGTTGGCCAGGCGCCGACTTGTCCGACGACTATAGGGTCGTCCCCACGACCCTGGGCCAAAGTTGGCCAGCCGCCGACTTGTCCGACGACTATAGGGCCGTTCCCACGACCCCGGGACTAGATTGGCCCGCCACCGTCAAGTCCGACGACTATAGGGTCGTCCCCACGGCCACGGGCCAAGGCTGGCCAGCTGCCGACTTGTCCGACGACTATAGGGTCGTCCCCACGATCCCGGGACTAGATTGGCTCGGCACCGTCATGTCCGACGACTAGAGGGTCGTCCCCACGACCACGGCCCAAAGTTGGCTCGGCGCCAACTTGTCGACGACTATAGTGTCGTCCCCACGACCCCGGGACTAGGTTGGCTCGACGCCGACTTGTCGACGACTATAGGGTCGTCCCCACGACCACGGGCCAAAGTTGGCCAGCCGCCGACATGTCCGACGACTATAGGGTCGTCCCCACGACCCTGGACCAAAGTTTGCAAGCTGCCGACTTGTCCGACGACTATAGGGTCGTCCCCACGACCGCAGGACTAGGTTGGCCCACCGCCGACTTGTCCGACGACTATAGCGTCGTCCCCACGACCCCGGGACTAGGTTGACCAGCCGCCAACATGTCCGACGACAATAGGGTCGTCCCCACGACCCCGGGTCTAGGTTGGCCAGCCGCCGAAATGTCCGACGACTAAACAGTCGTCCCCGCGACCACGGGCCAAAGTTGGCCAGCCGCCGACATGTCCGATGACTATAGGGTCGTCCCCACGACCCTGGGACTAGATTGGCCCGCCACCGTCATGTCCGACGAATATACGGTCGTCCCCACGACCCCGGGCCAATAATGGCCAATCGCCGACATGTCCGATGACTATAGAGTCGTCCCCACGACCACGGACCAAAGTTGGCCAGCCGCCGACATATCCGACGACTATAGGGTCGTCCCCATGACCTCGGGACTAGATTGGCCCGCCACCATCATGTCCGACGACTATAGGGTCGACCCCACGACCCCGGGAGTTGATTGCCCCGCCACCGTTATTTCTGACAACTATAGGGTCGTCCCCACGACCACGGACCAAAGTTGGACAGCCGCCGACATATCCGACGACTATAGGGTCGTCCCCATGACCCCGGGACTAGGTTGGCCCGCCGCCGACTTGTCCGACGACTATAGGGTCGTCCCCACGACGACGGGCCAAAGTAGGCCAGCCGCCGACATATCCGGCGACTATAGGGTCGTCCCCACAACCCCGGGACTAGGTTGGCCACCCGCCGACATGTCCGACGACTATAGGGTCGTCCCCACGACCCCGGGTCTAGGTTGGCCAGCCGCCGACATGTCCGACGAATATAGAGTCGTCCCCACGACACCGGGCCAAAGTTGGCCAGCCGCCGACATGTCGGACGACAATCGGATCGTCCCCACGACCACGCGCCAAAGTTGGCCAGCCGCCGACATGTCCGACGACTTTTGGATCGTCCCCACGACCACGGGCCAAAGTTGGCCAGCCGCCGACATGTCCGACGACTATAGGGTCGTCCCCACGACCCCGGGACTAGATTGGTCCGCCACCGTCATATCCGACGACTATAGGGTCGTCCCCACGAGCCCGGGCCAAAGTTGGCAAGACGCCGAAATGTCCGACGACTGTAGGGTCGTCCCCACGACCCCGGGACTAGATTGGCCCGCCACCATCATGTCCGACGACTATAGGGTCGACCCCACGACCCCGGGAGTTGATTGCCCCGCCACCGTTATTTCTGACAACTATAGGGTCGTCCCCACGACCACGGACCAAAGTTGGACAGCCGCCGACATATCCGACGACTATAGGGTCGTCCCCACGACCACGGGCCAAAGCTGGCCAGCCGCCGACATGTCCGACGACTATTGGATCGTCCCCACGACCACGGGCCAAAGTTGGCCAGCCGCCGACATGTCCGACGACTATAGGGTCGTCCCCACGACCCCGGGACTAGATTGGTCCGCCACCGTCATGTCCGACGAATATAGGGTCGTCCCCACGACCCCGGGCCAAAGTTGGCAAGCCGCCGAAATGTCCGACGACTGTAGGGTCGTCCCCACGACCCCGGGACTAGATTGGCCCGCCACCGTCAAGTCCGACGACCTCGTGACTAGGTTGGCCAGCCGCCGACATGTCCGACGACTATAGGGTCGCCCCCACGACCTCAGGCCAATTTTGGCCAGCCGCCGACATGTCCGACGGCTATTGGATCGACCCCACGACCCCGGGCCAAAGTTGGCAAGCCGCCGAAATGTCCGACGACTGTAGGGCCGTCCCCACGACCCCCGGACTAGATTGGTCCGCCACCGACAAGTCCTACCACTATAGGGTCGTCCCCACGACCCCGGGACTAGATTGGCCCGCCACCGTCATGTCCAACGACTATCGGATCGTCCCCACGACCACGGGCCAAAGTTGGCCAGCCGCCGACATGTCCGACGACTATTGGGTCGTCCCCACGACACCGGGCCAAAGTTGGCCAGCCGCTGACATGTCCAACGACTATAGAGTCGTCCCCACGACCCCGGGCCAAAGTTGGCAAGCCGCCGACATGTCCGACGACTATAGGGTCGTCCCCACGACCTCGGGACTAGGTTGGCCACCCGCCGACATGTCCGACGACTATAGAGCCGTCCCCACGACCCCGGGAATAGATTGGCCCGTCACCGTCATGTCCGGCGACTATCGGATCGTCCCCACGACTACGGGCCAAAGTTGGCCAGCCGCCGACATGTCCGAAGACAATAGGGTCGTCCCCACGACCCCGGGACTAGATTGGCCAGCCGCCGACATGTCCGACGACTATAGTGTCGTCACCACGACACCGGGGCAAAGTTGGCCAGCCGCTGACATGTCCAACGACTATTGGGTCGTTCCCACGACCACGGGCCAAAGTTGGCCAGCCGCCGACATGTCCGACGACTATAGGGTCGTCCCCACGACCCCGGGACTAGGTTGGCTCGACGCCGACTTGTCGACGACTATAGGGTCGTCCCCACAACCACGGGCCAAAGTTGGCCAGGCGCCGACTTGTCCGACGACTATAGGGTCGTCCCCACGACCCTGGGCCAAAGTTGGCCAGCCGCCGACTTGTCCGACGACTATAGGGCCGTTCCCACGACCCCGGGACTAGATTGGCCCGCCACCGTCAAGTCCGACGACTATAGGGTCGTCCCCACGGCCACGGGCCAAGGCTGGCCAGCTGCCGACTTGTCCGACGACTATAGGGTCGTCCCCACGATCCCGGGACTAGATTGGCTCGGCACCGTCATGTCCGACGACTAGAGGGTCGTCCCCACGACCACGGCCCAAAGTTGGCTCGGCGCCAACTTGTCGACGACTATAGTGTCGTCCCCACGACCCCGGGACTAGGTTGGCTCGACGCCGACTTGTCGACGACTATAGGGTCGTCCCCACGACCACGGGCCAAAGTTGGCCCGCCGCCGACATGTCCGACGACTATAGAGTCGTCACCATGACACCGGGGCAAAGTTGGCCAGCCGCTGACATGTCCAACGACTATTGGGTCGTCCCCACGACCACGGGCCAATGTTGGCCAGCCGCCGACATGTCCGACGACTATAGGGTCGTCCCCACGACCACGGGCCAAAGTTGGCCAGCCGCCGACATGTCCGACGACTATAGGGTCGTCCCCACGACCCCGGGCGAAAGATGTCCAGCCGCCGTCTTGTCCGACGACTATAGGTTCGTCCCCACGACCCCGGGACTAGATTGGCCCGCCACCGTCATGTCCAACGACTATAGGGTCGTCCCCACAGCCACGGGCCAAAGTTGGCCAGCCGCCGACATGTCCGACGACTATAGTGTCGTCCCCACGACCCCGGTAGTAGATTGGCCCGCCGCCGACATGTCCGACGACTATAGAGTCGTCCCCACGACACCGGGCCAAAGTTGGCCAGCCGCCGACATGTCCGAGGACTATAGGGTCGTCCCCACGACCCCGGGAATAGATTGGCCCGCCACCGTCATGTCCGGCGACTATCGGATCGTCCCCACAACCACGGGCCAAAGTTGGCCAGGCGCCGACTTGTCCGACGACTATAGGGTCGTCCCCACGACCCTGGGCCAAAGTTGGCCAGCCGCCGACTTGTCCGACGACTATAGGGCCGTTCCCACGACCCCGGGACTAGATTGGCCCGCCACCGTCAAGTTCGATGACTATAGGGTCGTCCCCACGGCCACGGGCCAAAGCTGGCCAGCCGCCGACATGTCCGACGACTATAGGGTCGTCCCCACGACCCCGGGCCAAAGATGTCCAGCCGCCGTCTTGTCCGACGACTATAGGGTCGTCCCCACGACCCCGGGACTAGATTGGCCCGCCACCGTCGTGTCCAACGACTATAGGGTCGTCCCCACAGCCACGGGCCAAAGTTGGCCAGCCGCCGACATGTCCAACGACTATTGAGTCGTCCTCACGACCACGGGCCAAAGTTGGCCAGCCGCCGACATGTCCGACGACTATAGTGTCGTCCCCACGCCCCGGTAGTAGATTGGCCCGCCGCCGACATGTCCGACGACTATAGAGTCGTCCCCACGACACCGGGCCAAAGCTGGCCAGCCGCCGAAATGTCCGAGGACTATAGGGTCGTCCCCACGACCCCGGGAATAGATTGGGCCGCCACCGTCATGTCCGGCGACTATCGGATCGTCCCCACGACTACGGGCCAAAGTTGGCCAGCCGCCGACATGTCCGAAGACTATAGGGTCGTCCCCACGACCCCGGGACTAGATTGGCCAGCCGCCGACATGTCCGACGACTATAGAGTCGTCACCACGACACCGGGGCAAAGTTGGCCAGCCGCTGACATGTCCAACGACTATTGGGTCGTCCCCACGACCACGGGCCAAAGTTGGCCAGCCGCCGACATGTCCGACGACTATAGGGTCGTCCCCACGACCCCGGGACTAGGTTGGCTCGACGCCGACTTGTCGACGACTATAGGGTCGTCCCCACAACCACGGGCCAAAGTTGGCCAGGCGCCGACTTGTCCGACGACTATAGGGTCGTCCCCACGACCCTGGGCCAAAGTTGGCCAGCCGCCGACTTGTCCGACGACTATAGGGCCGTTCCCACGACCCCGGGACTAGATTGGCCCGCCACCGTCAAGTCCGACGACTATAGGGTCGTCCCCACGGCCACGGGCCAAGGCTGGCCAGCTGCCGACTTGTCCGACGACTATAGGGTCGTCCCCACGATCCCGGGACTAGATTGGCTCGGCACCGTCATGTCCGACGACTAGAGGGTCGTCCCCACGACCACGGCCCAAAGTTGGCTCGGCGCCAACTTGTCGACGACTATAGTGTCGTCCCCACGACCCCGGGACTAGGTTGGCTCGACGCCGACTTGTCGACGACTATAGGGTCGTCCCCACGACCACGGGCCAAAGTTGGCCAGCCGCCGACATGTCCGACGACTATAGGGTCGTCCCCACGACCCTGGACCAAAGTTTGCAAGCTGCCGACTTGTCCGACGACTATAGGGTCGTCCCCACGACCGCAGGACTAGGTTGGCCCACCGCCGACTTGTCCGACGACTATAGCGTCGTCCCCACGACCCCGGGACTAGGTTGACCAGCCGCCAACATGTCCGACGACAATAGGGTCGTCCCCACGACCCCGGGTCTAGGTTGGCCAGCCGCCGAAATGTCCGACGACTAAACAGTCGTCCCCGCGACCACGGGCCAAAGTTGGCCAGCCGCCGACATGTCCGATGACTATAGGGTCGTCCCCACGACCCTGGGACTAGATTGGCCCGCCACCGTCATGTCCGACGAATATACGGTCGTCCCCACGACCCCGGGCCAATAATGGCCAATCGCCGACATGTCCGATGACTATAGAGTCGTCCCCACGACCACGGACCAACGTTGGCCAGCCGCCGACATATCCGACGACTATAGGGTCGTCCCCATGACCTCGGGACTAGATTGGCCCGCCACCATCATGTCCGACGACTATAGGGTCGACCCCACGACCCCGGGAGTTGATTGCCCCGCCACCGTTATTTCTGACAACTATAGGGTCGTCCCCACGACCACGGACCAAAGTTGGACAGCCGCCGACATATCCGACGACTATAGGGTCGTCCCCATGACCCCGGGACTAGGTTGGCCCGCCGCCGACTTGTCCGACGACTATAGGGTCGTCCCCACGACGACGGGCCAAAGTAGGCCAGCCGCCGACATATCCGGCGACTATAGGGTCGTCCCCACAACCCCGGGACTAGGTTGGCCACCCGCCGACATGTCCGACGACTATAGGGTCGTCCCCACGACCCCGGGTCTAGGTTGGCCAGCCGCCGACATGTCCGACGAATATAGAGTCGTCCCCACGACACCGGGCCAAAGTTGGCCAGCCGCCGACATGTCGGACGACAATCGGATCGTCCCCACGACCACGCGCCAAAGTTGGCCAGCCGCCGACATGTCCGACGACTTTTGGATCGTCCCCACGACCACGGGCCAAAGTTGGCCAGCCGCCGACATGTCCGACGACTATAGGGTCGTCCCCACGACCCCGGGACTAGATTGGTCCGCCACCGTCATATCCGACGACTATAGGGTCGTCCCCACGAGCCCGGGCCAAAGTTGGCAAGACGCCGAAATGTCCGACGACTGTAGGGTCGTCCCCACGACCCCGGGACTAGATTGGCCCGCCACCATCATGTCCGACGACTATAGGGTCGACCCCACGACCCCGGGAGTTGATTGCCCCGCCACCGTTATTTCTGACAACTATAGGGTCGTCCCCACGACCACGGACCAAAGTTGGACAGCCGCCGACATATCCGACGACTATAGGGTCGTCCCCACGACCACGGGCCAAAGCTGGCCAGCCGCCGACATGTCCGACGACTATTGGATCGTCCCCACGACCACGGGCCAAAGTTGGCCAGCCGCCGACATGTCCGACGACTATAGGGTCGTCCCCACGACCCCGGGACTAGATTGGTCCGCCACCGTCATGTCCGACGAATATAGGGTCGTCCCCACGACCCCGGGCCAAAGTTGGCAAGCCGCCGAAATGTCCGACGACTGTAGGGTCGTCCCCACGACCCCGGGACTAGATTGGCCCGCCACCGTCAAGTCCGACGACCTCGTGACTAGGTTGGCCAGCCGCCGACATGTCCGACGACTATAGGGTCGCCCCCACGACCTCAGGCCAATTTTGGCCAGCCGCCGACATGTCCGACGGCTATTGGATCGACCCCACGACCCCGGGCCAAAGTTGGCAAGCCGCCGAAATGTCCGACGACTGTAGGGCCGTCCCCACGACCCCCGGACTAGATTGGTCCGCCACCGACAAGTCCTACCACTATAGGGTCGTCCCCACGACCCCGGGACTAGATTGGCCCGCCACCGTCATGTCCAACGACTATCGGATCGTCCCCACGACCACGGGCCAAAGTTGGCCAGCCGCCGACATGTCCGACGACTATTGGGTCGTCCCCACGACACCGGGCCAAAGTTGGCCAGCCGCTGACATGTCCAACGACTATAGAGTCGTCCCCACGACCCCGGGCCAAAGTTGGCAAGCCGCCGACATGTCCGACGACTATAGGGTCGTCCCCACGACCTCGGGACTAGGTTGGCCACCCGCCGACATGTCCGACGACTATAGAGCCGTCCCCACGACCCCGGGAATAGATTGGCCCGTCACCGTCATGTCCGGCGACTATCGGATCGTCCCCACGACTACGGGCCAAAGTTGGCCAGCCGCCGACATGTCCGAAGACAATAGGGTCGTCCCCACGACCCCGGGACTAGATTGGCCAGCCGCCGACATGTCCGACGACTATAGTGTCGTCACCACGACACCGGGGCAAAGTTGGCCAGCCGCTGACATGTCCAACGACTATTGGGTCGTCCCCACGACCACGGGCCAAAGTTGGCCAGCCGCCGACATGTCCGACGACTGTAGGGTCGTCCCCACGACCCCGGGACTAGGTTGGCTCGACGCGGACTTGTCGACGACTATAGGGTCGTCCCCACAACCACGGGCCAAAGTTGGCCAGGCGCCGACTTGTCCGACGACTATAGGGTCGTCCCCACGACCCTGGGCCAAAGTTGGCCAGCCGCCGACTTGTCCGACGACTATAGGGCCGTTCCCACGACCCCGGGACTAGATTGGCCCGCGACCGTCATGTCCAACGACTATAGGGTCGTCCCCACAGCCACGGGCCAAAGTTGGCCAGCCGCCGACATGTCCAACGACTATTGGGTCGTCCCCACGACCACGGGCCAAAGTTGGCCAGCCGCCGACATGACCGACGACTGTAGTGTCGTCCCCACGACCCCGGTAGTAGATTGGCCCGCCGCCGACATGTCCGACGACTATAGAGTCGTCACCATGACACCGGGGCAAAGTTGGCCAGCCGCTGACATGTCCAACGACTATTGGGTCGTCCCCACGACCACGGGCCAATGTTGGCCAGCCGCCGACATGTCCGACGACTATAGGGTCGTCCCCACGACCACGGGCCAAAGTTGGCCAGCCGCCGACATGTCCGACGACTATAGGGTCGTCCCCACGACCCCGGGCGAAAGATGTCCAGCCGCCGTCTTGTCCGACGACTATAGGTTCGTCCCCACGACCCCGGGACTAGATTGGCCCGCCACCGTCATGTCCAACGACTATAGGGTCGTCCCCACAGCCACGGGCCAAAGTTGGCCAGCCGCCGACATGTCCGACGACTATAGTGTCGTCCCCACGACCCCGGTAGTAGATTGGCCCGCCGCCGACATGTCCGACGACTATAGAGTCGTCCCCACGACACCGGGCCAAAGTTGGCCAGCCGCCGACATGTCCGAGGACTATAGGGTCGTCCCCACGACCCCGGGAATAGATTGGCCCGCCACCGTCATGTCCGGCGACTATCGGATCGTCCCCACAACCACGGGCCAAAGTTGGCCAGGCGCCGACTTGTCCGACGACTATAGGGTCGTCCCCACGACCCTGGGCCAAAGTTGGCCAGCCGCCGACTTGTCCGACGACTATAGGGCCGTTCCCACGACCCCGGGACTAGATTGGCCCGCCACCGTCAAGTTCGATTACTATAGGGTCGTCCCCACGGCCACGGGCCAAAGCTGGCCAGCCGCCGACATGTCCGACGACTATAGGGTCGTCCCCACGACCCCGGGCCAAAGATGTCCAGCCGCCGTCTTGTCCGACGACTATAGGGTCGTCCCCACGACCCCGGGACTAGATTGGCCCGCCACCGTCGTGTCCAACGACTATAGGGTCGTCCCCACAGCAACGGGCCAAAGTTGGCCAGCCGCCGACATGTCCAACGACTATTGAGTCGTCCTCACGACCACGGGCCAAAGTTGGCCAGCCGCCGACATGTCCGACGACTATAGTGTCGTCCCCACGCCCCGGTAGTAGATTGGCCCGCCGCCGACATGTCCGACGACTATAGAGTCGTCCCCACGACACCGGGCCAAAGCTGGCCAGCCGCCGAAATGTCCGAGGACTATAGGGTCGTCCCCACGACCCCGGGAATAGATTGGGCCGCCACCGTCATGTCCGGCGACTATCGGATCGTCCCCACGACTACGGGCCAAAGTTGGCCAGCCGCCGACATGTCCGAAGACTATAGGGTCGTCCCCACGACCCCGGGACTAGATTGGCCAGCCGCCGACATGTCCGACGACTATAGAGTCGTCACCACGACACCGGGGCAAAGTTGGCCAGCCGCTGACATGTCCAACGACTATTGGGTCGTCCCCACGACCACGGGCCAAAGTTGGCCAGCCGCCGACATGTCCGACGACTATAGGGTCGTCCCCACGACCCCGGGACTAGGTTGGCTCGACGCCGACTTGTCGACGACTATAGGGTCGTCCCCACAACCACGGGCCAAAGTTGGCCAGGCGCCGACTTGTCCGACGACTATAGGGTCGTCCCCACGACCCTGGGCCAAAGTTGGCCAGCCGCCGACTTGTCCGACGACTATAGGGCCGTTCCCACGACCCCGGGACTAGATTGGCCCGCCACCGTCAAGTCCGACGACTATAGGGTCGTCCCCACGGCCACGGGCCAAGGCTGGCCAGCTGCCGACTTGTCCGACGACTATAGGGTCGTCCCCACGATCCCGGGACTAGATTGGCTCGGCACCGTCATGTCCGACGACTAGAGGGTCGTCCCCACGACCACGGCCCAAAGTTGGCTCGGCGCCAACTTGTCGACGACTATAGTGTCGTCCCCACGACCCCGGGACTAGGTTGGCTCGACGCCGACTTGTCGACGACTATAGGGTCGTCCCCACGACCACGGGCCAAAGTTGGCCAGCCGCCGACATGTCCGACGACTATAGGGTCGTCCCCACGACCCTGGACCAAAGTTTGCAAGCTGCCGACTTGTCCGACGACTATAGGGTCGTCCCCACGACCGCAGGACTAGGTTGGCCCACCGCCGACTTGTCCGACGACTATAGCGTCGTCCCCACGACCCCGGGACTAGGTTGACCAGCCGCCAACATGTCCGACGACAATAGGGTCGTCCCCACGACCCCGGGTCTAGGTTGGCCCGCCACCGTCAAGTCCGACGACTATAGGGTCGTCCCCACGGCCACGGGCCAAGGCTGGCCAGCTGCCGACTTGTCCGACGACTATAGGGTCGTCCCCACGATCCCGGGACTAGATTGGCTCGGCACCGTCATGTCCGACGACTAGAGGGTCGTCCCCACGACCACGGCCCAAAGTTGGCTCGGCGCCAACTTGTCGACGACTATAGTGTCGTCCCCACGACCCCGGGACTAGGTTGGCTCGACGCCGACTTGTCGACGACTATAGGGTCGTCCCCACGACCACGGGCCAAAGTTGGCCAGCCGCCGACATGTCCGACGACTATAGGGTCGTCCCCACGACCCTGGACCAAAGTTTGCAAGCTGCCGACTTGTCCGACGACTATAGGGTCGTCCCCACGACCGCAGGACTAGGTTGGCCCACCGCCGACTTGTCCGACGACTATAGCGTCGTCCCCACGACCCCGGGACTAGGTTGACCAGCCGCCAACATGTCCGACGACAATAGGGTCGTCCCCACGACCCCGGGTCTAGGTTGGCCAGCCGCCGAAATGTCCGACGACTAAACAGTCGTCCCCGCGACCACGGGCCAAAGTTGGCCAGCCGCCTACATGTCCGATGACTATAGGGTCGTCCCCACGACCCTGGGACTAGATTGGCCCGCCACCGTCATGTCCGACGAATATACGGTCGTCCCCACGACCCCGGGCCAATAATGGCCAATCGCCGACATGTCCGATGACTATAGAGTCGTCCCCACGACCACGGACCAAAGTTGGCCAGCCGCCGACATATCCGACGACTATAGGGTCGTCCCCATGACCTCGGGACTAGATTGGCCCGCCACCATCATGTCCGACGACTATAGGGTCGACCCCACGACCCCGGGAGTTGATTGCCCCGCCACCGTTATTTCTGACAACTATAGGGTCGTCCCCACGACCACGGACCAAAGTTGGACAGCCGCCGACATATCCGACGACTATAGGGTCGTCCCCATGACCCCGGGACTAGGTTGGCCCGCCGCCGACTTGTCCGACGACTATAGGGTCGTCCCCACGACGACGGGCCAAAGTAGGCCAGCCGCCGACATATCCGGCGACTATAGGGTCGTCCCCACAACCCCGGGACTAGGTTGGCCACCCGCCGACATGTCCGACGACTATAGGGTCGTCCCCACGACCCCGGGTCTAGGTTGGCCAGCCGCCGACATGTCCGACGAATATAGAGTCGTCCCCACGACCCCGGGCCAAAGTTGGCAAGCCGCCGACATGTCCGACGACTATAGGGTCGTCCCCACGACCTCGGGACTAGGTTGGCCACCCGCCGACATGTCCGACGACTATAGGGTCGTCCACACGACCCCGGGCCAAAGTTGGCAACACGCCGAAATGTCCGACGACTGTAGGGTCGTCCCCACGCCCCGGTACTAGATTGGCCCGCCACCGTCAAGTCCGACGACTATAGGGTCGTCCCCACGACCTCGGGAATAGGTTGGCCAGCCGCCGACATGTCCGACGACTATAATGTCGTCCCCACGACCCCGGGCCAATGTTGGCCAATCGCCGACATGTCCGACGACTATAGGGTCGTCCCTACGACCCCGGGCCAAAGCTGGCCAGCCGCCGACATGTCCGACAACTATTGGATCGTCCCCACGACCACGGGCCAAAGTTGGCCAGCCGCCGACATGTCCGAAGACTATAGGGTCGTCCCCACGACCCCGGGACTAGATTGGCCAGCCGCCGACATGTCCGACGACTATAGAGTCGTCCCCACGACACCGGGTCAAAGATGGCCAGCCGCTGACATTTCCAACGACTATTGGGTCGTCCCCACGACCACGGGCCAATTTTGGCTAGCCGCCGACATGTCCGACGAATATAGGGTCGTCCCCACGACCACGGGCCAAAGCTGGCCAGCCGCCGACATGTCCGACGACTATTGGATCGTCCCCACGACCACGGGCCAAAGTTGGCCAGCCGCCGACATGTCCGACGACTATAGGGTCGTCCCCACGACCCCGGGACTAGATTGGCCCGCCACCGTCAAGTCCGACGACCTCGGGACTAGGTTGGCCAGCCGCCGACATGTCCGACGACTATAGGGTCGTCCCCACGACCTCGGGCCAATTTTGGCCAGCCGCCGACATGTCCGACGACTATAGGGTCGTCCCCACGACCCCGGGCCAAAGTTGGCAAGCCGCCGAAATGTCCGACGACTGTAGGGTCGTACCCACGACCCCGGGACTAGGCTGACAAGCCGCCAACATGTCCGACGACTATAGGGTCGTCCCCACGACCCCGGGCCAAAGTTGGCAAGCCGCCGAAATGTCCGACGACTGTAGGGTCGTCCCCACGACCCCGGGACTAGATTGGCCCGCCACCGTCAAGTCCGACGACTATAGGGTCGTCCCCAGGACCTCGGGACTAGATTGGCCCGCCACCGTCAGGTCCGACGACCATAGGGTCGTCCCCACGACCCCGGGCCAAAGTTGGCCAGCCGCCGACATGTCCGACGACTATAGGGTCGCCCCCACGACCCCGAGACTAGATTGGCCCGCCACCGTCATGTCCGACGACAATAGGGTCGTCCCCTCGACCCCGGGTCTAGGTTGGCCAGCCGCCGACTTGTCCGACGACTATAGGGTCGTACCCACGACCCCGGGACTAGGCTGACAAGCCGCCAACATGTCCGACGACTATAGGGTCGTCCCCACGACCCCGGGCCAAAGATGTCCAGCCGCCGTCTTGTCCGACGACTATAGGGTCGTCCCCACGACCCCGGGACTAGATTGGCCCGCCACCGTCATGTCCAACGACTATAGGGTCGTCCCCACAACCACGGGCCAAAGTTGGCCAGCCGCCGACATGTCCAACGACTATAGGGTCGTCCCCACGACCACGGGCCAAAGTTGACCAGCCGCCGACATGTCCGACGACTATTGGATCGTCCCCACGACCCCGGGCCAAAGTTGGCAAGCCGCCGACATGTCCGACGACTATAGGGTCGTCCCCACGACCTCGGGACTAGGTTGGCCACCCGCCGACATGTCCGACGACTATAGGGTCGTCCCCACGACCCCGGGTCTAGGTTGGCCAGCCGCCGACATGTCCGTCGAATATAGAGTCGCCCCCACGACACCGGGCCAAAGTTGGCCAGCCGCCGACATGTCGGACGACAATCGGATCGTCCCCACGACCACGCGCCAAAGTTGGCCAGCCGCCGACATGTCCGACGACTTTTGGATCGTCCCCACGACCACGGGCCAAAGTTGGCCAGCCGCCGACATGTCCGACGACTATAGGGTCGTCCCCACGACCCCGGGACTAGATTGGTCCGCCACCGTCATATCCGACGACTATAGGGTCGTCCCCACGAGCCCGGGCCAAAGTTGGCAAGATGCCGAAATGTCCGACGACTGTAGGGTCGTCCCCACGACCCCGGGACTAGATTGGCCCGCCACCGTCAAGTCCGACGACTATACGGTCGTCCCCACGACCTCGGAACTAGGTTGGCCAGCCGCCGACATGTCCGACGACTATAATGTCGTCCCCACGACCCCGGGCCAATGTTGGCCAATCGCCGACATGTCCGACGATTATAGGGTCGTCCCTACGACCCCGGGCCAAAGCTGGCCAGCCGCCGTCATGTCCGACGACTATTGGATCGTCCCCACGACCACGGGCCAAAGTTGGCCAGCCGCCGACATGTCCGAAGACTATAGGGTCGTCCCCACGACCCCGGGACTAGATTGGCCAGCCACCGACATGTCCGACGACTATAGAGTCGTCCCCACGACACCGGGTCAAAGTTGGCCAGCCGCTGACATTTCCAACGACTATTGGGTCGTCCCCACGACCACGGGCCAATGTTGGCTAGCCGCCGACATGTCCGACGACTATAGGGTCGTCCCCACGACCACGGGCCAAAGCTGGCCAGCCGCCGACATGTCCGACGACTATTGAATCGTCCCCACGACCTCGGGCCAAAGTTGGCCAGCCGCCGACATGTCCGACGACTGTAGGGTCGTCCCCACGACCCCGGGACTAGATTGGTCCGCCACCGTCATGTCCGACGAATATAGGGTCGTCCCCACGACCCCGGGCCAAAGTTGGCAAGCCGCCGAAATGTCCGACGACTGTAGGGTCGTCCCCACGACCCCGGGACTAGATTGGCCCGCCACCGTCAAGTCCGACGACCTCGTGACTAGGTTGGCCAGCCGCCGACATGTCCGACGACTATAGGGTCGCCCCCACGACCTCAGGCCAATTTTGGCCAGCCGCCGACATGTCCGACGACTATTGGATCGACCCCACGACCCCGGGCCAAAGTTGGCAAGCCGCCGAAATGTCCGACGACTGTAGGGCCGTCCCCACGACCCCCGGACTAGATTGGTCCGCCACCGACAAGTCCGACGACTATAGGGTCGTCCCCACGACCCCGGGACTAGATTGGCCCGCCACCGTCATGTCCAACGACTATCGGATCGTCCCCACGACCACGGGCCAAAGTTGGCCAGCCGCCGACATGTCCGACGACTATTGGGTCGTCCCCACGACACCGGGCCAAAGTTGGCCAGCCGCTGACATGTCCAACGACTATAGGGTCGTCCCCACGACCACGGGCCAAAGTTGACCAGCCGCCGACATGTCCGACGACTATTGGATCGTCCCCACGACCCCGGGCCAAAGTTGGCAAGCCGCCGACATGTCCGACGACTATAGGGTCGTCCCCACGACCTCGGGACTAGGTTGGCCACCCGCCGACATGTCCGACGACTATAGGGTCGTCCCCACGACCCCGGGTCTAGGTTGGCCAGACGCCGACATGTCCGACGACTATAGAGTCGTCCCCACGACACCGGGCCAAAGTTGGCCAGCCGCCGACATGTCCGACGACTATTGGGTCGTCCCCACGACACCGGGCCAAAGTTGGCCAGCCGCTGACATGTCCAACGACTATAGGGCCGACCCCACGACCACGGGCCAATGTTGGCTAGCCGCCGACATGTCCGTCGACTATTGGATCGTCCCCACGACCCCGGGCCAAAGTTGGCAAGCCGCCGACATGTCCGACGACTATAGGGTCGTCCCCAAGACCTCGGGACTAGGTTGGCCACCCGCCGACATGTCCGACGACTATAGGGTCGTCCACACGACCCCGGGCCAAAGTTGGCAAGACGCCGACATGTCCAACGACTATTGGGTCGTCCCCACGACCACGGGCCAAAGTTGGCCAGCCGCCGACATGTCCGACGACTATAGTGTCGTCCCCACGACCCCGGTAGTAGATTGGCCAGCCGCCGACATGTCCGACGACTATAGAGTCGTCACCACGACACCGGGGCAAAGTTGGCCAGCCGCTGACATGTCCAACGACTATTGGGTCGTCCCCACGACCACGGGCCAAAGTTGGCCAGCCGCCGACATGTCCGACGACTATAGAGTCGTCCCCACGACACCGGGCCAAAGTTGGCAAGCCGCCGAAATGTCCGACGACTGTAGGGTCGTACCCACGACCCCGGGACTAGGCTGACAAGCCGCCAACATGTCCGACGACTATAGGGTCGTCCCCACGACCCCGGGCCAAAGTTGGCAAGCCGCCGAAATGTCCGACGACTGTAGGGTCGTCCCCACGACCCCGGGACTAGATTGGCCCGCCACCGTCAAGTCCGACGACTATAGGGTCGTCCCCAGGACCTCGGGACTAGATTGGCCCGCCACCGTCAGGTCCGACGACCATAGGGTCGTCCCCACGACCCCGGGCCAAAGTTGGCCAGCCGCCGACATGTCCGACGACTATAGGGTCGCCCCCACGACCCCGAGACTAGATTGGCCCGCCACCGTCATGTCCGACGACAATAGGGTCGTCCCCTCGACCCCGGGTCTAGGTTGGCCAGCCGCCGACTTGTCCGACGACTATAGGGTCGTACCCACGACCCCGGGACTAGGCTGACAAGCCGCCAACATGTCCGACGACTATAGGGTCGTCCCCACGACCCCGGGCCAAAGATGTCCAGCCGCCGTCTTGTCCGACGACTATAGGGTCGTCCCCACGACCCCGGGACTAGATTGGCCCGCCACCGTCATGTCCAACGACTATAGGGTCGTCCCCACAACCACGGGCCAAAGTTGGCCAGCCGCCGACATGTCCAACGACTATAGGGTCGTCCCCACGACCACGGGCCAAAGTTGACCAGCCGCCGACATGTCCGACGACTATTGGATCGTCCCCACGACCCCGGGCCAAAGTTGGCAAGCCGCCGACATGTCCGACGACTATAGGGTCGTCCCCACGACCTCGGGACTAGGTTGGCCACCCGCCGACATGTCCGACGACTATAGGGTCGTCCCCACGACCCCGGGTCTAGGTTGGCCAGCCGCCGACATGTCCGTCGAATATAGAGTCGCCCCCACGACACCGGGCCAAAGTTGGCCAGCCGCCGACATGTCGGACGACAATCGGATCGTCCCCACGACCACGCGCCAAAGTTGGCCAGCCGCCGACATGTCCGACGACTTTTGGATCGTCCCCACGACCACGGGCCAAAGTTGGCCAGCCGCCGACATGTCCGACGACTATAGGGTCGTCCCCACGACCCCGGGACTAGATTGGTCCGCCACCGTCATATCCGACGACTATAGGGTCGTCCCCACGAGCCCGGGCCAAAGTTGGCAAGATGCCGAAATGTCCGACGACTGTAGGGTCGTCCCCACGACCCCGGGACTAGATTGGCCCGCCACCGTCAAGTCCGACGACTATACGGTCGTCCCCACGACCTCGGAACTAGGTTGGCCAGCCGCCGACATGTCCGACGACTATAATGTCGTCCCCACGACCCCGGGCCAATGTTGGCCAATCGCCGACATGTCCGACGATTATAGGGTCGTCCCTACGACCCCGGGCCAAAGCTGGCCAGCCGCCGTCATGTCCGACGACTATTGGATCGTCCCCACGACCACGGGCCAAAGTTGGCCAGCCGCCGACATGTCCGAAGACTATAGGGTCGTCCCCACGACCCCGGGACTAGATTGGCCAGCCACCGACATGTCCGACGACTATAGAGTCGTCCCCACGACACCGGGTCAAAGTTGGCCAGCCGCTGACATTTCCAACGACTATTGGGTCGTCCCCACGACCACGGGCCAATGTTGGCTAGCCGCCGACATGTCCGACGACTATAGGGTCGTCCCCACGACCACGGGCCAAAGCTGGCCAGCCGCCGACATGTCCGACGACTATTGAATCGTCCCCACGACCACGGGCCAAAGTTGGCCAGCCGCCGACATGTCCGACGACTATAGGGTCGTCCCCACGACCCCGGGACTAGATTGGTCCGCCACCGTCATGTCCGACGAATATAGGGTCGTCCCCACGACCCCGGGCCAAAGTTGGCAAGCCGCCGAAATGTCCGACGACTGTAGGGTCGTCCCCACGACCCCGGGACTAGATTGGCCCGCCACCGTCAAGTCCGACGACCTCGTGACTAGGTTGGCCAGCCGCCGACATGTCCGACGACTATAGGGTCGCCCCCACGACCTCAGGCCAATTTTGGCCAGCCGCCGACATGTCCGACGACTATTGGATCGACCCCACGACCCCGGGCCAAAGTTGGCAAGCCGCCGAAATGTCCGACGACTGTAGGGCCGTCCCCACGACCCCCGGACTAGATTGGTCCGCCACCGACAAGTCCGACGACTATAGGGTCGTCCCCACGACCCCGGGACTAGATTGGCCCGCCACCGTCATGTCCAACGACTATCGGATCGTCCCCACGACCACGGGCCAAAGTTGGCCAGCCGCCGACATGTCCGACGACTATTGGGTCGTCCCCACGACACCGGGCCAAAGTTGGCCAGCCGCTGACATGTCCAACGACTATAGGGTCGTCCCCACGACCACGGGCCAAAGTTGACCAGCCGCCGACATGTCCGACGACTATTGGATCGTCCCCACGACCCCGGGCCAAAGTTGGCAAGCCGCCGACATGTCCGACGACTATAGGGTCGTCCCCACGACCTCGGGACTAGGTTGGCCACCCGCCGACATGTCCGACGACTATAGGGTCGTCCCCACGACCCCGGGTCTAGGTTGGCCAGCCGCCGACATGTCCGACGACTATAGAGTCGTCCCCACGACACCGGGCCAAAGTTGGCCAGCCGCCGACATGTCCGACGACTATTGGGTCGTCCCCACGACACCGGGCCAAAGTTGGCCAGCCGCTGACATGTCCAACGACTATAGGGCCGACCCCACGACCACGGGCCAATGTTGGCTAGCCGCCGACATGTCCGTCGACTATTGGATCGTCCCCACGACCCCGGGCCAAAGTTGGCAAGCCGCCGACATGTCCGACGACTATAGGGTCGTCCCCAAGACCTCGGGACTAGGTTGGCCACCCGCCGACATGTCCGACGACTATAGGGTCGTCCACACGACCCCGGGCCAAAGTTGGCAAGACGCCGACATGTCCAACGACTATTGGGTCGTCCCCACGACCACGGGCCAAAGTTGGCCAGCCGCCGACATGTCCGACGACTATAGTGTCGTCCCCACGACCCCGGTAGTAGATTGGCCAGCCGCCGACATGTCCGACGACTATAGAGTCGTCACCACGACACCGGGGCAAAGTTGGCCAGCCGCTGACATGTCCAACGACTATTGGGTCGTCCCCACGACCACGGGCCAAAGTTGGCCAGCCGCCGACATGTCCGACGACTATAGGGTCGTCCCCACGACCCCGGGACTAGGTTGGCTCGACGCCGACTTGTCGACGACTATAGGGTCGTCCCCACAACCACGGGCCAAAGTTGGCCAGGCGCCGACTTGTCCGACGACTGTAGGGTCGTCCCCACGACCCTGGGCCAAAGTTGGCCAGCCGCCGACTTGTCCGACGACTATAGGGCCGTTTTCACGACCCCGGGACTAGATTGGCCCGCCACCGTCAAGTCCGACGACTATAGGTTCGTCCCCACGGCCACGGGCCAAGGCTGGCCAGCCGCCGACATGTCCGACGACTATTGGATCGTCCCCACGACCACGGGCCAAAGTTGGCCAGCCGCCGACATGTCCGACGACTATAGGGTCGTCCCCACGACCCCGGGACTAGATTGGCCCGCCACCGTCAAGTCCGACGACCTCGGGACTAGGTTGGCCAGCCGCCGACATGTCCGACGACTATAGGGTCGTCCCCACGACCTCGGGCCAATTTTGGCCAGCCGCCGACATGTCCGACGACTATAGGGTCGTCCCCACGACCCCGGGCCAAAGTTGGCAAGCCGCCGAAATGTCCGACGACTGTAGGGTCGTACCCACGACCCCGGGACTAGGCTGACAAGCCGCCAACATGTCCGACGACTATAGGGTCGTCCCCACGACCCCGGGCCAAAGTTGGCAAGCCGCCGAAATGTCCGACGA
Source organism: Andrena praecox (assembly GCA_963932275.1). Lineage (NCBI taxonomy): Eukaryota > Metazoa > Arthropoda > Insecta > Hymenoptera > Andrenidae > Andrena > Andrena praecox. The sequence goes on from OZ010730.1 coordinate 25,364,594, forward strand.
CTGTAGGGTCGTCCCCACGACCCCGGGACTAGATTGGCCCGCCACCGTCAAGTCCGACGACTATAGGGTCGTCCCCAGGACCTCGGGACTAGATTGGCCCGCCACCGTCAGGTCCGACGACCATAGGGTCGTCCCCACGACCCCGGGCCAAAGTTGGCCAGCCGCCGACATGTCCGACGACTATAGGGTCGCCCCCACGACCCCGAGACTAGATTGGCCCGCCACCGTCATGTCCGACGACAATAGGGTCGTCCCCTCGACCCCGGGTCTAGGTTGGCCAGCCGCCGACTTGTCCGACGACTATAGGGTCGTACCCACGACCCCGGGACTAGGCTGACAAGCCGCCAACATGTCCGACGACTATAGGGTCGTCCCCACGACCCCGGGCCAAAGATGTCCAGCCGCCGTCTTGTCCGACGACTATAGGGTCGTCCCCACGACCCCGGGACTAGATTGGCCCGCCACCGTCATGTCCAACGACTATAGGGTCGTCCCCACAACCACGGGCCAAAGTTGGCCAGCCGCCGACATGTCCAACGACTATAGGGTCGTCCCCACGACCACGGGCCAAAGTTGACCAGCCGCCGACATGTCCGACGACTATTGGATCGTCCCCACGACCCCGGGCCAAAGTTGGCAAGCCGCCGACATGTCCGACGACTATAGGGTCGTCCCCACGACCTCGGGACTAGGTTGGCCACCCGCCGACATGTCCGACGACTATAGGGTCGTCCCCACGACCCCGGGTCTAGGTTGGCCAGCCGCCGACATGTCCGTCGAATATAGAGTCGCCCCCACGACACCGGGCCAAAGTTGGCCAGCCGCCGACATGTCGGACGACAATCGGATCGTCCCCACGACCACGCGCCAAAGTTGGCCAGCCGCCGACATGTCCGACGACTTTTGGATCGTCCCCACGACCACGGGCCAAAGTTGGCCAGCCGCCGACATGTCCGACGACTATAGGGTCGTCCCCACGACCCCGGGACTAGATTGGTCCGCCACCGTCATATCCGACGACTATAGGGTCGTCCCCACGAGCCCGGGCCAAAGTTGGCAAGATGCCGAAATGTCCGACGACTGTAGGGTCGTCCCCACGACCCCGGGACTAGATTGGCCCGCCACCGTCAAGTCCGACGACTATACGGTCGTCCCCACGACCTCGGAACTAGGTTGGCCAGCCGCCGACATGTCCGACGACTATAATGTCGTCCCCACGACCCCGGGCCAATGTTGGCCAATCGCCGACATGTCCGACGATTATAGGGTCGTCCCTACGACCCCGGGCCAAAGCTGGCCAGCCGCCGTCATGTCCGACGACTATTGGATCGTCCCCACGACCACGGGCCAAAGTTGGCCAGCCGCCGACATGTCCGAAGACTATAGGGTCGTCCCCACGACCCCGGGACTAGATTGGCCAGCCACCGACATGTCCGACGACTATAGAGTCGTCCCCACGACACCGGGTCAAAGTTGGCCAGCCGCTGACATTTCCAACGACTATTGGGTCGTCCCCACGACCACGGGCCAATGTTGGCTAGCCGCCGACATGTCCGACGACTATAGGGTCGTCCCCACGACCACGGGCCAAAGCTGGCCAGCCGCCGACATGTCCGACGACTATTGAATCGTCCCCACGACCACGGGCCAAAGTTGGCCAGCCGCCGACATGTCCGACGACTATAGGGTCGTCCCCACGACCCCGGGACTAGATTGGTCCGCCACCGTCATGTCCGACGAATATAGGGTCGTCCCCACGACCCCGGGCCAAAGTTGGCAAGCCGCCGAAATGTCCGACGACTGTAGGGTCGTCCCCACGACCCCGGGACTAGATTGGCCCGCCACCGTCAAGTCCGACGACCTCGTGACTAGGTTGGCCAGCCGCCGACATGTCCGACGACTATAGGGTCGCCCCCACGACCTCAGGCCAATTTTGGCCAGCCGCCGACATGTCCGACGACTATTGGATCGACCCCACGACCCCGGGCCAAAGTTGGCAAGCCGCCGAAATGTCCGACGACTGTAGGGCCGTCCCCACGACCCCCGGACTAGATTGGTCCGCCACCGACAAGTCCGACGACTATAGGGTCGTCCCCACGACCCCGGGACTAGATTGGCCCGCCACCGTCATGTCCAACGACTATCGGATCGTCCCCACGACCACGGGCCAAAGTTGGCCAGCCGCCGACATGTCCGACGACTATTGGGTCGTCCCCACGACACCGGGCCAAAGTTGGCCAGCCGCTGACATGTCCAACGACTATAGGGTCGTCCCCACGACCACGGGCCAAAGTTGACCAGCCGCCGACATGTCCGACGACTATTGGATCGTCCCCACGACCCCGGGCCAAAGTTGGCAAGCCGCCGACATGTCCGACGACTATAGGGTCGTCCCCACGACCTCGGGACTAGGTTGGCCACCCGCCGACATGTCCGACGACTATAGGGTCGTCCCCACGACCCCGGGTCTAGGTTGGCCAGCCGCCGACATGTCCGACGACTATAGAGTCGTCCCCACGACACCGGGCCAAAGTTGGCCAGCCGCCGACATGTCCGACGACTATTGGGTCGTCCCCACGACACCGGGCCAAAGTTGGCCAGCCGCTGACATGTCCAACGACTATAGGGCCGACCCCACGACCACGGGCCAATGTTGGCTAGCCGCCGACATGTCCGTCGACTATTGGATCGTCCCCACGACCCCGGGCCAAAGTTGGCAAGCCGCCGACATGTCCGACGACTATAGGGTCGTCCCCAAGACCTCGGGACTAGGTTGGCCACCCGCCGACATGTCCGACGACTATAGGGTCGTCCACACGACCCCGGGCCAAAGTTGGCAAGACGCCGAAATGTCCGACGACTGTAGGGTCGTCCCCACGACCCCGGGACTAGATTGGCCCGCCACCGTCAAGTCCGATGACTATAGGGTCGTCCCCACGACCCGGGTCAAAGTTGGCCAGCCGCTGACATTTCCAACGACTATTGGGTCGTCCCCACGACCACGGGCCAATGTTGGCTAGGCGCCGTCATGTCCGACGACTATAGGGTCGTCCCCACGACCCCGGGCCAAAGTTGGCAAGCCGCCGAAATGTCCGACGACTGTAGGGTCGTCCCCACGACTCCAGGACTAGATTGGCCCGCCACCGTCAAGTCCGACGAATATAGGGTCGTCCCCACGACCCCGGGCCAAAGTTGGCAAGCCGCCGAAATGTCCGACGACTGTAGGGTCGTCCCCACGACTCCAGGACTAGATTGGTCCGCCACCGTCATGTCCGACGACTATAGGGTCGTCCCCACGACCCCGGGCCAAAGTTGGCCAGCCGCCGACATGTCCGACGACTATAGGGTCGTCCCCACGACCCCGAGACTAGATTGGCCCGCCAGCGTCATGTCCGACGACAATAGGGTCGTCTCCACGACCCCGGGTCCAGGTTGGCCAGCCGCCGACATTTCCGACGACTATAGAGTCGTCCCCACGACACCGGGCCAAAGTTGGCCAGCCGCCGACATGTTCGACTATAGGGTCGTCCCCACGACCCCGGGACTAGATTAGCCCGCCACCGTCATGTCACACGACTATAGGGTCGTCCCCACGACCCCGGGAATAGATTGGTCCGCCACCGTCTTGTCCAACGACTATAGGGTCGTCCCCACGACCCCGGGCCAAAGTTGGCCAGCCGCCGACATGTCCGACGACTATAGGGTCGTCCCCACGACCCCGAGACTAGATTGGCCCGCCACCGTCATGTCCGACGACAATAGGGTCGTCCCCACGACCCCGGGTCCAGGTTGGCCAGCTGCCAACATGTCCGACGATTATAGGGTCGTCCCCATGACCAGGGGCCAAAGTTGGCCTGCCGCTGAAATGTCCGACAACTATACAGTCGTCCCCACGACACCAGGCCAAAGTTGGCCAGCCGCCAACATGTCCGACGACTATAGGGTCGTCCCTACGACCCCGGGACTAGATTGGCCCGCCGCCGACTTGTCCGACGATTATAGGGTCGTCCCCACGACCCCCGGGCTAGGTTGGCTCGCCGCCGACTTGTCCGACGACTATAGGGTCGTCCCCACGACCACGGGCCAAAGTTGGCCAGCCGCCGACATGTCCGACGACTATAGGGTCGTCCCATGGACCCCGGGACTAGATTGGCCCGCCACCGTCATGTCCGACGACTATAAGGTCGTCCCCACGACCCCCGGACTAGGTTGGCTCGCCGCCGACTTGTCCGACGACTATAGGGTCGTCCCCACGACCCCAGCACTATATTGATCCGCCACCGTCATGTCCGACGACTATAGGGTCGTTCCCACGGCCCCGGGCCAAAGCTGGCCAGTCGCCGACTTGTCCGACGACTATACGGTCGTACCCACGACCCCGGGACTAGATTGGCCCGCCACCATCAAGTCCGAGGACTATACGGTCGTCCCCACGACCCCGGGACTAGATTGGCCCGCCACCGTCATGTCCGACGACTTCAGGGTCGTCCCCACAACCACGGGCCAAAGTTGGCCAGCCGCCGACATGTCCGACGATTATAGGGTCGTCCCCACGACCCCGGGAATAGATTGGCCCGCCCCCGACAAGTCCGACGACTATAGGGTCGTCCCCACGACCTCGGGACTAGGTTGGCCAGCCGCCGACATGTCCGACGACTATAGGGTCGTCGCCACGACCCCGGGCCAATGTTGGCCAATCGCCGACATGTCCGACGACTATAGGGTCGTCCCTACGACCCCGGACTAGGTTGGCCAGCCGCCGACATGTCCGACGACTATAGGGTCGTCCCCACGACCCCGGGCCAAAGTTGGCAAGCCGCCGACATGTCCGATGACTATAGGGTCGTCCCCACGACCCCGGGACTAGGTTGGCCCACCGCCGACTTGTCCGACGACAATAGGGTCGTCCCCACGACCCCGGGTCTAGGATGGCCAGCTGCCGACATGTCCGACGATTATAGGGTCGTCCCCATGACCAGGGGCCAAAGTTGGCCTGCCGCCGAAATGTCCGACAACTATACAGTCGTCCCCACGACACCAGGCCAAAGTTGGCCAGCCGCCAACATGTCCGACGACTATAGGGTCGTCCCTACGACCCCGGGACTAGATTGGCCCGCCGCCAACTTGTCCGACGACTATAGGGTCGTCCCCACGACCCCCGGACTAGGTTGGCTCGCCGCCGACTTGTCCGACGACTATAGGGTCGTCCCCACGACCACGGGCCAGAGTTGGCATGCCGCCGAAATGTCCGACGACTATAGGGTCGTCCCCACGACCTCGGGACTAGGTTGGCCAGCCGCCGACATGTCCGACGACTATAGGGTCGTCGCCACGACTCCGGGCCAATGTTGGCCAATCGCCGACATGTCTGACGACTATAGGGTCGTCCCTACGACCCCGGACTAGGTTGGCCAGCCGCCGACATGTCCGACGACTATAGGGTCGTCCCATGGACCCCGGGACTAGATTGGCCCGCCACCGTCATGTCCGACGACTATAAGGTCGTCCCCACGAGCCCCGGACTAGGTTGGCTCGCCGCCGACTTGTCCGACGACTATAGGGTCGTCCCCACGACCCCAGCACTATATTGATCCGCCACCGTCATGTCCGACGACTATAGGGTCGTTCCCACGGCCCCGGGCCAAAGTTGGCCAGTCGCCGACTTGTCCGACGACTATACGGTCGTACCCACGACCCCGGGACTAGATTGGCCCGCCACCGTCAAGTCCGACGACTATACGGTCGTCCCCACGACCCCGGGACTAGATGGGCCCGCCACCGTCATGTCCGACGACTTCAGGGTCGTCCCCACGACCACGGGCCAAAGTTGGCCAGCCGCCGACATGTCCGACGACTATAGGGTCGTCCCATGGACCCCGGGACTAGATTGGCCCGCCACCGTCATGTCCGACGACTATAAGGTCGTCCTCACGACCCCCGGACTAGGTTGGCTCGCCGCCGACTTGTCCGACGACTATAGGGGCGTCCCCACGACCCCAGCACTATATTGGCCCGCCACCGTCATGTCCGACGACTATAGGGTCGTTCCCACGGCCCCGGGCCAAAGTTGGCCAGCCGCCGACTTGTCCGACGACTATACGGTCGTACCCACGACCCCGGGACTAGATTGGCCCGCCACCGTCAAGTCCGACGACTATACGGTCGTCCCCACGACCCCGGGACTAGATTGGCCCGCCACCGTCATGTCCGACGACTTCAGGGTCGTCCCCACGACCACGGGCCAAAGTTGGCCAGCCGCCGACATGTCCGACGACTATAGGGTCGTCCCATGGACCCCGGGACTAGATTGGCCCGCCACCGTCATGTCCGACGACAATAGGGTCGTCCCCACGACCCCGGGTCCAGGTTGGCCAGCCGCCGACATTTCCGACGACTATAGAGTCGTCCCCACGACACCGGGCCAAAGTTGGCCAGCCGCCGACATGTCCGACGATTATAGGGTCGTCCCCACGACCCCGGGCCAATGTTGGCCAATCGCCGACATGTCCGACGACTATAGGGTCGTCCCTACGACCCCGGACTAGATTGGCCCGCCACCGTCATGTCCGACGATTATAGGGTCGTCCCCACGACCGCGAGACTAGATTGGCCCGCCACCGTCATGTCCGACGACAATAGGGTCGTCCCCACGACCCCGGGTCCAGGTTGGCCAGCCGCCGACATTTCCGACGACTATAGAGTCGTCCCCACGACACCGGGCCAAAGTCGGCCAGCCGCCGACATGTCCGACGATTATAGGGTCGTCCCCACGACCCCGGGAATAGATTGGCCCGCCCCCGACAAGTCCGACGACTATAGGGTCGTCCCCACGACCTCGGGACTAGGTTGGCCAGCCACCGACATGTCCGACGACTATAGGGTCGTCGCCACGACCCCGGGCCAATGTTGGCCAATCGCCGACATGTCCGACGACTATAGGGTCGTCCCTACGACCCCGGACTAGGTTGGCCAGCCGCCGACATGTCCGACGACTATAGGGTCGTCCCCACGACCCCGGGCCAAAGTTGGCAAGCCGCCGACATGTCCGATGACTATAGGGTCGTCCCCACGACCCCGGGACTAGGTTGGCCCACCGCCGACTTGTCCGACGACAATAGGGTCGTCCCCACGACCCCGGGTCTAGGTTGGCCAGCTGCCGACATGTCCGACGATTATAGGGTCGTCCCCATGACCAGGGGCCAAAGTTGGCCTGCCGCCGATATGTCCGACAACTATACAGTCGTCCCCACGACACCAGGCCAAAGTTGGCCAGCCGCCAACATGTCCGACGACTATAGGGTCGTCCCTACGACCCCGGGACTAGATTAGCCCGCCACCGTCATGTCCAACAACTATAGGGTCGTCCCAACGACCACGGGCCAAAGTTGGCATGCCGCCGAAATGTCCGACGACTATTGGATCGTCCCCACGACCCCGGGCCAAAGTTGGCAAGCCGCCGACATATCCGACGACTATAGGGTCGTCCCCACGACCCCGGGTCTAGGTTGGCCAGCCGCCGACTTATCCGACGACTATAGAGTCGTCCCCACGACACCGGGCCAAAGTTGGACAGCCGCCGACATGTCCGACTACTATAGGGTCGTCCCCAGGACCTCGGGTCTAGATTGGCCCGCTACCGTCATGTCCGAAGACTATAGGGTCGTTCCCACGGCCCCGGGAATAGACTGGCCCGGCACCGTCAAGTCCGAGGACTATACGGTCGTCCCCACGACCCCGGGACTAGATTGGCCCGCCACCGTCATGTCCGACGACTTCAGGGTCGTCCCCACGACCACGGGCCAAAGTTGGCCAGCCGCCGACATGTCCGACGATTATAGGGTCGTCCCCACGACCCCGGGAATAGATTGGCCCGCCCCCGACAAGTCCGACGACTATAGGGTCGTCCCCACGACCTCGGGACTAGGTTGGCCAGCCGCCGACATGTCCGACGACTATAGGGTCGTCGCCACGACCCCGGGCCAATGTTGGCCAATCGCCGACATGTCCGACGACTATAGGGTCGTCCCTACGACCCCGGACTAGGTTGGCCAGCCGCCGACATGTCGGACGACTATAGGGTCGTCCCCACGACCCCGGGCCAAAGTTGGCAAGCCGCCGACATGTCCGATGACTATAGGGTCGTCCCCACGACCCCGGGTCTAGGTTGGCCTGCTGCCGACTTGTCCGACGATTATAGGGTCGTCCCCATGACCAGGGGCCAAAGTTGGCCTGCCGCCGAAATGTCCGACAACTATACAGTCGTCCCCACGACACCAGGCCAAAGTTGGCCAGCCGCCAACATGTCCGACGACTATAGGGTCGTCCCTACGACCCCGGGACTAGACTGGCCCGCCGCCAACTTGTCCGACGACTATAGGGTCGTCCCCACGACCCCCGGACTAGGTTGGCTCGCCGCCGACTTGTCCGACGACTATAGGGTCGTCCCCACGACCACGGGCCAAAGTTGGCATGCCGCCGAAATGTCCGACGACTATAGGGTCGTCCCCACGACCTCGGGACTAGGTTGGCCAGCCGCCGACATGTCCGACGACTATAGAGTCGTCGCCACGACCCCGGGCCAATGTTGGCCAATCGCCGACATGTCCGACGACTATAGGGTCGTCCCTACGACCCCGGACTAGGTTGGCCAGCCGCCGACATGTCCGACGACTATAGGGTCGTCCCATGGACCCCGGGACTAGATTGGCCCGCCACCGTCATGTCCGACGACTATAAGGTCGTCCCCACGAGCCCCGGACTAGGTTGGCTCGCCGCCGACTTGTCCGACGACTATAGGGTCGTCCCCACGACCCCAGCACTATATTGATCCGCCACCGTCATGTCCGACGACTATAGGGTCGTTCCGACGGCCCCGGGCCAAAGTTGGCCAGTCGCCGACTTGTCCGACGACTATACGGTCGTACCCACGACCCCGGGACTAGATTGGCCCGCCACCGTCAAGTCCGACGACTATACGGTCGTCCCCACGACCCCGGGACTAGATTGGCCGCCACCGTCATGTCCGACGACTTCAGGGTCGTCCTCACGACCACGGGCCAAAGTTGGCCAGCCGCCGACATGTCCGACGACTATAGGGTCGTCCCATGGACCCCGGGACTAGATTGGCCCGCCACCGTCATGTCCGACGACTATAAGGTCGTCCTCACGACCCCCGGACTAGGTTGGCTCGCCGCCGACTTGTCCGACGACTATAGGGTCGTCCCCACGACCCCAGCACTATATTGATCCGCCACCGTCATGTCCGACGACTATAGGGTCGTTCCGACGGCCCCGGGCCAAAGTTGGCCAGTCGCCGACTTGTCCGACGACTATACGGTCGTACCCACGACCCCGGGACTAGATTGGCCCGCCACCGTCATGTCCGACGACTATAGGGTCGTTCCCACGGCCCCGGGCCAAAGTTGGCCAGCCGCCGACTTGTCCGACGACTATACGGTCGTACCCACGACCCCGGGACTAGATTGGCCCGCCACCGTCAAGTCCGACGACTATACGGTCGTCCCCACGACCCCGGGACTAGATTGGCCCGCCACCGTCATGTCCGACGACTTCAGGGTCGTCCCCACGACCACGGGCCAAAGTTGGCCAGCCGCCGACATGTCCGACGACTATAGGGTCGTCCCATGGACCCCGGGACTAGATTGGCCCGCCACCGTCATGTCCGACGACAATAGGGTCGTCCCCACGACCCCGGGTCCAGGTTGGCCAGCCGCCGACATTTCCGACGACTATAGAGTCGTCCCCACGACACCGGGCCAAAGTTGGCCAGCCGCCGACATGTCCGACGATTATAGGGTCGTCCCCACGACCCCGGGCCAATGTTGGCCAATCGCCGACATGTCCGACGACTATAGGGTCGTCCCTACGACCCCGGACTAGATTGGCCCGCCACCGTCATGTCCGACGATTATAGGGTCGTCCCCACGACCGCGAGACTAGATTGGCCCGCCACCGTCATGTCCGACGACAATAGGGTCGTCCCCACGACCCCGGGTCCAGGTTGGCCAGCCGCCGACATTTCCGACGACTATAGAGTCGTCCCCACGACACCGGGCCAAAGTTGGCCAGCCGCCGACATGTCCGACGATTATAGGGTCGTCCCCACGACCCCGGGAATAGATTGGCCCGCCCCCGACAAGTCCGACGACTATAGGGTCGTCCCCACGACCTCGGGACTAGGTTGGCCAGCCACCGACATGTCCGACGACTATAGGGTCGTCGCCACGACCCCGGGCCAATGTTGGCCAATCGCCGACATGTCCGACGACTATAGGGTCGTCCCTACGACCCCGGACTAGGTTGGCCAGCCGCCGACATGTCCGACGACTATAGGGTCGTCCCCACGACCCCGGGCCAAAGTTGGCAAGCCGCCGACATGTCCGATGACTATAGGGTCGTCCCCACGACCCCGGGACTAGGTTGGCCCACCGCCGACTTGTCCGACGACAATAGGGTCGTCCCCACGACCCCGGGTCTAGGTTGGCCAGCTGCCGACATGTCCGACGATTATAGGGTCGTCCCCATGACCAGGAGCCAAAGTTGGCCTGCCGCCGAAATGTCCGACAACTATACAGTCGTCCCCACGACACCAGGCCAAAGTTGGCCAGCCGCCAACATGTCCGACGACTATAGGGTCGTCCCTACGACCCCGGGACTAGATTAGCCCGCCACCGTCATGTCCAACAACTATAGGGTCGTCCCAACGACCACGGGCCAAAGTTGGCATGCCGCCGAAATGTCCGACGACTATTGGATCGTCCCCACGACCCCGGGCCAAAGTTGGCAAGCCGCCGACATATCCGACGACTATAGGGTCGTCCCCACGACCCCGGGTCTAGGTTGGCCAGCCGCCGACATATCCGACGACTATAGAGTCGTCCCCACGACACCGGGCCAAAGTTGGACAGCCGCCGACATGTCCGACTACTATAGGGTCGTCCCCAGGACCTCGGGTCTAGATTGGCCCGCTACCGTCATGTCCGAAGACTATAGGGTCGTTCCCACGGCCCCGGGAATAGACTGGCCCGGCACCGTCAAGTCCGAGGACTATACGGTCGTCCCCACGACCCCGGGACTAGATTGGCCCGCCACCGTCATGTCCGACGACTTCAGGGTCGTCCCCACGACCACGGGCCAAAGTTGGCCAGCCGCCCACATGTCCGACGATTATAGGGTCGTCCCCACGACCCCGGGAATAGATTGGCCCGCCCCCGACAAGTCCGACGACTATAGGGTCGTCCCCACGACCTCGGGACTAGGTTGGCCAGCCGCCGACATGTCCGACGACTATAGGGTCGTCGCCACGACCCCGGGCCAATGTTGGCCAATCGCCGACATGTCCGACGACTATACGGTCGTACCCACGACCCCGGGACTAGATTGGCCCGCCACCGTCATGTCCGACGACAATAGGGTCGTCTCCACGACCCCGGGTCCAGGTTGGCCAGCCGCCGACATTTCCGACGACTATAGAGTCGTCCCCACGACACCGGGCCAAAGTTGGCCAGCCGCCGACATGTCCGACGATTATAGGGTCGTCCCCACGACCCCGGGCCAATGTTGGCCAATCGCCGACATGTCCGACGACTATAGGGTCGTCCCTACGACCCCGGACTAGATTGGCCCGCCACCGTCATGTCCGACGATTATAGGGTCGTCCCCACGACCGCGAGACTAGATTGGCCCGCCACCGTCATGTCCGACGACAATAGGGTCGTCCCCACGACCCCGGGTCCAGGTTGGCCAGCCGCCGACATTTCCGACGACTATAGAGTCGTCCCCACGACCTCGGGACTAGGTTGGCCAGCCGCCGACATGTCCGACGACTATAGAGTCGTCGCCACGACCCCGGGCCAATGTTGGCCAATCGCCGACATGTCCGACGACTATAGGGTCGTCCCTACGACCCCGGACTAGGTTGGCCAGCCGCCGACATGTCCGACGACTATAGGGTCGTCCCTACGACCCCGGACTAGGTTGGCCAGCCGCCGACATGTCCGACGACTATAGGGTCGTCCCCACGACCCCGGGCCAAAGTTGGCAAGCCGCCGACATGTCCGATGACTATAGGGTCGTCCCCACGACCCCGGGACTAGGTTGGCCCACCGCCGACTTGTCCGACGACAATAGGGTCGTCCCCACGACCCCGGGTCTAGGTTGGCCTGCTGCCGACTTGTCCGACGATTATAGGGTCGTCCCCATGACCAGGGGCCAAAGTTGGCCTGCCGCCGAAATGTCCGACAACTATACAGTCGTCCCCACGACACCAGGCCAAAGTTGGCCAGCCGCCAACATGTCCGACGACTATAGGGTCGTCCCTACGACCCCGGGACTAGACTGGCCCGCCGCCAACTTGTCCGACGACTATAGGGTCGTCCCCACGACCCCCGGACTAGGTTGGCTCGCCGCCGACTTGTCCGATGACTATAGGGTCGTCCCCACGACCACGGGCCAAAGTTGGCATGCCGCCGAAATGTCCGACGACTATAGGGTCGTCCCCACGACCTCGGGACTAGGTTGGCCAGCCGCCGACATGTCCGACGACTATAGAGTCGTCGCCACGACCCCGGGCCAATGTTGGCCAATCGCCGACATGTCCGACGACTATAGGGTCGTCCCTACGACCCCGGACTAGGTTGGCCAGCCGCCGACATGTCCGACGACTATAGGGTCGTCCCATGGACCCCGGGACTAGATTGGCCCGCCACCGTCATGTCCGACGACTATAAGGTCGTCCCCACGAGCCCCGGACTAGGTTGGCTCGCCGCCGACTTGTCCGACGACTATAGGGTCGTCCCCACGACCCCAGCACTATATTGATCCGCCACCGTCATGTCCGACGACTATAGGGTCGTTCCGACGGCCCCGGGCCAAAGTTGGCCAGTCGCCGACTTGTCCGACGACTATACGGTCGTACCCACGACCCCGGGACTAGATTGGCCCGCCACCGTCAAGTCCGACGACTATACGGTCGTCCCCACGACCCCGTGACTAGATTGGCCCGCCACCGTCATGTCCGACGACTTCAGGGTCGTCCCCACGACCACGGGCCAAAGTTGGCCAGCCGCCGACATGTCCGACGACTATAGGGTCGTCCCATGGACCCCGGGACTAGATTGGCCCGCCACCGTCATGTCCGACGACTATAAGGTCGTCCCCACGACCCCCGGACTAGGTTGGCTCGCCGCCGACTTGTCCGACGACTATAGGGTCGTCCCCACGACCCCAGCACTATATTGGCCCGCCACCGTCATGTCCGACGACTATAGGGTCGTTCCCACGGCCCCGGGCCAAAGTTGGCCAGCCGCCGACTTGTCCGACGACTATACGGTCGTACCCACGACCCCGGGACTAGATTGGCCCGCCACCGTCATGTCCGACGACAATAGGGTCGTCTCCACGACCCCGGGTCCAGGTTGGCCAGCCGCCGACATTTCCGACGACTATAGAGTCGTCCCCACGACACCGGGCCAAAGTTGGCCAGCCGCCGACATGTCCGACGATTATAGGGTCGTCCCCACGACCCCGGGCCAATGTTGGCCAATCGCCGACATGTCCGACGACTATAGGGTCGTCCCTACGACCCCGGACTAGATTGGCCCGCCACCGTCATGTCCGACGATTATAGGGTCGTCCCCACGACCGCGAGACTAGATTGGCCCGCCACCGTCATGTCCGACGACAATAGGGTCGTCCCCACGACCCCGGGTCCAGGTTGGCCAGCCGCCGACATTTCCGACGACTATAGAGTCGTCCCCACGACACCGGGCCAAAGTTGGCCAGCCGCCGACATGTCCGACGATTATAGGGTCGTCCCCACGACCCCGGACCAATGTTGGCCAATCGCCGACATGTCCGACGACTATAGGGTCGTCCCTACGACCCCGGACTAGATTGGCCCGCCACCGTCATGTCCGACGACAATAGGGTCGTCCCCACGACCCCGGGTCCAGGTTGGCCAGCCGCCGACATTTCCGACGACTATAGAGTCGTCCCCACGACACCGGGCCAAAGTTGGCCAGCCGCCGACATGTCCGACGATTATAGGGTCGTCCCCACGACCCCGGGAATAGATTGGCCCGCCCCCGACAAGTCCGACGACTATAGGGTCGTCCCCACGACCTCGGGACTAGGTTGGCCAGCCGCCGACATGTCCGACGACTATAGGGTCGTCGCCACGACCCCGGGCCAATGTTGGCCAATCGCCGACATGTCCGACGACTATAGGGTCGTCCCTACGACCCCGGACTAGGTTGGCCAGCCGCCGACATGTCCGACGACTATAGGGTCGTCCCCACGACCCCGGGCCAAAGTTGGCAAGCCGCCGACATGTCCGATGACTATAGGGTCGTCCCTACGACCCCGGGACTAGATTAGCCCGCCACCGTCATGTCCAACAACTATAGGGTCGTCCCAACGACCACGGGCCAAAGTTGGCATGCCGCCGAAATGTCCGACGACTATAGGGTCGTCCCCACGACACCGGGCCAAAGTTGGCCAGCCGCCGACATGTCCGACGACTATAGGGTCGTCCCCACGACCCCGGGACTAGATTGGCCCGCCACCGTCATGTCCGACGATTATAGGGTCGTCCCCACGACCGCGAGACTAGATTGGCCCGCCACCGTCATGTCCGACGACAATAGGGTCGTCCCCACGACCCCGGGTCCAGGTTGGCCAGCCGCCGACATGTCTGACGACTATTGGATCGTCCCCACGACCACGGTGCCAAAGATGGCCAGCCGCCGACATGTCCGACGACAATCGGATCGTCCCCACGACCCCGGGTCTAGGTTGGCCAGCCGCCGACATGTCCGACGACAATCGGATCGTCCCCACGACCACGCGCCAAAGTTGGCCAGCCGCCGACATGTCCGACGACTATTGGATCGTCCCCACGACCCCGGGACAAGCTTGGCCCGCCGCCGACTTGCCCGACGACTATAGGGTCGTCCCCACGACACCGGGACTAGATTGGCCCGCCACCGTCATGTCCGACGACTATAGGGTCGTCCCCACGACCCCGGGACTAGATTGGCCCGCCACCGTCATGTCCAACGATTATAGGGTCGTCCCCACGACCCCGGGACTAGATTGGCCCGCCACCGTCATGTCCGACGATTATAGGGTCGTCCCCACGACCCCGGGACAAGCTTGGCCCGCCGCCGACTTGTCCGACGACTATAGGGTCGTCCCCACGACCCCGGGCCTAGATTGGCCCGCCACCGTCATGTCCGACGACAATAGGGTCGTCCCCACGACCCCGGGTCTAGGTTGGCCAGCCGCCGACATGTCCGACGACTATAGAGTCGTCCCCACGACTCCGGGCCAAAGTTAGACAGCCGCCGACATGTCCGACTACTATAGGGTCGTCCCCAGGACCTCGGGTCTAGATTGGCCCGCTACCGTCATGTCCGAAGACTATAGGATCGTCCCCACGACCACGGGACTAGATTGGCCCGCCACCGCCATGTCCGACGACAATAGGGTCGTCCCCACGACCCCGGGACTAGGTTGGCCAGCCGCCGACATGTCCGACGACTATAGGGTCGTCCCGACGACCCCGGGCCAATGTTGGCCAATCGCCAACATGTCCGACGACTATAGGGTCGTCCCTACGACCCCGGGACTAGATTAGCCCGCCACCGTCATGTCCAACAACTATAGGGTCGTCCCCACGACCACGGGCCAAAGTTGGCATGCCGCCGAAATGTCCGACGACTATAGGGTCGTCCCCACGACCCCGGGACTAGATTGGCCCGCCACCGTCATGTCCGACGATTATAGGGTCGTCCCCACGACCGCGAGACTAGATTGGCCCGCCACCGTCATGTCCGACGACAATAGGGTCGTCCCCACGACCCCGGGTCCAGGCTGGCCAGCCGCCGACATTTCCGACGACTATAGGGTCGTCCCCACGACACCGGGCCAAAGTTGGCCAGCCGCCGACATGTCCGACGACTATAGGGTCGTCCCCACGACCCCGGGACTAGATTGGCCCGCCACCGTCATGTCCAACGACTATAGGGTCGTCCCCACAACCACGGGCCAAAGTTGGCCAGCCGCCGACATGTCCGACGAATATAGGGTCGTCCCCACGACCCCGGGCCAATGTTGGCCAATCGCCGACATGTCCAACGACTATAGGGTCGTCCCTACGACCCCGGGACTAGATTAGCCCGCCACCGTCATGTCCAACAACTATAGGGTCGTCCCCACGACCACGGGCCAAAGTTGGCATGCCGCCGAAATGTCCGACGACTATAGGGTCGTCCCCACGACACCGGGCCAAAGTTGGCCAGCCGCCGACATGTCCGACGACTATAGGGTCGTCCCCACGACCCCGGGACTAGATTGGCCCGCCACCGTCATGTCCGACGATTATAGGGTCGTCCCCACGACCGCGAGTCTAGATTGGCCCGCCACCGTCATGTCCGACGACAATAGGGTCGTCCCCACGACCCCGGGTCCAGGTTGGCCAGCCGCCGACATTTCCGACGACTATAGGGTCGTCCCCACGACCCCGGGACTAGATTGGCCCGCCACCGTCATGTCCAACGACTATAGGGTCGTCCCCACAACCACGGGCCAAAGTTGGCCAGCCGCCGACATGTCCGACGACTATAGGGTCGTCCCCACGACCCCGGGCCAAAGTTGGCAAGCCGCCGAAATGTCCGACGACTATAGGGTCGTCCCCACGACCCCGGGACTAGGTTGGCCAGCCGCCGACATGTCCGACGACTATAGGGTCGTCCCGACGACCCCGGGCCAATGTTGGCCATTCGCCAACATGGCCGACGACTATAGGGTCGTCCCTACGACCCCGGGACTAGATTGGCCCGCCACCGTCATGTCCAACGATTATAGCGTCGTCCCCACGACCCCGGGACTAGATTGGCCCGCCACCGTCATGTCCGACGATTATAGGGTCGTCCCCACGACCCCGGGACAATCTTGGCCCGCCGCCGACTTGTCCGACGACTATAGGGTCGTCCCCACGACCCCGGGACTAGATTGGCCCGCCACCGTCATGTCCGACGACAATAGGGTCGTCCCCACGACCCCGGGTCTAGGTTGGCCAGCCGCCGACATGTCCGACGACTATAGAGTCGTCCCCACGACACCGGGCCAAAGTTGGACAGCCGCCGACATGTCCGACTACTATAGGGTCGTCCCCAGGACCTCGGGTCTAGATTGTCCCGCTACCGTCATGTCCGAAGACTATAGGGTCGTCCCCACGACCCCGGGTCTAGGTTGGCCAGCCGCCGACATGTCCGACGACAATCGGATCGTCCCCACGACCACGCGCCAAAGTTGGCTAGCCGCCGACATGTCCGACGACTATTGGATCGTCCCCACGACCACGGGCCAAAGTTGGCATGCCGCCGAAATGTCCGACGACTATAGGGTCGTCCCCACGACCCCGGGCCAATGTTGGCCAATCGCCGACATGTCCAACGACTATAGGGTCGTCCCTACGACCCCGGGACTAGAATAGCCCGCCACCGTCATGTCCAACAACTATAGGGTCGTCCCCACGACCACGGGCCAAAGTTGGCATGCCGCCGAAATGTCCGACGACTATAGGGTCGTCCCCACGACACCGGGCCAAAGTTGGCCAGTCGCCGACATGTCCGACGACTTTAGGGTCGTCCCCACGACCCCGGGACTAGATTGGCCCGCCACCGCCATGTCCGACGACAATAGGGTCGTCCCCACGACCCCGGGACTAGGTTGGCCAGTCGCCGACATGTCCGACGACTATAGGGTCGTCCCGACGACCCCGGGCCAATGTTGGCCAATCGCCAACATGTCCGACGACTATAGGGTCGTCCCTACGACACCGGGACTAGATTAGCCCGCCACCGTCATGTCCAACAACTATAGGGTCGTCCCCACGACCACGGGCCAAAGTTGGCATGCCGCCGAAATGTCTGACGACTATAGGGTCGTCCCCACGACCCCGGGACTAGATTGGCCCGCCACCGTCATGTCCGACGATTATAGGGTCGTCCCCACGACCGCGAGACTAGATTGGCCCCCCACCGTCATGTCCGACGACAATAGGGTCGTCCCCACGACCCCGGGTCCAGGCTGGCCAGCCGCCGACATTTCCGACGACTATAGAGTCGTCCCCACGACACCGGGCCAAAGTTGGCCAGCCGCCGACATGTCCGACGACTATAGGGTCGTCCCTACGACCCCGGGACTAGATTAGCCCGCCACCGTCATGTCCAACAACTATAGGGTCGTCCCCACGACCACGGGCCAAAGTTGGCATGCCGCCGAAATGTCCGACGACTATAGGGTCGTCCCCACGACACCGGGCCAAAATTGGCCAGCCGCCGACATGTCCGACGACTATAGGGTCGTCCCCACGACCCCGGGACTAGATTGGCCCGCCACCGTCATGTCCGACGATTATAGGGTCGTTCCCACGACCACGAGACTAGATTGGCCCGCCACCGTCATGTCCGACGACAATAGGGTCGTCCCCACGACCCCGGGTCCAGGTTGGCCAGCCGCCGACATGTCTGACGACTATTGGATCGTCAACACGACCACGGTGCCAAAGTTGGCCAGCCGCCGACATGTCCGACGACAATCGGATCGTCTCCACGACCCCGGGTCTAGGTTGGCCAGCCGCCGACATGTCCGACGACAATCGGATCGTCCCCACGACCACGCGCCAAAGTTGGCCAGCCGCCGACATGTCCGACGACTATTGGATCGTCCCCACGACCCCGGGACAAGCTTGGCCCGCCGCCGACTTGCCCGACGACTATAGGGTCGTCCCCACGACACCGGGACTAGATTGGCCCGCCACCGTCATGTCCGACGACAATAGGGTCGTCCCCACGACCCCGGGTCTAGGTTGGCCAGCCGCCGACATGTCCGACGATTATAGGGTCGTCCCCACGACCCCGGGACAAGCTTGGCCCGCCGCCGACTTGCCCGACGAC
The DNA here is from genome assembly GCA_963932275.1 of Andrena praecox. Lineage (NCBI taxonomy): Eukaryota > Metazoa > Arthropoda > Insecta > Hymenoptera > Andrenidae > Andrena > Andrena praecox. Next base: position 25,383,577 of record OZ010730.1, read on the forward strand.
TATAGGGTCGTCCCCACGACCCCGGGACAAGCTTGGCCCGCCGCCGACTTGCCCGACGACTATAGGGTCGTCCCCACGACACCGGGACTAGATTGGCCCGCCACCGTCATGTCCGACGACAATAGGGTCGTCCCCACGACCCCGGGTCCAGGCTGGCCAGCCGCCGACATTTCCGACGACTATAGAGTCGTCCCCACGACACCGCGCCAAAGTTGGCCAGCCGCCGACATGTCCGACGACTATAGGGTCGTCCCCACGACCCCGGGACTAGATTGGCCCGCCACCGTCATGTCCAACGACTATAGGGTCGTCCCCACAACCACGGGCCAAAGTTGGCCAGCCGCCGACATGTCCGACGAATATAGGGTCGTCCCCACGACCCCGGGCCAATGTTGGCCAATCGCCGACATGTCCAACGACTATAGGGTCGTCCCTACGACCCCGGGACTAGATTAGCCCGCCACCGTCATGTCCAACAACTATAGGGTCGTCCCCACGACCACGGGCCAAAGTTGGCATGCCGCCGAAATGTCCGACGACTATAGGGTCGTCCCCACGACACCGGGCCAAAGTTGGCCAGCCGCCGACATGTCCGACGACTATAGGGTCGTCCCCACGACCCCGGGACAAGCTTGGCCCGCCGCCGACTTGCCCGACGACTATAGGGTCGTCCCCACGACACCGGGACTAGATTGGCCCGCCACCGTCATGTCCGACGACAATAGGGTCGTCCCCACGACCCCGGGTCTAGGTTGGCCAGCCGCCGACATGTCCGACGATTATAGGGTCGTCCCCACGACCCCGGGACAAGCTTGGCCCGCCGCCGACTTGCCCGACGACTATAGGGTCGTCCCCACGACCCCGGGACAAGCTTGGCCCACCGCCGACTTGCCCGACGACTATAGGGTCGTCCCCACGACACCGGGACTAGATTGGCCCGCCACCGTCATGTCCGACGACAATAGGGTCGTCCCCACGACCCCGGGTCCAGGCTGGCCAGCCGCCGACATTTCCGACGACTATAGAGTCGTCCCCACGACACCGCGCCAAAGTTGGCCAGCCGCCGACATGTCCGACGACTATAGGGTCGTCCCCACGACCCCGGGACTAGATTGGCCCGCCACCGTCATGTCCAACGACTATAGGGTCGTCCCCACAACCACGGGCCAAAGTTGGCCAGCCGCCGACATGTCCGACGAATATAGGGTCGTCCCCACGACCCCGGGCCAATGTTGGCCAATCGCCGACATGTCCAACGACTATAGGGTCGTCCCTACGACCCCGGGACTAGATTAGCCCGCCACCGTCATGTCCAACAACTATAGGGTCGTCCCCACGACCACGGGCCAAAGTTGGCATGCCGCCGAAATGTCCGACGACTATAGGGTCGTCCCCACGACACCGGGCCAAAGTTGGCCAGCCGCCGACATGTCCGACGACTATAGGGTCGTCCCCACGACCCCGGGACAAGCTTGGCCCGCCGCCGACTTGCCCGACGACTATAGGGTCGTCCCCACGACACCGGGACTAGATTGGCCCGCCACCGTCATGTCCGACGACAATAGGGTCGTCCCCACGACCCCGGGTCTAGGTTGGCCAGCCGCCGACATGTCCGACGATTATAGGGTCGTCCCCACGACCCCGGGACAAGCTTGGCCCGCCGCCGACTTGCCCGACGACTATAGGGTCGTCCCCACGACCCCGGGACAAGCTTGGCCCGCCGCCGACTTGCCCGACGACTATAGGGTCGTCCCCACGACACCGGGACTAGATTGGCCCGCCACCGTCATGTCCGACGACAATAGGGTCGTCCCCACGACCCCGGGTCCAGGCTGGCCAGCCGCCGACATTTCCGACGACTATAGAGTCGTCCCCACGACACCGCGCCAAAGTTGGCCAGCCGCCGACATGTCCGACGACTATGGGGTCGTCCCCACGACCCCGGGACTAGATTGGCCCGCCACCGTCATGTCCAACGACTATAGGGTCGTCCCCACAACCACGGGCCAAAGTTGGCCAGCCGCCGACATGTCCGACGAATATAGGGTCGTCCCCACGACCCCGGGCCAATGTTGGCCAATCGCCGACATGTCCAACGACTATAGGGTCGTCCCTACGACCCCGGGACTAGATTAGCCCGCCACCGTCATGTCCAACAACTATAGGGTCGTCCCCACGACCACGGGCCAAAGTTGGCATGCCGCCGAAATGTCCGACGACTATAGGGTCGTCCCCACGACACCGGGCCAAAGTTGGCCAGCCGCCGACATGTCCGACGACTATAGGGTCGTCCCCACGACCCCGGGACTAGATTGGCCCGCCACCGTCATGTCCGACGATTATAGGGTCGTCCCCACGACCGCGAGACTAGATTGGCCCGCCACCGTCATGTCCGACGACAATAGGGTCGTCCCCACGACCCCGGGTCCAGGTTGGCCAGCCGCCGACATTTCCGACGACTATAGGGTCGTCCCCACGACCCCGGGACTAGATTGGCCCGCCACCGTCATGTCCAACGACTATAGGGTCGTCCCCACAACCACGGGCCAAAGTTAGCCAGCCGCCGACATGTCCGACGACTATAGGGTCGTCCCCACGACCCCGGGCCAAAGTTGGCAAGCCGCCGAAATGTCCGACGACTATAGGGTCGTCCCCACGACCCCGGGACTAGGTTGGCCAGCCGCCGACATGTCCGACAACTATAGGGTCGTCCCGACGACCCCGGGCCAATGTTGGCCAATCGCCAACATGGCCGACGACTATAGGGTCGTCCCTACGACCCCGGGACTAGATTGGCCCGCCACCGTCATGTCCAACGATTATAGCGTCGTCCCCACGACCCCGGGACTAGATTGGCCCGCCACCGTCATGTCCGACGATTATAGGGTCGTCCCCACGACCCCGGGACAAGCTTGGCCCGCCGCCGACTTGTCCGACGACTATAGGGTCGTCCCCACGACCCCGGGACTAGATTGGCCCGCCACCGTCATGCCCGACGACAATAGGATCGTCCCCACGACACCGGGCCAAAGTTGGCCAGCCGCCGACATGTCCGACGACTATAGGGTCATCCCCACGACCCCGGGACTAGATTGGCCCGCCACCGTCATGTCCGACGACAATAGGGTCGTCCCCACGACCCCGGGTTTAGGTTGGCCAGCCGCCGACTTGTCCGACGACTATAGGGTCGTTCCCACGACCCCGGGACTAGGCTGACAAGCCGCCAACATGTCCGACGACTATAGGGTCGTCCCCACGACCCCGGGCCAATGTTGGCCAATCGCCGACATGTCCAACGACTATAGGGTCGTCCCTACGACCCCGGGACTAGAATAGCCCGCCACCGTCATGTCCAACAACTATAGGGTCGTCCCCACGACCACGGGCCAAAGTTGGCATGCCGCCGAAATGTCCGACGACTATAGGGTCGTCCCCACGACACCGGGCCAAAGTTGGCCAGCCGCCGACATGTCCGACGACTATAGGGTCGTCCCCACGACCCCGGGACTAGATTGGCCCGCCACCGTCATGTCCGACGATTATAGGGTCGTCCCCACGACCGCGAGACTAGATTGGCCCGCCACCGTCATGTCCGACGACAATAGGGTCGTCGCCACGACCCCGGGTCCAGGTTGGCCAGCCGCCGACATGTCTGACGACTATTGGATCGTCCCCACGACCACGCGCCAAAGTTGGCCAGCCGCCGACATGTCCGACGACTATAGGGTCGTCCCCACGACCCCGGGCCAATGTTGGCCAATAGCCGACATGTCCAACGACTATAGGGTCGTCCCTACGACCCCGGGACTAGATTAGCCCGCCACCGTCATGTCCAACAACTATAGGGTCGTCCCCACGACCACGGGCCAAAGTTGGCATGCCGCCGAAATGTCCGACGACTATAGGGTCGTCCCCACGACACCGGGCCAAAGTTGGCCAGCCGCCGACATGTCCGACGACTATAGGGTCGTCCCCACGACCCCGGGACTAGATTGGCCCGCCACCGTCATGTCCGACGATTATAGGGTCGTTCCCACGACCACGAGACTAGATTGGCCCGCCACCGTCATGTCCGACGACAATAGGGTCGTCCCCACGACCCCGGGTCCAGGTTGGCCAGCCGCCGACATTTCCGACGACTATAGGGTCGTCCCCACGACCCCGGGACTAGATTGGCCCGCCACCGTCATGTCCAAAGACTATAGGGTCGTCCCCACAACCACGGGCCAAAGTTGGCCAGCCGCCGACATGTCCGACGACTATAGGGTCGTCCCCACGACCCCGGGCCAAAGTTGGCAAGCCGCCGAAATGTCCGACGACTATAGGGTCGTCCCCACGACCCCGGGACTAGGTTGGCCAGCCGCCGACATGTCCGACAACTATAGGGTCGTCCCGACGACCCCGGGCCAATGTTGGCCAATCGCCAACATGGCCGACGACTATAGGGTCGTCCCTACGACCCCGGGACTAGATTGGCCCGCCACCGTCATGTCCAACGATTATAGCGTCGTCCCCACGACCCCGGGACTAGATTGGCCCGCCACCGTCATGTCCGACGATTATAGGGTCGTTCCCACGACCACGAGACTAGATTGGCCCGCCACCGTCATGTCCGACGACAATAGGGTCGTCCCCACGACCCCGGGTCCAGGTTGGCCAGCCGCCGACATGTCTGACGACTATTGGATCGTCCCCACGACCACGGTGCCAAAGTTGGCCAGCCGCCGACATGTCCGACGACAATCGGATCGTCCCCACGACCCCGGGTCTAGGTTGGCCAGCCGCCGACATGTCCGACGACAATCGGATCGTCCCCACGACCACGCGCCAAAGTTGGCCAGCCGCCGACATGTCCGACGACTATTGGATCGTCCCCACGACCCCGGGACAAGCTTGGCCCGCCGCCGACTTGCCCGACGACTATAGGGTCGTCCCCACGACACCGGGACTAGATTGGCCCGCCACCGTCATGTCCGACGACAATAGGGTCGTCCCCACGACCCCGGGTCTAGGTTGGCCAGCCGCCGACATGTCCGACGATTATAGGGTCGTCCCCACGACCCCGGGACAAGCTTGGCCCGCCGCCGACTTGCCCGATGACTATAGGGTCGTCCCCACGACCCCGGGACAAGCTTGGCCCGCCGCCGACTTGCCCGACGACTATAGGGTCGTCCCCACGACACCGGGACTAGATTGGCCCGCCACCGTCATGTCCGACGACAATAGGGTCGTCCCCACGACACCGGGCCAAAGTTGGCCAGCCGCCGACATGTCCGACGACTATAGGGTCATCCCCACGACCCCGGGACTAGATTGGCCCGCCACCGTCATGTCCGACGACAATAGGGTCGTCCCCACGACCCCGGGTTTAGGTTGGCCAGCCGCCGACTTGTCCGACGACTATAGGGTCGTTCCCACGACCCCGGGACTAGGCTGACAAGCCGCCAACATGTCCGACGACTATAGGGTCGTCCCCACGACCACGGGCCAATGTTGGCCAGCCGCCGACATGTCCGACGACTATAGGGTCGTCCCCACGACCCCGGGACTAGATTGGCCCGCCACCGTCATGTCCGACGACAATAGGGTCGTCCCCACGACCCCGGGTCCAGGTTGGCCAGCCGCCGACATTTCCGACGACTATAGAGTCGTCCCTACGACACCGGGCCAAAGTTGGCCAGCCGCCGAAATGTCCGAAGACTGTAGGGTCGTCCCCACGACCGCGAGACTAGATTGGCCCGCCACCGTCATGTCCGACGAAAATAGGGTCGTCCCCACGACCCCAGGTCCAGGTTGGCCAGCCGCCGACATTTCCGACGACTATAGAGTCGTCCCCACGACACCGGGCCAAAGTTGGCCAGCCGCCGACATGTCCGACGACTATAGGGTCGTCCCCACGACCCCGGGACAAGGTTGGCCCGCCGCCGACTTGTCCGACGACTATAGGGTCGTCCCCACGACCCTGGGACTAGGCTGACAAGCCGCCAACATGTCCGACGACTATAGGGTCGTCCCCACGACCCCGGGCCAAAGATGTCCAGCCGCCGTCTTGTCCGACGACTATAGGGTCGTCCCCACGACGCCGGGACTAGATTGGCCCGCCACCGTCATGTCCATCGACTATAGGGTCGTCCCCACAACCACGGGCCAAAGTTGGCCAGCCGCCGACATGTCCGACGACTATAGGGTCGTCCCGACGACCCCGGGCCAATGTTGGCCAATCGCCAACATGGCCGACGACTATAGGGTCGTCCCTACGACCCCGGGACTAGATTGGCCCGCCACCGTCATGTCCAACGATTATAGCGTCGTCCCCACGACCCCGGGACTAGATTGGCCCGCCACCGTCATGTCCGACGATTATAGGGTCGTCCCCACGACCCCGGGACAAGCTTGGCCCGCCGCCGACTTGTCCGACGACTATAGGGTCGTCCCCACGACCCCGGGACTAGATTGGCCCGCCACCGTCATGTCCGACGACAATAGGGTCGTCCCCACGACCCCGGGTCTAGGTTGGCCAGCCGCCGACATGTCCGACGACTATAGAGTCGTCCCCACGACACCGGGCCAAAGTTGGACAGCCGCCGACATGTCCGACTACTATAGGGTCGTCCCCAGGACCTCGGGTCTAGATTGGCCCGCCACCGCCATGTCCGACGACAATAGGGTCGTCCCCACGACCCCGGGACTAGGTTGGCCAGCCGCCGACATGTCCGACGACTATAGGGTCGTCCCGACGACCCCGGGCCAATGTTGGCCAATCGCCAACATGTCCGACGACTATAGGGTCGTCCCTACGACCCCGGGACTAGATTAGCCCGCCACCGTCATGTCCAACAACTATAGGGTCGTCCCCACGACCACGGGCCAAAGTTGGCATGCCGCCGAAATGTCCGACGACTATAGGGTCGTCCCCACGACCCCGGGACTAGATTGGCCCGCCACCGTCATGTCCGACGATTATAGGGTCGTCCCCACGACCGCGAGACTAGATTGGCTGGCCACCGTCATGTCCGACGACAATAGGGTCGTGCCCACGACCCCGGGTCCCGGCTGGCCAGCCGCCGACATTTCCGACGACTATAGAGTCGTCCCCACGACACCGGGCCAAAGTTGGCCAGCCGCCGACATGTCCGACGACTATAGGGTCGTCCCCACGACCCCGGGACTAGATTGGCCCGCCACCGTCATGTCCAACGACTATAGGGTCGTCCCCACAACCACGGGCCAAAGTTGGCCAGCCGCCGACATGTCCGACGAATATAGGGTCGTCCCCACGACCCCGGGCCAATGTTGGCCAATCGCCGACATGTCCAACGACTATAGGGTCGTCCCTACGACCCCGGGACTAGATTAGCCCGCCACCGTCATGTCCAACAACTATAGGGTCGTCCCCACGACCACGGGCCAAAGTTGGCATGCCCCCGAAATGTCCAACGACTATAGGGTCGTCCCTACGACCCCGGGACTAGAATAGCCCGCCACCGTCATGTCCAACAACTATAGGGTCGTCCCCACGACCACGGGCCAAAGTTGGCCCGCCACCGTCATGTCCGACGACAATAGGGTCGTCCCCACGACCCCGGGTCCAGGTTGGCCAGCCGCCGACATGTCTGACGACTATTGGATCGTCCCCACGACCACGCGCCAACGTTGGCCAGCCGCCGACATGTCCGACGACTATAGGGTCGTCCCCACGACCCCGGGCCAATGTTGGCCAATAGCCGACATGTCCCACGACTATAGGGTCGTCCCTACGACCCCGGGACTAGATTAGCCCGCCACCGTCATGTCCAACAACTATAGGGTCGTCCCCACGACCACGGGCCAAAGTTGGCATGCCGCCGAAATGTCCGACGACTATAGGGTCGTCCCCACGACACCGGGCCAAAGTTGGCCAGCCGCCGACATGTCCGACGACTATAGGGTCGTCCCCACGACCCCGGGACTAGATTGGCCCGCCACCGTCATGTCCGACGATTATAGGGTCGTCCCCACGACCGCGAGACTAGATTGGCCCGCCACCGTCATGTCCGACGACAATAGGGTCGTCCCCACGACCCCGGGTCCAGGTTGGCCAGCCGCCGACATTTCCGACGACTATAGTGTCGTCCCTACGACACCGGGCCAAAGTTGGCCAGCCGCCGACATGTCCGACGACTATAGGGTCGTCCCCACGACCCCGGGCCAATGTTGGCCAATAGCCGACATGTCCCACGACTATAGGGTCGTCCCTACGACCCCGGGACTAGATTCGCCCGCCACCGTCATGTCCAACAACTATAGGGTCGTCCCCACGACCCCGAGTACAGGTTGGCCAGCCGCCGACATTTCCGACGACTATAGAGTCGTCCCCACGACCCCGGGCCAAAGTTGGCCACACGCCGACATGTCCGACGACTATAGGGTCGTCCCCACGACCCCGAGACTAGATTGGCCCGCCACCGTCATGTCCGACGACAATAGGGACGTCCCCACGACCCCGGGTCCAGGTTGGCCAGCCGCCGACATTTCCGACGACTATAGAGTCGTCCCCACGACCCCGGGCCAAAGATGTCCAGCCGCCGTCTTGTCCGACGACTATAGGGTCGTCCCCACGACCCCGAGACTAGATTGGCCCGCCACCGTCATGTCCGACGACAATAGGGTCGTCCCCACGACCCCGGGTCCAGGTTGGCCAGCCGCCGACATTTCCGACGACTATAGAGTCGTCCCCACGACACCGGGCCAAAGTTGGCCAGCCGCCGACATGTCCGACGACTATAGGGTCGTCCCCACGACCCCGAGACTAGATTGGCCCGCCACCGTCATGTCCGACGACAATAGGGTCGTCCCCACGACCCCGGGTCCAGGTTGGCCAGCCGCCGACATTTCCGACGACTATAGAGTCGTCCCCACGACACCGGGCCAAAGTTGGCCAGCCGCCGACATGTCCGACGACTATAGGGTCGTCCCCACGACCCCGGGACTAGGCTGACAAGCCGCCAACATGTCCGACGACTATAGGGTCGTCCCCACGACCCCGGGCCAAAGATGTCCAGCCGCCGTCTTGTCCGACGACTATAGGGTCGTCCCCACGACCCCGGGCCAAAGATGTCCAGCCGCCGTCTTGTCCGACGACTATAGGGTCGTCCCCACGACCCCGAGACTAGATTGGCCCGCCACCGTCATGTCCGACGACAATAGGGTCGTCCCCACGACCCCGGGTCCAGGTTGGCCAGCCGCCGACATTTCCGACGACTATAGAGTCGTCCCCACGACACCGGGCCAAACTTGGCCAGCCGCCGACATGTCCGACGACTATAGGGTCGTCCCCACGACCCCGAGACTAGATTGGCCCGCCACCGTCATGTCCGACGACAATAGGGTCGTCCCCACGACCCCGGGTCCAGGTTGGCCAGCCGCCGACATTTCCGACGACTATAGAGTCGTCCCCACGACCCCGGGTCCAGGTTGGCCAGCCGCCGACATTTCCGACGACTATAGTGTCGTCCCTACGACACCGGGCCAAAGTTGGCCAGCCGCCGACATGTCCGACGACTATAGGGTCGTCCCCACGACCCCGGGCCAATGTTGGCCAATAGCCGACATGTCCCACGACTATAGGGTCGTCCCTACGACCCCGGGACTAGATTAGCCCGCCACCGTCATGTCCAACAACTATAGGGTCGTCCCCACGACCCCGAGTACAGGTTGGCCAGCCGCCGACATTTCCGACGACTATAGAGTCGTCCCCACGACCCCGGGCCAAAGTTGGCCACACGCCGACATGTCCGACGACTATAGGGTCGTCCCCACGACCCCGAGACTAGATTGGCCCGCCACCGTCATGTCCGACGACAATAGGGTCGTCCCCACGACCCCGGGTCCAGGTTGGCCAGCCGCCGACATTTCCGACGACTATAGAGTCGTCCCCACGACACCGGGCCAAAGTTGGCCAGCCGCCGACATGTCCGACGACTATAGGGTCGTCCCCACGACCCCGGGACTAGGCTGACAAGCCGCCAACATGTCCGACGACTATAGGGTCGTCCCCACGACCCCGGGCCAAAGATGTCCAGCCGCCGTCTTGTCCGACGACTATAGGGTCGTCCCCACGACCCCGAGACTAGATTGGCCCGCCACCGTCATGTCCGACGACAATAGGGTCGTCCCCACGACCCCGGGTCCAGGTTGGCCAGCCGCCGACATTTCCGACGACTATAGTGTCGTCCCTACGACACCGGGCCAAAGTTGGCCAGCCGCAGACATGTCCGACGACTATAGGGTCATCCCCACGACCCCGGGACTAGATTGGCCCGCCACCGTCATGTCCGACGATTATAGGGTCGTCCCCACGACCCCGGGACAAGCTTGGCCCGCCGCCGAATTGTTCGACGACTATAGGGTCGTCCCCACGACCCCGGGACAAGGTTGGCCCGCCGCCGACTTGTCCGACGACTATAGGGTCGTACCCACGACCCTGGGACTAGGCTGACAAGCCGCCAACATGTCCGACGACTATAGGGTCGTCCCCACGACCCCGGGACTAGATTGGCCCGCCAACGTCATGTCCAAAGATTATAGGGTCGTCCCCACGACCCCGGGACTTGATTGGCCCGCCACCGTCATGTCCATCGACTATAGGGTCGTCCCCACAACCACGGGCCAAAGTTGGCCAGCCGCCGACATGTCCGACGACAATAGGGTCGTCCCCACGACCCCGGGTCCAGGTTGGCCAGCCGCCGACATTTCCGACGACTATAGGGTCGTCCCCACGACCCCGGGACTAGATTGGCCCGCCACCGTCATGTCCAACGACTATAGGGTCGTCCCCACAACCACGGGCCAAAGTTGGCCAGCCACCGACATGTCCGACGACTATAGGGTCGTCCCCACGACCCCGGGCCAAAGTTGGCAAGCCGCCGAAATGTCCGACGACTATAGGGTCGTCCCCACGACCCCGGGACTAGGTTGGCCAGCCGCCGACATGTCCGACGACTATAGGGTCGTCCCGACGACCCCGGGCCAATGTTGGCCATTCGCCAACATGGCCGACGACTATAGGGTCGTCCCTACGACCCCGGGACTAGATTAGCCCGCCACCGTCATGTCCAACAACTATAGGGTCGTCCCCACGACCACGGGCCAAAGTTGGCATGCCGCCGAAATGTCCGACGACTATAGGGTCGTCCCCACGACCCCGGGACTAGATTGGCCCGCCACCGTCATGTCCGACGATTATAGGGTCGTCCCCACGACCGCGAGACTAGATTGGCCCGCCACCGTCATGTCCGACGACAATAGGGTCGTCCCCACGACCCCGGGTCCAGGCTGGCCAGCCGCCGACATTTCCGACGACTATAGAGTCGTCCCCACGACACCGGGCCAAAGTTGGCCAGCCGCCGACATGTCCGACGACTATAGGGTCGTCCCCACGACCCCGGGACTAGATTGGCCCGCCACTGTCATGTCCAACGACAATAGGGTCGTCCCCACAACCACGGGCCAAAGTTGGCCAGCCGCCGACATGTCCGACGAATATAGGGTCGTCCTCACGACCCCGGGCCAATGTTGGCCAATCGCCGACATGTCCAACGACTATAGGGTCGTCCCTACGACCCCGGGACTAGATTAGCCCGCCACCGTCATGTCCAACAACTATAGGGTCGTCCCCACGACCACGGGCCAAAGTTGGCATGCCGCCGAAATGTCCGACGACTATAGGGTCGTCCCCACGACACCGGGCCAAAGTTGGCCAGCCGCCGACATGTCCGACGACTATAGGGTCGTCCCCACGACCCCGGGACTAGATTGGCCCGCCACCGTCATGTCCGACGATTATAGGGTCGTCCCCACGACCGCGAGACTAGATTGGCCCGCCACCGTCATGTCCGACGACAATAGGGTCGTCCCCACGACCCCGGGTCCAGGTTGGCCAGCCGCCGACATTTCCGACGACTATAGGGTCGTCCCCACGACCCCGGGACTAGATTGGCCCGCCACCGTCATGTCCAAAGACTATAGGGTCGTCCCCACAACCACGGGCCAAAGTTGGCCAGCCGCCGACATGTCCGACGACTATAGGGTCGTCCCCACGACCCCGGGCCAAAGTTGGCAAGCCGCCGAAATGTCCGACGACTATAGGGTCGTCCCCACGACCCCGGGACTAGGTTGGCCAGCCGCCGACATGTCCGACAACTATAGGGTCGTCCCGACGACCCCGGGCCAATGTTGGCCAATCGCCAACATGGCCGACGACTATAGGGTCGTCCCTACGACCCCGGGACTAGATTGGCCCGCCACCGTCATGTCCAACGATTATAGCGTCGTCCCCACGACCCCGGGACTAGATTGGCCCGCCACCGTCATGTCCGACGATTATAGGGTCGTCCCCACGACCCCGGGACAAGCTTGGCCCGCCGCCGACTTGTCCGACGACTATAGGGTCGTCCCCACGACCCCGGGACTAGATTGGCCCGCCACCGTCATGTCCGACGACAATAGGGTCGTCCCCACGACACCGGGCCAAAGTTGGCCAGCCGCCGACATGTCCGACGACTATAGGGTCATCCCCACGACCCCGGGACTAGATTGGCCCGCCACCGTCATGTCCGACGACAATAGGGTCGTCCCCACGACCCCGGGTTTAGGTTGGCCAGCCGCCGACTTGTCCGACGACTATAGGGTCGTTCCCACGACCCCGGGACTAGGCTGACAAGCCGCCAACATGTCCGACGACTATAGGGTCGTCCCCACGACCACGGGCCAATGTTGGCCAGCCGCCGACATGTCCGACGACTATAGGGTCGTCCCCACGACCCCGGGACTAGATTGGCCCGCCACCGTCATGTCCGACGACAATAGGGTCGTCCCCACGACCCCGGGTCCAGGTTGGCCAGCCGCCGACATTTCCGACGACTATAGAGTCGTCCCCACGACACCGGGCCAAAGTTGGCCAGCCGCCGACATGTCCGACGACTATAGGGTCGTCCCCACGACCCCGGGACTAGGCTGACAAGCCGCCAACATGTCCGACGACTATAGGGTCGTCCCCACGACCCCGGGCCAAAGATGTCCAGCCGCCGTCTTGTCCGACGACTATAGGGTCGTCCCCACGACCCCGGGCCAAAGATGTCCAGCCGCCGTCTTGTCCGACGACTATAGGGTCGTCCCCACGACCCCGAGACTAGATTGGCCCGCCACCGTCATGTCCGACGACAATAGGGTCGTCCCCACGACCCCGGGTCCAGGTTGGCCAGCCGCCGACATTTCCGACGACTATAGAGTCGTCCCCACGACACCGGGCCAAACTTGGCCAGCCGCCGACATGTCCGACGACTATAGGGTCGTCCCCACGACCCCGAGACTAGATTGGCCCGCCACCGTCATGTCCGACGACAATAGGGTCGTCCCCACGACCCCGGGTCCAGGTTGGCCAGCCGCCGACATTTCCGACGACTATAGAGTCGTCCCCACGACCCCGGGTCCAGGTTGGCCAGCCGCCGACATTTCCGACGACTATAGTGTCGTCCCTACGACACCGGGCCAAAGTTGGCCAGCCGCCGACATGTCCGACGACTATAGGGTCGTCCCCACGACCCCGGGCCAATGTTGGCCAATAGCCGACATGTCCCACGACTATAGGGTCGTCCCTACGACCCCGGGACTAGATTAGCCCGCCACCGTCATGTCCAACAACTATAGGGTCGTCCCCACGACCCCGAGTACAGGTTGGCCAGCCGCCGACATTTCCGACGACTATAGAGTCGTCCCCACGACCCCGGGCCAAAGTTGGCCACACGCCGACATGTCCGACGACTATAGGGTCGTCCCCACGACCCCGAGACTAGATTGGCCCGCCACCGTCATGTCCGACGACAATAGGGTCGTCCCCACGACCCCGGGTCCAGGTTGGCCAGCCGCCGACATTTCCGACGACTATAGAGTCGTCCCCACGACACCGGGCCAAAGTTGGCCAGCCGCCGACATGTCCGACGACTATAGGGTCGTCCCCACGACCCCGGGACTAGGCTGACAAGCCGCCAACATGTCCGACGACTATAGGGTCGTCCCCACGACCCCGGGCCAAAGATGTCCAGCCGCCGTCTTGTCCGACGACTATAGGGTCGTCCCCACGACCCCGAGACTAGATTGGCCCGCCACCGTCATGTCCGACGACAATAGGGTCGTCCCCACGACCCCGGGTCCAGGTTGGCCAGCCGCCGACATTTCCGACGACTATAGTGTCGTCCCTACGACACCGGGCCAAAGTTGGCCAGCCGCAGACATGTCCGACGACTATAGGGTCATCCCCACGACCCCGGGACTAGATTGGCCCGCCACCGTCATGTCCGACGATTATAGGGTCATCCCCACGACCCCGGGACAAGCTTGGCCCGCCGCCGAATTGTTCGACGACTATAGGGTCGTCCCCACGACCCCGGGACAAGGTTGGCCCGCCGCCGACTTGTCCGACGACTATAGGGTCGTACCCACGACCCTGGGACTAGGCTGACAAGCCGCCAACATGTCCGACGACTATAGGGTCGTCCCCACGACCCCGGGACTAGATTGGCCCGCCAACGTCATGTCCAAAGATTATAGGGTCGTCCCCACGACCCCGGGACTTGATTGGCCCGCCACCGTCATGTCCATCGACTATAGGGTCGTCCCCACAACCACGGGCCAAAGTTGGCCAGCCGCCGACATGTCCGACGACAATAGGGTCGTCCCCACGACCCCGGGTCCAGGTTGGCCAGCCGCCGACATTTCCGACGACTATAGGGTCGTCCCCACGACCCCGGGACTAGATTGGCCCGCCACCGTCATGTCCAACGACTATAGGGTCGTCCCCACAACCACGGGCCAAAGTTGGCCAGCCACCGACATGTCCGACGACTATAGGGTCGTCCCCACGACCCCGGGCCAAAGTTGGCAAGCCGCCGAAATGTCCGACGACTATAGGGTCGTCCCCACGACCCCGGGACTAGGTTGGCCAGCCGCCGACATGTCCGACGACTATAGGGTCGTCCCGACGACCCCGGGCCAATGTTGGCCATTCGCCAACATGGCCGACGACTATAGGGTCGTCCCTACGACCCCGGGACTAGATTAGCCCGCCACCGTCATGTCCAACAACTATAGGGTCGTCCCCACGACCACGGGCCAAAGTTGGCATGCCGCCGAAATGTCCGACGACTATAGGGTCGTCCCCACGACCCCGGGACTAGATTGGCCCGCCACCGTCATGTCCGACGATTATAGGGTCGTCCCCACGACCGCGAGACTAGATTGGCCCGCCACCGTCATGTCCGACGACAATAGGGTCGTCCCCACGACCCCGGGTCCAGGCTGGCCAGCCGCCGACATTTCCGACGACTATAGAGTCGTCCCCACGACACCGGGCCAAAGTTGGCCAGCCGCCGACATGTCCGACGACTATAGGGTCGTCCCCACGACCCCGGGACTAGATTGGCCCGCCACTGTCATGTCCAACGACTATAGGGTCGTCCCCACAACCACGGGCCAAAGTTGGCCAGCCGCCGACATGTCCGACGAATATAGGGTCGTCCTCACGACCCCGGGCCAATGTTGGCCAATCGCCGACATGTCCAACGACTATAGGGTCGTCCCTACGACCCCGGGACTAGATTAGCCCGCCACCGTCATGTCCAACAACTATAGGGTCGGCCCCACGACCACGGGCCAAAGTTGGCATGCCGCCGAAATGTCCGACGACTATAGGGTCGTCCCCACGACACCGGGACAAAGTTGGCCAGCCGCCGACATGTCCGACGACTATAGGGTCGTCCCCACGACCCCGGGACTAGATTGGCCCGCCACCGTCATGTCCGACGATTATAGGGTCGTCCCCACGACCGCGAGACTAGATTGGCCCGCCACCGTCATGTCCGACGACAATAGGGTCGTCCCCACGACCCCGGGTCCAGGTTGGCCAGCCGCCGACATTTCCGACGACTATAGGGTCGTCCCCACGACCCCGGGACTAGATTGGCCCGCCACCGTCATGTCCAAAGACTATAGGGTCGTCCCCACAACCACGGGCCAAAGTTGGCCAGCCGCCGACATGTCCGACGACTATAGGGTCGTCCCCACGACCCCGGGCCAAAGTTGGCAAGCCGCCGAAATGTCCGACGACTATAGGGTCGTCCCCACGACCCCGGGACTAGGTTGGCCAGCCGCCGACATGTCCGACAACTATAGGGTCGTCCCTACGACCCCGGGACTAGATTGGCCCGCCACCGTCATGTCCAACGATTATAGCGTCGTCCCCACGACCCCGGGACAAGCTTGGCCCGCCGCCGAATTGTTCGACGACTATAGGGTCGTCCCCACGACCCCGGGACTAGATTGGCCCGCCACCGTCATGTCCGACGACAATAGGGTCGTCCCCACGACCCCGGGTCTAGGTTGGCCAGCCGCCGACTTGTCCGACGACTATAGGGTCGTACCCACGACCCCGGGACTAGGCTGACAAGCCGCCAACATGTCCGACGACTATAGGGTCGTCCCCACGACCCCGGGCCAAAGATGTCCAGCCGCCGTCTTGTCCGACGATTATAGGGTCGTCCCCACGACCTCGGGACAAGGTTGGCCCGCCGCCGACTTGTCCGACGACTATAGGGTCGTACCCACGATCCTGGGACTAGGCTGACAAGCCGCCAACATGTCCGACGACTATAGGGTCGTCCCCACGACCCCGGGCCAAAGATGTCCAGCCGCCGTCTTGTCCGACGACTATAGGGTCGTCCCCACGACCCCGGGACTAGATTGGCCCGCCACCGTCATGTCCAACGACTATAGGGTCGTCCCCACAACCACGGGCCAATGTTGGCCAGCCGCCGACATGTCCGACGACTATAGGGTCGTCCCCACGACCCCGGGCCAAAGTTCGCAAGCCGCCGAAATGTCCGACGACTATAGGGTCGTCCCCACGACCCCGGGCCAAAGTTCGCAAGCCGCCGAAATATCCGACGACTATAGGGTCGTCCCCACGACCCCGGGACTAGGTTGGCCAGCCGCCGACATGTCCGACGACTATAGGGTCGTCCCGACGACACCGGGCCAAAGTTGGCCAGCCGCCGACATGTCCGACGACTATAGGGTCGTCCCCACGACCCCGGGACTAGGCTGACAAGCCGCCAACATGTCCGACGACTATAGGGTCGTCCCCACGACCCCGGGCCAAAGATGTCCAGCCGCCGTCTTGTCCGACGACTATAGGGTCGTCCCCACGACCCCGAGACTAGATTGGCCCGCCACCGTCATGTCCGACGACAATAGGGTCGTCCCCACGACCCCGGGTCCAGGTTGGCCAGCCGCCGACATTTCCGACGACTATAGAGTCGTCCCCACGACACCGGGCCAAACTTGGCCAGCCGCCGACATGTCCGACGACTATAGGGTCGTCCCCACGACCCCGAGACTAGATTGGCCCGCCACCGTCATGTCCGACGACAATAGGGTCGTCCCCACGACCCCGGGTCCAGGTTGGCCAGCCGCCGACATTTCCGACGACTATAGAGTCGTCCCCACGACCCCGGGTCCAGGATGGCCAGCCGCCGACATTTCCGACGACTATAGTGTCGTCCCTACGACACCGGGCCAAAGTTGGCCAGCCGCCGACATGTCCGACGACTATAGGGTCGTCCCCACGACCCCGGGCCAATGTTGGCCAATAGCCGACATGTCCCACGACTATAGGGTCGTCCCTACGACCCCGGGACTAGATTAGCCCGCCACCGTCATGTCCAACAACTATAGGGTCGTCCCCACGACCCCGAGTACAGGTTGGCCAGCCGCCGACATTTCCGACGACTATAGAGTCGTCCCCACGACCCCGGGCCAAAGTTGGCCACACGCCGACATGTCCGACGACTATAGGGTCGTCCCCACGACCCCGAGACTAGATTGGCCCGCCACCGTCATGTCCGACGACAATAGGGTCGTCCCCACGACCCCGGGTCCAGGTTGGCCAGCCGCCGACATTTCCGACGACTATAGAGTCGTCCCCACGACACCGGGCCAAAGTTGGCCAGCCGCCGACATGTCCGACGACTATAGGGTCGTCCCCACGACCCCGGGACTAGGCTGACAAGCCGCCAACATGTCCGACGACTATAGGGTCGTCCCCACGACCCCGGGCCAAAGATGTCCAGCCGCCGTCTTGTCCGACGACTATAGGGTCGTCCCCACGACCCCGAGACTAGATTGGCCCGCCACCGTCATGTCCGACGACAATAGGGTCGTCCCCACGACCCCGGGTCCAGGTTGGCCAGCCGCCGACATTTCCGACGACTATAGTGTCGTCCCTACGATACCGGGCCAAAGTTGGCCAGCCGCAGACATGTCCGACGACTATAGGGTCATCCCCACGACCCCGGGACTAGATTGGCCCGCCACCGTCATGTCCGACGATTATAGGGTCGTCCCCACGACCCCGGGACAAGCTTGGCCCGCCGCCGAATTGTTCGACGACTATAGGGTCGTCCCCACGACCCCGGGACTAGATTGGCCCGCCACCGTCATGTCCGACGACAATAGGGTCGTCCCCACGACCCCGGGTCCAGGTTGGCCAGCCGCCGACATTTCCGACGACTATAGTGTCGTCCCTACGACACCGGGCCAAAGTTGGCCAGCCGCAGACATGTCCGACGACTATAGGGTCATCCCCACGACCCCGGGACTAGATTGGCCCGCCACCGTCATGTCCGACGTTTATAGGGTCGTCCCCACGACCCCGGGTCTAGGTTGGCCAGCCGCCGACTTGTCCGACGACTATAGGGTCGTACCCACGACCCCGGGACTAGGCTGACAAGCCGCCAACATGTCCGACGACTATAGGGTCGTCCCCACGACCCCGGGCCAAAGATGTCCAGCCGCCGTCTTCTCCGACGACTATAGGGTCGTCGTCACGATTCCGGGTCCAGGTTGGCCAGCCGCCGACATTTCCGACGACTATAGAGTCGTCCCCACGACACCGGGCCAAAGTTGGCCAGCCGCCGACATGTCCGACGACTATAGGGTCGTCCCCACGACCCCGGGCCAAAGATGTCCAGCCGCCGTCTTGTCCGACGACTATAGGGTCGTCCCCACGACCCCGAGTACAGGTTGGCCAGCCGCCGACATTTCCGACGACTATAGAGTCGTCCCCACGACCCCGGGCCAATGTTGGCCACACGCCGACATGTCCGACGACTATAGGGTCGTCCCCACGACCCCGAGACTAGATTGGCCCGCCACCGTCATGTCCGACGACAATAGGGTCGTCCCCACGACCCCGGGTCCAGGTTGGCCAGCCGCCGACATTTCCGACGACTATAGAGTCGTCCCCACGACACCGGGCCAAAGTTGGCCAGCCGCCGACATGTCCGACGACTATAGGGTCGTCCCCACGACCCCGGGACTAGGCTGACAAGCCGCCAACATGTCCGACGACTATAGGGTCGTCCCCACGACCCCGGGCCAAAGATGTCCAGCCGCCGTCTTGTCCGTCGTCTATAGGGTCGTCCCCACGACCCCGAGTCCAGGTTGGCCAGCCGCCGACATTTCCGACGACTATAGAGTCGTCCCCACGACCCCGGGCCAAAGTTGGCCAGCCGCCGACATGTCCGACGACTATAGGGTCATCCCCACAACCACGGGCCAATGTTGGCCAGCCGCCGACATGTCCGACGACTATTGGATCGTCCCCACGACCACGGGCCAAAGTTGGCATGCCGCCGAAATGTCCGACGACTATTGGATCGTCCCCACGACCACGGGCCAAAGTTGGCCAGCCGCCGACATGTCCGACGACAATCGGATCGTCCCCGCGACCACCCGCCAAAGTTGGCCCGCCACCGTCAAGTCCGACGACTATAGGGTCGTCCCCACGACCCCGGGACTAGATTGGCCCGCCACCGTCATGTCCGACGATTATAGGGTCGTCCCCACGACCCCGGGACAAGCTTGGCCCGCCGCCGAATTGTTCGACGACTATAGGGTCGTCCCCACGACCCCGGGACTAGATTGGCCCGCCACCGTCATGTCCGACGACAATAGGGTCGTCCCCACGACCCCGGGTCTAGGTTGGCCAGCCGCCGACTTGTCCGACGACTATAGGGTCGTACCCACGACCCCGGGACTAGGCTGACAAGCCGCCAACATGTCCGACGACTATAGGGTCGTCCCCACGACCCCGGGCCAAAGATGTCCAGCCGCCGTCTTGTCCGACGATTATAGGGTCGTCCCCACGACCTCGGGACAAGGTTGGCCCGCCGCCGACTTGTCCGACGACTATAGGGTCGTACCCACGATCCTGGGACTAGGCTGACAAGCCGCCAACATGTCCGACGACTATAGGGTCGTCCCCACGACCCCGAGCCCAGGTTGGCCAGCCGCCGACATTTCCGACGACTATAGAGTCGTCCCCCCGACCCCGGGCCAAAGTTGGCCAGACGCCGACATGTCCGACGACTATAGGGTCGTCCCCCGACCCCGGGCCAAAGATATCCAGCCGCCGTCTTGTCCGACGACTATAGGGTCGTCCCCACGACCCCGAGTCCAGGTTGGCCAGCCGCCGACATTTCCGACGACTATAGAGTCGTCCCCACGACCCCGGGCCAAAGTTGGCAAGCCGCCGAAATGTCCGACGACTATAGGGTCGTCCCCACGACCCCGGGACTAGGTTGGCCAGCCGCCGACATGTCCGACGACTATAGAGTCGTCCCCACGACACCGGGCCAAAGTTGGACAGCCGCCGACATGTCCGACTACTATAGGGTCGTCCCCAGGACCTCGGGTCTAGATTGGCCCGCTACCGTCATGTCGGAAGACTATAGGGGCGTCCCCACGACCACGGGACTAGATTGGCCCGCCACCGCCATGTCCGACGACAATAGGGTCGTCCCCACGACCCCGGGGCTAGGATGGCCAGCCGCCGACATGTCCGACGACAATCGGAACGTCACCACTACCACGCGCCAAAGTTGGCCAGCCGCCGACATGTCCGACGACTATTGGATCGTCCCCACGACCACGGGCCAAAGTTGGCCAGCCGCCGACATGTCCGACGACAATCGGATCGTCCCCGCGACCACCCGCCAAAGTTGGCCCGCCACCGTCAAGTCCGACGACTATAGGGTCGTCCCCACGACCCCGGGACTAGATTGGCCCGCCACCGTCATGTCCGACGATTATAGGGTCGTCCCCACGACCGCGAGTCTAGATTGGCCCGCCACCGTCATGTCCGACGACAATAGGGTCGTCCCCACGACCCCGGGTCCAGGTTGGCCAGCCGCCGACATTTCCGACGACTATAGGGTCGTCCCCACGACCCCGGGACTAGATTGGCCCGCCACCGTCATGTCCAACGACTATAGGGTCGTCCCCACAACCACGGGCCAAAGTTGGCCAGCCGCCGACATGTCCGACGACTATAGGGTCGTCCCCACGACCCCGGGCCAAAGTTGGCAAGCCGCCGAAATGTCCGACGACTATAGGGTCGTCCCCACGACCCCGGGACTAGGTTGGCCAGCCGCCGACATGTCCGACGACTATAGGGTCGTCCCGACGACCCCGGGCCAATGTTGGCCAATCGCCAACATGGCCGACGACTATAGGGTCGTCCCTACGACCCCGGGACTAGATTGGCCCGCCACCGTCATGTCCAACGATTATAGCGTCGTCCCCACGACCCCGGGACTAGATTGGCCCGCCACCGTCATGTCCGACGATTATAGGGTCGTCCCCACGACCCCGGGACAAGCTTGGCCCGCCGCCGACTTGTCCGACGACTATAGGGTCGTCCCCACGACCCCGGGACTAGATTGGCCCGCCACCGTCATGTCCGACGACAATAGGGTCGTCCCCACGACCCCGGGTCTAGGTTGGCCAGCCGCCGACATGTCCGACGACTATAGAGTCGTCCCCACGACACCGGGCCAAAGTTGGACAGCCGCCGACATGTCCGACTACTATAGGGTCGTCCCCAGGACCTCGGGTCTAGATTGTCCCGCTACCGTCATGTCCGAAGACTATAGGGTCGTCCCCACGACCCCGGGTCTAGGTTGGCCAGCCGCCGACATGTCCGACGACAATCGGATCGTCCCCACGACCACGCGCCAAAGTTGGCCAGCCGCCGACATGTCCGACGACTATTGGATCGTCCCCACGACCACGGGCCAAAGTTGGCATGCCGCCGAAATGTCCGACGACTATAGGGTCGTCCCCACGACCCCGGGCCAATGTTGGCCAATCGCCGACATGTCCAACGACTATAGGGTCGTCCCTACGACCCCGGGACTAGAATAGCCCGCCACCGTCATGTCCAACAACTATAGGGTCGTCCCCACGACCACGGGCCAAAGTTGGCATGCCGCCGAAATGTCCGACGACTATAGGGTCGTCCCCACGACACCGGGCCAAAGTTGGCCAGCCGCCGACATGTCCGACGACTATAGGGTCGTCCCAACGACCCCGGGACTAGATTGGCCCGCCACCGCCATGTCCGACGACAATAGGGTCGTCCCCACGACCCCGGGACTAGGTTGGCCAGCCGCCGACATGTCCGACGACTATAGGGTCGTCCCGACGACCCCGGGCCAATGTTGGCCAATCGCCAACATGTCCGACGACTATAGGGTCGTCCCCACGACACCGGGCCAAAGTTGGCCAGCCGCCGACATGTCCGACGACTATAGGGTCGTCCCCACGACCCCGGGACTAGATTGGCCCGCCACCGTCATGTCCGACGATTATACGGTCGTTCCCACGACCACGAGACTAGATTGGCCCGCCACCGTCATGTCCGACGACAATAGGGTCGTCCCCACGACCCCGGGCCTAGGTTGGCCAGCCGCCGACATGTCCAACGACTATTGGGTCGTCCCCACGACCACGGGTCAAAGTTGGCCAGCCGCCAACATGTCCGACGACTATAGGGTCGTCCCCACGACCCCGGGCCAAAGATGTCCAGCCGCCGTCTTGTCCGACGACTATAGGTTCGTCCCCACGACCCCGGGACTAGATTGGCCCGCCACCGTCATGTCCAACGACTATTGGGTCGTACCCACGACCACGGGCCAAAGTTGGCCAGCCGCCGACATGTCCGACGACTATAGTGTCGTCCCCACGACCCCGGTAGTAGATTGGCCCGCCGCCGACATGTCCGACGACTATAGAGTCGTCCCCACGACACCGGGCCAATGTTGGCCAGCCGCCGACATGTTCGACTATAGGGTCGTCCCCACGACCCCGGGACTAGATTAGCCCGCCACCGTCATGTCACACGACTATAGGGTCGTCCCCACGACCCCGGGAATAGATTGGTCCGCCACCGTCTTGTCCGACGACTATAGGGTCGTCCCCACGACCCCGGGCCAAAGTTGGCCAGCCGCCGACATGTCCGACGACTATAGGGTCGTCCCCACGACCCCGAGACTAGATTGGCCCGCCACCGTCATGTCCGACGACAATAGGGTCGTCCCCACGACCCCGGGTCCAGGTTGGCCCGCCGCCGACATTTCCGACGACTATAGAGTCGTCCCCACGACACCGGGCCAAAGTTGGCCATCCGCCGACATGTCCGACGACTATAGGGTCGTCCGCACGACCCCGGGACTAGATTGGCCCGCCACCGTCATGTCCGACGATTATAGGGTCGTCCCCACGACCGCGAGAATAGATTGGCCCGCCACCGTCATGTCCGACGACAATACGGTCGTCCCCACGACCCCGGGTCCATGTTGGTCAGCCGCCGACATTTCCGACGACTATAGAGTCGTCCCCACGACACCGTGCCAAAGTTGGCCAGCTGCCGACATGTCCGACGACTATAGGGTCGTCCCCACGACCCCGGGACAAGGTTGGCCCGCCGCCGACTTGTCCGACGACTATAGGGTCGTCCCCACGACCCCGGGTCCAGGTTGGTCAGCCGCCGACATGTCCGACGACTATAGGGTCGTCCCCACGACCCCGGGACTAGATTAGCCCGCCACCGTCATGTCACACGACTATAGGGTCGTCCCAACGACCCCGGGAATAGATTGGTCCGCCACCGTCTTGTCCGACGACTATAGGGTCGTCCCCACGACCCCGGGCCAAAGTTGGCCAGCCGCCGACATGTCCGACGACTATAGGGTCGTCCCCACGACCCCGAGACTAGATTGGCCCGCCACCGTCATGTCCGACGACAATAGGGTCGTCCCCACTACCCCGGGTTCAGGTTGGCCAGCCGCCGACATTTCCGACGACTATAGAGTCGTCCCCACGACACCGGGCCAAAGTTGGCCATCCGCCGACATGTCCGACGACTATAGGGTCGTCCGCACGACCCCGGGACTAGATTGGCCCGCCACCGTCATGTCCGACGATTATAGGGTCGTCCCCACGACCGCGAGAATAGATTGGCCCGCCACCGTCATGTCCGACGACAATACGGTCGTCCCCACGACCCCG
This sequence comes from Andrena praecox, assembly GCA_963932275.1. NCBI lineage: Eukaryota > Metazoa > Arthropoda > Insecta > Hymenoptera > Andrenidae > Andrena > Andrena praecox. The sequence goes on from OZ010730.1 coordinate 25,408,018, forward strand.
GGTCCAGGTTGGTCAGCCGCCGACATTTCCGACGACTATAGAGTCGTCCCCACGACACCGTGCCAAAGTTGGCCAGCCGCCGACATGTCCGACGACTATAGGGTCGTCCCCACGACCCCGGGACAAGGTTGGCCCGCCGCCGACTTGTCCGACGACTATAGGGTCGTCCCCACGACCCCGGGTCCAGGTTGGTCAGCCGCCGACATTTCCGACGACTATAGAGTCGTCCCCACGACCCCGGGCCAAAGTTGGCACGCCGCCAAAATGTCCGACGACTGTAGGGTCGTCCCCACGACCCCGGGCCAAAGATGTCCAGCCGCCGTCTTGTCCGACGACTATAGGGTCGTCCCCACCACCCCGGGACTAGATTGGCCCGCCACCGTCATGTCCAACGACTATAGGGTCGTCCCCACAACCACGGGCCAAAGTTGGCCAGCCGCCGACATGTCCGACGATTATTGGATCGTTCCCACGACCACGGGCCAAAGTTGGCCAGCCGCCGACATGTGCGACGACTATAGGGTCGTCCCCACGACCCCGGGAATAGATTGGCCCGCCACCGTCATGTCCGGCGACTATCGGATCGTCCCCACGACTACGGGCCAAAGTTGGCCAGCCGCCGACATGTCCGACGACTATAGGGTCGTCCCCACGACCCTGGGACTAGATTGGCCCGCCACCGTCATGTCCGACGACTATAGGGTCGTCCCCACGACCCTGGGACTAGATTGGCCCGCCACCGTCATGTCCGACGAATATAGGGTCGTCCCCACGACCCCGGGCCAAAGTTGGCAAGCCGCCGACATGTCCGACGACTATAGGGTCGTCCCCACGACGACGGGCCAAAGTAGGCCAGCCGCCGACATATCCGACGACTATAGGGTCGTCCCCACGACCCCGGGACTAGCTTGACCAGCCGCCAACATGTCCGACGACAATAGGGTCGTCCCCACGACCCCGGGTCTAGGTTGGCCAGCCGCCGAAATGTCCGACGACTAAACAGTCGTCCCCGCGACCACGGGCCAAAGTTGGCCAGCCGCCGACATGTCCGATGACTATAGGGTCGTCCCCACGACCCCGGGCCAAAGTTGGCCAGCCGCCGACATGTCCGACGACTATAGGGTCGTCCCCACGACCCCGGGAATAGATTGGCCCACCACCGTCATGTCCGGCGACAATCGGATCGTCCCCACGACTACGGGCCAAAGTTGGCCAGCCGCCGACATGTCCGACGACTATTGGGTCGTCCCCACGACCACGGGCCAAAGTTGGCCAGCCGCCGACATGTCCGACGACTATAGGGTCGTCCCCACGACCCCGGGACTAGATTGGCCAGCCGCCGACATGTCCGACGACTATAGGGTCGTCCCCACGACCACGGGCCAAAGTTGGCCAGCCGCCGACATGTCCGACGACTATAGGGTCGTTCCCACGACCCCGGGCGAAAGATGTCCAGCCGCCGTCTTGTCCGACGACTATAGGTTCGTCCCCACGACCCCGGGACTAGATTGGCCCGCCACCGTCATGTCCAACGACTATAGGGTCGTCCCCACAGCCACGGGCCAAAGTTGGCCAGCCGCCGACATGTCCAACGACTATTGGGTCGTCCCCACGACCACGGGCCAAAGTTGGCCAGCCGCCGACATGTCCGACGACTATAGTGTCGTCCCCACGACCCCGGTAGTAGATTGGCCCGCCGCCGACATGTCCGACGACTATAGAGTCGTCCCCACGACACCGGGCCAAAGTTGGCCAGCCGCCGACATGTCCGAGGACTACAGGGTCGTCCCCACGACCACGGACCAAAGTTGGCCAGCCGCCGACATATCCGACGACTATAGGGTCGTCCCCATGACCTCGGGACTAGATTGGCCCGCCACCATCATGTCCGACGACTATAGGGTCGACCCCACGACCCCGGGAGTTGATTGCCCCGCCACCGTTATTTCTGACAACTATAGGGTCGTCCCCACGACCACGGACCAAAGTTGGCCCGCCGCCGACTTGTCCGACGACTATAGGGTCGTCCCCACGACCCCGGGACTAGATTGGCCAGCCGCCGACATGTCCGACGACTATAGAGTCGTCACCACGACACCGGGGCAAAGTTGGCCAGCCGCTGACATGTCCAACGACTATTGGGTCGTCCCCACGACCACGGGCCAAAGTTGGCCAGCCGCCGACATGTCCGACGACTATAGGGTCGTCCCCACGACCCCGGGACTAGGTTGGCTCGACGCCGACTTGTCGACGACTATAGGGTCGTCCCCACAACCACGGGCCAAAGTTGGCCAGGCGCCGACTTGTCCGACGACTGTAGGGTCGTCCCCACGACCCTGGGCCAAAGTTGGCCAGCCGCCGACTTGTCCGACGACTATAGGGCCGTTTTCACGACCCCGGGACTAGATTGGCCCGCCACCGTCAAGTCCGACGACTATAGGGTCGTCCCCACGGCCACGGGCCAAGGCTGGCTAGCTGCCGACTTGTCCGACGACTATAGGGTCGTCCCCACGATCCCGGGACTAGATTGGCTCGGCACCGTCATGTCCGACGACTAGAGGGTCGTCCCCACGACCACGGCCCAAAGTTGGCTCGGCGCCAACTTGTCGACGACTATAGTGTCGTCCCCACGACCCCGGGACTAGGTTGGCTCGACGCCGACTTGTCGACGACTATAGGGTCGTCCCCACGACCACGGGCCAAAGTTGGCCAGCCGCCGACATGTCCGACGACTATAGGGTCGTCCCCACGACCCTGGACCAAAGTTTGCAAGCTGCCGACTTGTCCGACGACTATAGGGTCGTCCCCACGACCGCAGGACTAGGTTGGCCCACCGCCGACTTGTCCGACGACTATAGCGTCGTCCCCACGACTCCGGGACTAGGTTGACCAGCCGCCAACATGTCCGACGACAATAGGGTCGTCCCCACGACCCCGGGTCTAGGTTGGCCAGCCGCCGAAATGTCCGACGACTAAACAGTCGTCCCCGCGACCACGGGCCAAAGTTGGCCAGCCGCCGACATGTCCGATGACTATAGGGTCGTCCCCACGACCCTGGGACTAGATTGGCCCGCCACCGTCATGTCCGACGAATATACGGTCGTCCCCACGACCCCGGGCCAATAATGGCCAATCGCCGACATGTCCGATGACTATAGGGTCGTCCCCACGACCACGGACCAAAGTTGGCCAGCCGCCGACATATCCGACGACTATAGGGTCGTCCCCATGACCTCGGGACTAGATTGGCCCGCCACCATCATGTCCGACGACTATAGGGTTGACCCCACGACCCCGGGACTAGGTTGGCCCGCCGCCGACTTGTCCGACGACTATAGAGTCGTCCCCACGACCCCGGGTCCAGGTTGGCCAGCCGCCGACTTGTCCGACCACTATAGGGTCGTCCCCACGACCCCGGGCACATTTCGCAAGTCGCCGACATATCCCCACAATCCCGGGACTAGATTGGCCCGACACCGTCATGTCCGACGACTATAGGGTCGTCCCCACGACCCCGGGAATAGATTGGCCCACCACCGTCATGTCCGGCGACAATCGGATCGTCCCCACGACTACGGGCCAAAGTTGGCCAGCCGCCGACATGTCCGACGACTATTGGGTCGTCCCCACGACCACGGGCCAAAGTTGGCCAGCCGCCGACATGTCCGAAGACAATAGGGTCGTCCCCACGACCCCGGGACTAGATTGGCCAGCCGCCGACATGTCCGACGACTATAGTGTCGTCACCACGACACCGGGGCACAGTTGGCCTGCCGCTGACATGTCCAACGACTATTGGGTCGTCCCCACGACCACGGGCCAAAGTTGGCCAGACGCCGACATGTCCGACGACTATAGGGTCGTCCCCACGACCCCAGCACTATATTGATCCGCCACCGTCATGTCCGACGACTATAGGGTCGTTCCCACGGCCCCGGGCCAAAGTTGGCCAGTCGCCGACTTGTCCGACGACTATACGGTCGTACCCACGACCCCGGGACTAGATTGGCCCGCCACCGTCAAGTCCGAGGACTATACGGTCGTCCCCACGACCCCGGGACTAGATTGGCCCGCCACCGTCATGTCCGACGACTTCAGGGTCGTCCCCACAACCACGGGCCAAAGTTGGCCAGCCGCCGACATGTCCGATGACTATAGGGTCGTCCCCACGACCCCGGGACTAGGTTGGCCCACCGCCGACTTGTCCGACGACAATAGGGTCGTCCCCACGACCCCGGGTCTAGGATGGCCAGCTGCCGACATGTCCGACGATTATAGGGTCGTCCCCATGACCAGGGGCCAAAGTTGGCCTGCCGCCGAAATGTCCGACAACTATACAGTCGTCCCCACGACACCAGGCCAAAGTTGGCCAGCCGCCAACATGTCCGACGACTATAGGGTCGTCCCTACGACCCCGGGACTAGATTGGCCCGCCCCCGACAAGTCCGACGACTATAGGGTCGTCCCCACGACCTCGGGACTAGGTTGGCCAGCTGCCAACATGTCCGACGATTATAGGGTCGTCCCCATGACCAGGGGCCAAAGTTGGCCTGCCGCTGAAATGTCCGACAACTATACAGTCGTCCCCACGACACCAGGCCAAAGTTGGCCAGCCGCCAACATGTCCGACGACTATAGGGTCGTCCCTACGACCCCGGGACTAGATTGGCCCGCCGCCGACTTGTCCGACGACTATAGGGTCGTCCCCACGACCCCCGGGCTAGGTTGGCTCGCCGCCGACTTGTCCGACGACTATAGGGTCGTCCCCACGACCACGGGCCAAAGTTGGCCAGCCGCCGACATGTCCGACGACTATAGGGTCGTCCCATGGACCCCGGGACTAGATTGGCCCGCCACCGTCATGTCCGACGACTATAAGGTCGTCCCCACGACCCCCGGACTAGGTTGGCTCGCCGCCGACTTGTCCGACGACTATAGGGTCGTCCCCACGACCCCAGCACTATATTGATCCGCCACCGTCATGTCCGACGACTATAGGGTCGTTCCCACGGCCCCGGGCCAAAGTTGGCCAGTCGCCGACTTGTCCGACGACTATACGGTCGTACCCACGACCCCGGGACTAGATTGGCCCGCCACCATCAAGTCCGAGGACTATACGGTCGTCCCCACGACCCCGGGACTAGATTGGCCCGCCACCGTCATGTCCGACGACTTCAGGGTCGTCCCCACAACCACGGGCCAAAGTTGGCCAGCCGCCGACATGTCCGACGATTATAGGGTCGTCCCCACGACCCCGGGAATAGATTGGCCCGCCCCCGACAAGTCCGACGACTATAGGGTCGTCCCCACGACCTCGGGACTAGGTTGGCCAGCCGCCGACATGTCCGACGACTATAGGGTCGTCGCCACGACCCCGGGCCAATGTTGGCCAATCGCCGACATGTCCGACGACTATAGGGTCGTCCCTACGACCCCGGACTAGGTTGGCCAGCCGCCGACATGTCCGACGACTATAGGGTCGTCCCCACGACCCCGGGCCAAAGTTGGCAAGCCGCCGACATGTCCGATGACTATAGGGTCGTCCCCACGAGCCCCGGACTAGGTTGGCTCGCCGCCGACTTGTCCGACGACTATAGGGTCGTCCCCACGACCCCAGCACTATATTGATCCGCCACCGTCATGTCCGACGACTATAGGGTCGTTCCCACGGCCCCGGGCCAAAGTTGGCCAGTCGCCGACTTGTCCGACGACTATACGGTCGTACCCACGACCCCGGGACTAGATTGGCCCGCCACCATCAAGTCCGAGGACTATACGGTCGTCCCCACGACCCCGGGACTAGATTGGCCCGCCACCGTCATGTCCGACGACTTCAGGGTCGTCCCCACAACCACGGGCCAAAGTTGGCCAGCCGCCGACATGTCCGACGATTATAGGGTCGTCCCCACGACCCCGGGAATAGATTGGCCCGCCCCCGACAAGTCCGACGACTATAGGGTCGTCCCCACGACCTCGGGACTAGGTTGGCCAGCCGCCGACATGTCCGACGACTATAGGGTCGTCGCCACGACCCCGGGCCAATGTTGGCCAATCGCCGACATGTCCGACGACTATAGGGTCGTCCCTACGACCCCGGACTAGGTTGGCCAGCCGCCGACATGTCCGACGACTATAGGGTCGTCCCCACGACCCCGGGCCAAAGTTGGCAAGCCGCCGACATGTCCGATGACTATAGGGTCGTCCCCACGAGCCCCGGACTAGGTTGGCTCGCCGCCGACTTGTCCGACGACTATAGGGTCGTCCCCACGACCCCAGCACTATATTGATCCGCCACCGTCATGTCCGACGACTATAGGGTCGTTCCCACGGCCCCGGGCCAAAGTTGGCCAGTCGCCGACTTGTCCGACGACTATACGGTCGTACCCACGACCCCGGGACTAGATTGGCCCGCCACCGTCAAGTCCGACGACTATACGGTCGTCCCCACGACCCCGGGACTAGATTGGCCCGCCACCGTCATGTCCGACGACTTCAGGGTCGTCCCCACGACCACGGGCCAAAGTTGGCCAGCCGCCGACATGTCCGACGACTATAGGGTCGTCCCATGGACCCCGGGACTAGATTGGCCCGCCACCGTCATGTCCGACGACTATAAGGTCGTCCTCACGACCCCCGGACTAGGTTGGCTCGCCGCCGACTTGTCCGACGACTATAGGGTCGTCCCCACGACCCCAGCACTATATTGGCCCGCCACCGTCATGTCCGACGACTATAGGGTCGTTCCCACGGCCCCGGGCCAAAGTTGGCCAGCCGCCGACTTGTCCGACGACTATACGGTCGTACCCACGACCCCGGGACTAGATTGGCCCGCCACCGGCAAGTCCGACGACTATACGGTCGTCCCCACGACCCCGGGACTAGATTGGCCCGCCACCGTCATGTCCGACGACTTCAGGGTCGTCCCCACGACCACGGGCCAAAGTTGGCCAGCCGCCGACATGTCCGACGACTATAGGGTCGTCCCATGGACCCCGGGACTAGATTGGCCCGCCACCGTCATGTCCGACGACAATAGGGTCGTCCCCACGACCCCGGGTCCAGGTTGGCCAGCCGCCGACATTTCCGACGACTATAGAGTCGTCCCCACGACACCGGGCCAAAGTTGGCCAGCCGCCGACATGTCCGACGATTATAGGGTCGTCCCCACGACCCCGGGCCAATGTTGGCCAATCGCCGACATGTCCGACGACTATAGGGTCGTCCCTACGACCCCGGACTAGATTGGCCCGCCACCGTCATGTCCGACGATTATAGGGTCGTCCCCACGACCGCGAGACTAGATTGGCCCGCCACCGTCATGTCCGACGACAATAGGGTCGTCCCCACGACCCCGGGTCCAGGTTGGCCAGCCGCCGACATTTCCGACGACTATAGAGTCGTCCCCACGACACCGGGCCAAAGTTGGCCAGCCGCCGACATGTCCGACGATTATAGGGTCGTCCCCACGACCCCGGGAATAGATTGGCCCGCCCCCGACAAGTCCGACGACTATAGGGTCGTCCCCACGACCTCGGGACTAGGTTGGCCAGCCACCGACATGTCCGACGACTATAGGGTCGTCGCCACGACCCCGGGCCAATGTTGGCCAATCGCCGACATGTCCGACGACTATAGGGTCGTCCCTACGACCCCGGACTAGGTTGGCCAGCCGCCGACATGTCCGACGACTATAGGGTCGTCCCCACGACCCCGGGCCAAAGTTGGCAAGCCGCCGACATGACCGATGACTATAGGGTCGTCCCTACGACCCCGGGACTAGATTAGCCCGCCACCGTCATGTCCAACAACTATAGGGTCGTCCCAACGACCACGGGCCAAAGTTGGCATGCCGCCGAAATGTCCGACGACTATAGGGTCGTCCCCACGACACCGGGCCAAAGTTGGCCAGCCGCCGACATGTCCGACGACTATAGGGTCGTCCCCACGACCCCGGGACTAGATTGGCCCGCCACCGTCATGTCCGACGATTATAGGGTCGTCCCCACGACCGCGAGACTAGATTGGCCCGCCACCGTCATGTCCGACGACAATAGGGTCGTCCCCACGACCCCGGGTCCAGGTTGGCCAGCCGCCGACATGTCTGACGACTATTGGATCGTCCCCACGACCACGGTGCCAAAGATGGCCAGCCGCCGACATGTCCGACGACAATCGGATCGTCCCCACGACCCCGGGTCTAGGTTGGCCAGCCGCCGACATGTCCGACGACAATCGGATCGTCCCCACGACCACGCGCCAAAGTTGGCCAGCCGCCGACATGTCCGACGACTATTGGATCGTCCCCACGACCCCGGGACAAGCTTGGCCCGCCGCCGACTTGCCCGACGACTATAGGGTCGTCCCCACGACACCGGGACTAGATTGGCCCGCCACCGTCATGTCCGACGACTATAGGGTCGTCCCCACGACCCCGGGACTAGATTGGCCCGCCACCGTCATGTCCAACGATTATAGGGTCGTCCCCACGACCCCGGGACTAGATTGGCCCGCCACCGTCATGTCCGACGATTATAGGGTCGTCCCCACGACCCCGGGACAAGCTTGGCCCGCCGCCGACTTGTCCGACGACTATAGGGTCGTCCCCACGACCACGGGACTAGATTGGCCCGCCACCGCCATGTCCGACGACAATAGGGTCGTCCCCACGACCCCGGGACTAGGTTGGCCAGCCGCCGACATGTCCGACGACTACAGGGTCGTCCCGACGACCCCGGGCCAATGTTGGCCAATCGCCAACATGTCCGACGACTATAGGGTCGTCCCTACGACCCCGGGACTAGATTAGCCCGCCACCGTCATGTCCAACAACTATAGGGTCGTCCCCACGACCACGGGCCAAAGTTGGCATGCCGCCGAAATGTCCGACGACTATAGGGTCGTCCCCACGACCCCGGGACTAGATTGGCCCGCCACCGTCATGTCCGACGATTATAGGGTCGTCCCCACGACCGCGAGACTAGATTGGCCCGCCACCGTCATGTCCGACGACAATAGGGTCGTCCCCACGACCCCGGGTCCAGGCTGGCCAGCCGCCGACATTTCCGACGACTATAGGGTCGTCCCCACGACACCGGGCCAAAGTTGGCCAGCCGCCGACATGTCCGACGACTATAGGGTCGTCCCCACGACCCCGGGACTAGATTGGCCCGCCACCGTCATGTCCAACGACTATAGGGTCGTCCCCACAACCACGGGCCAAAGTTGGCCAGCCGCCGACATGTCCGACGAATATAGGGTCGTCCCCACGACCCCGGGCCAATGTTGGCCAATCGCCGACATGTCCAACGACTATAGGGTCGTCCCTACGACCCCGGGACTAGATTAGCCCGCCACCGTCATGTCCAACAACTATAGGGTCGTCCCCACGACCACGGGCCAAAGTTGGCATGCCGCCGAAATGTCCGACGACTATAGGGTCGTCCCCACGACACCGGGCCAAAGTTGGCCAGCCGCCGACATGTCCGACGACTATAGGGTCGTCCCCACGACCCCGGGACTAGATTGGCCCGCCACCGTCATGTCCGACGATTATAGGGTCGTCCCCACGACCGCGAGTCTAGATTGGCCCGCCACCGTCATGTCCGACGACAATAGGGTCGTCCCCACGACCCCGGGTCCAGGTTGGCCAGCCGCCGACATTTCCGACGACTATAGGGTCGTCCCCACGACCCCGGGACTAGATTGGCCCGCCACCGTCATGTCCAACGACTATAGGGTCGTCCCCACAACCACGGGCCAAAGTTGGCCAGCCGCCGACATGTCCGACGACTATAGGGTCGTCCCCACGACCCCGGGCCAAAGTTGGCAAGCCGCCGAAATGTCCGACGACTATAGGGTCGTCCCCACGACCCCGGGACTAGGTTGGCCAGCCGCCGACATGTCCGACGACTATAGGGTCGTCCCGACGACCCCGGGCCAATGTTGGCCATTCGCCAACATGGCCGACGACTATAGGGTCGTCCCTACGACCCCGGGACTAGATTGGCCCGCCACCGTCATGTCCAACGATTATAGCGTCGTCCCCACGACCCCGGGACTAGATTGGCCCGCCACCGTCATGTCCGACGATTATAGGGTCGTCCCCACGACCCCGGGACAATCTTGGCCCGCCGCCGACTTGTCCGACGACTATAGGGTCGTCCCCACGACCCCGGGACTAGATTGGCCCGCCACCGTCATGTCCGACGACAATAGGGTCGTCCCCACGACCCCGGGTCTAGGTTGGCCAGCCGCCGACATGTCCGACGACTATAGAGTCGTCCCCACGACACCGGGCCAAAGTTGGACAGCCGCCGACATGTCCGACTACTATAGGGTCGTCCCCAGGACCTCGGGTCTAGATTGTCCCGCTACCGTCATGTCCGAAGACTATAGGGTCGTCCCCACGACCCCGGGTCTAGGTTGGCCAGCCGCCGACATGTCCGACGACAATCGGATCGTCCCCACGACCACGCGCCAAAGTTGGCTAGCCGCCGACATGTCCGACGACTATTGGATCGTCCCCACGACCACGGGCCAAAGTTGGCATGCCGCCGAAATGTCCGACGACTATAGGGTCGTCCCCACGACCCCGGGCCAATGTTGGCCAATCGCCGACATGTCCAACGACTATAGGGTCGTCCCTACGACCCCGGGACTAGAATAGCCCGCCACCGTCATGTCCAACAACTATAGGGTCGTCCCCACGACCACGGGCCAAAGTTGGCATGCCGCCGAAATGTCCGACGACTATAGGGTCGTCCCCACGACACCGGGCCAAAGTTGGCCAGTCGCCGACATGTCCGACGACTTTAGGGTCGTCCCCACGACCCCGGGACTAGATTGGCCCGCCACCGCCATGTCCGACGACAATAGGGTCGTCCCCACGACCCCGGGACTAGGTTGGCCAGTCGCCGACATGTCCGACGACTATAGGGTCGTCCCGACGACCCCGGGCCAATGTTGGCCAATCGCCAACATGTCCGACGACTATAGGGTCGTCCCTACGACACCGGGACTAGATTAGCCCGCCACCGTCATGTCCAACAACTATAGGGTCGTCCCCACGACCACGGGCCAAAGTTGGCATGCCGCCGAAATGTCTGACGACTATAGGGTCGTCCCCACGACCCCGGGACTAGATTGGCCCGCCACCGTCATGTCCGACGATTATAGGGTCGTCCCCACGACCGCGAGACTAGATTGGCCCCCCACCGTCATGTCCGACGACAATAGGGTCGTCCCCACGACCCCGGGTCCAGGCTGGCCAGCCGCCGACATTTCCGACGACTATAGAGTCGTCCCCACGACACCGGGCCAAAGTTGGCCAGCCGCCGACATGTCCGACGACTATAGGGTCGTCCCTACGACCCCGGGACTAGATTAGCCCGCCACCGTCATGTCCAACAACTATAGGGTCGTCCCCACGACCACGGGCCAAAGTTGGCATGCCGCCGAAATGTCCGACGACTATAGGGTCGTCCCCACGACACCGGGCCAAAGTTGGCCAGCCGCCGACATGTCCGACGACTATAGGGTCGTCCCCACGACCCCGGGACTAGATTGGCCCGCCACCGTCATGTCCGACGATTATAGGGTCGTTCCCACGACCACGAGACTAGATTGGCCCGCCACCGTCATGTCCGACGACAATAGGGTCGTCCCCACGACCCCGGGTCCAGGTTGGCCAGCCGCCGACATGTCTGACGACTATTGGATCGTCAACACGACCACGGTGCCAAAGTTGGCCAGCCGCCGACATGTCCGACGACAATCGGATCGTCTCCACGACCCCGGGTCTAGGTTGGCCAGCCGCCGACATGTCCGACGACAATCGGATCGTCCCCACGACCACGCGCCAAAGTTGGCCAGCCGCCGACATGTCCGACGACTATTGGATCGTCCCCACGACCCCGGGACAAGCTTGGCCCGCCGCCGACTTGCCCGACGACTATAGGGTCGTCCCCACGACACCGGGACTAGATTGGCCCGCCACCGTCATGTCCGACGACAATAGGGTCGTCCCCACGACCCCGGGTCTAGGTTGGCCAGCCGCCGACATGTCCGACGATTATAGGGTCGTCCCCACGACCCCGGGACAAGCTTGGCCCGCCGCCGACTTGCCCGACGACTATAGGGTCGTCCCCACGACCCCGGGACAAGCTTGGCCCGCCGCCGACTTGCCCGACGACTATAGGGTCGTCCCCACGACACCGGGACTAGATTGGCCCGCCACCGTCATGTCCGACGACAATAGGGTCGTCCCCACGACCCCGGGTCCAGGCTGGCCAGCCGCCGACATTTCCGACGACTATAGAGTCGTCCCCACGACACCGCGCCAAAGTTGGCCAGCCGCCGACATGTCCGACGACTATAGGGTCGTCCCCACGACCCCGGGACTAGATTGGCCCGCCACCGTCATGTCCAACGACTATAGGGTTGTCCCCACAACCACGGGCCAAAGTTGGCCAGCCGCCGACATGTCCGACGAATATAGGGTCGTCCCCACGACCCCGGGCCAATGTTGGCCAATCGCCGACATGTCCAACGACTATAGGGTCGTCCCTACGACCCCGGGACTAGATTAGCCCGCCACCGTCATGTCCAACAACTATAGGGTCGTCCCCACGACCACGGGCCAAAGTTGGCATGCCGCCGAAATGTCCGTCGACTATAGGGTCGTCCCCACGACACCGGGCCAAAGTTGGCCAGCCGCCGACATGTCCGACGACTATAGGGTCGTCCCCACGACCCCGGGACAAGCTTGGCCCGCCGCCGACTTGCCCGACGACTATAGGGTCGTCCCCACGACACCGGGACTAGATTGGCCCGCCACCGTCATGTCCGACGACAATAGGGTCGTCCCCACGACCCCGGGTCTAGGTTGGCCAGCCGCCGACATGTCCGACGATTATAGGGTCGTCCCCACGACCCCGGGACAAGCTTGGCCCGCCGCCGACTTGCCCGACGACTATAGGGTCGTCCCCACGACCCCGGGACAAGCTTGGCCCGCCGCCGACTTGCCCGACGACTATAGGGTCGTCCCCACGACACCGGGACTAGATTGGCCCGCCACCGTCATGTCCGACGACAATAGGGTCGTCCCCACGACCCCGGGTCCAGGCTGGCCAGCCGCCGACATTTCCGACGACTATAGAGTCGTCCCCACGACACCGCGCCAAAGTTGGCCAGCCGCCGACATGTCCGACGACTATAGGGTCGTCCCCACGACCCCGGGACTAGATTGGCCCGCCACCGTCATGTCCAACGACTATAGGGTCGTCCCCACAACCACGGGCCAAAGTTGGCCAGCCGCCGACATGTCCGACGAATATAGGGTCGTCCCCACGACCCCGGGCCAATGTTGGCCAATCGACGACATGTCCAACGACTATAGGGTCGTCCCTACGACCCCGGGACTAGATTAGCCCGCCACCGTCATGTCCAACAACTATAGGGTCGTCCCCACGACCACGGGCCAAAGTTGGCATGCCGCCGAAATGTCCGACGACTATAGGGTCGTCCCCACGACACCGGGCCAAAGTTGGCCAGCCGCCGACATGTCCGACGACTATAGGGTCGTCCCCACGACCCCGGGACTAGATTGGCCCGCCACCGTCATGTCCGACGATTATAGGGTCGTCCCCACGACCCCGGGACTAGGTTGGCCAGCCGCCGACATGTCCGACAACTATAGGGTCGTCCCGACGACCCCGGGCCAATGTTGGCCAATCGCCAACATGGCCGACGACTATAGGGTCGTCCCTACGACCCCGGGACTAGATTGGCCCGCCACCGTCATGTCCAACGATTATAGCGTCGTCCCCACGACCCCGGGACAAGATTGGCCCGCCACCGTCATGTCCGACGATTATAGGGTCGTCCCCACGACCCCGGGACAAGCTTGGCCCGCCGCCGACTTGTCCGACGACTATAGGGTCGTCCCCACGACCCCGGGACTAGATTGGCCCGCCACCGTCATGCCCGACGACAATAGGATCGTCCCCACGACACCGGGCCAAAGTTGGCCAGCCGCCGACATGTCCGACGACTATAGGGTCATCCCCACGACCCCGGGACTAGATTGGCCCGCCACCGTCATGTCCGACGACAATAGGGTCGTCCCCACGACCCCGGGTTTAGGTTGGCCAGCCGCCGACTTGTCCGACGACTATAGGGTCGTTCCCACGACCCCGGGACTAGGCTGACAAGCCGCCAACATGTCCGACGACTATAGGGTCGTCCCCACGACCCCGGGCCAATGTTGGCCAATCGCCGACATGTCCGACGACTATTGGATCGTCCCCACGACCCCGGGACAAGCTTGGCCCGCCGCCGACTTGCCCGACGACTATAGGGTCGTCCCCACGACACCGGGACTAGATTGGCCCGCCACCGTCATGTCCGACGACAATAGGGTCGTCCCCACGACCCCGGGTCTAGGTTGGCCAGCCGCCGACATGTCCGACGATTATAGGGTCGTCCCCACGACCCCGGGACAAGCTTGGCCCGCCGCCGACTTGCCCGATGACTATAGGGTCGTCCCCACGACCCCGGGACAAGCTTGGCCCGCCGCCGACTTGCCCGACGACTATAGGGTCGTCCCCACGACACCGGGACTAGATTGGCCCGCCACCGTCATGTCCGACGACAATAGGGTCGTCCCCACGACACCGGGCCAAAGTTGGCCAGCCGCCGACATGTCCGACGACTATAGGGTCATCCCCACGACCCCGGGACTAGATTGGCCCGCCACCGTCATGTCCGACGACAATAGGGTCGTCCCCACGACCCCGGGTTTAGGTTGGCCAGCCGCCGACTTGTCCGACGACTATAGGGTCGTCCCTACGACACCGGGCCAAAGTTGGCCAGCCGCCGAAATGTCCGAAGACTGTAGGGTCGTCCCCACGACCGCGAGACTAGATTGGCCCGCCACCGTCATGTCCGACGAAAATAGGGTCGTCCCCACGACCCCAGGTCCAGGTTGGCCAGCCGCCGACATTTCCGACGACTATAGAGTCGTCCCCACGACACCGGGCCAAAGTTGGCCAGCCGCCGACATGTCCGACGACTATAGGGTCGTCCCCACGACCCCGGGACAAGGTTGGCCCGCCGCCGACTTGTCCGACGACTATAGGGTCGTCCCCACGACCCTGGGACTAGGCTGACAAGCCGCCAACATGTCCGACGACTATAGGGTCGTCCCCACGACCCCGGGCCAAAGATGTCCAGCCGCCGTCTTGTCCGACGACTATAGGGTCGTCCCCACGACCCCGGGACTAGATTGGCCCGCCACCGTCATGTCCATCGACTATAGGGTCGTCCCCACAACCACGGGCCAAAGTTGGCCAGCCGCCGACATGTCCGACGACTATAGGGTCGTCCCGACGACCCCGGGCCAATGTTGGCCAATCGCCAACATGGCCGACGACTATAGGGTCGTCCCTACGACCCCGGGACTAGATTGGCCCGCCACCGTCATGTCCAACGATTATAGCGTCGTCCCCACGACCCCGGGACTAGATTGGCCCGCCACCGTCATGTCCGACGATTATAGGGTCGTCCCCAAGACCCCGGGACAAGCTTGGCCCGCCGCCGACTTGTCCGACGACTATAGGGTCGTCCCCACGACCCCGGGACTAGATTGGCCCGCCACCGTCATGTCCGACGACAATAGGGTCGTCCCCACGACCCCGGGTCTAGGTTGGCCAGCCGCCGACATGTCCGACGACTATAGAGTCGTCCCCACGACACCGGGCCAAAGTTGGACAGCCGCCGACATGTCCGACTACTATAGGGTCGTCCCCAGGACCTCGGGTCTAGATTGGCCCGCCACCGCCATGTCCGACGACAATAGGGTCGTCCCCACGACCCCGGGACTAGGTTGGCCAGCCGCCGACATGTCCGACGACTATAGGGTCGTCCCGACGACCCCGGGCCAATGTTGGCCAATCGCCAACATGTCCGACGACTATAGGGTCGTCCCTACGACCCCGGGACTAGATTAGCCCGCCACCGTCATGTCCAACAACTATAGGGTCGTCCCCACGACCACGGGCCAAAGTTGGCATGCCGCCGAAATGTCCGACGACTATAGGGTCGTCCCCACGACCCCGGGACTAGATTGGCCCGCCACCGTCATGTCCGACGATTATAGGGTCGTCCCCACGACCGCGAGACTAGATTGGCCCGCCACCGTCATGTCCGACGACAATAGGGTCGTCCCCACGACCCCGGGACTAGATTGGCCCGCCAACGTCATGTCCAACGATTATAGGGTCGTCCCCACGACCCCGGGACTAGATTGGCCCGCCACCGTCATGTCCGACGACAATAGGGTCGTCCCCACGACCCCGGGTCCAGGTTGGCCAGCCGCCGACATTTCCGACGACTATAGAGTCGTCCCTACGACACCGGGCCAAAGTTGGCCAGCCGCCGAAATGTCCGAAGACTGTAGGGTCGTCCCCACGACCGCGAGACTAGATTGGCCCGCCACCGTCATGTCCGACGAAAATAGGGTCGTCCCCACGACCCCAGGTCCAGGTTGGCCAGCCGCCGACATTTCCGACGACTATAGAGTCGTCCCCACGATACCGGGCCAAAGTTGGCCAGCCGCCGACATGTCCGACGACTATAGGGTCGTCCCCACGACCCCGGGACAAGGTTGGCCCGCCGCCGACTTGTCCGACGACTATAGGGTCGTACCCACGACCCTCGGACTAGGCTGACAAGCCGCCAACATGTCCGACGACTATAGGGTCGTCCCCACGACCCCGGGCCAAAGTTGGCCTGCCGCCGACATGTCCGACGATAATCGGATCGTCCCCACGACCACGCGCCAAAGTTGGCCAGCCGCCGACATGTCCGACGACTATAGGGTCGTCCCCACGACCCCGGGCCAATGTTGGCCAATCGCCGACATGTCCAACGACTATAGGGTCGTCCCTACGACCCCGGGACTAGAATAGCCCGCCACCGTCATGTCCAACAACTATAGGGTCGTCCCCACGACCACGGGCCAAAGTTGGCATGCCGCCGAAATGTCCGACGACTATAGGGTCGTCCCCACGACCCCGGGACTAGATTGGCCCGCCACCGTCATGTCCGACGATTATAGGGTCGTCCCCACGACCGCGAGACTAGATTGGCCCGCCACCGTCATGTCCGACGACAATAGGGTCGTCCCCACGACCCCGGGTCCAGGTTGGCCAGCCGCCGACATGTCTGACGACTATTGGATCGTCCCCACGACCACGCGCCAACGTTGGCCAGCCGCCGACATGTCCGACGACTATAGGGTCGTCCCCACGACCCCGGGCCAATGTTGGCCAATAGCCGACATGTCCCACGACTATAGGGTCGTCCCTACGACCCCGGGACTAGATTAGCCCGCCACCGTCATGTCCAACAACTATAGGGTCGTCCCCACGACCACGGGCCAAAGTTGGCATGCCGCCGAAATGTCCGACGACTATGCGGTCGTCCCCACGACACCGGGCCAAAGTTGGCCAGCCGCCGACATGTCCGACGACTATAGGGTCGTCCCCACGACCCCGGGACTAGATTGGCCCGCCACCGTCATGTCCGACGATTATAGGGTCGTCCCCACGACCGCGAGACTAGATTGGCCCGCCACCGTCATGTCCGACGACAATAGGGTCGTCCCCACGACCCCGGGTCCAGGTTGGCCAGCCGCCGACATTTCCGACGACTATAGTGTCGTCCCTACGACACCGGGCCAAAGTTGGCCAGCCGCCGACATGTCCGACGACTATAGGGTCGTCCCCACGACCCCGGGCCAATGTTGGCCAATAGCCGACATGTCCCACGACTATAGGGTCGTCCCTACGACCCCGGGACTAGATTCGCCCGCCACCGTCATGTCCAACAACTATAGGGTCGTCCCCACGACCCCGAGTACAGGTTGGCCAGCCGCCGACATTTCCGACGACTATAGAGTCGTCCCCACGACCCCGGGCCAAAGTTGGCCACACGCCGACATGTCCGACGACTATAGGGTCGTCCCCACGACCCCGAGACTAGATTGGCCCGCCACCGTCATGTCCGACGACAATAGGGACGTCCCCACGACCCCGGGTCCAGGTTGGCCAGCCGCCGACATTTCCGACGACTATAGAGTCGTCCCCACGACACCGGGCCAAAGTTGGCCAGCCGCCGACATGTCCGACGACTATAGGGTCGTCCCCACGACCCCGGGACTAGGCTGACAAGCCGCCAACATGTCCGACGACTATAGGGTCGTCCCCACGACCCCGGGCCAAAGATGTCCAGCCGCCGTCTTGTCCGACGACTATAGGGTCGTCCCCACGACCCCGAGACTAGATTGGCCCGCCACCGTCATGTCCGACGACAATAGGGTCGTCCCCACGACCCCGGGTCCAGGTTGGCCAGCCGCCGACATTTCCGACGACTATAGAGTCGTCCCCACGACACCGGGCCAAAGTTGGCCAGCCGCCGACATGTCCGACGACTATAGGGTCGTCCCCACGACCCCGAGACTAGATTGGCCCGCCACCGTCATGTCCGACGACAATAGGGTCGTCCCCACGACCCCGGGTCCAGGTTGGCCAGCCGCCGACATTTCCGACGACTATAGAGTCGTCCCCACGACACCGGGCCAAAGTTGGCCAGCCGTCGACATGTCCGACGACTATAGGGTCGTCCCCACGACCCCGGGACTAGGCTGACAAGCCGCCAACATGTCCGACGACTATAGGGTCGTCCCCACGACCCCGGGCCAAAGATGTCCAGCCGCCGTCTTGTCCGACGACTATAGGGTCGTCCCCACGACCCCGAGACTAGATTGGCCCGCCACCGTCATGTCCGACGACAATAGGGTCGTCCCCACGACCCCGGGTCTAGGTTGGCCAGCCGCCGACATGTCCGACGACTATAGAGTCGTCCCCACGACACCGGGCCAAAGTTGGACAGCCGCCGACATGTCCGACTACTATAGGGTCGTCCCCAGGACCTCGGGTCTAGATTGGCCCGCTACCGTCATGTCCGAAGACTATAGGGTCGTCCCCACGACCCCGGGTCTAGGTTGGCCAGCCTCCGACATGTCCGACGACAATCGGATCGTCCCCACGACCACGCGCCAAAGTTGGCCAGCCGCCGACATGTCCGACGACTATTGGATCGTCCCCACGACCACGGGCCAAAGTTGGCCTGCCGCCGACATGTCCGACGATAATCGGATCGTCCCCACGACCACGCGCCAAAGTTGGCCAGCCGCCGACATGTCCGACGACTATAGGGTCGTCCCCACGACCCCGGGCCAATGTTGGCCAATCGCCGACATGTCCAACGACTATAGGGTCGTCCCTACGACCCCGGGACTAGAATAGCCCGCCACCGTCATGTCCAACAACTATAGGGTCGTCCCCACGACCACGGGCCAAAGTTGGCATGCCGCCGAAATGTCCGACGACTATAGGGTCGTCCCCACGACCCCGGGACTAGATTGGCCCGCCACCGTCATGTCCGACGATTATAGGGTCGTCCCCACGACCGCGAGACTAGATTGGCCCGCCACCGTCATGTCCGACGACAATAGGGTCGTCCCCACGACCCCGGGTCCAGGTTGGCCAGCCGCCGACATGTCTGACGACTATTGGATCGTCCCCACGACCACGCGCCAACGTTGGCCAGCCGCCGACATGTCCGACGACTATAGGGTCGTCCCCACGACCCCGGGCCAATGTTGGCCAATAGCCGACATGTCCCACGACTATAGGGTCGTCCCCACGACCCCGGGACTAGATTGGCCCGCCACCGTCATGTCCGACGATTATAGGGTCGTCCCCACGACCGCGAGACTAGATTGGCCCCCCACCGTCATGTCCGACGACAATAGGGTCGTCCCCACGACCCCGGGTCCAGGCTGGCCAGCCGCCGACATTTCCGACGACTATAGAGTCGTCCCCACGACACCGGGCCAAAGTTGGCCAGCCGCCGACATGTCCGACGACTATAGGGTCGTCCCTACGACCCCGGGACTAGATTAGCCCGCCACCGTCATGTCCAACAACTATAGGGTCGTCCCCACGACCACGGGCCAAAGTTGGCATGCCGCCGAAATGTCCGACGACTATAGGGTCGTCCCCACGACACCGGGCCAAAGTTGGCCAGCCGCCGACATGTCCGACGACTATAGGGTCGTCCCCACGACCCCGGGACTAGATTGGCCCGCCACCGTCATGTCCGACGATTATAGGGTCGTTCCCACGACCACGAGACTAGATTGGCCCGCCACCGTCATGTCCGACGACAATAGGGTCGTCCCCACGACCCCGGGTCCAGGTTGGCCAGCCGCCGACATGTCTGACGACTATTGGATCGTCAACACGACCACGGTGCCAAAGTTGGCCAGCCGCCGACATGTCCGACGACAATCGGATCGTCTCCACGACCCCGGGTCTAGGTTGGCCAGCCGCCGACATGTCCGACGACAATCGGATCGTCCCCACGACCACGCGCCAAAGTTGGCCAGCCGCCGACATGTCCGACGACTATTGGATCGTCCCCACGACCCCGGGACAAGCTTGGCCCGCCGCCGACTTGCCCGACGACTATAGGGTCGTCCCCACGACACCGGGACTAGATTGGCCCGCCACCGTCATGTCCGACGACAATAGGGTCGTCCCCACGACCCCGGGTCTAGGTTGGCCAGCCGCCGACATGTCCGACGATTATAGGGTCGTCCCCACGACCCCGGGACAAGCTTGGCCCGCCGCCGACTTGCCCGACGACTATAGGGTCGTCCCCACGACCCCGGGACAAGCTTGGCCCGCCGCCGACTTGCCCGACGACTATAGGGTCGTCCCCACGACACCGGGACTAGATTGGCCCGCCACCGTCATGTCCGACGACAATAGGGTCGTCCCCACGACCCCGGGTCCAGGCTGGCCAGCCGCCGACATTTCCGACGACTATAGAGTCGTCCCCACGACACCGCGCCAAAGTTGGCCAGCCGCCGACATGTCCGACGACTATAGGGTCGTCCCCACGACCCCGGGACTAGATTGGCCCGCCACCGTCATGTCCAACGACTATAGGGTTGTCCCCACAACCACGGGCCAAAGTTGGCCAGCCGCCGACATGTCCGACGAATATAGGGTCGTCCCCACGACCCCGGGCCAATGTTGGCCAATCGCCGACATGTCCAACGACTATAGGGTCGTCCCTACGACCCCGGGACTAGATTAGCCCGCCACCGTCATGTCCAACAACTATAGGGTCGTCCCCACGACCACGGGCCAAAGTTGGCATGCCGCCGAAATGTCCGTCGACTATAGGGTCGTCCCCACGACACCGGGCCAAAGTTGGCCAGCCGCCGACATGTCCGACGACTATAGGGTCGTCCCCACGACCCCGGGACAAGCTTGGCCCGCCGCCGACTTGCCCGACGACTATAGGGTCGTCCCCACGACACCGGGACTAGATTGGCCCGCCACCGTCATGTCCGACGACAATAGGGTCGTCCCCACGACCCCGGGTCTAGGTTGGCCAGCCGCCGACATGTCCGACGATTATAGGGTCGTCCCCACGACCCCGGGACAAGCTTGGCCCGCCGCCGACTTGCCCGACGACTATAGGGTCGTCCCCACGACCCCGGGACAAGCTTGGCCCGCCGCCGACTTGCCCGACGACTATAGGGTCGTCCCCACGACACCGGGACTAGATTGGCCCGCCACCGTCATGTCCGACGACAATAGGGTCGTCCCCACGACCCCGGGTCCAGGCTGGCCAGCCGCCGACATTTCCGACGACTATAGAGTCGTCCCCACGACACCGCGCCAAAGTTGGCCAGCCGCCGACATGTCCGACGACTATAGGGTCGTCCCCACGACCCCGGGACTAGATTGGCCCGCCACCGTCATGTCCAACGACTATAGGGTCGTCCCCACAACCACGGGCCAAAGTTGGCCAGCCGCCGACATGTCCGACGAATATAGGGTCGTCCCCACGACCCCGGGCCAATGTTGGCCAATCGACGACATGTCCAACGACTATAGGGTCGTCCCTACGACCCCGGGACTAGATTAGCCCGCCACCGTCATGTCCAACAACTATAGGGTCGTCCCCACGACCACGGGCCAAAGTTGGCATGCCGCCGAAATGTCCGACGACTATAGGGTCGTCCCCACGACACCGGGCCAAAGTTGGCCAGCCGCCGACATGTCCGACGACTATAGGGTCGTCCCCACGACCCCGGGACTAGATTGGCCCGCCACCGTCATGTCCGACGATTATAGGGTCGTCCCCACGACCGCGAGACTAGATTGGCCCGCCACCGTCATGTCCGACGACAATAGGGTCGTCCCCACGACCCCGGGTCCAGGTTGGCCAGCCGCCGACATTTCCGACGACTATAGGGTCGTCCCCACGACCCCGGGACTAGATTGGCCCGCCACCGTCATGTCCAACGACTATAGGGTCGTCCCCACAACCACGGGCCAAAGTTAGCCAGCCGCCGACATGTCCGACGACTATAGGGTCGTCCCCACGACCCCGGGCCAAAGTTGGCAAGCCGCCGAAATGTCCGACGACTATAGGGTCGTCCCCACGACCCCGGGACTAGGTTGGCCAGCCGCCGACATGTCCGACAACTATAGGGTCGTCCCGACGACCCCGGGCCAATGTTGGCCAATCGCCAACATGGCCGACGACTATAGGGTCGTCCCTACGACCCCGGGACTAGATTGGCCCGCCACCGTCATGTCCAACGATTATAGCGTCGTCCCCACGACCCCGGGACAAGATTGGCCCGCCACCGTCATGTCCGACGATTATAGGGTCGTCCCCACGACCCCGGGACAAGCTTGGCCCGCCGCCGACTTGTCCGACGACTATAGGGTCGTCCCCACGACCCCGGGACTAGATTGGCCCGCCACCGTCATGCCCGACGACAATAGGATCGTCCCCACGACACCGGGCCAAAGTTGGCCAGCCGCCGACATGTCCGACGACTATAGGGTCATCCCCACGACCCCGGGACTAGATTGGCCCGCCACCGTCATGTCCGACGACAATAGGGTCGTCCCCACGACCCCGGGTTTAGGTTGGCCAGCCGCCGACTTGTCCGACGACTATAGGGTCGTTCCCACGACCCCGGGACTAGGCTGACAAGCCGCCAACATGTCCGACGACTATAGGGTCGTCCCCACGACCCCGGGCCAATGTTGGCCAATCGCCGACATGTCCGACGACTATTGGATCGTCCCCACGACCCCGGGACAAGCTTGGCCCGCCGCCGACTTGCCCGACGACTATAGGGTCGTCCCCACGACACCGGGACTAGATTGGCCCGCCACCGTCATGTCCGACGACAATAGGGTCGTCCCCACGACCCCGGGTCTAGGTTGGCCAGCCGCCGACATGTCCGACGATTATAGGGTCGTCCCCACGACCCCGGGACAAGCTTGGCCCGCCGCCGACTTGCCCGATGACTATAGGGTCGTCCCCACGACCCCGGGACAAGCTTGGCCCGCCGCCGACTTGCCCGACGACTATAGGGTCGTCCCCACGACACCGGGACTAGATTGGCCCGCCACCGTCATGTCCGACGACAATAGGGTCGTCCCCACGACACCGGGCCAAAGTTGGCCAGCCGCCGACATGTCCGACGACTATAGGGTCATCCCCACGACCCCGGGACTAGATTGGCCCGCCACCGTCATGTCCGACGACAATAGGGTCGTCCCCACGACCCCGGGTTTAGGTTGGCCAGCCGCCGACTTGTCCGACGACTATAGGGTCGTCCCTACGACACCGGGCCAAAGTTGGCCAGCCGCCGAAATGTCCGAAGACTGTAGGGTCGTCCCCACGACCGCGAGACTAGATTGGCCCGCCACCGTCATGTCCGACGAAAATAGGGTCGTCCCCACGACCCCAGGTCCAGGTTGGCCAGCCGCCGACATTTCCGACGACTATAGAGTCGTCCCCACGACACCGGGCCAAAGTTGGCCAGCCGCCGACATGTCCGACGACTATAGGGTCGTCCCCACGACCCCGGGACAAGGTTGGCCCGCCGCCGACTTGTCCGACGACTATAGGGTCGTCCCCACGACCCTGGGACTAGGCTGACAAGCCGCCAACATGTCCGACGACTATAGGGTCGTCCCCACGACCCCGGGCCAAAGATGTCCAGCCGCCGTCTTGTCCGACGACTATAGGGTCGTCCCCACGACCCCGGGACTAGATTGGCCCGCCACCGTCATGTCCATCGACTATAGGGTCGTCCCCACAACCACGGGCCAAAGTTGGCCAGCCGCCGACATGTCCGACGACTATAGGGTCGTCCCGACGACCCCGGGCCAATGTTGGCCAATCGCCAACATGGCCGACGACTATAGGGTCGTCCCTACGACCCCGGGACTAGATTGGCCCGCCACCGTCATGTCCAACGATTATAGCGTCGTCCCCACGACCCCGGGACTAGATTGGCCCGCCACCGTCATGTCCGACGATTATAGGGTCGTCCCCACGACCCCGGGACAAGCTTGGCCCGCCGCCGACTTGTCCGACGACTATAGGGTCGTCCCCACGACCCCGGGACTAGATTGGCCCGCCACCGTCATGTCCGACGACAATAGGGTCGTCCCCACGACCCCGGGTCTAGGTTGGCCAGCCGCCGACATGTCCGACGACTATAGAGTCGTCCCCACGACACCGGGCCAAAGTTGGACAGCCGCCGACATGTCCGACTACTATAGGGTCGTCCCCAGGACCTCGGGTCTAGATTGGCCCGCCACCGCCATGTCCGACGACAATAGGGTCGTCCCCACGACCCCGGGACTAGGTTGGCCAGCCGCCGACATGTCCGACGACTATAGGGTCGTCCCGACGACCCCGGGCCAATGTTGGCCAATCGCCAACATGTCCGACGACTATAGGGTCGTCCCTACGACCCCGGGACTAGATTAGCCCGCCACCGTCATGTCCAACAACTATAGGGTCGTCCCCACGACCACGGGCCAAAGTTGGCATGCCGCCGAAATGTCCGACGACTATAGGTTCGTCCCCACGACCCCGGGACTAGATTGGCCCGCCACCGTCATGTCCGACGATTATAGGGTCGTCCCCACGACCGCGAGACTAGATTGGCCCGCCACCGTCATGTCCGACGACAATAGGGTCGTCCCCACGACCCCGGGACTAGATTGGCCCGCCAACGTCATGTCCAACGATTATAGGGTCGTCCCCACGACCCCGGGACTAGATTGGCCCGCCACCGTCATGTCCGACGACAATAGGGTCGTCCCCACGACCCCGGGTCCAGGTTGGCCAGCCGCCGACATTTCCGACGACTATAGAGTCGTCCCTACGACACCGGGCCAAAGTTGGCCAGCCGCCGAAATGTCCGAAGACTGTAGGGTCGTCCCCACGACCGCGAGACTAGATTGGCCCGCCACCGTCATGTCCGACGAAAATAGGGTCGTCCCCACGACCCCAGGTCCAGGTTGGCCAGCCGCCGACATTTCCGACGACTATAGAGTCGTCCCCACGATACCGGGCCAAAGTTGGCCAGCCGCCGACATGTCCGACGACTATAGGGTCGTCCCCACGACCCCGGGACAAGGTTGGCCCGCCGCCGACTTGTCCGACGACTATAGGGTCGTACCCACGACCCTGGGACTAGGCTGACAAGCCGCCAACATGTCCGACGACTATAGGGTCGTCCCCACGACCCCGGGACTAGATTGGCCCGCCAACGTCATGTCCAACGATTATAGGGTCGTCCCCACGACCCCGGGACTAGATTGGCCCGCCACCGTCATGTCCATCGACTATAGGGTCGTCCCCACAACCACGGGCCAAAGTTGGCCAGCCGCCGACATGTCCGACGACAATAGGGTCGTCCCCACGACCCCGGGTCCAGGTTGGCCAGCCGCCGACATTTCCGACGACTATAGGGTCGTCCCTACGACCCCGGGACTAGATTAGCCAGCCGCCGACATGTCCGGCGACTATAGGGTCGTCCCCACGACCCCGGGCCAAAGTTGGCAAGCCGCCGAAATGTCCGACGACTATAGGGTCGTCCCCACGACCCCGGGACTAGGTTGGCCAGCCGCCGACATGTCCGACGACTATAGGGTCGTCCCGACGACCCCGGGCCAATGTTGGCCAATCGCCAACATGGCCGACGACTATAGGGTCGTCCCTACGACCCCGGGACTAGATTGGCCCGCCACCGTCATGTCCAACGATTATAGCGTCGTCCCCACGACCCCGGGACTAGATTGGCCCGCCACCGTCATGTCCGACGATTATAGGGTCGTCCCCACGACCCCGGGACAAGCTTGGCCCGCCGCCGACTTGTCCGACGACTATAGGGTCGTCCCCACGACCCCGGGACTAGATTGGCCCGCCACCGTCATGTCCGACGACAATAGGGTCGTCCCCACGACCCCGGGTCTAGGTTGGCCAGCCGCCGACATGTCCGACGACTATAGAGTCGTCCCCACGACACCGGGCCAAAGTTGGACAGCCGCCGACATGTCCGACTACTATAGGGTCGTCCCCAGGACCTCGGGTCTAGATTGGCCCGCTACCGTCATGTCCGAAGACTATAGGGTCGTCCCCACGACCCCGGGTCTAGGTTGGCCAGCCTCCGACATGTCCGACGACAATCGGATCGTCCCCACGACCACGCGCCAAAGTTGGCCAGCCGCCGACATGTCCGACGACTATAGGGTCGTCCCCACGACCCCGGGCCAATGTTGGCCAATAGCCGACATGTCCCACGACTATAGGGTCGTCCCTACGACCCCGGGACTAGATTAGCCCGCCACCGTCATGTCCAACAACTATAGGGTCGTCCCCACGACCACGGGCCAAAGTTGGCATGCCGCCGAAATGTCCGACGACTATACGGTCGTCCCCACGACACCGGGCCAAAGTTGGCCAGCCGCCGACATGTCCGACGACTATAGGGTCGTCCCCACGACCCCGGGACTAGATTGGCCCGCCACCGTCATGTCCGACGATTATAGGGTCGTCCCCACGACCGCGAGACTAGATTGGCCCGCCACCGTCATGTCCGACGACAATAGGGTCGTCCCCACGACCCCGGGTCCAGGTTGGCCAGCCGCCGACATTTCCGACGACTATAGTGTCGTCCCTACGACACCGGGCCAAAGTTGGCCAGCCGCCGACATGTCCGACGACTATAGGGTCGTCCCCACGACCCCGGGCCAATGTTGGCCAATAGCCGACATGTCCCACGACTATAGGGTCGTCCCTACGACCCCGGGACTAGATTCGCCCGCCACCGTCATGTCCAACAACTATAGGGTCGT
The DNA here is from genome assembly GCA_963932275.1 of Andrena praecox. Classification (NCBI taxonomy): domain Eukaryota; kingdom Metazoa; phylum Arthropoda; class Insecta; order Hymenoptera; family Andrenidae; genus Andrena; species Andrena praecox. Next base: position 25,435,341 of record OZ010730.1, read on the forward strand.
CCCCACGACCCCGAGTACAGGTTGGCCAGCCGCCGACATTTCCGACGACTATAGAGTCGTCCCCACGACCCCGGGCCAAAGTTGGCCACACGCCGACATGTCCGACGACTATAGGGTCGTCCCCACGACCCCGAGACTAGATTGGCCCGCCACCGTCATGTCCGACGACAATAGGGACGTCCCCACGACCCCGGGTCCAGGTTGGCCAGCCGCCGACATTTCCGACGACTATAGAGTCGTCCCCACGACACCGGGCCAAAGTTGGCCAGCCGCCGACATGTCCGACGACTATAGGGTCGTCCCCACGACCCCGGGACTAGGCTGACAAGCCGCCAACATGTCCGACGACTATAGGGTCGTCCCCACGACCCCGGGCCAAAGATGTCCAGCCGCCGTCTTGTCCGACGACTATAGGGTCGTCCCCACGACCCCGAGACTAGATTGGCCCGCCACCGTCATGTCCGACGACAATAGGGTCGTCCCCACGACCCCGGGTCCAGGTTGGCCAGCCGCCGACATTTCCGACGACTATAGAGTCGTCCCCACGACACCGGGCCAAAGTTGGCCAGCCGCCGACATGTCCGACGACTATAGGGTCGTCCCCACGACCCCGAGACTAGATTGGCCCGCCACCGTCATGTCCGACGACAATAGGGTCGTCCCCACGACCCCGGGTCCAGGTTGGCCAGCCGCCGACATTTCCGACGACTATAGAGTCGTCCCCACGACACCGGGCCAAAGTTGGCCAGCCGTCGACATGTCCGACGACTATAGGGTCGTCCCCACGACCCCGGGACTAGGCTGACAAGCCGCCAACATGTCCGACGACTATAGGGTCGTCCCCACGACCCCGGGCCAAAGATGTCCAGCCGCCGTCTTGTCCGACGACTATAGGGTCGTCCCCACGACCCCGAGACTAGATTGGCCCGCCACCGTCATGTCCGACGACAATAGGGTCGTCCCCACGACCCCGGGTCCAGGTTGGCCAGCCGCCGACATTTCCGACGACTATAGAGTCGTCCCCACGACACCGGGCCAAACTTGGCCAGCCGCCGACATGTCCGACGACTATAGGGTCGTCCCCACGACCCCGAGACTAGATTGGCCCGCCACCGTCATGTCCGACGACAATAGGGTCGTCCCCACGACCCCGGGTCCAGGTTGGCCAGCCGCCGACATGTCTGACGACTATTGGATCGTCCCCACGACCACGCGCCAACGTTGGCCAGCCGCCGACATGTCCGACGACTATAGGGTCGTCCCCACGACCCCGGGCCAATGTTGGCCAATAGCCGACATGTCCCACGACTATAGGGTCGTCCCTACGACCCCGGGACTAGATTAGCCCGCCACCGTCATGTCCAACAACTATAGGGTCGTCCCCACGACCACGGGCCAAAGTTGGCATGCCGCCGAAATGTCCGACGACTATACGGTCGTCCCCACGACACCGGGCCAAAGTTGGCCAGCCGCCGACATGTCCGACGACTATAGGGTCGTCCCCACGACCCCGGGACTAGATTGGCCCGCCACCGTCATGTCCGACGATTATAGGGTCGTCCCCACGACCGCGAGACTAGATTGGCCCGCCACCGTCATGTCCGACGACAATAGGGTCGTCCCCACGACCCCGGGTCCAGGTTGGCCAGCCGCCGACATTTCCGACGACTATAGTGTCGTCCCTACGACACCGGGCCAAAGTTGGCCAGCCGCCGACATGTCCGACGACTATAGGGTCGTCCCCACGACCCCGGGCCAATGTTGGCCAATAGCCGACATGTCCCACGACTATAGGGTCGTCCCTACGACCCCGGGACTAGATTCGCCCGCCACCGTCATGTCCAACAACTATAGGGTCGTCCCCACGACCCCGAGTACAGGTTGGCCAGCCGCCGACATTTCCGACGACTATAGAGTCGTCCCCACGACCCCGGGCCAAAGTTGGCCACACGCCGACATGTCCGACGACTATAGGGTCGTCCCCACGACCCCGAGACTAGATTGGCCCGCCACCGTCATGTCCGACGACAATAGGGACGTCCCCACGACCCCGGGTCCAGGTTGGCCAGCCGCCGACATTTCCGACGACTATAGAGTCGTCCCCACGACACCGGGCCAAAGTTGGCCAGCCGCCGACATGTCCGACGACTATAGGGTCGTCCCCACGACCCCGGGACTAGGCTGACAAGCCGCCAACATGTCCGACGACTATAGGGTCGTCCCCACGACCCCGGGCCAAAGATGTCCAGCCGCCGTCTTGTCCGACGACTATAGGGTCGTCCCCACGACCCCGAGACTAGATTGGCCCGCCACCGTCATGTCCGACGACAATAGGGTCGTCCCCACGACCCCGGGTCCAGGTTGGCCAGCCGCCGACATTTCCGACGACTATAGAGTCGTCACCACGACACCGGGCCAAAGTTGGCCAGCCGCCGACATGTCCGACGACTATAGGGTCGTCCCCACGACCCCGAGACTAGATTGGCCCGCCACCGTCATGTCCGACGACAATAGGGTCGTCCCCACGACCCCGGGTCCAGGTTGGCCAGCCGCCGACATTTCCGACGACTATAGAGTCGTCCCCACGACACCGGGCCAAAGTTGGCCAGCCGTCGACATGTCCGACGACTATAGGGTCGTCCCCACGACCCCGGGACTAGGCTGACAAGCCGCCAACATGTCCGACGACTATAGGGTCGTCCCCACGACCCCGGGCCAAAGATGTCCAGCCGCCGTCTTGTCCGACGACTATAGGGTCGTCCCCACGACCCCGAGACTAGATTGGCCCGCCACCGTCATGTCCGACGACAATAGGGTCGTCCCCACGACCCCGGGTCCAGGTTGGCCAGCCGCCGACATTTCCGACGACTATAGAGTCGTCCCCACGACACCGGGCCAAACTTGGCCAGCCGCCGACATGTCCGACGACTATAGGGTCGTCCCCACGACCCCGAGACTAGATTGGCCCGCCACCGTCATGTCCGACGACAATAGGGTCGTCCCCACGACCCCGGGTCCAGGTTGGCCAGCCGCCGACATTTCCGACGACTATAGAGTCGTCCCCACGACCCCGGGTCCAGGTTGGCCAGCCGCCGACATTTCCGACGACTATAGTGTCGTCCCTACGACACCGGGCCAAAGTTGGCCAGCCGCCGACATGTCCGACGACTATAGGGTCGTCCCCACGACCCCGGGCCAATGTTGGGCAATAGCCGACATGTCCCACGACTATAGGGTCGTCCCTACGACCCCGGGACTAGATTAGCCCGCCACCGTCATGTCCAACAACTATAGGGTCGTCCCCACGACCCCGAGTACAGGTTGGCCAGCCGCCGACATTTCCGACGACTATAGAGTCGTCCCCACGACCCCGGGCCAATGTTGGCCAATAGCCGACATGTCCCACGACTATAGGGTCGTCCCTACGACCCCGGGACTAGATTAGCCCGCCACCGTCATGTCCAACAACTATAGGGTCGTCCCCACGACCCCGAGACTAGATTGGCCCGCCACCGTCATGTCCGACGACAATAGGGTCGTCCCCACGACCCCGGGTCCAGGTTGGCCAGCCGCCGACATTTCCGACGACTATAGTGTCGTCCCTACGACACCGGGCCAAAGTTGGCCAGCCGCAGACATGTCCGACGACTATAGGGTCTCCCCACGACCCCGGGACTAGATTGGCCCGCCACCGTCATGTCCGACGATTATAGGGTCGTCCCCACGACCCCGGGACAAGCTTGGCCCGCCGCCGAATTGTTCGACGACTATAGGGTCGTCCCCACGACCCCGGGACAAGGTTGGCCCGCCGCCGACTTGTCCGACGACTATAGGGTCGTACCCACGACCCTGGGACTAGGCTGACAAGCCGCCAACATGTCCGACGACTATAGGGTCGTCCCCACGACCCCTGGACTAGATTGGCCCGCCAACGTCATGTCCAAAGATTATAGGGTCGTCCCCACGACCCCGGGACTTGATTGGCCCGCCACCGTCATGTCCATCGACTATAGGGTCGTCCCCACAACCACGGGCCAAAGTTGGCCAGCCGCCGACATGTCCGACGACAATAGGGTCGTCCCCACGACCCCGGGTCCAGGTTGGCCAGCCGCCGACATTTCCGACGACTATAGGGTCGTCCCCACGACCCCGGGACTAGATTGGCCCGCCACCGTCATGTCCAACGACTATAGGGTCGTCCCCACAACCACGGGCCAAAGTTGGCCAGCCACCGACATGTCCGACGACTATAGGGTCGTCCCCACGACCCCGGGCCAAAGTTGGCAAGCCGCCGAAATGTCCGACGACTATAGGGTCGTCCCCACGACCCCGGGACTAGGTTGGCCAGCCGCCGACATGTCCGACGACTATAGGGTCGTCCCGACGACCCCGGGCCAATGTTGGCCAATCGCCAACATGGCCGACGACTATAGGGTCGTCCCTACGACCCCGGGACTAGATTAGCCCGCCACCGTCATGTCCAACAACTATAGGGTCGTCCCCACGACCCCGAGTACAGGTTGGCCAGCCGCCGACATTTCCGACGACTATAGAGTCGTCCCCACGACCCCGGGCCAAAGTTGGCCACACGCCGACATGTCCGACGACTATAGGGTCGTCCCCACGACCCCGAGACTAGATTGGCCCGCCACCGTCATGTCCGACGACAATAGGGTCGTCCCCACGACCCCGGGTCCAGGTTGGCCAGCCGCCGACATTTCCGACGACTATAGAGTCGTCCCCACGACACCGGGCCAAAGTTGGCCAGCCGCCGACATGTCCGACGACTATAGGGTCGTCCCCACGACCCCGGGACTAGGCTGACAAGCCGCCAACATGTCCGACGACTATAGGGTCGTCCCCACGACCCCGGGCCAAAGATGTCCAGCCGCCGTCTTGTCCGACGACTATAGGGTCGTCCCCACGACCCCGAGACTAGATTGGCCCGCCACCGTCATGTCCGACGACAATAGGGTCGTCCCCACGACCCCGGGTCCAGGTTGGCCAGCCGCCGACATTTCCGACGACTATAGTGTCGTCCCTACGACACCGGGCCAAAGTTGGCCAGCCGCAGACATGTCCGACGACTATAGGGTCATCCCCACGACCCCGGGACTAGATTGGCCCGCCACCGTCATGTCCGACGATTATAGGGTCGTCCCCACGACCCCGGGACAAGCTTGGCCCGCCGCCGAATTGTTCGACGCCTATAGGGTCGTCCCCACGACCCCGGGACTAGATTGGCCCGCCACCGTCATGTCCGACGACAATAGGGTCGTCCCCACGACCCCGGGTCCAGGTTGGCCAGCCGCCGACATTTCCGACGACTATAGTGTCGTCCCTACGACACCGGGCCAAAGTTAGCCAGCCGCAGACATGTCCGACGACTATAGGGTCATCCCCACGACCCCGGGACTAGATTGGCCCGCCACCGTCATGTCCGACGTTTATAGGGTCGTCCCCACGACCCCGGGTCTAGGTTGGCCAGCCGCCGACTTGTCCGACGACTATAGGGTCGTACCCACGACCCCGGGACTAGGCTGACAAGCCGCCAACATGTCCGACGACTATAGGGTCGTCCCCACGACCCCGGGCCAAAGATGTCCAGCCGCCGTCTTCTCCGACGACTATAGGGTCGTCGTCACGATTCCGGGTCCAGGTTGGCCAGCCGCCGACATTTCCGACGACTATAGAGTCGTCCCCACGACACCGGGCCAAAGTTGGCCAGCCGCCGACATGTCCGACGACTATAGGGTCGTCCCCACGACCCCGGGCCAAAGATGTCCAGCCGCCGTCTTGTCCGACGACTATAGGGTCGTCCCCACGACCCCGAGTACAGGTTGGCCAGCCGCCGACATTTCCGACGACTATAGAGTCGTCCCCACGACCCCGGGACTAGATTGGCCCGCCACCGTCATGTCCGACGACAATAGGGTCGTCCCCACGACCCCGGGTTTAGGTTGGCCAGCCGCCGACTTGTCCGACGACTATAGGGTCGTTCCCACGACCCCGGGACTAGGCTGACAAGCCGCCAACATGTCCGACGACTATAGGGTCGTCCCCACGACCACGGGCCAATGTTGGCCAGCCGCCGACATGTCCGACGACTATAGGGTCGTCCCCACGACCCCGGGACTAGATTGGCCCGCCACCGTCATGTCCGACGACAATAGGGTCGTCCCCACGACCCCGGGTCCAGGTTGGCCAGCCGCCGACATTTCCGACGACTATAGAGTCGTCCCTACGACACCGGGCCAAAGTTGGCCAGCCGCCGAAATGTCCGAAGACTGTAGGGTCGTCCCCACGACCGCGAGACTAGATTGGCCCGCCACCGTCATGTCCGACGAAAATAGGGTCGTCCCCACGACCCCAGGTCCAGGTTGGCCAGCCGCCGACATTTCCGACGACTATAGAGTCGTCCCCACGATACCGGGCCAAAGTTGGCCAGCCGCCGACATGTCCAACGACTATAGGGTCGTCCCCACGACCCCGGGACAAGGTTGGCCCGCCGCCGACTTGTCCGACGACTATAGGGTCGTACCCACGACCCTGGGACTAGGCTGACAAGCCGCCAACATGTCCGACGACTATAGGGTCGTCCCCACGACCCCGGGACTAGATTGGCCCGCCAACGTCATGTCCAACGATTATAGGGTCGTCCCCACGACCCCGGGACTAGATTGGCCCGCCACCGTCATGTCCATCGACTATAGGGTCGTCCCCACAACCACGGGCCAAAGTTGGCCAGCCGCCGACATGTCCGACGACAATAGGGTCGTCCCCACGACCCCGGGTCCAGGTTGGCCAGCCGCCGACATTTCCGACGACTATAGGGTCGTCCCCACGACCCCGGGACTAGATTGGCCCGCCACCGTCATGTCCAACGACTATAGGGTCGTCCCCACAACCACGGGCCAAAGTTGGCCAGCCGCCGACATGTCCGACGACTATAGGGTCGTCCCCACGACCCCGGGCCAAAGTTGGCAAGCCGCCGAAATGTCCGACGACTATAGGGTCGTCCCCACGACCCCGGGACTAGGTTGGCCAGCCGCCGACATGTCCGACGACTATAGGGTCGTCCCGACGACCCCGGGCCAATGTTGGCCAATCGCCAACATGGCCGACGACTATAGGGTCGTCCCTACGACCCCGGGACTAGATTGGCCCGCCACCGTCATGTCCAACGATTATAGCGTCGTCCCCACGACCCCGGGACTAGATTGGCCCGCCACCGTCATGTCCGACGATTATAGGGTCGTCCCCACGACCCCGGGACAAGCTTGGCCCGCCGCCGACTTGTCCGACGACTATAGGGTCGTCCCCACGACCCCGGGACTAGATTGGCCCGCCACCGTCATGTCCGACGACAATAGGGTCGTCCCCACGACCCCGGGTCTAGGTTGGCCAGCCGCCGACATGTCCGACGACTATAGAGTCGTCCCCACGACACCGGGCCAAAGTTGGACAGCCGCCGACATGTCCGACTACTATAGGGTCGTCCCCAGGACCTCGGGTCTAGATTGGCCCGCTACCGTCATGTCCGAAGACTATAGGGTCGTCCCCACGACCCCGGGTCCAGGTTGGCCAGCCGCCGACATGTCTGACGACTATTGGATCGTCCCCACGACCACGCGCCAACGTTGGCCAGCCGCCGACATGTCCGACGACTATAGGGTCGTCCCCACGACCCCGGGCCAATGTTGGCCAATAGCCGACATGTCCCACGACTATAGGGTCGTCCCTACGACCCCGGGACTAGATTAGCCCGCCACCGTCATGTCCAACAACTATAGGGTCGTCCCCACGACCACGGGCCAAAGTTGGCATGCCGCCGAAATGTCCGACGACTATAGGGTCGTCCCCACGACACCGGGCCAAAGATGTCCAGCCGCCGTCTTGTCCGACGACTATAGGGTCGTCCCCACGACCCCGAGCCTAGATTGGCCCGCCACCGTCATGTCCGACGACAATAGGGTCGTCCCCACGACCCCGGGTCCAGGTTGGCCAGCCGCCGACATGTCTGACGACTATTGGATCGTCCCCACGACCACGCGCCAACGTTGGCCAGCCGCCGACATGTCCGACGACTATAGGGTCGTCCCCACGACCCCGGGCCAAAGATGTCCAGCCGCCGTCTTGTCCGACGACTATAGGGTCGTCCCCACGACCCCGAGACTAGATTGGCCCGCCACCGTCATGTCCGACGACAATAGGGTCGTCCCCACGACCCCGGGTCCAGGTTGGCCAGCCGCCGACATTTCCGACGACTATAGAGTCGTCCCCACGACACCGGGCCAAAGTTGGCCAGCCGCCGACATGTCCGACGACTATAGGGTCGTCCCCACGACCCCGAGACTAGATTGGCCCGCCACCGTCATGTCCGACGACAATAGGGTCGTCCCCACGACCCCGGGTCCAGGTTGGCCAGCCGCCGACATTTCCGACGACTATAGAGTCGTCCCCACGACACCGGGCCAAAGTTGGCCAGCCGCCGACATGTCCGACGACTATAGGGTCGTCCCCACGACCCCGGGACTAGGCTGACAAGCCGCCAACATGTCCGACGACTATAGGGTCGTCCCCACGACCCCGGGCCAAAGATGTCCAGCCGCCGTCTTGTCCGACGACTATAGGGTCGTCCCCACGACCCCGAGACTAGAGTGGCCCGCCACCGTCATGTCCGACGACAATAGGGTCGTCCCCACGACCCCGGGTCCAGGTTGGCCAGCCGCCGACATTTCCGACGACTATAGAGTCGTCCCCACGACACCGGGCCAAACTTGGCCAGCCGCCGACATGTCCGACGACTATAGGGTCGTCCCCACGACCCCGAGACTAGATTGGCCCGCCACCGTCATGTCCGACGACAATAGGGTCGTCCCCACGACCCCGGGTCCAGGTTGGCCAGCCGCCGACATTTCCGACGACTATAGAGTCGTCCCCACGACCCCGGGTCCAGGTTGGCCAGCCGCCGACATTTCCGACGACTATAGTGTCGTCCCTACGACACCGGGCCAAAGTTGGCCAGCCGCCGACTTGTCCGACGACTATAGGGTCGTACCCACGACCCTGGGACTAGGCTGACAAGCCGCCAACATGTCCGACGACTATAGGGTCGTCCCCACGACCCCGGGACTAGATTGGCCCGCCAACGTCATGTCCAACGATTATAGGGTCGTCCCCACGACCCCGGGACTAGATTGGCCCGCCACCGTCATGTCCATCGACTATAGGGTCGTCCCCACAACCACGGGCCAAAGTTGGCCAGCCGCCGACATGTCCGACGACAATAGGGTCGTCCCCACGACCCCGGGTCCAGGTTGGCCAGCCGCCGACATTTCCGACGACTATAGGGTCGTCCCCACGACCCCGGGACTAGATTGGCCCGCCACCGTCATGTCCAACGACTATAGGGTCGTCCCCACAACCACGGGCCAAAGTTGGCCAGCCGCCGACATGTCCGACGACTATAGGGTCGTCCCCACGACCCCGGGCCAAAGTTGGCAAGCCGCCGAAATGTCCGACGACTATAGGGTCGTCCCCACGACCCCGGGACTAGGTTGGCCAGCCGCCGACATGTCCGACGACTATAGGGTCGTCCCGACGACCCCGGGCCAATGTTGGCCAATCGCCAACATGGCCGACGACTATAGGGTCGTCCCTACGACCCCGGGACTAGATTGGCCCGCCACCGTCATGTCCAACGATTATAGCGTCGTCCCCACGACCCCGGGACTAGATTGGCCCGCCACCGTCATGTCCGACGATTATAGGGTCGTCCCCACGACCCCGGGACAAGCTTGGCCCGCCGCCGACTTGTCCGACGACTATAGGGTCGTCCCCACGACCCCGGGACTAGATTGGCCCGCCACCGTCATGTCCGACGACAATAGGGTCGTCCCCACGACCCCGGGTCTAGGTTGGCCAGCCGCCGACATGTCCGACGACTATAGAGTCGTCCCCACGACACCGGGCCAAAGTTGGACAGCCGCCGACATGTCCGACTACTATAGGGTCGTCCCCAGGACCTCGGGTCTAGATTGGCCCGCTACCGTCATGTCCGAAGACTATAGGGTCGTCCCCACGACCCCGGGTCCAGGTTGGCCAGCCGCCGACATGTCTGACGACTATTGGATCGTCCCCACGACCACGCGCCAACGTTGGCCAGCCGCCGACATGTCCGACGACTATAGGGTCGTCCCCACGACCCCGGGCCAATGTTGGCCAATAGCCGACATGTCCCACGACTATAGGGTCGTCCCTACGACCCCGGGACTAGATTAGCCCGCCACCGTCATGTCCAACAACTATAGGGTCGTCCCCACGACCACGGGCCAAAGTTGGCATGCCGCCGAAATGTCCGACGACTATAGGGTCGTCCCCACGACACCGGGCCAAAGATGTCCAGCCGCCGTCTTGTCCGACGACTATAGGGTCGTCCCCACGACCCCGAGCCTAGATTGGCCCGCCACCGTCATGTCCGACGACAATAGGGTCGTCCCCACGACCCCGGGTCCAGGTTGGCCAGCCGCCGACATGTCTGACGACTATTGGATCGTCCCCACGACCACGCGCCAACGTTGGCCAGCCGCCGACATGTCCGACGACTATAGGGTCGTCCCCACGACCCCGGGCCAAAGATGTCCAGCCGCCGTCTTGTCCGACGACTATAGGGTCGTCCCCACGACCCCGAGACTAGATTGGCCCGCCACCGTCATGTCCGACGACAATAGGGTCGTCCCCACGACCCCGGGTCCAGGTTGGCCAGCCGCCGACATTTCCGACGACTATAGAGTCGTCCCCACGACACCGGGCCAAAGTTGGCCAGCCGCCGACATGTCCGACGACTATAGGGTCGTCCCCACGACCCCGAGACTAGATTGGCCCGCCACCGTCATGTCCGACGACAATAGGGTCGTCCCCACGACCCCGGGTCCAGGTTGGCCAGCCGCCGACATTTCCGACGACTATAGAGTCGTCCCCACGACACCGGGCCAAAGTTGGCCAGCCGCCGACATGTCCGACGACTATAGGGTCGTCCCCACGACCCCGGGACTAGGCTGACAAGCCGCCAACATGTCCGACGACTATAGGGTCGTCCCCACGACCCCGGGCCAAAGATGTCCAGCCGCCGTCTTGTCCGACGACTATAGGGTCGTCCCCACGACCCCGAGACTAGAGTGGCCCGCCACCGTCATGTCCGACGACAATAGGGTCGTCCCCACGACCCCGGGTCCAGGTTGGCCAGCCGCCGACATTTCCGACGACTATAGAGTCGTCCCCACGACACCGGGCCAAACTTGGCCAGCCGCCGACATGTCCGACGACTATAGGGTCGTCCCCACGACCCCGAGACTAGATTGGCCCGCCACCGTCATGTCCGACGACAATAGGGTCGTCCCCACGACCCCGGGTCCAGGTTGGCCAGCCGCCGACATTTCCGACGACTATAGAGTCGTCCCCACGACCCCGGGTCCAGGTTGGCCAGCCGCCGACATTTCCGACGACTATAGTGTCGTCCCTACGACACCGGGCCAAAGTTGGCCAGCCGCCGACATGTCCGACGACTATAGGGTCGTCCCCACGACCCCGGGCCAATGTTGGCCAATAGCCGACATGTCCCACGACTATAGGGTCGTCCCTACGACCCCGGGACTAGATTAGCCCGCCACCGTCATGTCCAACAACTATAGGGTCGTCCCCACGACCCCGAGTACAGGTTGGCCAGCCGCCGACATTTCCGACGACTATAGAGTCGTCCCCACGACCCCGGGCCAAAGTTGGCCACACGCCGACATGTCCGACGACTATAGGGTCGTCCCCACGACCCCGAGACTAGATTGGCCCGCCACCGTCATGACCGACGACAATAGGGTCGTCCCCACGACCCCGGGTCCAGGTTGGCCAGCCGCCGACATTTCCGACGACTATAGAGTCGTCCCCACGACACCGGGCCAAAGTTGGCCAGCCGCCGACATGTCCGACGACTATAGGGTCGTCCCCACGACCCCGGGACTAGGCTGACAAGCCGCCAACATGTCCGACGACTATAGGGTCGTCCCCACGACCCCGGGCCAAAGATGTCCAGCCGCCGTCTTGTCCGACGACTATAGGGTCGTCCCCACGACCCCGAGACTAGATTGGCCCGCCACCGTCATGTCCGACGACAATAGGGTCGTCCCCACGACCCCGGGTCCAGGTTGGCCAGCCGCCGACATTTCCGACGACTATAGTGTCGTCCCTACGACACCGGGCCAAAGTTGGCCAGCCGCAGACATGTCCGACGACTATAGGGTCATCCCCACGACCCCGGGACTAGATTGGCCCGCCACCGTCATGTCCGACGATTATAGGGTCGTCCCCACGACCCCGGGACAAGCTTGGCCCGCCGCCGAATTGTTCGACGACTATAGGGTCGTCCCCACGACCCCGGGACTAGATTGGCCCGCCACCGTCATGTCCGACGACAATAGGGTCGTCCCCACGACCCCGGGTCCAGGTTGGCCAGCCGCCGACATTTCCGACGACTATAGTGTCGTCCCTACGACACCGGGCCAAAGTTGGCCAGCCGCAGACATGTCCGACGACTATAGGGTCATCCCCACGACCCCGGGACTAGATTGGCCCGCCACCGTCATGTCCGACGTTTATAGGGTCGTCCCCACGACCCCGGGTCTAGGTTGGCCAGCCGCCGACTTGTCCGACGACTATAGGGTCGTACCCACGACCCCGGGACTAGGCTGACAAGCCGCCAACATGTCCGACGACTATAGGGTCGTCCCCACGACCCCGGGCCAAAGATGTCCAGCCGCCGTCTTCTCCGACGACTATAGGGTCGTCGTCACGATTCCGGGTCCAGGTTGGCCAGCCGCCGACATTTCCGACGACTATAGAGTCGTCCCCACGACACCGGGCCAAAGTTGGCCAGCCGCCGACATGTCCGACGACTATAGGGTCGTCCCCACGACCCCGGGCCAAAGATGTCCAGCCGCCGTCTTGTCCGTCGTCTATAGGGTCGTCCCCACGACCCCGAGTCCAGGTTGGCCAGCCGCCGACATTTCCGACGACTATAGAGTCGTCCCCACGACCCCGGGCCAAAGTTGGCCAGCCGCCGACATGTCCGACGACTATAGGGTCGTCCCCACGACCCCGGGTTTAGGTTGGCCAGCCGCCGACTTGTCCGACGACTATAGGGTCGTTCCCACGACCCCGGGACTAGGCTGACAAGCCGCCAACATGTCCGACGACTATAGGGTCGTCCCCACGACCACGGGCCAATGTTGGCCAGCCGCCGACATGTCCGACGACTATAGGGTCGTCCCCACGACCCCGGGACTAGATTGGCCCGCCACCGTTATGTCCGACGACAATAGGGTCGTCCCCACGACCCCGGGTCCAGGTTGGCCAGCCGCCGACATTTCCGACGACTATAGAGTCGTCCCTACGACACCGGGCCAAAGTTGGCCAGCCGCCGAAATGTCCGAAGACTGTAGGGTCGTCCCCACGACCGCGAGACTAGATTGGCCCGCCACCGTCATGTCCGACGAAAATAGGGTCGTCCCCACGACCCCAGGTCCAGGTTGGCCAGCCGCCGACATTTCCGACGACTATAGAGTCGTCCCCACGATACCGGGCCAAAGTTGGCCAGCCGCCGACATGTCCGACGACTATAGGGTCGTCCCCACGACCCCGGGACAAGGTTGGCCCGCCGCCGACTTGTCCGACGACTATAGGGTCGTACCCACGACCCTGGGACTAGGCTGACAAGCCGCCAACATGTCCGACGACTATAGGGTCGTCCCCACGACCCCGGGACTAGATTGGCCCGCCAACGTCATGTCCAACGATTATAGGGTCGTCCCCACGACCCCGGGACTAGATTGGCCCGCCACCGTCATGTCCATCGACTATAGGGTCGTCCCCACAACCACGGGCCAAAGTTGGCCAGCCGCCGACATGTCCGACGACAATAGGGTCGTCCCCACGACCCCGGGTCCAGGTTGGCCAGCCGCCGACATTTCCGACGACTATAGGGTCGTCCCCACGACCCCGGGACTAGATTGGCCCGCCACCGTCATGTCCAACGACTATAGGGTCGTCCCCACAACCACGGGCCAAAGTTGGCCAGCCGCCGACATGTCCGACGACTATAGGGTCGTCCCCACGACCCCGGGCCAAAGTTGGCAAGCCGCCGAAATGTCCGACGACTATAGGGTCGTCCCCACGACCCCGGGACTAGGTTGGCCAGCCGCCGACATGTCCGACGACTATAGGGTCGTCCCGACGACCCCGGGCCAATGTTGGCCAATCGCCAACATGGCCGACGACTATAGGGTCGTCCCTACGACCCCGGGACTAGATTGGCCCGCCACCGTCATGTCCAACGATTATAGCGTCGTCCCCACGACCCCGGGACTAGATTGGCCCGCCACCGTCATGTCCGACGATTATAGGGTCGTCCCCACGACCCCGGGACAAGCTTGGCCCGCCGCCGACTTGTCCGACGACTATAGGGTCGTCCCCACGACCCCGGGACTAGATTGGCCCGCCACCGTCATGTCCGACGACAATAGGGTCGTCCCCACGACCCCGGGTCTAGGTTGGCCAGCCGCCGACATGTCCGACGACTATAGAGTCGTCCCCACGACACCGGGCCAAAGTTGGACAGCCGCCGACATGTCCGACTACTATAGGGTCGTCCCCAGGACCTCGGGTCTAGATTGGCCCGCTACCGTCATGTCCGAAGACTATAGGGTCGTCCCCACGACCCCGGGTCTAGGTTGGCCAGCCTCCGACATGTCCGACGACAATCGGATCGTCCCCACGACCACGCGCCAAAGTTGGCCAGCCGCCGACATGTCCGACGACTATTGGATCGTCCCCACGACCACGGGCCAAAGTTGGCCTGCCGCCGACATGTCCGACGATAATCGGATCGTCCCCACGACCACGCGCCAAAGTTGGCCAGCCGCCGACATGTCCGACGACTATAGGGTCGTCCCCACGACCCCGGGCCAATGTTGGCCAATCGCCGACATGTCCAACGACTATAGGGTCGTCCCTACGACCCCGGGACTAGAATAGCCCGCCACCGTCATGTCCAACAACTATAGGGTCGTCCCCACGACCACGGGCCAAAGTTGGCATGCCGCCGAAATGTCCGACGACTATAGGGTCGTCCCCACGACCCCGGGACTAGATTGGCCCGCCACCGTCATGTCCGACGATTATAGGGTCGTCCCCACGACCGCGAGACTAGATTGGCCCGCCACCGTCATGTCCGACGACAATAGGGTCGTCCCCACGACCCCGGGTCCAGGTTGGCCAGCCGCCGACATGTCTGACGACTATTGGATCGTCCCCACGACCACGCGCCAACGTTGGCCAGCCGCCGACATGTCCGACGACTATAGGGTCGTCCCCACGACCCCGGGCCAATGTTGGCCAATAGCCGACATGTCCCACGACTATAGGGTCGTCCCTACGACCCCGGGACTAGATTAGCCCGCCACCGTCATGTCCAACAACTATAGGGTCGTCCCCACGACCACGGGCCAAAGTTGGCATGCCGCCGAAATGTCCGACGACTATAGGGTCGTCCCCACGACACCGGGCCAAAGTTGGCCAGCCGCCGACATGTCCGACGACTATAGGGTCGTCCCCACGACCCCGGGACTAGATTGGCCCGCCACCGTCATGTCCGACGATTATAGGGTCGTCCCCACGACCGCGAGACTAGATTGGCCCGCCACCGTCATGTCCGACGACAATAGGGTCGTCCCCACGACCCCGGGTCCAGGTTGGCCAGCCGCCGACATTTCCGACGACTATAGTGTCGTCCCTACGACACCGGGCCAAAGTTGGCCAGCCGCCGACATGTCCGACGACTATAGGGTCGTCCCCACGACCCCGGGCCAATGTTGGCCAATAGCCGACATGTCCCACGACTATAGGGTCGTCCCTACGACCCCGGGACTAGATTCGCCCGCCACCGTCATGTCCAACAACTATAGGGTCGTCCCCACGACCCCGAGTACAGGTTGGCCAGCCGCCGACATTTCCGACGACTATAGAGTCGTCCCCACGACCCCGGGCCAAAGTTGGCCACACGCCGACATGTCCGACGACTATAGGGTCGTCCCCACGACCCCGAGACTAGATTGGCCCGCCACCGTCATGTCCGACGACAATAGGGTCGTCCCCACGACCCCGGGTCCAGGTTGGCCAGCCGCCGACATTTCCGACGACTATAGAGTCGTCCCCACGACACCGGGCCAAAGTTGGCCAGCCGCCGACATGTCCGACGACTATAGGGTCGTCCCCACGACCCCGGGACTAGGCTGACAAGCCGCCAACATGTCCGACGACTATAGGGTCGTCCCCACGACCCCGGGCCAAAGATGTCCAGCCGCCGTCTTGTCCGACGACTATAGGGTCGTCCCCACGACCCCGAGACTAGATTGGCCCGCCACCGTCATGTCCGACGACAATAGGGTCGTCCCCACGACCCCGGGTCCAGGTTGGCCAGCCGCCGACATTTCCGACGACTATAGAGTCGTCCCCACGACACCGGGCCAAAGTTGGCCAGCCGCCGACATGTCCGACGACTATAGGGTCGTCCCCACGACCCCGAGACTAGATTGGCCCGCCACCGTCATGTCCGACGACAATAGGGTCGTCCCCACGACCCCGGGTCCAGGTTGGCCAGCCGCCGACATTTCCGACGACTATAGAGTCGTCCCCACGACACCGGGCCAAAGTTGGCCAGCCGCCGACATGTCCGACGACTATAGGGTCGTCCCCACGACCCCGGGACTAGGCTGACAAGCCGCCAACATGTCCGACGAATATAGGGTCGTCCCCACGACCCCGGGCCAAAGATGTCCAGCCGCCGTCTTGTCCGACGACTATAGGGTCGTCCCCACGACCCCGAGACTAGATTGGCCCGCCACCGTCATGTCCGACGACAATAGGGTCGTCCCCACGACCCCGGGTCCAGGTTGGCCAGCCGCCGACATTTCCGACGACTATAGAGTCGTCCCCACGACACCGGGCCAAACTTGGCCAGCCGCCGACATGTCCGACGACTATAGGGTCGTCCCCACGACCCCGAGACTAGATTGGCCCGCCACCGTCATGTCCGACGACAATAGGGTCGTCCCCACGACCCCGGGTCCAGGTTGGCCAGCCGCCGACATTTCCGACGACTATAGAGTCGTCCCCACGACCCCGGGTCCAGGATGGCCAGCCGCCGACATTTCCGACGACTATAGTGTCGTCCCTACGACACCGGGCCAAAGTTGGCCAGCCGCCGACATGTCCGACGACTATAGGGTCGTCCCCACGACCCCGAGACTAGATTGGCCCGCCACCGTCATGTCCGACGACAATAGGGTCGTCCCCACGACCCCGGGTCCAGGTTGGCCAGCCGCCGACATTTCCGACGACTATAGAGTCGTCCCCACGACACCGGGCCAAAGTTGGCCAGCCGCCGACATGTCCGACGACTATAGGGTCGTCCCCACGACCCCGGGACTAGGCTGACAAGCCGCCAACATGTCCGACGACTATAGGGTCGTCCCCACGACCCCGGGCCAAAGATGTCCAGCCGCCGTCTTGTCCGACGACTATAGGGTCGTCCCCACGACCCCGAGACTAGATTGGCCCGCCACCGTCATGTCCGACGACAATAGGGTCGTCCCCACGACCCCGGGTCCAGGTTGGCCAGCCGCCGACATTTCCGACGACTATAGTGTCGTCCCTACGATACCGGGCCAAAGTTGGCCAGCCGCAGACATGTCCGACGACTATAGGGTCATCCCCACGACCCCGGGACTAGATTGGCCCGCCACCGTCATGTCCGACGATTATAGGGTCGTCCCCACGACCCCGGGACAAGCTTGGCCCGCCGCCGAATTGTTCGACGACTATAGGGTCGTCCCCACGACCCCGGGACTAGATTGGCCCGCCACCGTCATGTCCGACGACAATAGGGTCGTCCCCACGACCCCGGGTCCAGGTTGGCCAGCCGCCGACATTTCCGACGACTATAGAGTCGTCCCCACGACCCCGGGTCCAGGATGGCCAGCCGCCGACATTTCCGACGACTATAGTGTCGTCCCTACGACACCGGGCCAAAGTTGGCCAGCCGCCGACATGTCCGACGACTATAGGGTCGTCCCCACGACCCCGGGCCAATGTTGGCCAATAGCCGACATGTCCCACGACTCTAGGGTCGTCCCTACGACCCCGGGACTAGATTAGCCCGCCACCGTCATGTCCAACAACTATAGGGTCGTCCCCACGACCCCGAGTACAGGTTGGCCAGCCGCCGACATTTCCGACGACTATAGAGTCGTCCCCACGACCCCGGGCCAAAGTTGGCCACACGCCGACATGTCCGACGACTATAGGGTCGTCCCCACGACCCCGAGACTAGATTGGCCCGCCACCGTCATGTCCGACGACAATAGGGTCGTCCCCACGACCCCGGGTCCAGGTTGGCCAGCCGCCGACATTTCCGACGACTATAGAGTCGTCCCCACGACACCGGGCCAAAGTTGGCCAGCCGCCGACATGTCCGACGACTATAGGGTCGTCCCCACGACCCCGGGACTAGGCTGACAAGCCGCCAACATGTCCGACGACTATAGGGTCGTCCCCACGACCCCGGGCCAAAGATGTCCAGCCGCCGTCTTGTCCGACGACTATAGGGTCGTCCCCACGACCCCGAGACTAGATTGGCCCGCCACCGTCATGTCCGACGACAATAGGGTCGTCCCCACGACCCCGGGTCCAGGTTGGCCAGCCGCCGACATTTCCGACGACTATAGTGTCGTCCCTACGATACCGGGGCTAGGATGGCCAGCCGCCGACATGTCCGACGACAATCGGAACGTCACCACTACCACGCGCCAAAGTTGGCCAGCCGCCGACATGTCCGACGACTATTGGATCGTCCCCACGACCACGGGCCAAAGTTGGCCAGCCGCCGACATGTCCGACGACAATCGGATCGTCCCCGCGACCACCCGCCAAAGTTGGCCCGCCACCGTCAAGTCCGACGACTATAGGGTCGTCCCCACGACCCCGGGACTAGATTGGCCCGCCACCGTCATATCCGACGATTATAGGGTCGTCCCCACGACCGCGAGTCTAGATTGGCCCGCCACCGTCATGTCCGACGACAATAGGGTCGTCCCCACGACCCCGGGTCCAGGTTGGCCAGCCGCCGACATTTCCGACGACTATAGGGTCGTCCCCACGACCCCGGGACTAGATTGGCCCGCCACCGTTATGTCCAACGACTATAGGGTCGTCCCCACAACCACGGGCCAAAGTTGGCCAGCCGCCGACATGTCCGACGACTATAGGGTCGTCCCCACGACCCCGGGCCAAAGTTGGCAAGCCGCCGAAATGTCCGACGACTATAGGGTCGTCCCCACGACCCCGGGACTAGGTTGGCCAGCCGCCGACATGTCCGACGACTATAGGGTCGTCCCGACGACCCCGGGCCAATGTTGGCCAATCGCCAACATGGCCGACGACTATAGGGTCGTCCCTACGACCCCGGGACTAGATTGGCCCGCCACCGTCATGTCCAACGATTATAGCGTCGTCCCCACGACCCCGGGACTAGATTGGCCCGCCACCGTCATGTCCGACGATTATAGGGTCGTCCCCACGACCCCGGGACAAGCTTGGCCCGCCGCCGACTTGTCCGACGACTATAGGGTCGTCCCCACGACCCCGGGACTAGATTGGCCCGCCACCGTCATGTCCGACGACAATAGGGTCGTCCCCACGACCCCGGGTCTAGGTTGGCCAGCCGCCGACATGTCCGACGACTATAGAGTCGTCCCCACGACACCGGGCCAAAGTTGGACAGCCGCCGACATGTCCGACTACTATAGGGTCGTCCCCAGGACCTCGGGTCTAGATTGTCCCGCTACCGTCATGTCCGAAGACTATAGGGTCGTCCCCACGACCCCGGGTCTAGGTTGGCCAGCCGCCGACATGTCCGACGACAATCGGATCGTCCCCACGACCACGCGCCAAAGTTGGCCAGCCGCCGACATGTCCGACGACTATTGGATCGTCCCCACGACCACGGGCCAAAGTTGGCATGCCGCCGGAATGTCCGACGACTATAGGGTCGTCCCCACGACCCCGGGCCAATGTTGGCCAATCGCCGACATGTCCAACGACTATAGGGTCGTCCCTACGACCCCGGGACTAGAATAGCCCGCCACCGTCATGTCCAACAACTATAGGGTCGTCCCCACGACCACGGGCCAAAGTTGGCATGCCGCCGAAATGTCCGACGACTATAGGGTCGTCCCCACGACACCGGGCCAAAGTTGGCCAGCCGCCGACATGTCCGACGACTATAGGGTCGTCCCAACGACCCCGGGACTAGATTGGCCCGCCACCGCCATGTCCGACGACAATAGGGTCGTCCCCACGACCCCGGGACTAGGTTGGCCAGCCGCCGACATGTCCGACGACTATAGGGTCGTCCCGACGACCCCGGGCCAATGTTGGCCAATCGCCAACATGTCCGACGACTATAGGGTCGTCCCCACGACACCGGGCCAAAGTTGGCCAGCCGCCGACATGTCCGACGACTATAGGGTCGTCCCCACGACCCCGGGACTAGATTGGCCCGCCACCGTCATGTCCGACGATTATACGGTCGTCCCCACGACCCCGGGCCAAAGTTGGCCAGCCGCCGACATGTCCGACGACTATAGGGTCGTCCCCACGACCCCGAGACTAGATTGGCCCGCCACCGTCATGTCCGACGACAATAGGGTCGTCCCCTCGACCCCGGGTCTAGGTTGGCCAGCCGCCGACTTGTCCGACGACTATAGGGTCGTACCCACGACCCCGGGACTAGGCTGACAAGCCGCCAACATGTCCGACGACTATAGGGTCGTCCCCACGACCCCGGGCCAAAGATGTCCAGCCGCCGTCTTGTCCGACGACTATAGGGTCGTCCCCACGACCCCGGGACTAGATTGGCCCGCCACCGTCATGTCCAACGACTATAGGGTCGTCCCCACAACCACGGGCCAAAGTTGGCCAGCCGCCGACATGTCCAACGACTATAGGGTCGTCCCCACGACCACGGGCCAAAGTTGACCAGCCGCCGACATGTCCGACGACTATTGGATCGTCCCCACGACCCCGGGCCAAAGTTGGCAAGCCGCCGACATGTCCGACGACTATAGGGTCGTCCCCACGACCTCGGGACTAGGTTGGCCACCCGCCGACATGTCCGACGACTATAGGGTCGTCTCCACGACCCCGGGTCCAGGTTGGCCAGCCGCCGACATGTCCGACGACTATAGGGTCGTCCCCACGACCCCGGGTCCAGGTTGGCCAGCCGCCGACATTTCCGACGACTGTAGGATCGTCCCCACGACCCCGGGACTAGATTGGCCCGCCACCGTCAAGTCCGACGACCCCGGGACTAGATTGGCCCGCCACCGTCAAGTCCGACGACCTCGGGACAAGGTTGGCCAGCCGCCGACATGTCCGACGACTATAGGGTCGCCCCCACGACCTCAGGACTAGTTTGGCCAGCCGCCGACATGTCCGACGACTATAGAGTCGTCCCCACGACACCGGGCCAAAGTTGGCCAGCCGCCGACATGTCCGACGACTATCGGATCGTCCCCACGACCACGGGCCAATGTTGGCCAGCCGCCGACATTTCCGACGACTATTGGATCGTCCCCACGACCACGGGCCAAAGTTGGCCAGCCGCCGACATGTCCGACGACTATAGGGTCGTCCCCACGACCCCGGGTCCAGGTTGGCCAGCCGCCGACATGCCCGACGACTATAGGGTCGTCCCCACGACCCCGGGCCAAAGATGTCCAGCCGCCGTCTTGTACGACGACTATAGGGTCGTCCCCACGACCCCGGGACTAGATTGGCCCGCCACAGTCATGTCCAACGACTATAGGGTCGTCCCCACAACCACGGGCCAAAGTTGGCCAGCCGCCGACATGTCCGACGAGTATAGGGTCTTCCCCACGACCCCGGGACTAGATTGGTCCGCCACTGTCATGTCCGACGACTATGGGGTCGTCCCCACGACCCCGGGACTAGATTGGCCCGCCACCGTCATGTCCGACGATTATAGGGTCGTCCCCACGACCCCGGGACAAGCTTGGCCCGCCGCCGACTTGTCCGACGACAATAGGGTCGTACCCACGACCCCGGGTCTAGGTTGGCCAGCCGCCGAAATGTCCGACGACTATAGGGTCGTCCCCACGACCCCGGGACAAGGTTGGCCCGCCGCCGACTTGTCCGACGACCATAGGATCGTACCTACGACCCCGGGACTAGATTGGACCGCCACCGTCATGTCCGACGACAATAGGGTCGTCCCCACAACCCTGGGTCTAGGTTGGCCAGCCGCCGACATGTCCGACGACTAAACAGTCGTCCCAACGACCACGGGCAAAAGTTGGCCAATCGCCGTCATGTCCGACGACAATAGGGTCGTCCCCACGACCCCGGGACTAGATTGGCCCGCCACCGTCATGTCCGACGACTATCGGATCGTCCCCACGACCACGGGCCAAAGTTGGCCAATCGCCGACATGTCCGACGACTATAGGGTCGCCCCCACGACCCCGGTACAAGGTTCGCCCGCCGCCGACTTGCCCGGCGACTATAGGGTAGTCCGCACGACCCCGGGACTAGATTGGCCCGCCACCGTCATGTCCAACGACTATCGAATCGTCCCCACAACCCCGGGCCAATGTTGGCCAATCGCCGACATGTCCGACGACCATAGGGTCGTACCTACGACCCCGGGACTAGATTGGCCCGCCACCGTCATGTCCGACGACAATATGGTCGTCCCCACGACCCTGGGTCTAGGTTGGCCAGCCGCCGACATGTCCGACGACTAAACAGTCGTCCCAACGACCACGGGCAAACGTTGACCAGCCGCCGACATGTCCGACGACTATAGGGTCGTCCCCACGACCCCGGGACTAGATTGGCCCGCCACCGACATGTCCGACGACTATAGGTTCGTCCCCACGACCCCCGGAGTAGGTTGGCCCGCCGCCGACTTGTCCGACGACTATAGGGTCGTCCCCACGACCCCGGGACTAGATTGGCCCGCCACCGTCTTGTCCGACGACTATAGGGTCGTCCCCACGACCCCGGGACTAGATTGGCCCGCCGCCGACATGTCTGACGACTATAGGGTCGTCCCCACGACAGCGGGCCTACGTTGGCCAGCCGCCGACATGTCCGACGACTAATGGGTCGTCCCCACGACCCCGGGACTAGGTTGGCTCGCCGCCGACATGTCCGACGACTATAGGGTCGTTCTCACGACACCGGGACTAGGTTGGCTCGCCGCCGACTTGTCCGAGCACTATAGGGTCGTCCCCACGACCCTGGGACTAGGTTGGCTCGCCGCCGACATGTCCGACGACTATAGGTTTGTCCCCACGACCCCGGGAATAGATTGGCCCGCCACCGTCATGTCCGGCGACTATCGGATCGTCCCCACGCCTACGGGCCAAAGTTGGCCAGCCGCCGACATGTCCGACGACTATTGGGTCGCCCCACGACCACGGGACTAGATTGGTCCGACACCGTCATGTCCGACGACTATAGGGTCGTCCCCACGACCCCGGGCCAAAGTTGGCAAGCCGCCGAAATGTCCGACGACTGTAGGGTCGTCCCCACGACCCCGGGGCTAGATTGGCCCGCCACCGACAAGTCCGACGACCTCGGGACTAGGTTGGCCAGCCGCCGACATGTCCGACGACTATCGGGTCGCCCCCACGACCTCGGGACTAGGTTGGCCAGCCGCCGATTTGTCCGACGACTTTAGGGTCGTCCCCACGACCACGGGCCAAAGTTGGCCAGCCTCCGACTTGTCCGACGACTATAGGGTCGTCCCCACGACCTCGGGACTAGGTTGGCTTGCCGCCGAGTTATCCGACGACTATAGGGTCGTCCCCACGACCCCGGGCAAATTTGGCAAGCCGCCGGCATGTCCGACGACTACAGGGTCGTCCCCACAACCCCGGGACTAGATTGGCCCGACACCGTCAAGTCCGACGACTATAGGGTCATCCCCACGACCCCCGGACTAGGTTGGCCCGCCGCCGACTTGTCCGAAGACTATAGGGTCGTCCCCACGACCCCGGGACTAGATTGGCCCGCCACCGTCATGTCCGACGACTAGCGGATCGTCCCCACGACCACGGGCCAAAGTTGGCCAATCGCCGACATGTCCGACGACTATAGGGTCGCCCCCACGACCCCGGTACAAGGTTCGCCCGCCGCCGACTTGCCCGGCGACTATAGGGTCGTCCCCACGACCCCGGGACTAGATTGGCCCGCCACCGTCATGTCCGACGACTATCGGATCGTCCCCACGACCACGGGCCAAAGTTGGCCAATCGCCGACATGTCCGACGACTATAGGGTCGTCCCCACGACCCCGGGACAAGGTTGGCCCGCCGCCGACTTGTCCGACGACTATAGGGTCGTACCCACGACCCCGGGACTAGGCTGACAAGCCGCCAACATGTCTGACGACTATAGGGTCGTCCCCACGACCTCGGGACTAGGTTGGCCAGCCGCCGACATGTCCGACGACTATAGAGTCGTCCCCACGACCCCGGGACTAGATTGGCCCGCCACCGTCATGTCCGACGATTATAGTGTCGTCCCCACGACCCCGGGACAAGCTTGGCCCGCCGCCGACTTGTTCGACGACTGTAGGGTCGTCCCCACGACCCCGGGACTAGATTGGCCCGCCACCGTCATGCCCGACGATTATAGTGTCGTCCCCACGACCCCGGGACAAGCTTGGCCCGCCGCCGACTTGTTCGACGACTATAGGGTCGTCCCCACGACCCCGGGACTAGATTGGCCCGCCACCGTCATGTCCGACGATTATAGTGTCGTCCCCACGACCCCGGGACAAGCTTGGCCCGCCGCCGACTTGTTCGACGACTATAGGGTCGTCCCCACGACCCCGGGACTAGATTGGCCCGCCACCGTCTTGTCCGACGACTATAGGGTCGTCCCCACGACCCCGGGACTAGATTGGCCCGCCGCCGACATGTCTGACGACTATAGGGTCGTCCCCACGACAGCGGGCCTACGTTGGCCCGCCACCGTCATGTCCGACGATTATAGGGTCGTCCCCACGACCCCGGGACAAGCTTGGCCCGCCGCCGACTTGTCCGACGACAATAGGGTCGTACCCACGACCCCGGGTCTAGGTTGGCCAGCCGCCGACATGTCCGACGACTATAGCGTCGTCCCCACGACCCCGGGACAAGGTTGGCCCGCCGCCGACTTGTCCGACGACCATACGATCGTACCTACGACCCCGGGACTAGATTGGACCGCCACCGTCATGTCCGACGACAATAGGGTCGTCCCCACAACCCTGGGTCTAGGTTGGCCAGCCGCCGACATGTCCGACGACTAAACAGTCGTCCCAACGACCACGGGCAAAAGTTGGCCAATCGCCGTCATGTCCGACGACAATAGGGTCGTCCCCACGACCCCGGGACTAGATTGGCCCGCCACCGTCATGTCCGACGACTATCGGATCGTCCCCACGACCACGGGCCAAGGTTGGCCAATCGCCGACATGTCCGACGACTATAGGGTCGCCCCCACGACCCCGGTACAAGGTTCGCCCGCCGCCGACTTGCCCGGCGACTATAGGGTAGTCCCCACGACCCCGGGACTAGGTTGGCCAGCCGCCGAATTGTCCGACCACTATAGGGTCGTCCCCACGACCCCGGGACTAGGTTGGCTCGCCGCCGACATTTCCGACGACTATAGGGTCGTCCCCACGACCACGGGCCAAATTTGGCCAGCCGCCGACTTGTCCGACGACTATAGGGTCGTTCCCACGACCACCGGCCAAAGTTGGCCAGCCGCCGACTTGTCCGAGGACTATAGAGTCGTCCCCACGACCCCGGGTCTAGGTTGGCCAGCCGCCGACATGTCCGACGACTATAGAGTCGTCCCCAAGACACAGGGCCAAAGTAGGCCAGCCGCCGACATGTCCGACGACTATAGGGTCGGCCCCATGACCCCGCGACTAGATTGGCCCGCCACCGTCATGTCCGATGACTATATGGTCATCCCCACGACCCCGGGACTAGATTGGCCCGCCACCGTCATGTCCGACGACTATAGGGTCGTCTTCACGACCACGGGCCAAAGATGGCCAAACGCCGACATGTCCGACGACTATAAAGTCGTCCCCACGACCACGGGCCAAAGTTGGCCAGCCGCCGACATGTCCAACGATTATTGGGTCGCCCCACGACCACGGGCCAAAGATGTCCAGCCGCCGTCTTGTCCGACGACTATAGGGTCGTCCCCACGACCCCGGGACTAGATTGACCCGCCACCGTCATGTCCAACGACTATAGGGTCCTCCCCACAACCACGGGCCAAAGTTGGCCAGCCGCCGACATGTCCAACGACTTCTGGGTCGTCCCCACGACCACGGGCCAAAGTTGGCCAGCCGCCGACGTGTCCGACGACTATATTGTCGTCCCCACGACCCCGGGACTAGATTTGCCCGCCACCGTCAAGTCCGACGACTATAGGGTCGTCCCCACGACCTCGGGACTAGGTTGGCCAGCCGCCGACATGTCCGACCACTATTGGGTCGTCCCCACGACCACGGGCCAAAGTTGGCCAGCCGCCGACATGTCCGACGACTATAGGGTCGTCCCCACGACCACGGGCCAAAGTTGGCCAGCCGCCGACATGTCCAACGATTATTGGGTCGCCCCACGACCACGGGCCAAAGTTGGTCAGCCGCCGACATGTCCGACGACTATAGGGTCGGCCCCATGACCCCGCGACTAGATTGGCCCATCACCGTCAAATCCGACGGCTATAGGGTCGTCCACACGACCACGGGCTAAAGTTGGCCAGTCGCCGACATGTCCGACCACTATAGGGTCGTTCCCACGACGTAGGGACTAGGTTGGCCAGCCGCCGACATGTCCGACGACTATAGGGTCGTCCCGACGACCCCGGGACTAGATTGGCCCGCCACCGTTATGTCCGACGATTATAGGGTCGACCCCACGACCACGGGCCAATGTTGGCCAGCCGCCGACATATCCGACGACTATAGGGTCGTCCCCACGACCCCGGGACTATGTTGACCAGCCGGCAACACGTCCAACGACTATAGGGTCGTCACCACGACCACGGGCCAACGTTGGCCAGCTGCCGACTTGTCCGAGGACTATAGGGTCGCCCCACGACCCCGGGCCAAAGATGTCCAGCCGCCGTCTTGTCCGACGACTATAGGGTCGTCCCCACGACCCCGGGACTAGATTTGCCCGCCACCGTCAAGTCCGACGACTATAGGGTCGTCCCCACGACCTCGGGACTAGGTTGGCCAGCCGCCGACATGTCCGACCACTATTGGGTCGTCCCCACGACCACGGGCCAAAGTTGGCCAGCCGCCGACATGTCCGACGACTATAGGGTCGTCCCCACGACCCCGGGCCAAAGATGTCCAGCCGCCGTTTTGTCCGACGACTATAGGGTCGTCCCCACGACCCCGGGACTAGATTGGCCCGCCACCGTCATGTCCAACGACTATAGGGTCGTCCCCACAACCACGGGCCAAAGTTGGCCAGCCGCCGACATGTCCAACGACTGTTGGGTCGTCCCCACGACCACGGGCCAAAGTTGGCCAGCCGCCGACATGTCCGACGACTGTAGGGTCGTCCCCACGACCCCGGGACTAGATTGGCCCGCCACCGTCAAGTCCGACGACTATAGGGTCGTCCCCACGACCTCGGGACTAGGTTGGCCAGCCGCCGACATGTCCGACCACTATTGGGTCGTCCCCACGACCACGGGCCAAAGTTGGCCAGCCGCCGACATGTCCGACGACTATAGGGTCGTCCCCACGACCCCGGGCCAAAGATGTCCAGCCGCCGTCTTGTCCGACGACTATAGGGTCGTCCCCACGACATCGGGCCAAAGATGTCCAGCCGCCGTCTTGTCCGAGGACTATAGGGTCGTCCCCACGTCCCCGGGACTAGGTTGGCCCGCCGCCGAATTGTCCGACCATTATAGGGTCGTCCCCACGACCCCGGGACTAGGTTGGCTCGCCGCCGACATTTCCGACGACTATAGGGTCGTCCCCACGACCACGGGCCAAATTTTGCCAGCCGCCGACTTGTCCGACGACTATAGGGTCGTTCCCACGACCACCGGCCAAAGTTGGCCAGCCGCCGACTTGTCCAACGACTATAGGGTCCTCCCCACAACCACGGGCCAAAGTTGGCCAGCCGCCGACATGTCCAACGACTTCTCGGTCGTCCCCACGACCACGGGCCAAAGTTGGCCAGCCGCCGACATGTCCGACGACTATAGTGTCGTCCCCACGACCCCGGTACTAGATTGGCCCGCCGCCGACATGTCCGACGACTATAGGATCGTCCCCACGACCCCGGGACTAGATTGGCCCGCCACCGTCAAATCCGACGGCTATAGGGTCGTCCCCACGACCACGGGCTAAAGTTGGCCAGCCGCCGACATTTCCGACCACTATAGGGTCGTTCCCACGACGTTGGGACTAGGTTGGTCAGCCGCCAACATGTCCGACGACTATTTGGTCATCCCCACGACCCTGGGACTAGATTGGCTAGCCACCGTCACGTCCGACGACTATCGGATCGTCCCCACGACCACGCGCCAAAGTTGGCCAGCCGCCGACATGTCCAACGACTATTGGGTCGCCCCACGACCACGGGCCAAAGTTGGCCAGCCCCCGACATGTCCGATGACTATATGGTCATCCCCACGACCCCGGGACTAGATTGGCCCGCCACCGTCATGTCCGACGACTATAGGGTCGTCTTCACGACCACGGGCCAAAGATGTCCAGCCGCCGTCTTGTCCGAGGACTATAGGGTCGGCCCCATGACCCCGCGACTAGATTGGCCCATCACCGTCAAATCCGACGGCTATAGGGTCGTCCCCACGACCCCGGTACTAGATTGGCCCGCCGCCGACATGTCCGACGACTATAGGATCGTCCCCACGACCCCGGGACTAGATTGGCCCGCCACCGTCAAATCCGACGGCTATAGGGTCGTCCCCACGACCACGGGCTAAAGTTGGCCAGCCGCCGACATTTCCGACCACTATAGGGTCGTTCCCACGACGTTGGGACTAGGTTGGTCAGCCGCCAACATGTCCGACGACTATTTGGTCATCCCCACGACCCTGGGACTAGATTGGCTAGCCACCGTCACGTCCGACGACTATCGGATCGTCCCCACGACCACGGGCCAAAGATGGCCAAATGCCGACATGTCCGACGACTATAAAGTCGTCCCCACGACCACGGGCCAAAGTTGGCCTGCCGCCGACATGTCCAACGATTATTGGGTCGCCCCACGACCACGGGCCAAAGTTGGTCAGCCGCCGACATGTCCGACGACTATAGGGTCGGCCCCATGACCCCGCGACTAGATTGGCCCATCACCGTCAAATCCGACGGCTATAGGGTCGTCCCCACGACCACGGGCTAAAGTTGGCCAGTCGCCGACATGTCCGACCACTATAGGGTCGTTCCCACGACGTAGGGACTAGGTTGGCCAGCCGCCGACATGTCCGACGACTATAGGGTCGGCCCCATGACCCCGCGACTAGATTGGCCCATCACCGTCAAATCCGACGGCTATAGGGTCGTCCCCACGACCACGGGCTAAAGTTGGCCAGTCGCCGACATGTCCGACCACTATAGGGTCGTTCCCACGACGTAGGGACTAGGTTGGCCAGCCGCCGACATGTCCGACGACTATAGGGTCGTCCCGACGACCCCGGGACTAGATTGGCCCGCCACCGTTATGTCCGACGATTATAGGGTCGACCCCACGACCACGGGCCAATGTTGGCCAGCCGCCGACATATCCGACGACTATAGGGTCGTCCCCACGACCCCGGGACTAGGTTGACCAGCCGGCAACATGTCCAACGACTATAGGGTCGTCCCCACGACCACGGGCCAAAGTTGGCCAGCTGCCGACTTGTCCGAGGACTATAGGGTCGCCCCACGACCCCGGGCCAAAGATGTCCAGCCGCCGTCTTGTCCGACGACCTCGGGACAAGGTTGGCCAGCCGCCGACATGTCCGACGACTATAGGGTCGCCCCCACGACCTCAGGACTAGTTTGGCCAGCCGCCGACATGTCCGACGACTATAGAGTCGTCCCCACGACACCGGGCCAAAGTTGGCCAGCCGCCGACATGTCCGACGACTATCGGATCGTCCCCACGACCACGGGCCAAAGTTGGCCAGCCGCCGACATTTCCGACGACTATTGGATCGTCCCCACGACCACGGGCCAAAGTTGGCCAGCCGCCGACATGTCCGACGACTATAGGGTCGTCCCCACGACCCCGGGTCCAGGTTGGCCAGCCGCCGACATTTCCGACGACTATAGAGTCGTCCCCACGACACCGGGCCAAAGTTGGCCAGCCGCCGACATGCCCGACGACTATAGGGTCGTCCCCACGACCCCGGGCCAAAGATGTCCAGCCGCCGTCTTGTCCGACGACTATAGGGTCGTCCCCACGACCCCGGGACTAGATTGGCCCGCCACCGTCATGTCCAACGACTATAGGGTCGTCCCCACAACCACGGGCCAAAGTTGGCCAGCCGCCAACATGTCCGACGAGTATAGGGTCTTCCCCACGACCCCGGGACTAGATTGGTCCGCCACTGTCATGTCCGACGACTATGGGGTCGTCCCCACGACCCCGGGCCAAAGTTGGCAAGCCGCCGAAATGTCCGACGACTGTAGGGTCGTCCCCACGACCCCGGGACTAGATTGGTCCGCCACCGTCATGTCCGACGACTATAGGGTCGTCCTCACGACCCCGGGCCAAAGTTGGCAAGCCGCCGAAATGTCCGACGACTATAGGATCGTCCCCACGACCCCGGGACTAGGTTGACAAGCCGCCAACATGTCCGACGTCTATAGGGTCGTCCCCACGACCCCGGGCTAAAGATGGCATGCCGCCGAAATGTCCGACGACTATAGGGTCGTCCCCGCGACCGCGGGCCAAAGATGTCCAGCCGCCGTCTTGTCCGACGACTATAGGGTCGTCCCCATGACCCTGGGACTAGATTGGCCCGCCACCGTCATGTCAGACGACTATAGGGTCGTCCCTACGACCCCGAGACTAGATTGGCCCGCCACCGTCATGTCCGACGACAATAGGGTCGTCCCCACGACCCCGGGTCCAGGTTGGCCAAGCGCCGACATTTCCAACGACTATAGAGTCGTCCCCACGACACCGGGCCAAAGTTGGCCAGCCGCCGACATGTCCGACGACTATAGGGTCGTCCCCACGACCCCGGGACAAGGTTGGCCCGCCGCCGACTTGTCCGACGACTATAGGGTCGTACCCACGACCCCGGGACTAGGCTGACAAGCCGCCAACATGTCTGACGACTATAGGGTCGTCCCCACGACCCCGGGCCAAAGTTGGCCATCTGCCGACATGTCCGACGCCTATAGGGTCGTCCCCACGACCCCGAGACGAGATTGGCCCGCCACCGTCATGTCCGACGATTATAGGGTCGTCCCCACGACCCCGGGACAAGTTTGGTTGCCGCCGACTTGTCCGACGACTATAGGGTCGTCCCTACGACCCCGGGACTGGATTGGGCCGCCGCCGTCTTGTCCGACGACCTCGGGACTAGGTTGGCCAGCCGCCGACATGTCCGACGACTATAGAGTCGTCCCCACGACCCCGGGACTAGATTGGCCCGCCACCGTCATGTCCGACGATTATAGTGTCGTCCCCACGACCCCGGGACAAGCTTGGCCCGCCGCCGACTTGTTCGACGACTGTAGGGTCGTCCCCACGACCCCGGGACTAGATTGGCCCGCCACCGTCATGTCCGACGATTATAGTGTCGTCCCCACGACCCCGGGACAAGCTTGGCCCGCCGCCGACTTGTTCGACGACTATAGGGTCGTCCCCACGACCCCGGGACTAGATTGGCCCGCCGCCGACATGTCTGACGACTATAGGGTCGTCCCCACGACAGCGGGCCTACGTTGGCCAGCCGCCGACATGTCCGACGACTAAAGGGTCGTCCCCACGACCCCGGGACTAGGTTGGCTCGCCGCCGACATGTCCGACGACTATAGGGTCGTTCTCACGACACCGGGACTAGGTTGGCTCGCCGCCGACTTGTCCGAGCACTATGGGGTCGTCCCCACGACCCTGGGATCAGGTTGGCTCGCCGCCGACATGTCCGACGACTATAGGTTTGTCCCCACGACCCCCGGTGTAGGTTGGCTCGCCGCCGACTTGTCCGACGACTATAGGGTCGTCCCCACGACCCCGGGACTAGAATGGCCCGCCACCGTCATGTCGAACGACTATCGGATCGTCCCCACGACCACGGGCCAAAGTTGGCCAGCCGCCGACATGTCCGACGACTATAGGGTCGTCCCCACAACCCCGGGACTAGATTGGTCCGCCACCGTCATGTCCAACGATTATAGCGTCGTCCCTACGACCCCGGGACTAGATTGGCCCGCCACCGTCATGTCCGACGACTATAGGGTCGTCTTCACGACCACGGGCCAAAGATGGCCAAATGCCGACATGTCCGACGACTATAAAGTCGTCCCCACGACCACGGGCCAAAGTTGGCCAGCCGCCGACATGTCCAACGATTATTGGGTCGCCCCACGACCACGGGCCAAAGTTGGTCAGCCGCCGACATGTCCGACGACTATAGGGTCGGCCCCATGACCCCGCGACTAGATTGGCCCATCACCGTCAAATCCGACGGCTATAGGGTCGTCCCCACAACCCTGGGTCTAGGTTGGCCAGCCGCCGACATGTCCGACGACTAAACAGTCCTCCCAACGACCACGGGCAAAAGTTGGCCAATCGCCGTCATGTCCGACGACAATAGGGTCGTCCCCACGACCCCGGGACTAGATTGGCCCGCCACCGTCATGTCCGACGACTATCGGATCGTCCCCACGACCCCGGGCCAAAGATGTCCAGCCGCCGTCTTGTCCGACGACTATAGGGTCGTCCCCACGACATCGGGCCAAAGATGTCCAGCCGCCGTCTTGTCCGAGGACTATAGGGTCGTCCCCACGTCCCCGGGACTAGGTTGGCCAGCCGCCGAATTGTCCGACCACTATAGGGTCGTCCCCACGACCCCGGGACTAGGTTGGCTCGCCGCCGACATTTCCGACGTCTATAGGGTCGTCCCCACGACCACGGGCCAAATTTGGCCAGCCGCCGACTTGTCCGACGACTATAGGGTCGTTCCCACGACCACCGGCCAAAGTTGGCCAGCCGCCGACTTGTCCGAGGACTATAGAGTCGTCCCCACGACCCCGGGTCTAGGTTGGCCAGCCGCCTACATGTCCGACGACTATAGAGTCGTCCCCAAGACACAGGGCCAAAGTAGGCCAGCCGCCGACATGTCCGACGACTATAGGGTCGGCCCCATGACCCCGCGACTAGATTGGCCCGCCACCGTCATGTCCGATGACTATATGGTCATCCCCACGACCCCGGGACTAGATTGGCCCGCCACCGTCATGTCCGACGACTATAGGGTCGTCTTCACGACCACGGGCCAAAGATGGCCAAACGCCGACATGTCCGACGACTATAAAGTCGTCCCCACGACCACGGGCCAAAGTTGGCCAGCCGCCGACATGTCCAACGATTATTGGGTCGCCCCACGACCACGGGCCAAAGTTGGTCAGCCGCCGACATGTCCGACGACTATAGGGTGGGCCCCATGACCCCGCGACTAGATTGGCCCATCACCGTCAAATCCGACGGCTATAGGGTCGTCCCCACGACCACGGGCTAAAGTTGGCCAGTCGCCGACATGTCCGATGACTATATGGTCATCCCCACGACCCCGGGACTAGATTGGCCCGCCACCGTCATGTCCGACGACTATAGGGTCGTCTTCACGACCACGGGCCAAAGATGGCCAAATGCCGACATGTCCGACGACTACAAAGTCGTCCCCACGACCACGGGCCAAAGTTGGCCAGCCGCCTACATGTCCAACGATTATTGGGTCGCCCCACGACCACGGGCCAAAGTTGGTCAGCCGCCGACATGTCCGACGACTATAGGGTCGGCCCCATGACCCCGCGACTAGATTGGCCCATCACCGTCAAATCCGACGGCTATAGGGTCGTCCCCACGACCACGGGCTAAAGTTGGCCAGTCGCCGACATGTCCGACCACTATAGGGTCGTTCCCACGACGTAGGGACTAGGTTGGCCAGCCGCCGACATGTCCGACGACTATAGGGTCGTCCCGACGACCCCGGGACTAGATTGGCCCGCCACCGTTATGTCCGACGATTATAGGGTCGACCCCACGACCACGGGCCAATGTTGGCCAGCCGCCGACATATCCGACGACTATAGGGTCGTCCCCACGACCCCGGGACTAGGTTGACCAGCCGGCAACATGTCCAACGACTATAGGGTCGTCCCCACGACCACGGGCCAAAGTTGGCCAGCTGCCGACTTGTCCGAGGACTATAGGGTCGCCCCACGACCCCGGGCCAAAGATGTCCAGCCGCCGTCTTGTCCGACGACTATAGGGTCGTCCCCACGACCCCGGGACTAGATTTGCCCGCCGCCGACATGTCCGACGACTATAGAGTCGTCCCCACGACACCGGGCCAAAGTTGGCCAGCCGCCGACATGTCCGACGACTATAGGGTCGTCCCCACGACCCCGGGACTAGATTTGCCCGCCGCCGACATGTCCGACGACTATAGAGTCGTCCCCACGACACCGGGCCAAAGATGGCCAAATGCCGACATGTCCGACGACTACAAAGTCGTCCCCACGACCACGGGCCAAAGTTGGCCAGCCGCCTACATGTCCAACGATTATTGGGTCGCCCCACGACCACGGGCCAAAGTTGGTCAGCCGCCGACATGTCCGACGACTATAGGGTCGTCCCCACGACCACGGGCCAAAGTTGGCCAGCCGCCAACATGTCCGACGACTGTAGGGTCGTCCCCACGACCCCGGGAATAGATTGGCCCGCCACCGTCAAGTCCGACGACTATAGGGTCGTCCCCACGACCTCGGGACTAGGTTGGCCAGCCGCCGACATGTCCGACCACTATTGGGTCGTCCCCACGACCACGGGCCAAAGTTGGCCAGCCGCCGACATGTCCGACGACTATAGGGTCGTCCCCACGACCCCGGGCCAAAGATGTCCAGCCGCCGTCTTGTCCGACGACTATAGGGTCGTCCCCACGACATCGGGCCAAAGATGTCCAGCCGCCGTCTTGTCCGAGGACTATAGGGTCGTCCCCACGTCCCCGGGACTAGGTTGGCCAGCCGCCGAATTGTCCGACCACTATAGGGTCGTCCCCACGACCCCGGGACTAGGTTGGCTCGCCGCCGACATTTCCGACGTCTATAGGGTCGTCCCCACGACCACGGGCCAAATTTGGCCAGCCGCCGACTTGTCCGACGACTATAGGGTCGTTCCCACGACCACCGGCCAAAGTTGGCCAGCCGCCGACTTGTCCGAGGACTATAGAGTCGTCCCCACGACCCCGGGTCTAGGTTGGCCAGCCGCCTACATGTCCGACGACTATAGAGTCGTCCCCAAGACACAGGGCCAAAGTAGGCCAGCCGCCGACATGTCCGACGACTGTAGGGTCGGCCCCATGACCCCGCGACTAGATTGGCCCGCCACCGTCATGTCCGATGACTATATGGTCATCCCCACGACCCCGGGACTAGATTGGCCCGCCACCGTCATGTCCGACGACTATAGGGTCGTCTTCACGACCACGGGCCAAAGATGGCCAAACGCCGACATGTCCGACGACTATAAAGTCGTCCCCACGACCACGGGCCAAAGTTGGCCAGCCGCCGACATGTCCAACGATTATTGGGTCGCCCCACGACCACGGGCCAAAGTTGGTCAGCCGCCGACATGTCCGACGACAATAGGGTCGACCCCACGACCCCGCGACTAGATTGGCCCATCACCGTCAAATCCGACGGCTATAGGGTCGTCCCCACGACCACGGGCTAAAGTTGGCCAGTCGCCGACATGTCCGACTACTATAGGGTCGTTCCCACGACGAAGGGACTAGGTTGGCCAGCCGCCGACATGTCCGACGACTATAGGGTCGTCCCGACGACCCCGGGACTAGATTCGCCCGCCACCGTTATGTCCGACGATTATAGGGTCGACCCCACGACCACGGGCCAATGTTGGCCAGCCGCCGACATATCCGACGACTATAGGGTCGTCCCCACGACCCCGGGCCAAAGATGTCCAGCCGCCGTTTTGTCCGACGACTATAGGGTCGTCCCCACGACCCCGGGACTAGATTGGCCCGCCACCGTCATGTCCAACGACTATCGGATCGTCCCCACGACCACGGGCCAAAGTTGGCCAGCCGCCGACATGTCCGACGACAATAGAGTCGACCCCACGACCCCGGGACTAGATTGGCCCGCCACCGTCAAATCCGACGGCTATAGGGTCGTCCCCACGACTACGGGCTAAAGTTGGCCAGCCACCGAATTGTCCGACCACTATAGGGTCGTTCCCACGACGTTGGGAATAGGTTGGCCAGCCGCCAACATCTCCGACGACTATAGGGTCGTCCCCACGACCCCGGGCCAATAATGGCCAATCGCCGACATGTCCGACGACTATAGGGTCGTCCCCACGACCCCGGGTCTAGGTTGGCCAGCTGCCGACATGTCCGACGACAATAGGGTCGTCCCCACGACCGCGGGACTAGGTTGACTCGCCGCCGACTTGTCCGACGATTATAGCGTCGCCCCAACGACCACGGGCCGAAGTTGGCCAGCCGCCGATATGTGCGACGACTATAGGGTCGTCCCCACGACCCGGGACTAGATTTGCCCACCACCGTCATGTCCGACGACTATAGGGTCGTCCCCACGACCCCGGGACTAGATTGGCCCGCCACCGTCATATCCGACGACTATAGGGTCGTCCCCACGACCACGGGCCAAAGTTGGCCTGCCGCCGGCTTGTCCGACGACTATAGGGTCGTCCCCACGTCCCCGGGCCAAATTTGGCCATCCGCCGACATGTCCGACGACTATAGGGACGTCCCCACGACCCTGGGACTAGGTTGGCTCGCCGCCGACATGTCCGACGACTATAGGGTCGTCCCCACAACACCCGGACGAGGTTGGCTCGCCGCCGACTTGTCCGACGACTATAGGGTCGTCCACACGACCCTGGGTCAAATTTCTCATGCCGCCGACATATCCGACGACTATAGAGTCGTCCCCACGACCCCGGGTCAACGTTGGCCCGCTACCGTCGTGTCCGACGACTATAGGGTCGTCCCCACGACACCGGGCCAAAGTTGGCAAGCCGCCGAAATGTCCGAAGACTGTAGGGTCGTCCCCACGACCCCGGGACTTGTTTGGCCCGCCACCGTCAAGTACGACGACTATAGGGTCGTCCCCACGACCCCGGGCCAAAGATGTCCAGCCGCCGTCTTGTCCGACGACTATAGGGTCTTCCCCACGACCCCGGGACTAGATTGGCCCGCCACCGTCATGTCCAACGACTATAGGGTCGTCCCCACAACCACGGGCCAAAGTTGGCCAGCCGCCGACATGTCCGACGACTATTGGATCGTCCCCACGACCACGGGCCAAAGTTGGCCAGCCGCCGACATGTCCGACGACTATAGGGTGGTCCCCACGACCCCGGGACTAGATTGGCCCGCCAACGTCATGTCCGACGATTATAGGGTCTACCCTACGACCCCGGGACGAGATTGGCCCCCCACCGTCATGTCCGACGACAATAGGGTCGTCCCCACGACCCCGGGACTAGATTGGCCCGCCGCCGACTTGTCCGACGACTATAGGGTCGTCCCCACGAACCCGGGGATAAGCTGGCCAGCCGCCGACTTGCCCGAACACTATAGGGTCGTCCCCACGACCCCGGGGCTAGATTGGCTCACCACCGTCAAGTCCGACGACTATAGGGTCGTCCCCACGACCACGGGCCAAAGTTGGCCAGCCGCCGTCTTGTCCGACGACTATAAGGTCGTTCCCACGACCACGGGACTAGATTGGCCCGCCACCGTCGTGTCCGACGATCGTTGGGTCGTCCCCACGACCCCGGGACTAGATTGGCCCGCCACCGTCAAATCCGACGGCTATAGGGTCGTCCCCACGACTACGGGCTAAAGTTGGCCAGCCACCGAATTGTCCGACCACTATAGGGTCGTTCCCACGACGTTGGGAATAGGTTGGCCAGCCGCCAACATGTCCGACGACTATAGGGTCGTCCCCACGACCCCGGGCCAATAATGGCCAATCGCCGACATGTCCGACGACTATAGGGTCGTCCCCACGACCCCGGGTCTAGGTTGGCCAGCCGCCGACATGTCCGACGATAATAGGGTCGTCCCCACGACCGCGGGACTAGGTTGACTCGCCGCCGACTTGTCCGACGATTATAGCGTCGCCCCAACGACCACGGGCCGAAGTTGGCCAGCCGCCGATATGTCCGACGACTATAGGGTCGTCCCCACGACCCGGGACTAGATTGGCCCACCACCGTCATGTCCGACGACTATAGGGTCGTCCCCACGACCACGGGCCAAAGTTGGCCTGCCGCCGGCTTGTCCGACGACTATAGGGTCGTCCCCACGTCCCCGGGCCAAATTTGGCCATCCGCCGACATGTCCGACGACTATAGGGACGTCCCCACGACCCTGGGACTAGGTTGGCTCGCCGCCGACATGTCCGACGACTATAGGGTCGTCCCCACAACACCCGGACGAGGTTGGCTCGCCGCCGACTTGTCCGACGACTATAGGGTCGTCCACACGACCCTGGGTCAAATTTCTCATGCCGCCGACATATCCGACGACTATAGAGTCGTCCCCACGACCCCGGGTCAACGTTGGCCCGCTACCGTCGTGTCCGACGACTATAGAATCGTCCCCACGACCACGGGCCAAAGTTGGCATGCCGCCGGGTTTTCCGACGACTATAGGGTCGTCCCCACGATCCCGGGCAAAAGTTGGCCATCCGCCGAATTGTCCGACGACTATAGGGTCGTCCCCACGACCCCGGGCCAAAGTTGGCAAGCCGCCGAAATGTCCGACGACTGTAGGGTCGTTCCCACGACCCCGGGACTAGATTGGCCCGCCACCGTCAAATCCGACGGCTATAGGGTCGTCCCCACGACTACGGGCTAAAGTTGGCCATCCGCCGAATTGTCCGACGACTATAGGGTCGTCCCCACGACCCCGGGCCAAAGTTGGCAAGCCGCCGAAATGTCCGACGACTGTAGGGTCGTCCCCACGACCCCGGGACTAGATTGGCCCGCCGCCGACTTGTCCGAAGACTATAGGGTCGTCCCCACGACCCCGGGACTAGATTGGCCCTCCACCGTCAAGTCCGACGACTATAGGGTCGTCCCCACTACCCCGGGCCAATGTTGGCCAATCGCCGACATGTCCGACGACTATAGGGTCGTCCCTACGACCCCGGGACTATATTGGCCCGCCACCGTCATGTGCAACGACTATAGGGTCGTCCCCACGACCACGGGCCAAAGTTGGCATGCCGCCGAAATGTCCGACGACTATAGGGTCGTCCCCACGACCCCGGGCCAAAGTTGGCAAGCCGCCGAAATGTCCGACGACTATAGGGTCGTCCCCATGACCCCGGGCCAAGCTTGGCCCGCCGCCGACTTGTCCGACGACTATAGGGTCGTCCCCACGACCCCGGGACTAGATTGGCCCGCCACCGTCATGTCCGACGACTATAGGGTCGTCCCCACGACCCCGGGCCAAAGTTGGCAAGCCGCCGAAATGTCCGAAGACTGTAGGGTCGTCCCCACGACCCCGGGACTAGTTTGGCCCGCCACCGTCAAATACGACGACTATAGGGTCGTCCCCACGACCCCGGGCCAAAGATGTCCAGCCGCCGTCTTGTCCGACGACTATAGGGTCGTCCCCACGACCCCGGGACTAGATTGGCCCGCCACCGTCATGTCCAACGACTATAGGGTCGTCCCCACAACCACGGGCCAAAGTTGGCCAGCCGCCGACATGTCCGACGACTATTGGATCGTCCCCACGACCACGGGCCAAAGTTGGCCAGCCGCCGACATGTCCGACGACAATAGGGTGGTCCCCACGACCCCGGGACTAGATTGGCCCGCCACCGTCAAGTCCGACGACTATAGGGTCGTCCCCACGACCCCGGGCCAAAGTTGGCAAGCCGCCGAAATGTCCGACGACTGTAGGGTCGTACCCACGACCCCGGGACTAGGCTGACAAGCCGCCAACATGTCCGACGACTATAGGGTCGTCCCCACGACCCCGGGCCAAAGTTGGCCAGCCGCCGACATTTCCGACGACTGTAGTGTCGTCCCCACGACCCCGGGACTAGATTGGCCCTCCACCGTCAAGTCCGACGACTATAGGGTCGTCCCCACTACCCCGGGCCAATGTTGGCCAATCGCCGACATGTCCGACGACTATAGGGTCGTCCCTACGACCCCGGGACTATATTGGCCCGCCACCGTCATGTGCAACGACTATAGGGTCGTCCCCACGACCACGGGCCAAAGTTGGCATGCCGCCGAAATGTCCGACGACTATAGGGTCGTCCCCACGACCCCGGGCCAAAGTTGGCAAGCCGCCGAAATGTCCGACGACTATAGGGTCGTCCCCATGACCCCGGGCCAAGCTTGGCCCGCCGCCGACTTGTCCGACGACTATAGGGTCGTCCCCACGACCCCGGGACTAGATTGGCCCGCCACCGTCATGTCCGACGACTATAGGGTCGTCCCCACGACCCCGGGCCAAAGTTGGCAAGCCGCCGAAATGTCCGAAGACTGTAGGGTCGTCCCCACGACCCCGGGACTAGTTTGGCCCGCCACCGTCAAATACGACGACTATAGGGTCGTCCCCACGACCCCGGGCCAAAGATGTCCAGCCGCCGTCTTGTCCGACGACTATAGGGTCGTCCCCACGACCCCGGGACTAGATTGGCCCGCCACCGTCATGTCCAACGACTATAGGGTCGTCCCCACAACCACGGGCCAAAGTTGGCCAGCCGCCGACATGTCCGACGACTATTGGATCGTCCCCACGACCACGGGCCAAAGTTGGCCAGCCGCCGACATGTCCGACGACAATAGGGTGGTCCCCACGACCCCGGGACTAGATTGGCCCGCCAACGTCATGTCCGACGATTATAGGGTCATCCCTACGACCCCGGGACGAGATTGGCCCCCCATCGTCATGTCCGACGACAATAGGGTCGTCCCCACGACCCCGGGACTAGATTGGCCCGCCGCCGACTTGTCCGACGACTATAGGGTCGTCCCCACGAACCCGGGGATAAGTTGGCCAGCCGCCGACTTGCCCGAACACTATAGGGTCGTCCCCACGACCCCGGGGCTAGATTGGCTCACCACCGTCAAGTCCGACGACTATAGGGTCGTCCCCACGACCACGGGCCAAAGTTGGCCAGCCGCCGTCTTGTCCAACGACTATCGGATCGTCCCCACGACCACGGGCCAAAGTTGGCCAGCCGCCGACATGTCCGACGACAGTAGGGTCGTCCCCGCGACCCCGGGACTAGATTGGCCCGCCGCCGACTTGTCCGACGACTATAAGGTCGTCCCCACGACCACGGGCCAATGTTGGCCAGCCGCTGACTTGTCCGACGACTATAGGGTCGTCCCCACGACCCCGGGACTAGATTGGCCCGCCGCCGACTTGTCCGAAGACTATAGGGTCGTCCCCACGACCTCGGGACTAGATTGGCCCGCCACCGTCATGTCCGACGACTATAGGGTCGTCCCCACGACCCCCCGACTAGGTGGGCACGCCG
The DNA here is from genome assembly GCA_963932275.1 of Andrena praecox. Lineage (NCBI taxonomy): Eukaryota > Metazoa > Arthropoda > Insecta > Hymenoptera > Andrenidae > Andrena > Andrena praecox. The sequence continues at coordinate 25,477,315 of OZ010730.1, forward strand.
CCGACTTGTCCGACGACTATAAGGTCGTCCCCACGACCACGGGCCAATGTTGGCCAGCCGCTGACTTGTCCGACGACTATAGGGTCGTCCCCACGACCCCGGGCCAAAGTTGGACAGCCGCCGACTTGTCCGACGACTATAGGGTCGTCCCCACGACCCCGGGCCAAAGTTGGACAGCCGCCGACTTGTCCGACGACTATAGGGTCGTCCCCACGACCCCCCGACTAGGTGGGCTCGCCGCCGACTTGTCCGACGACTATAAGGTCGTCCCCACGACCACGGGACTAGATTGGCCCGCCACCGTCATGTCCGACGACAATAGGGTCATCCCCACGACCCCGGGACTAGATTGGCCCGCCGCCGACTTGTCCGACGACTATAGGGTCATCCCTACGACCCCGGGACTAGATTGGCCCGCCACCGTCATGTCCGACGACTATAGGGTCGTCCCCACGACCCCCCGACTAGGTGGGCACGCCGCCGACTTGTCCGACGACTATATGGTCGTCCCCACGACCACGGGCCAATGTTGGCCAGCCACTGACTTGTCCGACGACTATAGGGTCGTCCCCACGACCGCGGGACTAGATTGGCTCGCCGCCGACTTGTCCGACGACTGTAGGGTCGTCCCCACGACCCCCCGACTAGGTGGGCACGCCGCCGACTTGTCCGACGACTATAAGGTCGTCCCCACGACCACGGGCCAATGTTGGCCAGCCGCTGACTTGTCCGACGACTATAGGGTCGTCCCCACGACCCCGGGCCAAAGTTGGACAGCCGCCGACTTGTCCGACGACTATAGGGTCGTCCCGACGACCACGGGCCACCGCTGGCCAGCCGCCGGCTTGTGCGACGAATATAGGGTCGTCCCCACGACCCCCCGACTAGGTGGGCTCGCCGCCGACTTGTCCGACGACTATAAGGTCGTCCCCACGACCACGGGCCAATGTTGGCCAGCCGCCGACATGTCCGACGACTATAGGGTCGTCCCCACGACCCCGGGACTAGATTGGCCCGCCACCGTCAAATCCGACGACTATAGGGTCGTCCCCACGACCACGGGCCAAAGTTGGCCAGCCGCCGTCTTGTCCGACGACAATTAGGTCGTTCCCACGACCACGGGACTAGATTGGCCCGCCACCGTCGTGTCCGACGACTGTTGGGTCGTCCCCACGACCACGGGCCAAAGCTGGCCAGCGGCCGGCTTGTCCGACGACTATAGGGTCGTCCCCACGACCCCGGGACTAGATTGGGCCGCCACCGTCATGTCCGGCGACTATCGGATCGCCCCCACGACTACGGGCCAATGTTGGCCAGCCGCCGACATGTCCGACGACTGTAGTGTCGTCCCCACGACCCCGGGACTAGATTGGCCCGCCACCGTCAAGTCCGACGACTATAGGGTCGTCCCCACTACCCCGGGCCAATGTTGGCCAATCGCCGACATATCCGATGACTATAGGGTCGTCCCTATGACCCCGGGACTAGAGTGGCCCGCCACCGTCAAATCCGACGGCTATAGGGTCGTCCCCACGACTACGGGCTAAAGTTGGCCAGCCACCGAATTGTCCGACCACTATAGGGTCGTTCCCACGACGTTGGGAATAGGTTGGCCAGCCGCCAACATGTCCGACGACTATAGGGTCGTCCCCACGACCCCGGGCCAATAATTGCCAATCGCCGACATGTCCGACGACTATAGGGTCGTCCCGACGACCCCGGGTTTAGGTTGGCCAGCCGCCGACATGTCCGACGACTATAGGGTCGTCCCCACGAACCCGGGGATAAGTTGGCCAGCCGCCGACTTGCCCGAACACTATAGGGTCGTCCCCACGACCCCGGGGCTAGATTGGCTCACCACCGTCAAGTCCGACGACTATAGGGTCGTCCCCACGACCACGGGCCAAAGTTGGCCAGCCGCCGTCTTGTCCAACGACTATCGGATCGTCCCCACGACCACGGGCCAAAGTTGGCCAGCCGCCGACATGTCCGACGACAGTAGGGTCGTCCCCACGACCCCGGGACTAGATTGGCCCGCCGCCGACTTGTCCGACGACTATAGGGTCATCCCTACGACCCCGGGACTAGATTGGCCCGCCACCGTCATGTCCGACGACAATAGGGTCGTCCCCACGACCCCGGGACTAGATTGGCCCGCCGCCGACTTGTCCGAAGACTATAGGGTCGTCCCCACGACCTCGGGACTAGATTGGCCCGCCACCGTCATGTCCGACGACTATAGGGTCGTCCCCACGACCCCGGGACTAGATTGGCCCGCCACCGTCAAATCCGACGGCTATAGGGTCGTCCCCACGACTACGGGCTAAAGTTGGCCAGCCACCGAATTGTCCGACCACTATAGGGTCGTTCCCACGACGTTGGGAATAGGTTGGCCAGCCGCCAACATGTCCGACGACTATAGGGTCGTCCCCACGACCCCGGGCCAATAATGGCCAATCGCCGACATGTCCGACGACTATAGGGTCGTCCCGACGACCCCGGGTTTAGGTTGGCCAGCCGCCGACATGTCCGACGACAATAGGGTCGTCCCCACGACCCCGGGACTAGGTTGACTCGCCGCCGACTTGTCCGACGATTATAGCGTCGCCCCAACGACCACGGGCCGAAGTTGGCCAGCCGCCGATATGTCCGACGACTATAGGGTCGTCCCCACGACCCGGGGCTATATTGGCCCGCCACCGTCATGTCCGACGACTATATGGTCGTCCCCACGACCTCGGGACTAGGTCGGCCAGCCGCCGACATGTCCGACGACTATAGGGTCGTCCCCACGAGCCTGGGACTAGATTGGCCCACCACCGTCATGTCCGACGACTATAGGGTCGTCCCCACGACCCTGGGACTAGATTGGCCCGCCACCGTCATATCCGACGTCTATAGGGTCGTCCCCACGACCGCGGGCCAAAGTTGGCCAGCCGCCGACTTGCCCGACGACTATAGGGTCGTCCCCATGACCCGGGACTAGACTGGCCCGCCACCGTCATGTCCGACCCACTATAGGGTCGTCCCCATGACCCCCGGACTAGGTTGGTACGCCGCCGACTTGTCCGACGAGTATAGGGTCCTCCCCACGACCACGGGCCAAAGTTGGCCAGCCGCCGACATGTCCAACGACTATAGGGTCGTCCCCACGACCCGGGACTAGACTGGCCCGCCACCGACATGTCCGACGACTATAGAGTCGTCCCCACGACCCCGGGTCAATGTTGGCTCGCCGCCGACATGTCCGACGACTATAGGATCGTCCCCACGACCCCCGGGCCAAATTTGGACAGCCACCGACATTTCCGACGACTATAGGGTCGTCCCCACGACCACGGGCCAAAGTTGGCCAGCCGCCGACATGTCCGACGACTATAGGGTCGTCCCCACGACCCGGGACTAGACTGGCCCGCCACCGTCATGTCCGACGACTATTGGGTCGTCCCCACGACCCCCGGACTAGGTTGGCCGGCCGCCGACTTGTCCGACGTCTATTGGGTCGTCCCCACGACCCCCCGACTAGGTGGGCTCGCCGCCGACTTGTCCGACGACTATAGGGTCGTCCCCACGACCCAGGGACTAGGTTGGCTCGCCACCGTCATGTCTGACGACTATAGGGTCGTCCCCACGACCACGGGCCAATGTTGGCCAGCCGCCGACATGTCCGACGACTATAGGGTCGTCCCCACGACCACGGGCCAAAGTTGGCCAGCCGCCGACATGTCCGACGACTATAGGGTCGTCCCCACGACCCGGGACTAGACTGGCCCGCCACCGTCATGTCCGACGACTATAGGGTCGTCCCCACGACCCCCGGACTAGGTTGGCCGGCCGCCGACTTGTCCGACGACTATAGGGTCGTCCCCACGACCCCCCGACTAGGTGGGCTCGCCGCCGACTTGTCCGACGACTATAGGGTCATCCCCACGACCCCGGGACTAGGTTGCCCCGCCGCCGACTTCTCCGACGACTATAGGGTCGTCCCCACGACCCCGGGAATAGGTTGGCCCGCCACCGTCAAGTCCGACGACTATAGGGTCGTCCCCACGACCCCGGGCCAAAGTTGGACAGCCGCCGACTTGTCCGACGACTATAGGGTCGTCCCCACGACCACGGGCCACCGCTGGCCAGCCGCCGGCTTGTGCGACGAATATAGGGTCGTCCCCACGACCCCGGGACTAGGTTGGCCCGCCGCCGACTTGTCCGACGACTATAGGGTCGTCCCCACGACCACGGGCCAAAGTTGGCCTGCCGCCGACATATCCGACGACTATAGGGTCGTCCCCACGACCCCGGGCCAAAGTTGGCCAGCCGCCGACATGTCCGACGACTATAGGGTCGTCCCCACGACCCGGGACTAGAGTGGCCCGCCACCGTCATGTCCGACGACTATATGGTCGTCCCCACGACCACGGGCCAATGTTGGCCAGCCACTGACTTGTCCGACGACTATAGGGTCGTCCCCACGACCGCGGGACTAGATTGGCTCGCCGCCGACTTGTCCGACGACTGTAGGGTCGTCCCCACGACCCCCCGACTAGGTGGGCACGCCGCCGACTTGTCCGACGACTATAAGGTCGTCCCCACGACCACGGGCCAATGTTGGCCAGCCGCTGACTTGTCCGACGACTATAGGGTCGTCCCCACGACCCCGGGCCAAAGTTGGACAGCCGCCGACTTGTCCGACGACTATAGGGTCGTCCCCACGACCACGGGCCACCGCTGGCCAGCCGCCGGCTTGTGCGACGAATATAGGGTCGTCCCCACGACCCCGGGACTAGATTGGCCCGCCACCGTCAAATCCGACGACTATAGGGTCGTCCCCACGACCACGGGCCAAAGTTGGCCAGCCGCCGTCTTGTCCGACGACAATTAGGTCGTTCCCACGACCACGGGACTAGATTGGCCCGCCACCGTCGTGTCCGACGACTGTTGGGTCGTCCCCACGACCACGGGCCAAAGCTGGCCAGCGGCCGGCTTGTCCGACGACTATAGGGTCGTCCCCACGACCCCGGGACTAGATTGGGCCGCCACCGTCATGTCCGGCGACTATCGGATCGCCCCCACGACTACGGGCCAATGTTGGCCAGCCGCCGATATGTCCGACGACTGTAGTGTCGTCCCCACGACCCCGGGACTAGATTGGCCCGCCACCGTCAAGTCCGACGACTATAGGGTCGTCCCCACTACCCCGGGCCAATGTTGGCCAATCGCCGACATATCCGATGACTATAGGGTCGTCCCTATGACCCCGGGACTAGAGTGGCCCGCCACCGTCATGTCCGACGACTATATGGTCGTCCCCACGACCACGGGCCAATGTTGGCCAGCCGCTGACTTGTCCGACGACTATAGGGTCGTCCCCACGACCGCGGGACTAGATTGGCTCGCCGCCGACTTGTCCGACGACTGTAGGGTCGTCCCCACGACCCCGGGACTAGATTGGCCCGCCACCGTCATTTCCGACGACTATAGGGTCGTCCCCACGACCACGGGCCAAAGTTGGCCAGCCGCCGACTTGCCCGACGACTATAGGGTCGTCGCCATGACCCGGGACTAGACTGGCCCGCCACCGTCATGTCCGACCCACTATAGGGTCGTCCCCACGACCCCCGGACTAGGTTGGTACGCCGCCGACTTGTCCGACGAGTATAGGGTCCTCCCCACGACCACGGGCCAAAGTTGGCCAGCCGCCGACATGTCCGACGACTATAGGGTCGTCCCCACGACCCGGGACTAGACTGGCCCGCCACCGACATGTCCGACGACTATAGAGTCGTCCCCACGACCCCGGGTCAATGTTGGCTCGCCGCCGACATGTCCGACGACTATAGGGTCGTCCCCACGACCCCCGGACTAGGTTGGTACGCCGCCGACTTGTCCGACGAGTATAGGGTCCTCCCCACGACCACGGGCCAAAGTTGGCCAGCCGCCGACATGTCCGACGACTATAGGGTCGTCCCCACGACCCCCCGACTAGGTGGGCTCGCCGCCGACTTGTCCGACGACTATAGGGTCGTCCCCACGACCACGGGCCAATGTTGGCCAGCCGCTGACTTGTCCGACGACTATAGGGTCGTCCCCACGACCCCGGGCCAAAGTTGGACAGCCGCCGACTTGTCCGACGACTATAGGGTCGTCCCCACGACCACGGGCCAAAGTTGGCCAGCCGCCGGCTTGTCCGACGATTATAGGGTCGTCCCCACGACCCCCGGACTAGGTTGGCCGGCCGCCGACTTGTCCGACGACTATAGGGTCGTCCCCACGACCACGGGCCAAAGTTGGCCTGCCGCCGACATATCCGACGACTATAGGGTCGTCCCCACGACCCCGGGCCAAAGTTGGCCCGCCGCTGACTTGTCCGACGACTATAGGGTCGTCCCCACGACCCCGGGCCAAAGTTGGACAGCCGCCGACTTGTCCGACGACTATAGGGTCGTCCCCACGACCACGGGCCAAAGTTGGCCAGCCGCCGGCTTGTCCGACGATTATAGGGTCGTCCCCACGACCCCCGGACTAGGTTGGCCGGCCGCCGACTTGTCCGACGACTATAGGGTCGTCCCCACGACCCCCCGACTAGGTGGGTTCGCCGCCGACTTGTCCGACGACTATAGGGTCGTCCCCACGACCACGGGCCACCGTTGGCCAGCCGCCGGCTTGTGCGACGAATATAGGGTCGTCCCCACGACCCCGGGACTAGGTTGGCCCGCCGCCGACTTGTCCGACGACTATAGGGTCGTCCCCACGACCACGGGCCAAAGTTGGCCTGCCGCCGACATATCCGACGACTATAGGGTCGTCCCCACGACCCCGGGCCAAAGTTGGCCCGCCGCCGACTTGTCCGACGACTATAGGGTCGTCCCCATGACCCGGGACTAGACTGGCCCGCCACCGTCATGTTCGACGACTATAGGGTCGTCCCCACGACCCCCGGACTAGGTTGGTACGCCGCCGACTTGTCCGACGAGTATAGGGTCCTCCCCACGACCACGGGCCAAAGTTGGCCAGCCGCCGACATGTCCGACGACTATAGGGTCGTCCCCACGACCTCGGGACTAGATTGGCCAGCCACCGTCATGTCCGACGACTATAGGGTCGTCCCCACGACCCCGGGACTAGATTGGCCCGCCACCGTCAAATCCGACGGCTATAGGGTCGTCCCCACGATTACGGGCCAAAGTTGGCCTGCCGCCGGCTTGTCCGACGACTATACGGTCGTCCCCACGACCCCGGGTCCAGGTTGGCCAGCCGCCGACATATCCGACGACTATAGGGTCGTCCCTATGACCCCGGGACTAGATTGGCCCGCCACCGTGATGTCCGACGACTGTAGGGTCGTCCCCACGACCACGGACCAATGTTGACCAGCCGCCGACATGTCCGACGACTATAGTGTCGTCCCCACGACTCCGGGACTAGATTGGCCCGCCACCGTCCTACCCGACGACTATAGGGTCGTCTTTACGACCACGGGCCAAATTTGGCCAGCCGCCGACATGTCCGACGACTATCGGATCGTCCCCACGACCACGGGCAAAAGTTGGCCAGCCGCCGACATGTCCGACGACTATAGGGTCGTCCCCACGACCACGGGCCAAGGTTGGCCAGCCGCCGACATATCCGACGACTATAGGGTCGTCCCCATGACCCCGGGCCAAAGTTGGCCAGCCGCCGACATGTCCGACGACTATAGGGTCGTCCCCACGACCCGGGACTAGAGTGGCCCGCCACCGTCATTTCCGACGTCTATAGGGTCGTCCCCACGACCACGGGCCAAAGTTGGCCAGCCGCCGACTTGCCCGACGACTATAGGGTCGTCCCCACGACCCGGGACTAGACTGGCCCGCCACCGTCATGTCCGACCCACTATAGGGTCGTCCCCACGACCCCCGGACTAGGTTGGCCGGCCGCCGACTTGTCCGACGACTATAGGGTCGTCCCCACGACCCCCCGACTAGGTGGGCTCGCCGCCGACTTGTCCGACGACTATAGGGTCGTCCCCATGACCCGGGACTAGACTGGCCCGCCACCGTCATGTCCGACGACTATAGAGTCGTCCCCACGACCCCGGGACTAGGTTGGTACGCCGCCGACTTATCCGACGACTATAGGGTCGTCCCCACGACCACGGGCCAAAGTTGGCCAGCCGCCGGCTTGTCCGACGATTATAGGGTCGTCCCCACGACCCCGGGACCAGGTTGGCCCGCCACCGTCAAGTCCGACGACTATAGGGTCGTCCCCACTACCCCGGGCCAATGTTGGCCAATCGCCGACATATCCGATGACTATAGGGTCGTCCCTATGACCCCGGGCCAAAGTTGGCCAGCCGCCGACATGTCCGACGACTATAGGGTCGTCCCCACGACCCCCCGACTAGGTTGGCCAGCCGCCGACATTTCCGACGACTATAGAGTCGTCCCCACGACACCAGGCCAAAGTTGGCCAGCCGCCGACATGTCCGACGACTATAGGGTCGTCCCCACGACCCCGGGACAAGGTTGGCCCGCCGCCGACTTGTCCGACGACTATAGGGTCGTACCCACGACCCCGGGCCAAAGATGTCCAGCCGCCGTCTTGTCCGACGACTATAGGGTCGTTCCCACGACCCCGGGACTAGATTGGCCCGCCACCGTCATGTCCAACGAGTATAGGGTCGTCCCCACGACCCCTGGACTAGGTTGGCTCACCGCCGACTTGTCCGACGACTATAGGGTCGTCCCCACGACCCCGAGAGTAGATTGGCCCGCCACCGTCATGTCCGACGACTATAGGGTCGTCCCCACTACCCCGGGCCAATGTTGGCCAGCCGCCGACATGTCCGACGACTATAGGGTCGTTCCCACGACCACGGGCCAAGGTTGGCCAGCCGCCGACATATCCGACGACTATAGGGTCGTCCCCATGACCCCGGGCCAAAGTTGGCCAGCCGCCGACATGTCCGACGACTATAGGGTCGTTCCCACGACCCCGGGACTAGATTGGCCCGCCACCGTCATGTCCAACGAGTATAGGGTCGTCCCCACGACCCCGGGTCCAGGTTGGCCAGCCGCCGACATTTCCGACGACTGTAGTGTCGTCCCCACGACCCCGGGACTAGATTGGCCCGCCACCGTCAAGTCCGACGACTATAGGGTCGTCCCCACTACCCCGGGCCAATGTTGGCCAATCGCCGACATATCCGATGACTATAGGGTCGTCCCTATGACCCCGGGACTAGATTGGCCCGCCACCGTGATGTCCGACGACTGTAGGGTCGTCCCCACGACCACGGGCCAATGTTGACCAGCCGCCGACATGTCCGACGACTATAGTGTCGTCCCCACGACCCCGGGACTAGATTGGCCCGCCACCGTCCTACCCGACGACTATAGGGTCGTCTTTACGACCACGGGCCAAATTTGGCCAGCCGCCGACATGTCCGACGACTATCGGATCGTCCCCACGACCACGGGCCAAAGTTGGCCAGCCGCCGACATGTCCGACGACTATAGGGTCGTCCCCACGACCACGGGCCAAAGTTGGCCAGCCGCCGACATATCCGACGACTATAGGGTCGTCCCCATGACCCCGGGCCAAAGTTGGCCAGCCGCCGACATGTCCGACGATTATAGGGTCGTCCCCACGACCCGGGACTAGAGTGGCCCGCCACCGTCATGTCCGACGACTATATGGTCGTCCCCACGACCACGGGCCAATGTTGGCCAGCCGCTGACTTGTCCGACGACTATAGGGTCGTCCCCACGACCGCGGGACTAGATTGGCTCGCCGCCGACTTGTCCGACGACTGTAGGGTCGTCCCCACGACCCCGGGCCAAAGTTGGCCAGCCGCCGACATGTCCGACGACTATATGGTCGTCCCCACGACCCGGGACTAGAGTGGCCCGCCACCGTCATGTCCGACGACTATATGGTCGTCCCCACGACCACGGGCCAATGTTGGCCAGCCACTGACTTGTCCGACGACTATAGGGTCGTCCCCACGACCGCGGGACTAGATTGGCTCGCCACCGTCATGTCCGACGATTATAGGGTCGTCCCCACGACCGCGAGACTAGATTGGCCGGCCACCGTCATGTCCGACGACAATAGGGTCGTCCCCACGACCCCGGGTCTAGGTTGGCCAGCCGCCGACATTTCCGACGACTATAGAGTCGTCCCCACGACACCAGGCCAAAGTTGGCCAGCCGCCGACATGTCCGACGACTATAGGGTCGTCCCCACGACCCCGGGACAAGGTTGGCCCGCCGCCGACTTGTCCGACGACTATAGGGTCGTACCCACGACCCCGGGCCAAAGATGTCCAGCCGCCGACATGTCCGACGACTATAGGGTCGTTCCCACGACCCGGGACTAGACTGGCCCGCCACCGTCATGTCCGACGACTATAGGGTCGTCCCCACGACCCCCGGACTAGGTTGGCCGGCCGCCGACTTGTCCGACGTCTATAGGGTCGTCCCCACGACCCCCCGACTAGGTGGGCTCGCCGCCGACTTGTCCGGCGACTATAGGGTCGTCCCCACGACCCCGGGACTAGGTTGGCTCGCCACCGTCATGTCTGACGACTATAGGGTCGTCCCCACGACCACGGGCCAATGTTGGCCAGCCGCCGACATGTCCGACGACTATAGGGTCGTCCCCACGACCACGGGCCAAAGTTGGCCAGCCGCCGACATGTCCGACGACTATAGGGTCGTCCCCACGACCCGGGACTAGACTGGCCCGCCACCGTCATGTCCGACGACTATAGGGTCGTCCCCACGACCCCCGGACTAGGTTGGCCGGCCGCCGACTTGTCCGACGACTATAGGGTCGTCCCCACGACCCCCCGACTAGGTGGGCTCGCCGCCGACTTGTCCGACGACTATAGGGTCATCCCCACGACCCCGGGACTAGGTTGGCCCGCCGCCGACTTCTCCGACGACTATAGGGTCGTCCCCACGACCCCGGGAATAGGTTGGCCCGCCACCGTCAAGTCCGACGACTATAGGGTCGTCCCCACGACCCCGGGCCAAAGTTGGACAGCCGCCGACTTGTCCGACGACTATAGGGTCGTCCCCACGACCACGGGCCACCGTTGGCCAGCCGCCGGCTTGTGCGACGAATATAGGGTCGTCCCCACGACCCCGGGACTAGGTTGGCCCGCCGCCGACTTGTCCGACGACTATAGGGTCGTCCCCACGACCACGGGCCAAAGTTGGCCTGCCGCCGACATATCCGACGACTATAGGGTCGTCCCCACGACCCCGGGCCAAAGTTGGCCAGCCGCCGACATGTCCGACGACTATATGGTCGTCCCCACGACCCGGGACTAGAGTGGCCCGCCACCGTCATGTCCGACGACTATATGGTCGTCCCCACGACCACGGGCCAATGTTGGCCAGCCACTGACTTGTCCGACGACTATAGGGTCGTCCCCACGACCGCGGGACTAGATTGGCTCGCCGCCGACTTGTCCGACGACTGTAGGGTCGTCCCCACGACCCCCCGACTAGGTGGGCTCGCCGCCGACTTGTCCGACGACTATAGGGTCGTCCCCACGACCCCGGGACTAGGTTGGCTCGCCACCGTCATGTCTGACGACTATAGGGTCGTCCCCACGACCACGGGCCAATGTTGGCCAGCCGCCGACATGTCCGACGACTATAGGGTCATGCCCACGACCCCGGGACTAGGTTGGCCCGCCGCCGACTTCTCCGACGACTACAGGGTCGTCCCCACGACCCCGGGAATAGGTTGGCCCGCCACCGTCAAGTCCGACGACTATAGGGTCGTCCCCACGACCCCGGGCCAAAGTTGGACAGCCGCCGACTTGTCCGACGACTATAGGATCGTCCCCACGACCACGGGCCACCGTTGGCCAGCCGCCGGCTTGTGCGACGAATATAGGGTCGTCCCCACGACCCCGGGACTAGGTTGGCCCGCCGCCGACTTGTCCGACGACTATAGGGTCGTCCCCACGACCACGGGCCAAAGTTGGCCTACCGCCGACATATCCGACGACTATAGGGTCGTCCCCACGACCCCGGGCCAAAGTTGGCCCGCCGCCGACTTGTCCGACGACTATAGGGTCGTCCCCATGACCCGGGACTAGACTGGCCCGCCACCGTCATGTCCGACGACTATAGGGTCGTCCCCACGACCCCCGGACTAGGTTGGTACGCCGCCGACTTGTCCGACGAGTATAGGGTCCTCCCCACGACCACGGGCCAAAGTTGGCCAGCCGCCGACATGTCCGACGACTATAGGGTCGTCCCCACGACCACGGGCCAAAGTTGGCCAGCCGCCGACATGTCCGAAGACTATAGGGTCGTCCCCACGACCCGGGACTAGACTGGCCCGCCACCGACATGTCCGACGACTATAGAGTCGTCCCCACGACCCCCGGACTAGGTTGGCCGGCCGCCGACTTGTCCGACGACTATAGGGTCGTCCCTACGACACCCCGACTAGGTGGGCTCGCCGCCGACTTGTCCGACGACTATAGAGTCGTCCCCACGACCCCCGGGCCAAAGTTGGACAGCCGCCGACATTTCGGACGACTATAGGGTCGTCCCCACGACCACGGGCCAAAGTTGGCCAGCCGCCGGCTTGTCCGACGATTATAGGGTCGTCCCCACGACCCCGGGACCAGGTTGGCCTGCCGCCGACTTGTCCGACGACTATAGGGTCGTCCCCATGACCCGGGACTAGACTGGCCCGCCACCGTCATGTCCGACGACTATAGGGTCGTCCCCACGACCCCCGGACTAGGTTGGTACGCCGCCGACTTGTCCGACGAGTATAGGGTCCTCCCCACGACCACGGGCCAAAGTTGGCCAGCCGCCGACATGTCCGACGACTATAGGGTCGTCCCCACGACCCGGGACTAGACTGGCCCGCCACCGTCATGTCCGACGACTATAGGGTCGGCCCCACGACCCCCGGACTAGGTTGGCCGGCCGCCGACTTGTCCGACGACTATAGGGTCGTCCCCACGACCCCCCGACTAGGTGGGCTCGCCGCCGACTTGTCCGACGACTATAGGGTCGTCCCCATGACCCGGGACTAGACTGGCCCGCCACCGTCATGTCCGACGACTATAGGGTCGTCCCCACGACCCCCGGACTAGGTTGGTACGCCGCCGACTTATCCGACGACTATAGGGTCGTCCCCACGACCACGGGCCAAAGTTGGCCAGCCGCCGGCTTGTCCGACGATTATAGGGTCGTCCCCACGACCCCGGGACCAGGTTGGCCCGCCGCCGACTTGTCCGACGACTATAGGGTCGTCCCCACGACCCCCGGACTAGGTTGGTACGCCGCCGACTTGTCCGACGAGTATAGGGTCCTCCCCACGACCACGGGCCAAAGTTGGCCAGCCGCCGACATGTCCGACGACTATAGTGTCGTCCCCACGACCCCCCGACTAGGTGGGCTCGCCGCCGACTTGTCCGACGACTATAGGGTCGTCCCCACGACCACGTGCCAATGTTGGCCAGCCGCTGACTTGTCCGACGACTATAGGGTCGTCCCCACGACCCCGGGCCAAAGTTGGACAGCCGCCGACTTGTCCGACGACTATAGGGTCGTCCCCACGACCACGGGCCAAAGTTGGCCAGCCGCCGGCTTGTCCGACGATTATAGGTTCGTCCCCACGACCCCCGGACTAGGTTGGCCGGCCGCCGACTTGTCCGACGACTATAGGGTCGTCCCCACGACCACGGGCCAAAGTTGGCCTGCCGCCGACATATCCGACGACTATAGGGTCGTCCCCACGACCCCGGGCCAAAGTTGGCCCGCCGCTGACTTGTCCGACGACTATAGGGTCGTCCCCACGACCCCGGGCCAAAGTTGGACAGCCGCCGACTTGTCCGACGACTATAGGGTCGTCCCCACGACCCCCCGACTAGGTGGGCTCGCCGCCGACTTGTCCGACGACTATAGGGTCGTCCCCACGACCACGGGCCAATGTTGGCCAGCCGCTGACTTGTCCGACGACTATAGGGTCGTCCCCACGACCCCGGGCCAAAGTTGGACAGCCGCCGACTTGTCCGACGACTATAGGGTCGTCCCCACGACCACGGGCCAAAGTTGGCCAGCCGCCGGCTTGTCCGACGATTATAGGGTCGTCCCCACGACCCCCGGACTAGGTTGGCCGGCCGCCGACTTGTCCGACGACTATAGGGTCGTCCCCACGATCCCCCGACTAGGTGGGCTCGCCGCCGACTTGTCCGACGACTATAGGGTCATCCCCACGACCCCGGGACTAGGTTGGCCCGCCGCCGACTTCTCCGACGACTACAGGGTCGTCCCCACGACCCCGGGAATAGGTTGGCCCGCCACCGTCAAGTCCGACGACTATAGGGTCGTCCCCACGACCCCGGGCCAAAGTTGGACAGCCGCCGACTTGTCCGACGACTATAGGATCGTCCCCACGACCACGGGCCACCGTTGGCCAGCCGCCGGCTTGTGCGACGAATATAGGGTCGTCCCCACGACCCCGGGACTAGGTTGGCCCGCCGCCGACTTGTCCGACGACTATAGGGTCGTCCCCACGACCACGGGCCAAAGTTGGCCTGCCGCCGACATATCCGACGACTATAGGGTCGTCCCCACGACCCCGGGCCAAAGTTGGCCAGCCGCTGACATGTCCAACGACTATAGGGTCGTCCCCACGATCACGGGCCAAAGTTGACCAGCCGCCAACATGTCCGACGACTATTGGATCATCCCCACGACCCCGGGCCAAAGTTGGCAAGCCGCCGAAATGTCCGACGACTGTAGGGTCGTCCCCACTACCCCCGGACTAGATTGGCCCGCCACCGACAAGTCCGACGACTATAGGGTCGTCCCCACGACCCCGGGACTAGATTGGCCCGCCACCGCCTTGTCCGACGACAATAGGGTCGTCCCCACGACCCCGGGCCAAAGTTGGCCAGCCGCCGACATGTCCGACGACTATAGGGTCGTCCCCACGACCCCGAGACTAGATTGGCCCGCCACCGTCATGTTCGACGAAAATAGGGTCGTCCCCACAACCCCGGGTTCAGGTTGGCCAGCCGCCGACATTTCCGACGACTATAGAGTCGTCCCCACGACCCCGGGCCAAAGTTGGCAAGCCGCCGAAATGTCCGACGACTGTAGGGTGGTACCCACGACCCCGGGACTAGGCTGACAAGCCGCCAACATGTCCGACGACTATAGGGTCGTCCCCACGACCCCGGGACAAGGTTGGCCCGCCGCCGACTTGTCCGACGACTATAGGGCCGTACCCACGACCCCGGGACTAGGCTGACAAGCCGCCAACATGTCCGACGACTATAGGGTCGTCCCCAGGACACCGGGCCAAAGTTGGCAAGCCGCCGAAATGTCCGACGACTGTAGGGTCGTACCCACGACCCCGGGACTAGGCTGACAAGCCGCCAACATGTCCGACGACTATAGGGTCGTCCCCACGACCCCGGTCCAAAGTTGGCAAGCCGCCGAATTGTCCGACGACTGTAGGGTCGTCCCCACGACCCCGGGACTAGATTGGCCCGCCACCGTCAAGTCCGACGACTATAGGGTCGTCCCCAGGACCTCGGGACTAGATTGGCCCGCCACCGTCAAGTCCGACGACTATAGGGTCGTCCCCACGACCCCGGGCCAAAGTTGGCAAGCCGCCGAAATGTCCGACGACTGTAGGGTGGTACCCACGACCCCGGGACTAGGCTGACAAGCCGCCAACATGTCCGACGACTATAGGGTCGCCCCCACGACCCCGGGCCAAAGTTGGCCAGCCGCCGACATGTCCGACGACTATAGGGTCGTCCCCACGACCCCGGGACTAGATTGGCCCGCCACCGTCATGTCCGACGATTATAGGGTCGTCCCCACGACCCCGGGACAAGCTTGGCCCGCCGCCGACTTGTTCGACGACTATAGGGTCGTCCCCACGACCCCGGGACTAGATTGGTCCGCCACCGTCATGTCCGACGACTATAGGGTCGTCCACACGACCCCTGGCCAAAGTTGGCAAGCCGCCGAAATGTCCGACGACTGTGGGGTCGTCCCCACGACCCCGGGACTAGATTGGCCCGCCACCGTCAAGTCCGACGACCTCGAGACTAGGTTGGCCAGCCGCCGACATGTCCGACGACTATAGGGTCGTCCCCACGACCTCGGGCCAATTTTGGCCAGCCGCCGACATGTCCGACGACTATAGGGTCGTCCCCACGACCCCGGGCCAAAGTTGGCAAGCCGCCGAAATGTCCGACGACTGTAGGGTCGTCCCCACGACCTCGGGACTAGATTGGCCCGCCAACGTCAAGTCCGACGACTATAGGGTCGTCCCCACGACCCCGGGCCAAAGTTGGCAAGCCGCCGAAATGTCCGACGACTGTAGGGTCGTCCCCACAACCCCGGGACTAGATTGGCCCGCCACCGTCAAGTCCGACGACTATAGGGTCGTCCCCACGACCCCGGGCCAAAGTTGGCAAGCCGCCGAAATGTCCGACGACTGTAGGGTCGTCCCCACGACCCCCGGACTAGATTGGCCCGCCACCGACAAGTCCGACGACTATAGGGTCGTCCCCACGACCCCGGGACTAGATTGGCCCGCCACCGTCATGTCCAACGACTATCGGATCGTCCCCACGACCACGGGCCAAAATTGGCCAGCCGCCGACATGTCCGACGACTATTGGGTCGTCCCCACGACACCGGGCCAAAGTTGGCCAGCCGCTGACATGTCCAACGACTATAGGGTCGTCCCCACGACCACGGGCCAAAGTTGACCAGCCGCCAACATGTCCGACGACTATTGGATCGTCCCCACGACCCCGGGCCAAAGTTGGCTAGCCGCCGAAATGTCCGACGACTGTAGGGTCGTCCCCACGACCCCCGGACTAGATTGGCCCGCCACCGACAAGTCCGACGACTATAGGGTCGTCCCCACGACCCCGGGACTAGATTGGCCCGCCACCGCCTTGTCCGACGACAATAGGGTCGTCCCCACGACCCCGGGCCAAAGTTGGCCAGCCGCCGACATGTCCGACGACTATAGGGTCGTCCCCACGACCCCGAGACTAGATTGGCCCGCCACCGTCATGTTCGACGAAAATAGGGTCGTCCCCACAACCCCGGGTTCAGGTTGGCCAGCCGCCGACATGTCCGACGACTATAGGGTCGTCCGCACGACCCCGGGACTAGATTGGCCCGCCACCGTCATGTCCGACGGTTGTAGGGTCGTCCCCACGTCCGCGAGACTAGATTGACCCGCCACCGTCATGTCCGACGACTATAATGTCGTCCCCACGACCCCGGGCCAATGTTGGCCAATCGCCGACATGTCCGACGACTATAGGGTCGTCCCTACGACCCCGGGCCAAAGCTGGCCAGCCGCCGACATGTCCGACGACTATTGGATCGTCCCCACGACCACGGGCCAAAGTTGGCCAGCCGCCGACATGTCCGAAGACTATAAGGTCGTCCAAACGACCCCGGGCCAATTTTGGCCAGCCGCCGACATGTCCGACGACTATAGGGTCGTCCCCACGACCACGGGCCAAAGTTGGCCAGCCGCCGACATGTCCGACGACTATAGGGTCGTCCCCACGACCCCGAGACTAGATTGGCCCGCCACCGTCATGTTCGACGAAAATAGGGTCGTCCCCACAACCCCGGGTTCAGGTTGGCCAGCCGCCGACATTTCCGACGACTATAGAGTCGTCCCCACGACACCGGGTCAAAGTTGGCCAGCCGCCGATATGTCCGACGACTATAGGGTCGTCCCCACGACCCCGGGACAAGGTTGGCCCGCCGCCGACTTGTCCGACGACTATAGGGCCGTACCCACGACCCCGGGACTAGGCTGACAAGCCGCCAACATGTCCGACGACTATAGGGTCGTCCCCAGGACCCCGGGCCAAAGTTGGCAAGCCGCCGAAATGTCCGACGACTGTAGGGTCGTACCCACGACCCCGGGACTAGGCTGACAAGCCGCCAACATGTCCGACGACTATAGGGTCGTCCCCACGACCCCGGCCCAAAGTTGGCAAGCCGCCGAATTGTCCGACGACTGTAGGGTCGTCCCCACGACCCCGGGACTAGATTGGCCCGCCACCGTCAAGTCCGACGACTATAGGGTCGTCCCCAGGACCTCGGGACTAGATTGGCCCGCCACCGTCAAGTCCGACGACTATAGGGTCGTCCCCACGACCCCGGGCCAAAGTTGGCAAGCCGCCGAAATGTCCGACGACTGTAGGGTGGTACCCACGACCCCGGGACTAGGCTGACAAGCCGCCAACATGTCCGACGACTATAGGGTCGCCCCCACGACCCCGGGCCAAAGTTGGCCAGCCGCCGACATGTCCGACGACTATAGGGTCGTCCCCACGACCCCGGGACTAGATTGGCCCGCCACCGTCATGTCCGACGATTATAGGGTCGTCCCCACGACCCCGGGACAAGCTTGGCCCGCCGCCGACTTGTTCGACGACTATAGGGTCGTCCCCACGACCCCGGGACTAGATTGGTCCGCCACCGTCATGTCCGACGACTATAGGGTCGTCCACACGACCCCTGGCCAAAGTTGGCAAGCCGCCGAAATGTCCGACGACTGTGGGGTCGTCCCCACGACCCCGGGACTAGATTGGCCCGCCACCGTCAAGTCCGACGACCTCGGGACTAGGTTGGCCAGCCGCCGACATGTCCGACGACTATAGGGTCGTCCCCACGACCTCGGGCCAATTTTGGCCAGCCGCCGACATGTCCGACGACTATAGGGTCGTCCCCACGACCCCGGGCCAAAGTTGGCAAGCCGCCGAAATGTCCGACGACTGTAGGGTCGTCCCCACGACCTCGGGACTAGATTGGCCCGCCAACGTCAAGTCCGACGACTATAGGGTCGTCCCCACGACCCCGGGCCAAAGTTGGCAAGCCGCCGAAATGTCCGACGACTGTAGGGTCGTCCCCACAACCCCGGGACTAGATTGGCCCGCCACCGTCAAGTCCGACGACTATAGGGTCGTCCCTACGACCCCGGGCCAAAGTTGGCAAGCCGCCGAAATGTCCGACGACTGTAGGGTCGTCCCCACGACCCCCGGACTAGATTGGCCCGCCACCGACAAGTCCGACGACTATAGGGTCGTCCCCACGACCCCGGGACTAGATTGGCCCGCCACCGTCATGTCCAACGACTATCGGATCGTCCCCACGACCACGGGCCAAAATTGGCCAGCCGCCGACATGTCCGACGACTATTGGGTCGTCCCCACGACACCGGGCCAAAGTTGGCCAGCCGCTGACATGTCCAACGACTATAGGGTCGTCCCCACGACCACGGGCCAAAGTTGACCAGCCGCCAACATGTCCGACGACTATTGGATCGTCCCCACGACCCCGGGCCAAAGTTGGCAAGCCGCCGAAATGTCCGACGACTGTAGGGTCGTCCCCACGACCCCCGGACTAGATTGGCCCGCCACCGACAAGTCCGACGACTATAGGGTCGTCCCCACGACCCCGGGACTAGATTGGCCCGCCACCGCCTTGTCCGACGACAATAGGGTCGTCCCCACGACCCCGGGCCAAAGTTGGCCAGCCGCCGACATGTCCGACGACTATAGGGTCGTCCCCACGACCCCGAGACTAGATTGGCCCGCCACCGTCATGTTCGACGAAAATAGGGTCGTCCCCACAACCCCGGGTTCAGGTTGGCCAGCCGCCGATATGTCCGACGACTATAGGGTCGTCCCCACGACCCCGGGACAAGGTTGGCCCGCCGCCGACTTGTCCGACGACTATAGGGCCGTACCCACGACCCCGGGACTAGGCTGACAAGCCGCCAACATGTCCGACGACTATAGGGTCGTCCCCAGGACCCCGGGCCAAAGTTGGCAAGCCGCCGAAATGTCCGACGACTGTAGGGTCGTACCCACGACCCCGGGACTAGGCTGACAAGCCGCCAACATGTCCGACGACTATAGGGTCGTCCCCACGACCCCGGCCCAAAGTTGGCAAGCCGCCGAATTGTCCGACGACTGTAGGGTCGTCCCCACGACCCCGGGACTAGATTGGCCCGCCACCGTCAAGTCCGACGACTATAGGGTCGTCCCCAGGACCTCGGGACTAGATTGGCCCGCCACCGTCAAGTCCGACGACTATAGGGTCGTCCCCACGACCCCGGGCCAAAGTTGGCAAGCCGCCGAAATGTCCGACGACTGTAGGGTGGTACCCACGACCCCGGGACTAGGCTGACAAGCCGCCAACATGTCCGACGACTATAGGGTCGCCCCCACGACCCCGGGCCAAAGTTGGCCAGCCGCCGACATGTCCGACGACTATAGGGTCGTCCCCACGACCCCGGGACTAGATTGGCCCGCCACCGTCATGTCCGACGATTATAGGGTCGTCCCCACGACCCCGGGACAAGCTTGGCCCGCCGCCGACTTGTTCGACGACTATAGGGTCGTCCCCACGACCCCGGGACTAGATTGGTCCGCCACCGTCATGTCCGACGACTATAGGGTCGTCCACACGACCCCTGGCCAAAGTTGGCAAGCCGCCGAAATGTCCGACGACTGTGGGGTCGTCCCCACGACCCCGGGACTAGATTGGCCCGCCACCGTCAAGTCCGACGACCTCGGGACTAGGTTGGCCAGCCGCCGACATGTCCGACGACTATAGGGTCGTCCCCACGACCTCGGGCCAATTTTGGCCAGCCGCCGACATGTCCGACGACTATAGGGTCGTCCCCACGACCCCGGGCCAAAGTTGGCAAGCCGCCGAAATGTCCGACGACTGTAGGGTCGTCCCCACGACCTCGGGACTAGATTGGCCCGCCAACGTCAAGTCCGACGACTATAGGGTCGTCCCCACGACCCCGGGCCAAAGTTGGCAAGCCGCCGAAATGTCCGACGACTGTAGGGTCGTCCCCACAACCCCGGGACTAGATTGGCCCGCCACCGTCAAGTCCGACGACTATAGGGTCGTCCCTACGACCCCGGGCCAAAGTTGGCAAGCCGCCGAAATGTCCGACGACTGTAGGGTCGTCCCCACGACCCCCGGACTAGATTGGCCCGCCACCGACAAGTCCGACGACTATAGGGTCGTCCCCACGACCCCGGGACTAGATTGGCCCGCCACCGTCATGTCCAACGACTATCGGATCGTCCCCACGACCACGGGCCAAAATTGGCCAGCCGCCGACATGTCCGACGACTATTGGGTCGTCCCCACGACACCGGGCCAAAGTTGGCCAGCCGCTGACATGTCCAACGACTATAGGGTCGTCCCCACGACCACGGGCCAAAGTTGACCAGCCGCCAACATGTCCGACGACTATTGGATCGTCCCCACGACCCCGGGCCAAAGTTGGCAAGCCGCCGAAATGTCCGACGACTGTAGGGTCGTCCCCACGACCCCCGGACTAGATTGGCCCGCCACCGACAAGTCCGACGACTATAGGGTCGTCCCCACGACCCCGGGACTAGATTGGCCCGCCACCGCCTTGTCCGACGACAATAGGGTCGTCCCCACGACCCCGGGCCAAAGTTGGCCAGCCGCCGACATGTCCGACGACTATAGGGTCGTCCCCACGACCCCGAGACTAGATTGGCCCGCCACCGTCATGTTCGACGAAAATAGGGTCGTCCCCACAACCCCGGGTTCAGGTTGGCCAGCCGCCGACATGTCCGACGACTATAGGGTCGTCCGCACGACCCCGGGACTAGATTGGCCCGCCACCGTCATGTCCGACGGTTGTAGGGTCGTCCCCACGTCCGCGAGACTAGATTGACCCGCCACCGTCATGTCCGACGACTATAATGTCGTCCCCACGACCCCGGGCCAATGTTGGCCAATCGCCGACATGTCCGACGACTATAGGGTCGTCCCTACGACCCCGGGCCAAAGCTGGCCAGCCGCCGACATGTCCGACGACTATTGGATCGTCCCCACGACCACGGGCCAAAGTTGGCCAGCCGCCGACATGTCCGAAGACTATAAGGTCGTCCAAACGACCCCGGGCCAATTTTGGCCAGCCGCCGACATGTCCGACGACTATAGGGTCGTCCCCACGACCCCGGGCCAAAGTTGGCAAGCCGCCGAAATGTCCGACGACTGTAGGGTCGTCCCCACGACCTCGGGACTAGATTGGCCCGCCACCGTCAAGTCCGACGACTATAGGGTCGTCCCCACGACCCCGGGCCAAAGTTGGCAAGCCGCCGAAATGTCCGACGACTGTAGGGTCGTCCCCACAACCCCGGGACTAGATTGGCCCGCCACCGTCAAGTCCGACGACTATAGGGTCGTCCCCACGACCTCGGGACTAGGTTGGCCAGCCGCCGACATGTCCGACGACTATAATGTCGTCCCCACGACCCCGGGAAAATGTTGGCCAATCGCCGACATGTCCGACGACTATAGGGTCGTCCCTACGACCCCGGGCC
Source organism: Andrena praecox (assembly GCA_963932275.1). NCBI lineage: Eukaryota > Metazoa > Arthropoda > Insecta > Hymenoptera > Andrenidae > Andrena > Andrena praecox. The sequence goes on from OZ010730.1 coordinate 25,499,723, forward strand.
AAAGCTGGCCAGCCGCCGACATGTCCGACGACTATTGGATCGTCCCCACGACCACGGGCCAAAGTTGGCCAGCCGCCGACATGTCCGACGACTATAGGGTCGTCCCCACGACCCCGGGCCAAAGTTGGCAAGCCGCCGAAATGTCCGACGACTGTAGGGTCGTCCCCACGACCTCGGGACTAGATTGGCCCGCCACCGTCAAGTCCGACGACTATAGGGTCGTCCCCACGACCCCGGGCCAAAGTTGGCAAGCCGCCGAAATGTCCGACGACTGTAGGGTCGTCCCCACAACCCCGGGACTAGATTGGCCCGCCACCGTCAAGTCCGACGACTATAGGGTCGTCCCCACGACCCCGGGCCAAAGTTGGCAAGCCGCCGAAATGTCCGACGACTGTAGGGTCGTCCCCACGACCCCCGGACTAGATTGGCCCGCCACCGACAAGTCCGACGACTATAGGGTCGTCCCCACGACCCCGGGACTAGATTGGCCCGCCACCGTCATGTCCACCGACTATCGGATCGTCCCCACGACCACGGGCCAAAGTTGGCCAGCCGCCGACATGTCCGACGACTATTGGGTCGTCCCCACGACACCGGGCCAAAGTTGGCCAGCCGCTGACATGTCCAACGACTATAGGGTCGTCCCCACGACCACGGGCCAAAGTTGACCAGCCGCCAACATGTCCGACGACTATTGGATCGTCCCCACGACCACGGGCCAAAGTTGGCCAGCCGCCGACATGTCCGACGACTATAGGGTAGTCCCCACGACCCCGGGACTAGATTGGCACGCCACCGTCATGTCCGACGACTATAGGGTCGTCCCCACGACCCCGGGCCAAAGTTGGCCAGCCGCCGACATGTCCGACGACTATAGGGTCGTCCCCACGACCCCGAGACTAGATTGGCCCGCCACCGTCATGTCCGACGAAAATAGGGTCGTCCCCACGACCCCGGGTTCAGGTTGGCCAGCCGCCGACATTTCCGACGACTATAGAGTCGTCCCCACGACACCGGGCCAAAGCTGGCCAGCCGCCGACATGTCCGACGACTATAGGGTCGTCCCCACGACCGCGGGACAAGGTTGGCCCGCCGCCGACTTGTCCGACGACTATAGGGTCGTCCCCACGACCCCGGGCCAAAGTTGGCAAGCCGCCGAAATTTCCGACGACTGTAGGGTCGTCCCCACGACCTCCGGACTAGATTGGCCCGCCACCGACAAGTCCGACGACTATAGGGTCGTCCCCACGACCCCGGGACTAGATTGGCCCGCCACCGTCATGTCCAACGACTATCGGATCGTCCCCACGACACCGGGCCAAAGTTGGCCAGCCGCCGACATGTCCGACGACTATTGGGTCGTCACCACGACACCGGGCCAAAGTTGGCCAGACGCCGAAATGTCCGACGACGGTAGGGTCGTACCCACGACCCCGGACTAGATTGGCCCACCACCGTCAAGTCCGACGACTATAGGGTCGTCCCCACGACCTCGGGACTAGGTTGGCCAGCCGCCGACATGTCCGACGACTATAATGTCGTCCCCACGACCCCGGGCCAATGTTGGCCAATCGCCGACATGTCCGACGACTATAGGGTCGTCCCTACGACCCCGGGCCAAAGCTGGCCAGCCGCCGACATGTCCGACGACTATTGGATCGTCCCCACGACCACGGGCCAAAGTTGGCCAGCCGCCGACATGTCCGAAGACTATAAGGTCGTCCCCACGACCCCGGGACTAGATTGGCCAGCCGCCGACATGTCCGACGACTATAGAGTCGTCCCCACGACACCGGGTCAAAGTTGGCCAGCCGCTGACATTTCCAACGACTATAGGGTCGTCCCCACGACCACGGGCCAAAGCTGGCCAGCCGCCGACATTTCCGACGACTATTGGATCGTCCCCACGACCACGGGCCAAAGTTGGCCAGCCGCCGACATGTCCGACGACTATAGGGTCGTCCCCTCGACCCCGGGACTAGATTAGCCCGCCACCGTCATGTCCGACGACTATAGGGTCGTCCCCACGACCCCGGGACTAGATTGGTCCGCCACCGTCTTGTCCGACGACTATAGGGTCGTCCCCACGACCCCGGGCCAAAGTTGGCCAGCCGCCGACATGTCCGACGACTATAGGGTCGTCCCCACGACCCCGAGACTAGATTGGCCCGCCACCGTCATGTCCGACGACAATAGGGTCGTCCCCACGACCCCGGGTCCAGGTTGGCCAGCCGCCGACATTTCCGACGACTATAGAGTCGTCCCCACGACACCGGGCCAAAGTTGGCCAGCCGCCGACATGTCCGACGACTATAGGGTCGTCCGCACGACCCCGGGACTAGATTGGCCCGCCACCGTCATGTCCGACGACTATAGGGTCGTCCCCACGACCCCGGGCCAAAGATGTCCAGCCGCCGTCTTGTCCGACGACTATAGGGTCGTCCCCACGACCCCGGGTCCAGGTTGGCCAGCCGCCGACATTTCCGACGACTATAGAGTCGTCCCCACGACCCCGGGCCAAAGTTGGCCAGCCGCCGACATGTCCGACGACTATAGGGTCGTCCCCACGACCCGGGACTAGACTGGCCCGCCACCGTCATATCCGACGATTATAGGGTCGTCCCCACGACCCCGGGACAAGCTTGGCCCGCCGCCGACTTGTTCGACGACTATAGGGTCGTCCCCACGACCACGGGCCAAAGTTGGCCAGCCGGCGACATTTCCGACGACTATAGGGTCGTCCCCACGGCCACGGGCCAAAGTTGGCCAGCCGCCGACATGTCCGACGACTATAGGGTCGTCCCCACGACCACGGGACTAGATTGGCCCGCCACCGCCATGTCCGACGACAATAGGGTCGTCCCCACGACACCGGGTCTAGGTTGGCCAGCCGCCGACATGTCCGACGACTATTGGATCGTCCCCACGACCACGGGCCAAAGTTGGCCAGCCGCCGACATGTCCGACGACTATCGGATCGTCCCCACGACCACGGGCCAAAGATGGCCAGCCGCCGACATGTCCGACGACAATAGGGTCGTCCCCACGACCCCGGGTCTAGGTTGGCCAGCCGCCGACTTGTCCGACGACTATAGGGTCGTCCCCACGACCCCGGGACTTGATTGGCCCGCCACCGTTATGTCCGACGACTATAGGGTCGACCCCACGACCACGGGCCAAAGTTGGCCAGCCGGCGACATGTCCGACGACTATAGGGTCGTCCCTACGACCCCGGGACTAGGTTGGCCCGCCGCCGACATCTCCGACGACTATAGGGTCGTCCCCACGAGCCCCGGACTAGGTTGGCTCGCCGCCGACTTGTCCGACGAGTATAGGGTCGTCCCCACGACCACGGGCCAAATTTGGCCAGCCGGCGACATGTCCGACGACTATAGGGTCGTCCCTACGACCCCGGGACTAGGTTGGCCCGCCGCCGACTTCTCCGACGACTATAGGGTCGTCCCCACGACCCCGGACTAGGTTGGCTCGCCGCCGACTTGTCCGACGAGTATAGGGTCGTCCCCACGACCACGGGCCAAATTTGGCCAGCCGCCGACATGTCCGACGACTATAGGGTCGTCCCCACGACCCCGAGACTAGATTGGCCCGCCACCGTCATGTCCGACGACAATAGGGTCGTCTCCACGACCCCGGGTCCAGGTTGGCCAGCCGCCGACATTTCCGACGACTATAGAGTCGTCCCCACGACCCCGGGCCAAAGTTGACCAGCCGCCGACATGTCCGACGACTATAGGGTCGTCCCCATGAACCGGGACTAGACTGGCCCGCCACCGTCATGTCCGACGACAATAGGGTCGTCTCCACGACCCCGGGTCCAGGTTGGCCAGCCGCCGACATTTCCGACGACTATAGAGTCGTCCCCACGACCCCGGGCCAAAGTTGACCAGCCGCCGACATGTCCGACGACTATAGGGTCGTCCCCACGACCCCGAGACTAGATTGGCCCGCCACCGTCATGTCCGACGACTACAGGGTCGTACCCACGACCACGGGCCAAAGTTGGCCAGCCGCCGACATGTCCGACGACTATAGGGTCGTCCCCACGACCCTGGGACTAGATTGGCCAGCCACCGTCATGTCCGACGATTATCGGGTCGTCCCCACGACCCCGGGCCGAAGTTGACCAGCCGCCGACATGTCCGACGACTATAGGGTCGTCCCCATGACCCCGAGACTAGATTGGCCCGCCACCGTCATGTCCGACGACAATAGGGTCGTCCCCACGACCCCGGGTCCAGGTTGGCCAGCCGCCGACATTTCCGACGACTATAGAGTCGTCCCCACGACCACGGGCCAAAGATGGCCAGTCGCCGACATGTCCGACGACAATAGGGTCGTCCCCACGACCACGGGCCAAAGTTGGCCCGCCACCGTCATTTCCGACGACTATAGGGTCGTCCCCACGACCACGGGCCAAAGTTGGCCAGCCGCCGACTTGTCCGACGACTATAGGGTCGTCCCTACGACCCCGGGACTAGGTTGGCTCGCCGCCGACTTGTCCGACGAGTATAGGGTCCTCCCCACGACCACGGGCCAAAGTTGGCCAGCGGCCGACATGTCCGACGACTATAGGGTCGTCCCCACGACCCGGGACTAGACTGGCCCGCCACCGTCATGTCCGACGACTATAGGGTCGTCCCCACGACCCCGGGACTAGTTAGCCCCGCCGCCGACTTGTCCGACGACTATAGGGTCGCCCCCACGACCCCGGGACTAGGTTGGCCAGCCGCTGACATGTCCAACGACTATCGGATCGTCCCCACGACCACGGGCCAAAGTTGGCCAGCCGCCGACATGTCCGACGACTATAGGGTCGTCCCCACGACCCCGGGCCAAAGTTGGCAAGCTGCCGACTTGTCCGACGATTATAGGGTCGTCCCCACGGCCCCGGGACTAGATTGGCCCGCCACCGTCATGTCCGACGACTATCGGATCGTCCCCACGACCACGGGCCAAAGTTGGCCAGTCGCCGACATGTCCGACGACTATAGGGTCGTCCCCACGACCCTGGGACTAGATTGGCCAGCCACCGTCATGTCCGACGATTATCGGGTCGTCCCCACGACCACGGGCCAATTTTGACCAGCCGCCGACATGTCCGACGACTATAGTGTCGTCCCCACGACCCCGGGACTAGATTGGCCCGCCACCGTCATGTCCGACGACTATATGGTCGTCCCCACGACCACGGGCCAATGTTGGCCAGCCGCTGACTTGTCCGACGACTATAGGGTCGTTCCCACGACCGCGGGACGAGATTGGCTCGCCGCCGACTTGTCCGACGACTGTTGGGTCGTCCCCACGACCCCGGGACTAGATTGGCCCGCCACCGTCATTTCCGACGACTATAGGGTCGTCCCCACGACCATGGGCCAAAGTTGGCCAGCCGCCGACTTGTCCGACGACTATAGGGTCGTCCCCACGACCCCGGGACTAGATTGGCCCGCCACCGTTATGTCCGACGACTATAGGGTCGTCCCCACGACCACGGGCCAAAGTTGGCCAGCCGCCGACATGTCCGACGACTATAGGGTCGTCCCCACGACCACGGGCCAAAGTTGGCCAGCCGCCGGCTTGCCCGACGATTATAGGGTCGTCCCCACGACCCCGGGACTAGGTTGGCCCGCCGCCGACTTGTCCGACGACTATAGGGTCGTCCCCACGACCACGGGCCAAAGTTGGCCAGCCGCCGACATGTCCGACGACTATAGGGTCGTCCCCACGACCCCGGGCCAAAGTTGGCAAGCCGCCGAAATGTCCGACGACTATAGGGTCGTCCCCACGACCACGGGCCAAAGTTGGCCAGCCGCCGACATGTCCGACGACTGTAGGGTCGTCCCCACGACCCCGGGACTAGATTGGCCCGCCACCGTCATTTCCGACGACTATAGGGTCGTCCCCACGACCACGGGCCAAAGTTGGCCACCCGCCGACATGTCCGACGACTATAGGGTCGTCCCCACGACCCCGGGACTAGATTGGCCCGCCACCGTCATTTCCGACGACTATAGGGTCGTCCCCACGACCACGGGCCAAAGTTGGCCAGCCGCCGACTTGCCCGACGACTATAGGGTCGTCCCCATGACCCGGGACTAGACTGGCCCGCCACCGTCATGTCCGACCCACTATGGGTCGTCCCCACGACCCCCGGACTAGGTTGGTACGATGCCGACTTGTCCGACGAGTATAGGTTCCTCCCCACGACCACGGGCCAAAGTTGGCCAGCCGCCGACATGTCCGACGACTATAGGGTCGTCCCCACGACCCGGGTCTAGACTGGCCCGCCACCGACATGTCCGACGACTATAGAGTCGTCCCCACGACCCCGGGTCAATGTTGGCTCGCCGCCGACATGTCCGACGACTATAGGGTCGTCACCACGACCCCCGGGCCAAAGTTGGACAGCCACCGACATTTCCGACGACTATAGGGTCGTCCCCACGACCACGGGCCAAAGTTGGCCACCCGCCGACATGTCCGACGACTATAGGGTCGTCCCCACGACCCGGGACTAGACTGGCCCGCCACCGTCATGTCCGACGACTATAGGGTCGTCCCCACGACCCCCGGACTAGGTTGGCCGGCCGCCGACTTGTCCGACGACTATAGGGTCGTCCCCACGACCCCCCGACTAGGTGGGCTCGCCGCCGACTTGTCCGACGACTATAGGGTCGTCCCCACGACCCCGGGACTAGGTTGGCTCGCCACCGTCATGTCTGACGACTATAGGGTCGTCCCCACGACCACGGGCCAAAGTTGGCCAGCCGCCGACATGTTCGACGACTATAGGGTCGTCCCCACGACCCGGGACTAGACTGGCCCGCCACCGACATGTCCGACGACTATAGAGTCGTCCCCACGACCCCGGGTCAATGTTGGCTCGCCGCCGACATGTCCGACGACTATAGGGTCGTCCCCACGTCCCCGGGCCAAAGTTGGCAAGCTGCCGACTTGTCCGACGATTATAGGGTCGTCCCCAAGACACCGGGACTAGGTTGGCCCGCCGCCGACTTGTCCGACGACGATAGGGTCGTCCCCACGACCCCGGGCCAGAGTTGGCCAGCCGCTGATATGTCCGACGACTATGGGGTCGACCCCACGACCCTGGGACTAGACTGGCCTGCCACCGTCATTTCCGACGACTATACGGTCGTTCCCACGACCCCGGGACTAGGTTGGCCAGCCGCCGACTTGTCCGACCTCTATAGGGTCGTCCCCACGACCGCGGGACTAGGTTGGCTCGCCGCCGACTTGTCCGACGACTACAGGGTCGTCCCCACGACCCCGGGCCAAAGTTGGCAAGCTGCCGACTTCTCCGACGACTATAGGGTCGTCCCCACGACCCCGGGACTAGGTAGACCCGCCGCTGACTTGTCCGACGACTATAGGTTCGTCCCCACGACCACGGACCAAAGTTGGCCAGCCGCCGACATTTCCGACGACTATAGGGTCGTCCCCACGACCATGGGCCAAAGTTGGTCAGCCGCCGACTTGTCCGACGACGATAGGGTCGTCCCCACGACCACGGGCCAAAGTTGGCCAGCCTCCGACATGTCCGACGACTATAGGGTCGTCCCCACGACCCCGGGACTAGATTGGCCCGCCACCGTCAAGTCCGACGACCTCGGGACTAGGTTGGCCAGCCGCCGACATGTCCGACGACTATAGGGTCGTCCCCACGACCCCGGGCCAAAGATGTCCAGCCGCCGTCTTGTCCGACGACTATAGGGTCGTCCCCACGACCCCGGGACTAGATTGGCCCGCCACCGTCAAGTCCGACGACCTCGGGACTAGGTTGGCCAGCCGCCGACATGTCCGACGACTATAGGGTCGCCCCCACGACCTCGGGACTAGGTTGGCCAGCCCCCGACATGTCCGACGACTATAGGGTCGTCCCCACGACCCCGGGCCAAAGATATCCAGCCGCCGTCTTGTCCGACGACTATAGGGTCGTCCCCACGACCCCGGGACTACATTGGCCCGCCACCGTCATGTCCAACGACTATAGGGTCGTCCCCACAACCACGGCCCAAAGTTGGCCAGCCGCCGACATGTCCGACGACTATTGGATCGTCCCCACGACCACGGGCCAAAGTTGGCCAGCCGCCGACATGTCCGACGAGTAGAGGGTCTTCCCCACGACCCCGGGACTAGATTGGTCCGCCAATGTCATGTCCGACGACTATGGGGTCGTCCCCACGACCCCGGGCCAAAGTTGGCAAGCCGCCGAAATGTCCGACGACTGTAGGGTCGTCCCCACGACCCCGGGACTAGATTGGTCCGCCACCGTCATGTCCGACGACTATAGGGTCGTCCCCACGACCCCGGGCCAAAGTTGGCCAATCGCTGACATGTCCGACGACTATAGGGTCGTCCCTACGACCCCGGGACTAGATGGGCCCGCCACCGTCATGTCCAACGACTATAGGGTCGTCCCCACGACCCCGGGACTAGGTTGACAAGCCGCCAACATGTCCGACGACTATAGGGCCGTCCCCACGACCCCGGGCCAATGTTGGCCAGCCGCCGACATGTCCGACGACTATAGGGTCGTCCATACGACCCCGGGACTAAATTGGCCCGCCACCGTCATGTCCAACGACTATAGGGTCTAGGTTGACAAGACGCCAAAATGTTCGACGAATATAGGGTCGTCCCCACGACCCCGGGCTAAAGATGGCATGCCGCCGAAATGTCCGACGAAAATCGGATCGTCCCCACGACCACGGGCCAAAGTTGGCCAGCCGCCGACATGTCCGACGACTATTGGGTCGTCCCCACGACCCCGGGCCAAAGTTGGCCAGCCGCCGACTTGTCCGACGACTATGGGGTCGTCCCCACGACCCCAGGACTAGATTGGCCCGCCACCGTCATGTCCGACGACAATAGGGTCGTCCCCACGACCCCGGGTCAATGTTGGCCAATCGCCGAAATGTCCGACGACTGTAGGGTCGTCCCCACGACCCGGGACTAGACTGGCCCGCCACCGACATGTCCGACGACTATAGAGTCGTCCCCACGACCCCGGGTCAATGTTGGCTCTCCGCCGACATGTCCGACGACTATAGGGTCGTCTCCACGACCCCTGGGCCAAAGTTGGACAGCCGCCGACTTGTCCGACGACTATAGGGTCGTCCCCACGACCACGGGCCAAAGTTGGCCAGCCGCCGACATGTCCGACGACTATAGGGTCGTCCCCACGACGCGGGACTAGACTGGCCCGCCACCGTCATGTCCGACGACTATAGGGTCGTCCCCACGACCCCCGAACTAGGTTGGCCGGCCGCCGACTTGTCCGACGACTATAGGGTCGTCCCCACGACCCCCGGACTAGGTGGGCTCGCCCCCGACTTGTCCGACGACTATAGGGTCGTTCCCACGACCCCGGCCCAAAGTTGGCAAGCTGCCGACTTATCCGACGACTATAGGGTCGTCCCCACGACCCCGGGACTAGGTAGACCCGCCACCGACTTGTCCGACGACTATAGGGTCGTCCCCACGACCCCGGGACTAAATTGGCCCGCCACCGTCAAGTCCGACGACTATAGGGTCGTCCCCACGACCTCGGGACTAGGTTGGCCAGCCGCCGACATGTCCGACCGCTATTGGGTCGTCCCCACGACCACGGGCCAAAGTTGGCCAGCCGCCGACATGTCCGACGACTATAGGGTCGTCCCCACGACCCCGGGCCAAAGATGTGCAGCCGCCGTCTTGTCCGACGCCTATAGGGTCGTCCCCTCGACCCCGGGACTAGATTAGCCCGCCACCGTCATGTCCGACGACTATAGGGTCGTCCCCACGACCCCGGGACTAGATTGGTCCGCCACCGTCTTGTCCGACGACTATAGGGTCGTCCCCACGACCCCGGGCCAAAGTTGGCCAGCCGCCGACATGTCCGACGACTATAGGGTCGTCCCCACGACCCCGAGACTAGATTGGCCCGCCACCGTCATGTCCGACGACAATAGGGTCGTCCCCACGACCCCGGGTCCAGGTTGGCCAGCCGCCGACATTTCCGACGACTATAGAGTCGTCCCCACGGCACCGGGCCAAAGTTGGCCAGCCGCCGACATGTCCGACGACTATAGGGTCGTCCGCACGACCCCGGGACTAGATTGGCCCGCCACCGTCATGTCCGACGACTATAGAGTCGTCCCCACGACCCCGGGCCAAAGTTGGCCAGCCGCCGACATGTCCGACGACTATAGGGTCGTCCCCACGACCCGGGACTAGACTGGCCCGCCACCGTCATATCCGACGATTATAGGGTCGTCCCCACGACCCCGGGACAAGCTTGGCCCGCCGCCGACTTGTTCGACGACTATAGGGTCGTCCCCACGACCACGGGCCAAAGTTGGCCAGCCGGCGACATTTCCGACGACTATAGGGTCGTCCCCACGGCCACGGGCCAAAGTTGGCCAGCCGCCGACATGCCCGACGACTATAGGGTCGTCCCCACGACCCCCGGACTAGGTTGGCCGGCCGCCGACTTGTCCGACGACTATAGGGTCGTCCCCACGACCCCCGGACTAGGTGGGCTCGCCCCCGACTTGTCCGACGACTATAGGGTCGTTCCCACGACCCCGGCCCAAAGTTGGCAAGCTGCCGACTTATCCGACGACTATAGGGTCGTCCCCACGACCCCGGGACTAGGTAGGCCCGCCGCCGACTTGTCCGACGACTATAGGGTCGTCCCCACGACCCCGGGACTAGATGGGCCCGCCACCGTCATGTCCAACGACTATAGGGTCGTCCCCACAACCACGGGCCAATGTTGGCCAGCCGCGACATGTCCGACGACTATAGGGTCGTCCCCACGACCCCGGGCCAAAGTTGGCAAGCCGCCGAAATGACCGACGACTGTAGGGTCGTCCCCACGACCCCGGGCCAAAGATGTCCAGCCGCCGTCTTGTCCGACGACTATAGGGTCTTACCCACGACCCCGGGACTAGATTGGCCCGCCACCGTCATGTCCAACGACTATAGGGTCGTCCCCACAACCACGGGCCAAAGTTGGCCAGCCGCCGACATGTCCGACGACTACAGGGTCGTCCCCACGACCCCGGGCCAAAGTTGGCAAGCCGCCGAAATGACCGACGACTGTAGGGTCGTCCCCACGACCCCGGGCCAAAGATGTCCAGCCGCCGTCTTGTCCGACGACTATAGGGTCGTCCCCACGACCCCGGGACTAGATTGGCCCGCCGCCGACTTGTCCGAAGACTATAGGCTCGTCCCCACGTCCCCGGGTCATATTTGGCCAGCCGCCGACATGTCCGACGACTATAGAGTCGTCCCCACGACCCCGGGTCAATGTTGGCTCGCCGCCGACATGTCCGACGACTGTAGGGTTGTCCCCACGACCCCCGGGCCAAAGTTGGACAGCCACCGACATTTCCGACGACTATTGGGTCGTCCCCACAACCACGGGCCAAAGTTGGCCAGCCGCCGACATGTCCGACGACTATAGGGTCGTCCCCACGACCCCCGGGCCAAAGTTGGACAGCCACCGACATTTCCGACGACTATAGGGTCGTCCCCACGACCACGGGCCAAAGTTGGCCAGCCGCCGACATGTCCGACGACTATAGGGTCGTCCCCACGACCACGGGACTAGATTGGCCCGCCACCGCCATGTCCGACGACAATAGGGTCGTCCCCACGACACCGGGTCTAGGTTGGCCAGCCGCCGACATGTCCGACGACTATTGGATCGTCCCCACGACCACGGGCCAAAGTTGGCCAGCCGCCGACATGTCCGACGACTATCGGATCGTCCCCACGACCACGGGCCAAAGATGGCCAGCCGCCGACATGTCCGACGACAATAGGGTCGTCCCCACGACCACGGGCCAAAGTTGGCCAGCCGCCGACATGTCCGACGACTATAGGGTCGTCCCCACGACCACGGGACTAGATTGGCCCGCCACCGCCATGTCCGACGACAATAGGGTCGTCCCCACGACACCGGGTCTAGGTTGGCCAGCCGCCGACATGTCCGACGACTATTGGATCGTCGCCACGACCACGGGCCAAAGTTGGCCAGCCGCCGACATGTCCGACGACTATCGGATCGTCCCCACGACCCCGGGCCAAAGTTGGCCCGCCGCCGACTTGTCCGAGGACTATAGGGTCGTCCCCACGACCGCGGGACTAGATTGGCTCGCCGCCGACATATCCGACGACTATAGGGTCGTCCCCACGACCCCGGGACTAGATTGGCCCGCCACCGTCATTTCCGACGACTATAGGGTCCTCCCCACGACCACGGGCCAAAGTTGGCCAGCCGCCGACATGTCCGACGACTATAGGGTCGTCCCCACGACCCGGGACTAGACTGGCCCGCCACCGACATGTCCGACGACTATAAAGTCGTCCCCACGACCCCGGGTCAATGTTGGCTCGCCGCCGACATGTCCGACGACTATAGGGTCGTCCCCACGACCCCCGGGCCAAATTTGGACAGCCACCGACATTTCCGACGACTATAGGGTCGTCCTCATGACCCGGGACTAGACTGGCCCGCCACCGACTTGTCCGACGACTATAGGGTCGTCCCCACGACCCCGGGACTAGGTTGGCTCGCCACCGTCATGTCTGACGACTATAGGGTCCTCCCCACGACCACGGGCCAAAGTTGGCCAGCCGGCGACATGTCCGACGACTATAGGGTCGTCCCCACGACCCGGGACTAGACTGGCCCTTCACCGACATGTCCGACGACTATAAAGTCGTCCCCACGACCCCGTGTCAATGTTGGCTCGCCGCCGACATGTCCGACGACTATAGGGTCGTCCCCACGACCCCTGGGCCAAATTTGGACAGCCACCGACATTTCCGACGACTATAGGGTCGTCCCCACGACCCGGGACTAGGTGGGCTCGCCGCCGACTTGTCCGACAACTATAGGGTCGTCCCCACGACCCCGGGACTAGGTTGGCTCGCCACCGTCATGTCTGACGACTATAGGGTCGTCCCCACGACCACGGGCCAAAGTTGGCCAGCCGCCGACATGTCCGACGACTATAGGGTCGTCCCCACGACCCGGGACTAGACTGACCCGCCACCGTCATGTCCGACGACTATAGGGTCGTCCCCACGACCCCCGGACTAGGTTGGCCGGCCGCCGACTTGTCCGGCGACTATAGGGTCGTCCCCACGACCCCCGGACTAGGTTGGCCGGCCGCCGACTTGTCCGACGACTATAGGGTCGTCCCCACGACCCCCGGACTAGGTGGGCTCGCCGCCGACTTGTCCGACGACTATAGGGTCGTTCCCACGACCCCGGGCCAAAGTTGGCAAGCTGCCGACTTATCCGACGACTATAGGGTCGTCCCCACGACCCCGGGACTAGGTAGGCCCGCCGCCGACTTGTCCGACGACTATAGGGTCGTCCCCACGACCCCGGGACAAGGTTGGCCCGCTGCCGAAATGTCCGACGACTGTAGGGTCGTCCCCACGACCCCGGGACTAGATTGGCCCGCCACCGTCAAGTCCGACGACCTCGGGACTAGGTTGGCCAGCCGCCGACATGTCCGACGACTATAGGGTCGCCCCCACGACCTCGGGCCAATTTTGGCCAGCCGCCGACATGTCCGACGACTATAGGGTCGTCCCCACGACCCCGGGCCAAAGTTGGCAAGCCGCCGAAATGTCCGACGACTGTAGGGTCGTCTCCACGACCCCGGGAATAGATTGGCCGGCCACCGTCAAGTCCGACGACTATAGGGTCGTCCCCACGACCTCGGGACTAGATTGGCCCGCCACCGTCAAGTCCGACGACTATAGGGTCGTCCCCACGACCCCGGGCCAAAGTTGGCAAGCCGCCGAAATGTCCGGCGACTGTAGGGTCGTCCCCACAACCCCGGGACTAGATTGGCCCGCCACCGTCAAGTCCGACGACTATAGGGTCGTCCCCACGACCCCGGGCCAAAGTTGGCAAGCCGCCGAAATGTCCGACGACTGTAGGGTCGTCCCCACGACCCCCGGACTAGATTCGCCCGCCACCGTCATGTCCAACGACTATCGGATCGTCCCCACGACCACGGGCCAAAGTTGGCCAGCTGCCGACATGTCCGACGACTATTGGGTCGTCCCCACGACACCGGGCCAAAGTTGGCCAGCCGCTGACATGTCCAACGACTATAGGGTCGTCCCCACGACCACGGGCCAAAGTTGACCAGCCGCCGACATGTCCGACGACTATTGGATCGTCCCCACGACCCCGGGCCAAAGTTGGCAAGCCGCCGAAATGTCCGACAACTGTAGGGTCGTCCCCACGACCCCCGGACTAGATTGGCCCGCCACCGTCAAGTCCGACGACTATAGGGTCGTCCCCACGACCTCGGGACTAGGTTGGCCAGCCGCCGACATGTCCGACGACTATAATGTCGTCCCCACGACCCCGGGCCAATGTTGGCAAATCGCCGACATGTCCGACGACTATAGGGTCGTCCCTACGACCCGGGGCCAAAGCTGGCCAGCCGCCGACATGTCCGACGACTATTGGATCGTCCCCACGACCCCGGGCCAAAGTTGGCCAGCCGCCGACATGTCCGACGACTATAGGGTCGTCCCCACGACCACGGGCCAAAGCTGGCCAGCCGCCGACTTGTCCGACGACTATTGGATCGTCCCCACGACCACGGGCCAAAGTTGGCCAGCCGCCGACATGTCCGACGACTATAGGGTCGTCCCCACGACCCCGGGACTAGATTGGTCCGCCACCGTCATGTCCGACGACTATAGGGTCGTCCACACGACCCCGGGCCAAAGTTGGCAAGCCGCCGAAATGTCCGACGACTGTGGGGTCGTCCCCACGACCCCGGGACTAGATTGGCCCGCCACCGTCAAGTCCGACGACCCCGGGCCAATGTTGGCTAGCCGCCGACATGTCCGACGACTATAGGGTCGTCCGCACGACCCCGGGCCAAAGATGGCAAGCCGCCGAAATGTCCGACGACTGTAGGGTCGTCCCCACGACCCCGTGCCAAAGATGTCCAGCCGCCGTCTTGTCCGACGACTATAAGGTCGTCCCCACGACCCCGGGACTAGATTGGCCCGCCACCGTCATGTCCAACGACTATAGGGTCGTCCCCACAACCACGGGCCAAAGTTGGCCAGCCGCCGACATGTCCGACGATTATTGGATCGTCCCCACGACCACGGGCCAAATTTGGCCAGCCGCCGACATGTGCGACGACTATACGGTCGTCCCCACGACCCCGGGACTAGATTGGTCCGCCACCGTCATGTCCGACGACTATAGGGTCGTCCCCACGACCCCGGGACTAGGCTGACAACCCGCCAACATGTCCGACGACTATAGGGTCGTCCCCACGACCCCGTGCCAAAGATGTCCAGCCGCCGTCTTGTCCGACGACTATAGGGTCGTCCCCACGACCCCGGGACTAGATTGGCCCGCCACCGTCATGTCCAACGACTATAGGGTCGTCCCCACAACCACGGGCCAAAGTTGGCCAGCCGCCGACATGTCCGACGATTATTGGATCGTCCCCACGACCACGGGCCAAAGTTGGCCAGCCGCCGACATGTACGACGACTATACGGTCGTCCCCACGACCCCGGGACTAGATTGGTCCGCCACCGTCATGTCCGACGACTATAGGGTCGTCCCCACGACCCCGTGCCAAAGATGTCCAGCCGCCGTCTTGTCCGACGACTATAGGGTCGTCCCCACGACCCCGGGACTAGATTGGCCCGCCACCGTCATGTCCAACGACTATAGGGTCGTCCCCACAACCACGGGCCAAAGTTGGCCAGCCGCCGACATGTCCGACGATTATTGGATCGTCCCCACGACCATGGGCAAAGTTGGCCAGCCGCCGTAATGTCCAACGACTATTGGGTCGTCCCCACGACCCCGGGACTAGATTGGCCCGCCACCGTCAAGTCCGACGACTATAGGGTCGTCCCCACGACCCCGGGCAAATTTGGCAAGCCGCCGACATGTCCGACGACTGTAGGGTCGTCACCACGACCCTGAGGACTAGATTGGCCCGCCACCGTCATGTCCAACGACTATAGGGTCGTCCCCACGACCCCGGGCCAAAGTTGGCAAGCCGCCGAAATGTCCGACGACTGTAGGGTCGTCCCCACGACCCCGGGACTAGATTGGCCCGCCACCGTCAAGTCCGACGACCTCGGGACTAGGTTGGCCAGCCGCCGACATGTCCGACGACTATAGGGTCGCCCCCACGACCTCGGGCCAATTTTGGCCAGCCGCCGACATGTCCGACGACTATAGGGTCGTCCCCACGACCCCGGGCCAAAGTTGGCAAGCCGCCGAAATGTCCGACGACTGTAGGGTCGTCTCCACGAGCCCGGGAATAGATTGGCCGGCCACCGTTAAGTCCGACGACTATAGGGTCGTCCCCACGACCTCGGGACTAGATTGGCCCGCCACCGTCAAGTCCGACGACTATAGGGTCGTCCCCACGACCCCGGGCCAAAGTTGGCAAGCCGCCGAAATGTCCGGCGACTGTAGGGTCGTCCCCACAACCCCGGGACTAGATTGGCCCGCCACCGTCAAGTCCGACGACTATAGGGTCGTCCCCACGACCCCGGGCCAAAGTTGGCAAGCCGCCGAAATGTCCGACGACTGTAGGGTCGTCCCCATGACCCCCGGACTAGATTCGCCCGCCACCGTCATGTCCAACGACTATCGGATCGTCCCCACGACCACGGGCCAAAGTTGGCCAGCTGCCGACATGTCCGACGACTATTGGGTCGTCCCCACGACACCGGGCCAAAGTTGGCCAGCCGCTGACATGTCCTACGACTATAGGGTCGTCCCCACGACCACGGGCCAAAGTTGACCAGCCGCCGACATGTCCGACGACTATTGGATCGTCCCCACGACCCCGGGCCAAAGTTGGCAAGCCGCCGAAATGTCCGACAACTGTAGGGTCGTCCCCACGACCCCCGGACTAGATTGGCCCGCCACCGTCAAGTCCGACGACTATAGGGTCGTCCCCACGACCTCGGGACTAGGTTGGCCAGCCGCCGACATGTCCGACGACTATAATGTCGTCCCCACGACCCCGGGCCAATGTTGGCAAATCGCCGACATGTCCGACGACTATAGGGTCGTCCCTACGACCCCGGGCCAAAGCTGGCCAGCCGCCGACATGTCCGACGACTATTGGATCGTCCCCACGACCACGGGCCAAATTTGGCCAGCCGCCGACATGTGCGACGACTATACGGTCGTCCCCACGACCCCGGGACTAGATTGGTCCGCCACCGTCATGTCCGACGACTATAGGGTCGTCCCCACGACCCCGGGACTAGGCTGACAACCCGCCAACATGTCCGACGACTATAGGGTCGTCCCCACGACCCCGTGCCAAAGATGTCCAGCCGCCGTCTTGTCCGACGACTATAGGGTCGTCCCCACGACCCCGGGACTAGATTGGCCCGCCACCGTCATGTCCAACGACTATAGGGTCGTCCCCACAACCACGGGCCAAAGTTGGCCAGCCGCCGACATGTCCGACGATTATTGGATCGTCCCCACGACCACGGGCCAAAGTTGGCCAGCCGCCGTAATGTCCAACGACTATTGGGTCGTCCCCACGACCCCGGGACTAGATTGGCCCTCCACCGTCTTGTCCGACGACTATAGGGTCGTCCCCACGACCCCGGGACTAGATTGGCCCGCCACCGTCAAGTCCGACGACTATAGGGTCGTCCCAACGACCCCGGGACTAGGTTGGCCAGCCGCCGACATGTCCGACGACTATAGGGTCGTCCCCACGTCCCCGGGCCAAAGATGTCCAGCCGCCGACATGTCCGACGACTATAGGGTCGTACCCACGACCCCGGGCCAAAGATGTCCAGCCGCCGTCTTGTCCGACGACTATAGGGTCGTCCCCACGACCCCCGGACTAGGTTGGCCGGCCGCCGACTTGTCCGACGACTATAGGGTCGTCCCCACGACCCCCCGACTAGGTGGGCTCGCCGCCGACTTGTCCGACGACTATAGGGTCATCCCCACGACCCCGGGACTAGGTTGGCCCGCCGCCGACTTGTCCGACGACTATAGGGTCGTCCCCACGACCCCGGGACTAGGTTGGCACGCCACCGACATGTCTGACGACTATAGGGTCGTCCCCACGACCCCGGGACTAGATTGGCCCGCCACCGTCAAGTCCGACGACTATAGGGTCGTCCCCACGACCATGGGCCAAAGTTGGACAGCCGCCGACTTGTCCGACGACTATAGGGTCGTCCCCACGACCACGGGCCAAAGTTGGCCAGCCGCCGGCTTGTCCGACGAATATAGGGTCGTCCCCACGACCCCCCGACTAGGTGGGCTCGCCGCCGACTTGTCCGACGACTATAGGGTCATCCCCACGACCCCGGGACTAGGTTGGCCCGCCGCCGACTTGTCCGACGACTATAGGGTCGTCCCCACGACCCCGGGACTAGGTTGGCACGCCACCGACATGTCCGACGACTATAGGGTCGTCCCCACGACCCCGGGCCAAACTTGGCAAGCCGCCGAAATGTCCGACGACTGTAGGGTCGTCCCCACGACCCCGGGACTAGATTGGCCCGCCACCGTCAAGTCCGACGACTATAGGGTCGTCCCCACGACCTCGGGACTAGGTTGGCCAGCCGCCGACATGTCCGACCACTATTGGGTCGTCCCCACGACCACGGGCCAAAGTTGGCCAGCCGCCGACATGTCCGACGACTATAGGGTCGTCCCCACGACCCCGGGACTAGGTTGGCCAGCCGCCGACATGTCCGACGACTATAGGGTCGTCCCGACGACCCCGGGCCAATGTTGGCCAATCGCCTACATGTCCGACGACTATAGGGTCGTCCCTACGACCCCGGGACTAGATTGGCCCGCAACCGTCATGTCCAACGATTATAGGGTCGTCCCCACGACCCCGGGACTAGATTGGCCCGCCACCGTCATTTCCGACGATTATACATCGTCCCCACGACCCCGGGACAAGCTTGGCCCGCCGCCGACTTGTCCGACGACTATAGGGTCGTCCCCACGACCCCGGGACTAGATTGGCCCGCCACCGTCATGTCCGACGACAATAGGGTCGTTCCCACGACCCCGGGTCTAGGTTGGCCAGCCGCCGACATGTCCGACGACTATAGAGTCGTCCCCACGACACCGGGCCAAAGTTGGACAGCCGCCGACATGTCCGACTACTATAGGGTCGTCCCCAGGACCTCGGGTCTAGATTGGCCCGCTACCGTCATGTCCGAAGACTATAGGGTCGTCCCCACGACCACGGGACTAGATTGGCCCGCCACCGTCATATCCGACGACAATAGGGTCGTCCCCACGACCCCGGGTCTAGGTTGGCCAGCCGCCGACATGTCCGACGACAATCGGATCGTCCCCACGACCACGCGCCAAAGTTGGCCAGCCGCCGGCATGTCCGACGACTATTGGATCGTCCCCACGACCCCGGGCCAATGTTGGCCAATCGCCGACATGTCCAACGACTATAGGGTCGTCCCTACGACCCCGGGACTAGATTAGACCGCCACCGTCATGTCCAACGACTATAAGGTCGTCCCCACGACCACGGGCCAAAGTTGGCATGCCGCCGAAATGTCCGACGACTATAGGGTCGTCCCCACGACCCCGGGCCAAAGTTGGCAAGCCGCCGAAATGTCCGACGACTATAGGGTCGTCCCCACGACCCCGAGACTAGATTGGCCCGCCACCGTCATGTCCGACGACTATAGGGTCGTCCCCACGACCCCGGGCCAAAGTTGGCAAGCCGCCGAAATGTCCGACGACTGTAGGGTCGTCCCCACGACCCCGGGACTAGATTGGCCCGCCACCGTCAAGTCCGACGACTATAGGGTCGTCCCCAGGACCTTGGGACTAGATTGGCCCGCCACCGTCAAGTCCGACGACTATAGGGTCGTCCCCACGACCCCGGGCCAAAGTTGGCATGCCGCCGAAATGTCCGACGACTGTAGGGTCGTCCCCACGACCCCGGGACTAGATTGGTCCGCCACCGTCATGTCCGACGACTATAGGGTCGTCCCCACGACCCCGGGCCAAAGTTGGCCAGCCGCCGACATGTCCGACGACGATAGGGTCGTCCCCACGACCCCGAGACTAGATTGGCCCGCCACCGTCAAGTCCGACGACTATAGGGTCGTCCCCACGACCATGGGCCAAAGTTGGACAGCCGCCGACTTGTCCGACGACTATAGGGTCGTCCCCACGACCACGGGCCAAAGTTGGCCAGCCGCCGGCTTGTCCGACGAATATAGGGTCGTCCCCACGACCCCCCGACTAGGTGGGCTCGCCGCCGACTTGTCCGACGACTATAGGGTCATCCCCACGACCCCGGGACTAGGTTGGCCCGCCGCCGACTTGTCCGACGACTATAGGGTCGTCCCCACGACCCCGGGACTAGGTTGGCACGCCACCGACATGTCCGACGACTATAGGGTCGTCCCCACGACCCCGGGCCAAACTTGGCAAGCCGCCGAAATGTCCGACGACTGTAGGGTCGTCCCCACGACCCCGGGACTAGATTGGCCCGCCACCGTCAAGTCCGACGACTATAGGGTCGTCCCCACGACCTCGGGACTAGGTTGGCCAGCCGCCGACATGTCCGACCACTATTGGGTCGTCCCCACGACCACGGGCCAAAGTTGGCCAGCCGCCGACATGTCCGACGACTATAGGGTCGTCCCCACGACCCCGGGACTAGGTTGGCCAGCCGCCGACATGTCCGACGACTATAGGGTCGTCCCGACGACCCCGGGCCAATGTTGGCCAATCGCCTACATGTCCGACGACTATAGGGTCGTCCCTACGACCCCGGGACTAGATTGGCCCGCAACCGTCATGTCCAACGATTATAGGGTCGTCCCCACGACCCCGGGACTAGATTGGCCCGCCACCGTCATTTCCGACGATTATACATCGTCCCCACGACCCCGGGACAAGCTTGGCCCGCCGCCGACTTGTCCGACGACTATAGGGTCGTCCCCACGACCCCGGGACTAGATTGGCCCGCCACCGTCATGTCCGACGACAATAGGGTCGTTCCCACGACCCCGGGTCTAGGTTGGCCAGCCGCCGACATGTCCGACGACTATAGAGTCGTCCCCACGACACCGGGCCAAAGTTGGACAGCCGCCGACATGTCCGACTACTATAGGGTCGTCCCCAGGACCTCGGGTCTAGATTGGCCCGCTACCGTCATGTCCGAAGACTATAGGGTCGTCCCCACGACCACGGGACTAGATTGGCCCGCCACCGTCATATCCGACGACAATAGGGTCGTCCCCACGACCCCGGGTCTAGGTTGGCCAGCCGCCGACATGTCCGACGACAATCGGATCGTCCCCACGACCACGCGCCAAAGTTGGCCAGCCGCCGGCATGTCCGACGACTATTGGATCGTCCCCACGACCCCGGGCCAATGTTGGCCAATCGCCGACATGTCCAACGACTATAGGGTCGTCCCTACGACCCCGGGACTAGATTAGACCGCCACCGTCATGTCCAACGACTATAAGGTCGTCCCCACGACCACGGGCCAAAGTTGGCATGCCGCCGAAATGTCCGACGACTATAGGGTCGTCCCCACGACCCCGGGCCAAAGTTGGCAAGCCGCCGAAATGTCCGACGACTATAGGGTCGTCCCCACGACCCCGAGACTAGATTGGCCCGCCACCGTCATGTCCGACGACTATAGGGTCGTCCCCACGACCCCGGGCCAAAGTTGGCAAGCCGCCGAAATGTCCGACGACTGTAGGGTCGTCCCCACGACCCCGGGACTAGATTGGCCCGCCACCGTCAAGTCCGACGACTATAGGGTCGTCCCCAGGACCTTGGGACTAGATTGGCCCGCCACCGTCAAGTCCGACGACTATAGGGTCGTCCCCACGACCCCGGGCCAAAGTTGGCATGCCGCCGAAATGTCCGACGACTGTAGGGTCGTCCCCACGACCCCGGGACTAGATTGGTCCGCCACCGTCATGTCCGACGACTATAGGGTCGTCCCCACGACCCCGGGCCAAAGTTGGCCAGCCGCCGACATGTCCGACGACGATAGGGTCGTCCCCACGACCCCGAGACTAGATTGGTCCGCCACCGTCATGTCCGACGACAATAGGGTCGTCCCCACGACCCCGGGTCCAGGTTGGCCAGCCGCCGACATTTCCGACGACTATAGAGTCGTCCCCACGACACCGGGCCAAAGTTGGCCCGCCGCCGACATGTCCGACGACTATAGGGTCGTCCCCACGACCCCGGGACTAGATTGGCCCGACACCGTCATGTCCGACGACAATAGGGTCGTTCCCACGACCCCGGGGCAAGGTTGGCCAGCCGCCGACTTGTCCGACGACTATAGGGTCGTACCCACGACCCCGGGCCAAAGATGTCCAGCCGCCGTCTTGTCCGCCGACTATAGGGTCGTCCCCACGACCACGGGCCAAAGTTGGCATGCCGCCGAAATGTCCGACGACTATAGGGTCGTCCCCACGACCCCGGGCCAAAGTTGGCAAGCCGCCGAAATGTCCGACGACTATAGGGTCGTCCCCACGACACCGGGCCAAAGTTGGCCAGCCGCCGACATGTCCGACGACTATAGGGTCGTCCCCACGACCCCGGGACTAGATTGGCCCGCCACCGTCATGTCCGACGATTATAGGGTCGTCCCCACGACCCCGGGACAAGCTTGGCCCGCCGCCGAATTGTTCGACGACTATAGGGTCGTCCCCACGACCCCGGGACTAGATTGGCCCGACACCGTCATGTCCGACGACTATAGGGTCGTACCCACGACCCCGGGCCAAAGTTGACCAGCCGCCGACATGTCCGACGACTATAGGGTCGTCCCCACGACCCCGGGACTAGATTGGCCCGCCACCGTCATGTCCGACGATTATAGGGTCGTCCCCACGACCCCGGGACAAGCTTGGCCCGCCGCCGAATTGTTCGACGACTATAGGGTCGTCCCCACGACCCCGGGCCAAAGTTGGCCAGCCGCCGACATGTCCGACGACTATAGGGTCGTCCCGACGACCCCGGGACTAGATTGGCCCGCCACCGTCATGTCCGACGACTATAGGGTCGTCCCCACGACCCCGGGCCAATGTTGGCCAGCCGCCGACATGTCCGACGACTATAGGGTCGTCCCCACGACCCCGAGACTAGATTGGCCCGCCACCGTCATGTCCGACGAAAATAGGGTCGTCCCCACGACCCCGGGTACAGGTTGGCCAGCCGCCGACATTTCCGACGACTATAGAGTCGTCCCCACGACACCGGGCCATAGTTGGCCAGCCGCCGACATGTCCGACGACTATAGGGTCGTCCCCACGACCCCGGGACAAGGTTGGCCCGCCACCGTCTTGTCCGACGACTATAGGGTCGTCTTTACGACCACGGGCCAAAGTTGGCCAGCCGTCGACATTTCCGATGACTATATGGTCGTCCCCACGACCCCGAGACTAGATTGGCCCGCCACCGTCATGTCCGACGAAAATAGGGTCGTCCCCACGACCCCGGGTCCAGGTTGGCCAGCCGCCGACATTTCCGACGACTATAGAGTCGTCCCCACGACACCGGGCCAAAGTTGGCCAGCCGCCGACATGTCCGACGACTATAGGGTCGTCCCCACGACCCCGGGACAAGGTTGGCCCGCCACCGTCTTGTCCGACGACTATAGGGTCGTCCACACGACCCCGGGTCTAGGTTGGCCAGCCGCCGACATGTCCGACGACTATAGAGTCGTCCCCACGACACCGGGCCAAAGTTGGCCAGCCGCCGACATGTCCGAAGACTATTGCGTCGTCTCCACGACACCGGGCCAAAGTTGGCCAGCCGCTGACATGTCCAACGACTATAGGGTCGTCCCCACGACCACGGGCCAAAGTTGACCAGCCGCCGACATGTCCGACGACTATAGGGTCGTCCCCACGACCCCGAGTCCAGGTTGGCCCGCCGCCGACATTTCCGACGACTATAGAGTTGTCCCCACGACCCCGGGCCAAAGTTGGCCAGCCGCCGACATGTCCGACGACTATGGGGTCGTCCCCACGACCCCGAGACTAGATTAGCCCGCCACCGTCATGTCCGACGACAATAGGGTCGTCCCCACGACCCCGGGTCCAGGTTGGCCAGCCGCCGACATTTCCGACGACTGTAGAGTCGTCCCCACGACACCGGGCCAAAGTTGGCCAACCGCCGACATGTCCGACGACTATTGTATCGTCCCCACGACCCCGGGACTAGATTGGCCCGCCGCCGACATGTCCGACGACTATAATGTCGTCCCCACGACCCCGGGACTAGATTGGCCCGCCACCGTCTTGTCCGACGACTATAGGGTCGTCTTTACGACCACGGGCCAAAGTTGGCCAGCCGTCGACATTTCCGATGACTATAGGGTCGTCCCCACGACCACGGACCAAATTTGGCCAGCCGCCGACTTGTCCGACGACTATAGGGTCGTTCCCACGACCACGGGCCAAAGTTGGCCAGCCGCCGACTTGTCCGACGACTATAGGCTCGTCCCCACGACCCCCGGTCTAGGTTGGCTCGCCGCCGACTTGTCCGACGACTATAGGGTCGTCCCCACGACCCCGGGCCAAAGTTGGCAAGCCGCCGAAATGTCCGACGACTGTAGGGTCGTACCCACGACCCCGGGACTAGATTGGCCCGCCACCGTCATGTCCAACGACTATAGGGTCGTCCCCACAACCACGGGCCAAAGTTGGCCAGCCGCCGACATGTCCGTCGACTATTGGATCGTCCCCACGACCACGGGCCAAAGTTGGCCAGCCGCCGACATGTCCGACGACTATAGGGTCGTCCCCACGACCCCGGGACTAGATTGGTCCGCCACCGTCATGTCCGACGATTATAGGGTCGTCCCCACGACCCCGGGCCAAAGATGTCCAGCCGCCGTCTTGTCCGACGACTATAGGGTCGTCGTCACGACCCCGGGTCCAGGTTGGCCAGCCGCCGACATTTCCGACGACTATAGAGTCGTCCCCACGACACCGGGCCAAAGTTGGCCAACCCCCGACATGTCCGACGACTATTGGATCGTCCCCACGACCCCGAGACTAGATTGGCCCGCCACCATCATGTCCGACGACAATAGGGTCGTCCCCACGACCCCGGGACCAGGTTGGCCAGCCGCCGACATTTCCGACGACTATAGAGTCGTCCCCACGACACCGGGCCAAAGTTGGCCAACCCCCGACATGTCCGACGACTATTGGATCGTCCCCACGACCCCGGGACTAGATTGGCCCGCCACCGACATGTCCGACGACTATAGGGTCGTCCCCACGACCTCGGGAGTAGGTTGGCCACCCGCCGACATGTCCGACGACAATAGGGTCGTCCCCACGACCCCGGGTCCAGGTTGGCCAGCCGCCGACATGTCCGACGACTATAGGGTCGTCCCCACGGCCCCGGGACTAGATTGGCCGGCCACCGTCATGTCCGACGATTATAGGGTCGTCCCCACGACCCCGGGACAAGCTTGGCCCGCCGCCGAATTGTTCGACGACTATAGGGTCGTCCCCACGACCCCGGGACTAGATTGGCCCGCCACCGTCATGTCCGACGAGAATAGGGTCGTCCCCTCGACCCCGGGTCTAGGGTGGCCAGCCGCCGACTTGTCCGACGACTATAGGGTCGTACCCACGACCCCGGGACTAGGCTGACAAGCCGCCAACATGTCCGACGACTATAGGGTCGTCCCCACGACCCCGGGCCAAAGATGTCCAGCCGCCGTCTTGTCCGACGACAATCGGATCGTCTCCACGACCACGCGCCAAAGTTGGCCAGCCGCCGACATGTCCGACGACTTTTGGATCGTCCCCACGACCACGGGCCAAAGTTGGCCAGCCGCTGACATTTCCAACGACTATTGGGTCGTCCCCACGACCACGGGCCAATGTTGGCTAGCCGCCGACATGTCCGACGACTATAGGGTCGTCCCCACGACCACGGGCCAAAGCTGGCCAGCCGCCGACATGTCCGACGACTATTGGATCGTCCCCACGACCACCGGCCAAAGTTGGCCAGCCGCCGACATGTCCGACGACTATAGGGTCATCCCCACGACCCCGGGACTAGATTGGTCCGCCACCGTCATGTCCGACGACTATAGGGTCGTCCCCACGACCCCGGGACTAGGCTGACAACCCGCCAACATGTCCGACGACTATAGGGTCGTCCCCACGACCCCGGGCCAAAGATGTCCAGCCGCCGTCTTGTCCGACGACTATAGGGTCTTACCCACGACCCCGGGACTAGATTGGCCCGCCACCGTCATGTCCAACGACTATAGGGTCGTCCCCACAACCACGGGCCAAAGTTGGCCAGCCGCCGAAATGTCCGACGACTGTAGGGTGGTCCCCACGACCCCGGGACAAGGTTGGCCCGCCGCCGACTTGTCCGACGACTATAGGGCCGTACCCACGACCCCGGGACTAGGCTGACAAGCCGCCAACATGTCCGACGACTATAGGGTCGTCCCCACGACCCCGGGCCAAAGTTGGCCAGCCGCCGAAATGTCCGACGACTATAGGGTCGTCCCCACGACCCCGGGACTAGATTGGCCCGCCACCGTCATGTCCGACGACTATATGGTCGTCCCCACGACCCCGGGCCAAAGTTGGCAAGCCGCCGAAATGTCCGACGACTGTAGGGTCGTACCCACGACCCCGGGCCAAAGTTGGCAAGCCGCCGAAATGTCCGACGACTGTAGGGTCGTCCCCACGACCCCGGGACCAGATTGGCCCGCCACCGTCAAGTCCGACGACTATAGGGCCGTCCCCAGGACCTCGGGACTAGATTGGCCCGCCACCGTCAAGTCCGACGACCATAGGGTCGTCCCCACGACCCCGGGCCAAAGTTGGCAAGCCGCCGAAATGTCCGACGACTGTAGGGTCGTACCCACGACCCCGGGACTAGGCTGACAAGCCGCCAACATGTCCGACGAGTATAGGGTCGCCCCCACGACCCCGGGCCAAAGTTGGCCAGCCGCCGACATGTCCGACGACTATAGGGTCGTCCCCACGACCTCGGGTCTAGATGGCCCGCTACCGTCATGTCCGAAGACTATAGGGTCGTCCCCACGACACCGGTCCAAAGTTGGCCAGCCGCCGTCATGTCCGACGATTATAGGGTCGTCTCCACGACCCCGGGACTAGACTGGCCCGCCACCGACATGTCCGACGACTATAGAGTCGTCCCCACGACCCCGGGTCAATGTTGGCTCGCCGCCGACATGTCCGACGACTATAGGGTCGTCCCCACGAGCCCCGGGCCAAAGTTGGACAGCCACCGACATTTCCGACGACTATAGGGTCGTCCCCACGACCACGGGCCAAAGTTGGCCAGCCGCCGACTTGTCCAACGACTATAGGGTCGTCCCCATGACCCCGGGACTAGGTAGGCCCGCCGCCGACTTGTCTGACGACTATAGGGTCGTCCCCACGACCCCGGGACTAGGTTGGCCCGCCACCGTTATGTCCGACGACTATAGGGTCGTCCCCACGACCCCGGGCAATTGTTGGCCAATTGCCGACATGTCCGACGACTATAGGGTCGTCCCTACGACCCCGGGACTAGATTGGCCCGCCACCGTCATGTCCGACGACTATATGGTCGTCCCCACGACCAAGGGCCAATGTAGGCCAGCCGCTGACTTGTCCGACGACTATAGGGTCGTCCCCATGACCCCGGGACTAGGTAGGCCCGCCGCCGACTTGTCTGACGACTATAGGGTCGTCCCCACGACCCCGGGACTAGGTTGGCCCGCCACCGTTATGTCCGACGACTATAGGGTCGTCCCCACGACCCCGGGCAATTGTTGGCCAATTGCCGACATGTCCGACGACTATAGGGTCGTCCCTACGACCCCGGGACTAGATTGGCCCGCCACCGTCATGTCCAACGACTATAGGGTCGTCCCCACGACCATGGGCCAAAGTTGGCCAGCCGCCGATATGTCCAACGACTATTGGGTCGTCCCCACGACCACGGGCCAAAGTTAGCCAGCCGCCGACATGTCCGACGACTATACGGTCGTCCCCACGACCCCGGGACAAGATTGGCCCGCCACCGTCATGTCCGACGACTATAGGGTTGTCCCCACGACCCCGGGCCAAATTTGGCAAGCCGCCGAAATGTCCGACGACTGTAGGGTCGTACCCACGACCCCGGGACTAGGCTGACAAGCCGCCAACATGTCCGACGACTATAGGGTCGTCCCCACGACCCCGGGCCAAAGTTGGCAAGCCGCCGAAATGTCCGACGACTATAGGGTCGTCCCCACGACCCCGGGCCAATGTTGGCCAATCGCCGACATCTCCGACGACTATAGGGTCGTCCCCACGACCCCGGGACTAGATTGGCCCGCCATCGTCATGTCCAACGACAATAGGGTCGTCCCCACGACCCCGGGACTAGGTTGACAAGCCGCCAACATGTCCGACGACTATAGGGTCGTCCCCACGACCCCGGGCCAAAGATGGCATGCCGCCGAAATGGCCGACGATTATAGGGTCGTCCCCAGGACCACGGGCCAAAGTTGGCCAGCCGCCGACATGTCCGACGACTATAGGGTCGTCCCCACGACCCGGGACTAGACTCGCCCGCCACCGTCATGTCCGACGACTATAGGGTCGTCCCCACGACCCCCGGACTAGGTTGGCCGGCCGCCGACTTGTCCGACGACTATAGGGTCGTCCCCACGACCCCCGGACTAGGTGGGCTCGCCGCCGACTTGTCCGACGACTATATGGTCGTCCCCACGAACCCGGGACTAAGTAGGCCCGCCGCCGACTTGTCCGACGACTATAGGGTCGTCCCCACGACCCCGGGACTAGATTGGCCCGCCACCGTTATGTCCGACGACTATAGGGTCGTCCCCACGACCACGGGCCAAAGTTGGCCAGCCGGCGACATGTCCGACGACTATAGGGTCGTCCCTACGACCCCGGGACTAGGTTGGCTCGCCACCGACATGTCCGACGACTATAGGGTCGTCCCCACGACCCGGGACTAGACTGGCCCGCCACCGTCATGTCCGACGACTATAGGGTCGTCCCCACGACCCCCGGAATAGGTTGGCCGGCCGCCGACTAGTCCGACGACTATAGGGTCGTCCCCACGACCACGGGCCAAAGTTGGCCAGCCGCCGACATGTCCGACGACTATAGGGTCGTCCCCACGACCCGGGACTAGACTGGCCCGCCACCGTCATGTCCGACGACTATAGGGTCGTCCCCACGACCCCCGGACTAGGTTGGCTCGCCGCCGACATGTCCGACGACTATAGGGTCGTCCCCACGACCCCGGGCCAAAGTTGGCAAGCCGCCGAAATGTCCGACGACTGTAGGGTCGCCCCCACGACCCCGGGGCTAGGTTGGCCAGCCGCCGACATGTCCGACGACTATACGGTCGTCCCCACGACCTCGGGACTAGGTTGGCCAGCCGCCGACATGTCCGACGACTATAGGGTCGTCCCCACGACCCTGGGCCAAAGGTGGCATGCCGCCGAAATGTCCGACGACTATAGGGTCGTTCCCACGACCCCGGGCCAAAGTTGGCAAGCCGCCGAAATGTCCGACGACTATAGGGTCGTCCCCACGACCGCGGGCCAAAGATGTCCAGCCGCGGTCTTGTCCGACGACTATAGGGTCTTCCCCACGACCCCGGGACTAGATTGGCCCGCCACCGTCATGTCCGACGACTATACGGTCGTCCCCACGACCCCGGGACAAGGTTGGCCCGCCGCCGACTTGTCCGACGACTATAAGGTCGCACCCACGACCCCGGGACTAGATTGGCCCGCCACCGTCATGTCCAATGACTATAGGGTCGTCCCCACGACCCCGGGACTAGGTTGACATGCCGCCGAAATGTCCGACGACTATAGGGTCGTCCCCACGACCGCGAGCCAAGGATGTCCAGCCGCCGTCTTGTCCGACGACTATAGGGTCGTCCCCATGACCCCGGGACTAGATTGGCCCGCCACCGTCATTTCCGACGACTATAGGGTCGTCCCCACGACCACGGGCCAATGTTGGCCAGCCGCCGACATGTCCGACGACTATTGGATCGTCCCCACGACCACGGGCCGAAGTTGGCCAGCCGCCGACATGTCCGACGCCTATAGGGTCGTCCCCACGACCCCGGGACTAGATTGGTCCGCCACCGTCATGTCCGCCGACTATAGGGTCGTCCCCACGACCCCGGGCCAAAGTTGGCAAGCCGACGAAATGTCCGACGACTATAGGGTCGTCCCCACGACCTCGGGACTAGGTTGGACTGCCGCCGACATGTCCGACGACTATACGGTCGTCCCCACGACCCCGGGACAAGATTGGCCCGCCACCGTCATGTCCGACGACTATAGGGTCGTCCCCACGACCCCGGGCCAAATTTGGCAAGCCGCCGAAATGTCCGACGACTGTAGGGTCGTACCCACGACCCCGGGACTAGGCTGACAAGCCGCCAACATGTCCGACGACTATAGGGTCGTCCCCACGACCCCGGGCCAAAGTTGGCAAGCCGCCGAAATGTCCGACGACTATAGGGTCGTCCCCACGACCCCGGGCCAATGTTGGCCAATCGCCGACATCTTCGACGACTATAGGGTCGTCCCCACGACCCCGGGACTAGATTGGCCCGCCATCGTCATGTCCAACGACAATAGGGTCGTCCCCACGACCCCGGGACTAGGTTGACAAGCCGCCAACATGTCCGACGACTATAGGGTCGTCCCCACGACCCCGGGCCAAAGATGGCATGCCGCCGAAATGGCCGACGATTATAGGGTCGTCCCCAGGACCGCGGGCCAAAGATGTCAAGCCGTTGTCTTCTCCGACGACTATAGGGTCGTCCCCACGACCCCGGGCAATTGTTGGCCAATTGCCGACATGTCCGACGACTATAGGGTCGTCCCTACGACCCCGGGACTAGATTGGCCCGCCACCGTCATGTCCAACGACTATAGGGTCGTCCCCACGACCATGGGCCAAAGTTGGCCAGCCGCCGATATGTCCAACGACTATTGGGTCGTCCCCACGACCACGGGCCAAAGTTAGCCAGCCGCCGACATGTCCGACGACTATAGGGTCGTCCCCACGACCCCGGGCCAAAGTTGGCCAGCCGCCGACATGTCCAACGACTATAGGGTCGTCCCCACGACCACGGGCCAAAGTTGACCAGCCGCCGACATGTCCGACGACTATTGGATCGTCCCCACGACCCCGGGCCAAAGTTGGCAAGCCGCCGACATGTCCGACGACTATAGGGTCGTCCCCACGACCTCGGGACTAGGTTGGCCACCCGCCGACATGTCCGACGACTATAGGGTCGTCCCCACGACCCCGGGTCTAGGTTGGCCAGCCGCCGACATGTCCGACGAATATAGAGTCGTCCCCACGACACCGGGCCAAAGTTTGCCAGCCGCCGACATGTCCGACGACTATTGGGTCGTCCCCACGACACCGGGCCAAAGTTGGCCAGCCGCCGACATGTCCGACGACAATCGGATCGTCCCCACGACCACGCGCCAAAGTTGGCCAGCCGCCGACATGTCCGACGACTTTTGGATCGTCCCCACGACCACAGGCCAAAGTTGGCCAGCCGCCGACATGTCCGACGACTATAGGGTCGTCCCCACGACCCCGGGACTAGATTGGTCCGCCACCGTCATGTCCGACGACTATAGGGTCGTCCCCACGACCCCGGGCCATTGTTGGCCAATCGCCGACATGTCCGACGACTATAGGGTCGTCCCTACGACCCCGGGCCAAAGCTGGCCAGCCGCCGACATGTCCGACGACTATTGGATCGTCCCCACGACCACGGGCCAAAGTTGGCCAGCCGCCGACATGTCCGAAGACTATAGGGTCGTCCCCACGACCCCGGGACTAGATTGGTCCGCCACCGTCATGTCCGACGACTATAGGGTCGTCCCCACGACCCCGGGCCATTGTTGGCCAATCGCCGACATGTCCGACGACTATAGGGTCGTCCCTACGACCCCGGGCCAAAGCTGGCCAGCCGCCGACATGTCCGACGACTATTGGATCGTCCCCACGACCACGGGCCAAAGTTGGCCAGCCGCCGACATGTCCGAAGACTATAGGGTCGTCCCCACGACCCCGGGACTAGATTGGCCAGCCACCGACATGTCCGACGACTATAGAGTCGTCCCCACGACACCGGGTCAAAGTTGGCCAGCCGCTGATATTTCCATCGACTATTGGGTCGTCCCCACGACCACGGGCCAATGTTGGCTAGCCGCCGACATGTCCGACGACTATAGGGTCGTCCCCAGGACCACGGGCCAAAGCTGGCCAGCCGCCGACATGTCCGACGACTATTGGATCGTCCCCACGACCACGGGCCAAAGTTGGCCAGCCGCCGACATGTCCGACGACTATAGGGTCGTCCCCACGACCCCGGGACTAGATTGGTCCGCCACCGTCATGTCCGACGACTATAGGGTCGTCCCCACGACCCCGGGCCAAAGTTGGCAAGCCGCCGAAATGTCCGACGACTGTAGGGTCGTCCCCACGACCCCGGGACTAGATTGGCCCGCCACCGTCAAGTCCGACGACCTCGGGACTAGGTTGGCCAGCCGCCGACATGTCCGACGACTATAGGGTCGCCCCCACGACCTCGGGCCAATTTTGGCCCGCCGCCGACATGTCCGACGACTATAGGGTCGTCCCCACGACCGCGGGCCAAAGTTGGCAAGCCGCCGAAATGTCCGACGACTGTAGGGTCGTCCCCACGACCCCGGGACTAGATTGGCCCGCCACCGTCAAGTCCGACGACTATAGGGTCGTCCCCACGACCCCGGGTCAAAGTTGGCCAGCCGCTGACATTTCCAACGACTATTGGGTCGTCCCCACGACCACGGGCCAATGTTGGCTAGCCGCCGACATGTCCGTCGACTATTGGATCGTCCCCACGACCCCGGGCCAAAGTTGGCAAGCCGCCGACATGTCCGACGACTATAGGGTCGTCCCCACGGCCTCGGGACTAGGTTGGCCACCCGCCGACATGTCCGACGACTATAGGGTCGTCCACACGACCACGGACCAAAGTTGGCCAGCCGCCGACATGTCCGAAGAATATAGGGTCGTCCCCACGACCCCGGGACTAGATTGGCCAGCCACCGACATGTCCGACGACTATAGAGTCGTCCCCACGACACCGGGTCAAAGTTGGCCAGCCGCTGATATTTCCATCGACTATTGGGTCGTCCCCACGACCACGGGCCAATGTTGGCTAGCCGCCGACATGTCCGACGACTATAGGGTCGTCCCCAGGACCACGGGCCAAAGCTGGCCAGCCGCCGACATGTCCGACGACTATTGGATCGTCCCCACGACCACGGGCCAAGGTTGGCCAGCCGCCGACATGTCCGACGACTATAGGGTCGTCCCCACGACCCCGGGACTAGATTGGTCCGCCACCGTCATGTCCGACGACTATAGGGTCGTCCCCACGACCCCGGCCAAAGTTGGCAAGCCGCCGAAATGTCCGACGACTGTAGGGTCGTCCCCACGACCCCGGGACTAGATTGGCCCGCCACCGTCAAGTCCGACGACCTCGGGACTAGGTTGGCCAGCCGCCGACATGTCCGACGACTATAGGGTCGCCCCCACGACCTCGGGCCAATTTTGGCCCGCCGCCGACATGTCCGACGACTATAGGGTCGTCCCCACGACCGCGGGCCAAAGTTGGCAAGCCGCCGAAATGTCCGACGACTGTAGGGTCGTCCCCACGACCCCGGGACTAGATTGGCCCGCCACCGTCAAGTCCGACGACTATAGGGTCGTCCCCACGACCCCGGGACTAGATTGGTCCGCCACCGTCATGTCCGACGACTATAGGGTCGTCCCCACGACCCCGGCCAAAGTTGGCAAGCCGCCGAAATGTCCGACGACTGTAGGGTCGTCCCCACGACCCCGGGACTAGATTGGCCCGCCACCGTCAAGTCCGACGACCTCGGGACTAGGTTGGCCAGCCGCCGACATGTCCGACGACTATAGGGTCGCCCCCACGACCTCGGGCCAATTTTGGCCCGCCGCCGACATGTCCGACGACTATAGGGTCGTCCCCACGACCGCGGGCCAAAGTTGGCAAGCCGCCGAAATGTCCGACGACTGTAGGGTCGTCCCCACGACCCCGGGACTAGATTGGCCCGCCACCGTCAAGTCCGACGACTATAGGGTCGTCCCCACGACCCCGGGTCAAAGTTGGCCAGCCGCTGACATTTCCAACGACAGTAGTAAGGCAAAGCCGATTCTAACCCAGGTCCTCTGAGGGGAGCGCGGGCGGGGGGAGGAAGTGAGGGCGCGCGGGGGAGTGCGGTGGAGGGAACTATGGGCGCGGGGAGAGCTGGGGAGTGGAAGACCGGTTGCGCGCGCACGAACCGCAGAGTGGGGGAAGCTGTAATCGTGGTGGGGATCAGTCCGGGCCGAGCCGCCGCGGAGACCTCTCCAGACCTGACCCATTGTTGGAAAATTTTCAGAGGGTCGTCCCCTCCCTCTAAAAATTTCTGGGGCCGGGTCTTGTATGAAAAAATCTTTTTTTCAGACTCGATCCGGCCCCCAGAAATTTTTTCCCCCAAATATTGGTTCTAAATCAGATCTACCGCCAGAATATTTTTTTCCAAACCAACCGAGCAAACAAATATGCATCATACATTCTAAAGCTACCAATTTTTCAAACTCCAGCAAACAAATATGCATCATGCATTCATAGCACTGTGAAGAAATGGTATCATCTCAGCGTTCCGATTTAACATCGCAGCATATCGCGCGATTATGCGTAATTTGACTCCTCTGGAGCAGTCGTGCAGGATGTCATTTTCGCGGCGCGAAGAACGTACGAATCACAGAAAGAATTATGCAGCGTCGGCAGAAATGTTTTTTCCATACATATATATGATATAAATTTTTCCCCAACGCAGAGAAATAATACTTTTTAGAAACGTTGAATCTTAAAATTAGGTGGCGAGAAGGAGGAAGGTGGGTAAATAAAATGTAGAGGAAAGAAGGAGGATGGATGACGAGTAAATAAATAATACTTTTCATATTAAGGAGGTTGGGTTTGGAAAGGGTGAAGAAAAAACATTTATGCATTAAAAATTGATTATATTTATTTATGAATTTCCATCTGATGTTTAGACCACCAGTAGAATATTTTAAATACATTTTGCAAAGCACAATGCTTTACATGTCTACAGCATCGCAAAGTATTAACTACATTTAGCTTATTTAGAGATTTGATAGCATCGTAGTCAATGATTATGCGGCGTCAGCAGAAATGTTTTTTCCATACATATATGTGATGGAAATTTTCCCCCAACGCAGAGAAATAATAATTTTGAAACGTCGAATCGGGAGACGGGTAAATAAAATGAAGAAATAATATACGTTTAAGAAATTATATATTGTTACATAGAATATAAAATTAAAAATATAAATATAAATATTTTATTTATGCAATTCTCTCTGGTGTTTAGACCACCAGTTGAATATTTTAAATACATTTTGCAAAGCACAATGCTTCGCGTGTCTGCCACATCGCAGAGTATTAATTACATTTAGCTTATTTAGAGATTTGATATTCTCATAGTCAATGTCCAGCGTCTCAATGATCACATCCGCTCTCGTATTTTCATCGAGGAAATCCACAAGCCAGTCGCGTTTCTGCAACCCTTTAACGTATACGATATAGGGTGTGTCATCTTCTTCATCGATCGCATCAGCTACAGCTTTCGTAATTAGCTGTTTAGCCATACTGTATGGAACGTCTCCATCATCCCACCGTAGTCCATGATGTTTTGCCACCAACCATCGGATGCTTGATTTGTCGGATTTTGTAAGAAGATATTGCGGCATCGAACTCCCAAAAATATAGTGCGAGAGAATTGTTCCCATTCGTAGGACAGCCACTTCCTTGACAACAAATCTTCCATCGACGATGAACCCTTGCAGGTCAACAAATGTTGGTACGACCATTGTCGATACAATTTTAGAGGTCAGCTCGCTTCCAAGACAGATGAGAGAATGAATTCTTTCTCGTAAAGCATCTCGATTTTTTACGATGAAATGTTTGTACGAATTTGACACAGGAGAGGGCGGGGCAAGTAGTATGGCAATTTAATTTATTTTGCGCACCACGTTTGTTAGCGGATTGTATTCAACCACCCGGTCGTGCAGAATCAGACAGTAGGCCGTAGTATTTGCAGGTACATTCTCTTTACATTCAAATTCTATGCGCACGTCCACGGTACCATTTTTAATCGACTCATTTTGTCGCGAGCAATCAATCACCACGAGGGGACCAAATTGTAAAAATTCAGCCACAGTGAATAATGCCTCGTTGCAACTATGTCCATAATACGATTTACGGAAATGTGTATACATGTGAAACAAGATGGCATGCTTATTCTTATCAAAGTCCAAGTTCAAGTCATCATATGGATAAAATTCCGAGTTGAGAAAAAGTTTTACATTGGTCAATTTACAGTGGTCAAACCGAGTAGCATCTTCGGTCATCACATTCTTTCGAGCAGTCTGTAGAGCAAAGATAACGTATCGCGGCTTCTCCAGCTGTGCAGCTGCCTTCACGGCCCACGAATGCTTGGTTGTGCTCTGTAAGAGAGGATACTCGTACAGATCCCACGAGCGAAAACTAATGCTTAGGTTTTGTCCACTTTCCAAAGCATGTAGCAACGATAGCTTATTAACATCGTTCAGCGTCACATGAGGCATTCGCCATTGCACTTTAAGTAATTCAATTTCTGGTTCCAACATCGGCGATCCTATTAGAGAATTGTTATCGTTGCGCGATCGTATTAAAATCAATTCGTGACGTGCATTAATAAGCATGCGTTTGTAGTCCTCGCAAAATCCCAACAAATATTTGAGTGGGATGCAAAAATTGAAATGATTTTTCACTATTAGTCCATCATGTCGTTTCAAGCCCCATCCGGCATTCTCCATATTTTTGTCTTCGTCAGATGTCAGCGATACATAGTTTTTAAGCGTGCTAGTTATTCCAACGTTTCTATTGCGGTCAATCTCCACACCATTCAGCTCGTACCGAATCTCATCAAATATGAACGCCATGCAATTATTTCCCAACGTTGTCGTTGATGCATCGTTTGGCTTATTTATCACCAATTTTCCCTCCACGTAGAGGAAACTTTCACATGGTAATGTGTATAAATCCTGCTGCTGTATAGGTATTCTTATCTCATCACTGTATCCAAACGTCGTGTTGACGTATGGGTTGTACGTATGAGTCTCGAGCTTGACGATGCAATCATCAAACATCGGCTTCCCTCCAATGCTTAGAATGTCGGCCATTTTTTCAACTTATATGCGTACAATAAATCCCAATGATTTCAAAAATGTAATGTTCGCAGCACTGAGTCTCTTCTTTTTAGCATAATCAGAGCTGTTGCAGGTGTTGTTGTTGTTGTTGTTGTTGTTGTTGTTGCAAACAATTTCACTTGGAAGAAACGGATTTCTGGAGTCGTTCAACACAAGCATTTCTTTCATTCGCACCACATGTATTATCGACGTCGTCGCACGTGCAGTCTGATGGTAATCTCTTCACCTCGAAAATCGAGCAACCGTCCGTCTTGATCCACAACGCGTATCGTTAGATCCGTAATGACCCGTGCGGTGATCGGAAGGTAAATGATCTGCGCGGGCGTTTCCGATATCTTATATCCTGGTGGAACTCTCGGAGAAAATTCATGTATCGTATGTACTCGCTTCCCATTGTTGTACGCGCCAGCGGTCACGCTACATTCTATGCGAATAATGTTCACGTTCATGATATTAATTGGATCGTCCGATTCGTGCCATTGTCCAGGTTCTAATACCCGATTCGTCGAGAATCCCAGTAGCGATCCAATGTTATTGCGCTTCGTAAAATCTACGATGAACGAGCAGTACAGCTCGCTTTTCATGGTGTTGTTGTTGGGACGCAACACTATAGGATACACATCGTTGTCATCATCAGAGTCATCGAGATTTTTAGGATATCGCTCGAGTAATCGCTGCCTCAAATACTTGGCAATGGCATCTAGTTCGTAGGAGCCGTGTGGAATCCTAATAGTTTCAGGAGTGGTGTCAACACTGCTGTTTTTGATGCCATAGTTCGAGGTGAAGTAGAATTTATCGTTGCTCCAATCGATGTTCGGTATTGTATGATAAGTTTCAAAGGTTGTTAAACCAAGCTCGTAATCATCGTCGCTCAAATCTATGGGTGGAAAGTAGCTTACCGCGAGGGTGCTACTGTTGCCGGTTAGAGTGAATGTTAACGACATATTCCGAGCTGTACGACTCGACTAATACTGAATCAGAATGGTGGGAAGTCAATCCTTAAATTTGGTGCCGATCGTTTGTAGAAAGCGTAGACATAGTTGTCCGCAATTGCTCTGATTATACTTCTGATAAGCTGTTCGATTGTATTCGATTTTCACAACATCTTTATTCAGATATTGTACCAATTCTCTAGGCGGTTGAAGATTCCCGAAGCTGTCGAAATATATAGCTCGACACCCTCTCTTCGCATATGCCACCCAATGAGTTCCCGACCCCTCGACATTGTCCAAATTTACGATACCGCTCTCGTTTCGATGTACTCCTCCGGCAGGTAGTGCATTGCGCATAAAAACACCTCTAAAGAATGGAATACGCATACGTTTTGCCAACTCCTCCAATTGTGCATCGGTAGTTACACCGACAGGCATTATTATTTTCTTTTCGGCGTTTTTTTTTTTCGTTTTGATATTCCCTGTCCGCGCTTGTATGGTGTGAGATAAAGTCCACGACCTTCCATGGAGCGATTATGACGTTGCATTTCCTGCAGCTGATGCTGCGCCGCCTTATTATCGTTTACCGCCTTGGCGATCCCTGCCGCTCCACCAGCTAATGATCCGAGTACACCTAGCAGCGGGAGAAGCGGTAATATACCACCACGTTTTGCTACCGGAAGAATCCGCTTTTGCGATGCCCTCTTTGGAGTCTTTTGGCGGGTTTTTGTTTTCATCCCCATCCCAATTTTCGTCTTGGCCTTCATAGCTGCCCAAACAGCTGTAGCAGCACCTCTTTCACCCAGTGTCGAGTCTCGTGCAACGATGCGTTTTCGCGCTTTGTCAGCGAGAACGTAATCTGCCGCGTGCCGTTCGCCGAGGTCGTTGCTACGCGAATACGCAATATCGTGTTCGCGACACGCTGCGTCCAACGGATTGATGCCTTGATCACCTCTGGCCAATCGTTTTGCCAGATGAGTTCCTGGACCACAAAACTGATATCCTGGGATATGTAATTCGATAGGTAGCGCGTTTATCGCCCGATTTAACAAACCACGGCCTTTCTTTACTCTCGTCGACGACATTCGCCACAGTTTTTTAATCAATGGTGTCGGACGGTCGATATGCGTTCGCTGCCAAGGGCAATTATAATGTTCCAAACACCGACGATACTGCTGAACCTCAGAATCGGCTTTTATATGCTTGGGGAGTCCCACAACTGATCAATGTGCCTGTCAAACTCTCGCAGTAGAATAATCTTTGGTATATATTTCAACTGCTCAGAGGTTAGGTTTCAAATATCGAAATTATCCGACAGGACCAGAAGCATTTTGAATACTGAGCTGTTTTGCTTCGGTGCGGACCTATAAATAGGACGCGTCACCGCTTCGACGTATCAAAATCATTTTTCGCAGTTCGCGGAGAGGATGCGATTTGTGCGACAACCTGTAACGATACGCGTGACAAATTTTGACGATAAATCGCAAATGATGTCTTCGAAAACAATGCACAGACATGGTAGCATGTTACCAAACACAATACGCTGCCTCATTTGTGGTCCATCAAATTGTGGAAAGACCAACGTGTTGGTGAGCTTGTTGGAAAGTCCACACGGAGTCCGCTTCGAGAACGTGTACGTGTATTCCAAGTCGTTGCAGCAGCCGAAATATCAGTATTTGGAAAATTTATTGTCTCCAATAGATGAAATTGGCTACTTTACGTTTTCGAATAACAGTGACGTCATCCCACCGAGCGAATCGCTTCCGAATTCCATTTTTATCTTTGATGACGTGGCATGTGACAAGCAAGATACGATAAGGGAATACTCTGCAATGGGGCGCCACTCGAACGTTGACTGCTTCTATCTCTGTCAGACATATGCAAAGATTCCTAAACATCTTATACGCGACAATGCGAATCTATTGATTCTGTTTAAGCAGGATATTACCAACTTGAAACATGTGTACAACGATCACGTAAACACTGATATGTCTTACGACGATTTCTGCGCGTTGTGTCGTAATTGTTGGCAACGGGAGTATGGTTTCATGGTAATAGACAAGGATAGCACGATGTCCAATGGACGTTATAGAAAGGGATTTAACGAGTTTGCCATACCATGAGATTGTCAATTGTCGTCGACACGTCGGTGGGAAAGTAACGTCTGCGGTACAACGATGATTGATATCGATAGTCTGGAGATTAAGGATCGCGAGAGAATAGTGAAGAAAATTGCAAAAACCAGCGAATCCATTCGGAAGAAACATCAGGCTTTGAAGACTGGCAAGATGGAGGAAGATATCGCGTTGGAGAGATACTTTAAACCTGTTGTCGAACCCTTAAAACATATCGTGGAAAATATCGCAGCGACAGAAGCTGACACATCACCGCTGATGAGCACAGACGTCGGAGGGTATGAAACATTAACGCCTAAAACAAAAATCCATCTGAATGGAAACATATCGCGCAAGACAAAGAGGAAACCATACACGTCATCGGAATATTCACTCGTAACCTCCACACCAGTTCAATCGAAGCGGAAACGGCAGAATGTCACGTCAAACGATTCCTCGGTTTCTTCTACACCAATAAATACATTTCCCGATGTACAATCGCTCACAACCAATGATGACGACGTTTTCGAAACTAGTCCCGATGAGTCGTTTGCAACATCTATTAGACATCAACTCCAAACATCCGAGGGACAAGAAACGTTGCGCAACCATTTCGGCCCGCTGGGACAAAAATATATGAGTGCAATCCTAAGTAGTGATAGGGATACGACCATGGACTATGTGTATGGCGTATACTTTGGTGATAGTGGAACGATGCTTGGGGATAAAGCTTTCGATATAGACAAAGATGATAATATAATCATCGACGGTGTAAGATACGGAGGAACACCCGGTCTTTACGAACTGATTTTCAAGAGAATTCCTGACGATACCACATACACCGATGCTGATAAACAAAAATATAAAAGTATACTGCTGACAACGAATGCCCACAGACGCGGTCATAACGCTCAAAATCCCATATTGGGCAACAAGGGATACAAGTATAAATATATAATTGCACCACTACTCCCCCGTGTTTCGGCTAGTAGAACAGGGAAAGGTCTAACAACACCACGAGTCATGGTGGTAAACGATAACAAGATCGATTACGTGCACTGGGACGATCCCAACGAGCTGGTGGACCGATTCCGTTTGCTAGAAGCGTCACGTCAGGCGGGTAACAACTCGCACGACAATGAAATTCTATCGATTATCGAGGAACTCCGCGAGGCAGGGCTCATTATAAATTAAGCCGCTCGCCGATGATGTGCACTGTATGCATCGAGATGCCGATCAACAAATTTGGGGTATCACTCGAGAAGAGTGGAGCAGCTAGAATGGACTACTACAAATGGAGCGGTTTGCTTCGAAATTATATGCGAGATAACGCTCTTTGCATGACCGGTGTCGACTTTGATGCAAAATCACGGAAGATACGACGTGTAGCACAACCCACGGCCGACAGCGATGTTGTCAATAAACTATACATGGAAAAGAGCATTAAACTTTTGAGAGAGCAGCAGGAAGAATTAGAGAGGAAGCTGGTCATGTTTCAGAGAGATATGCTGACGCTGCAAAACGGCGTTCAAAATATATCACAGGCGTCGAATTCTATTCCGCAGCAACGCTGCGAAGGAGAATCATGCGAGACGGTTGAACTTGTTCAGAATTTCCTGGGACCAACGGGAAGCACATAATGCACGTACACGATAATTATCACATCATTCGTGTCAAAGACACCTCTGCGATCAAACATGCAGCCATTATCAAAATCCAAGAGTAAAGAAGAAAACCGCGGCCATAAGAAGCAACAACTTGTTGAGGAATTGCATGCTCCAGCTCGAAGACACATCCCACGGAGGCGCGTCATAGTGCATGGATATGATGATCTGTGGCAAGCTGACGTTGTAGAAATGCGTCCATACTCGCGATTCAACCAAGGTTACCACTACATACTCACCGTCATCGATGTATTGAGCAAGTATGCATGGGCGTTGCCGCTCAAGACTAAAAGTGGTGTTGAGGTGACTAAAGCGTTTGCAAATATATTTAGAGATCGATATCCAAAAAATTTGCAAACTGATCAAGGAAAAGAATTTTACAACGTCGATGTGCAGAAACTCTTGACAAAACATGATATTAATCATTATTCGACGTATTCGGTGATGAAGGCCTCCGTCGTAGAACGTTTCAATCGAACTTTGAAGAACAATATGTGGAAACTGTTTACGCTCAATGGAACCTATAAATGGACCGATGCGCTACCGCGTCTACTTGCAGAATATAACGCACGAAAACATAGAACCATCAAAATGTGTCCTCGCGATGTTACCCCTGCGATCGCCGATAAGCTGCTAGCCACCGTATACAGCAATATAAAGATCGCTGCTCCAGCGAGATTCAAATTGGGCGAGTTTGTGCGCGTAAGCAAATTTAAAACCATCTTCGATAAAGGCTATACGCCGAATTGGACAACGGAGGTGTTCAAGATAGACAAAGTACAGGCAACTAATCCCGCGACGTATCTGCTCGTCGATTCCTGTGGAAAACCAGTCGCCGGAGGATTCTATGATCACGAGCTGCAGCGCGTCACCGATCCTGATGTGTATCTGGTGGAAAAAGTGTTGCGTAGGAAGGGGGATAAGGTATACGTTAAGTGGCTGGGGTTTGATAAATCACACAATTCATGGATAAATAAAAATAATGTATTGTAAAAAAATAAATGCATGGTTCAATAAAAATAATGTATTGGTAAAATAAATACATGTGTACAATTTTATTTGATATAATTCCACTATTTATAAGGATGAGTTAATAAATACAATTGTATGTTCTATACATGTATGTACAGTCAGTGTCTGTATACAGAATTTTACAATTTTGAGCGAGCAGGGGAGACATGTACTCATAATGTCGCGTGCACTGCTACAGGTTGCGATAGTGGATAATGTAACGCTGCTTATCGTATAATGTCGCGAGTAACTTGTTCTGTCTGCTACCAGGTGGTTTGGCACGCGTCGGGCAGAACGGTAGATCTGCATGAGCATCATGCAGACGTTGCGGATATTCCAGATCTATTTAGACGATACACGTTCAGAGTGGTACCATACACGTTCGATTCACGTTCGATACACGTTCAGAGTGATACCATACACGTTCAATTCACGTTCGATAGATGTTCAAAATGGTATCATACACGTTCGATAGATGTTCAAAGTGGTTCGATACACGTTCGATTCACGTTCAGAGTGGTACGATTCACGTTCAATTCACGTTTAGAGCGGTTCGATATACGTTCGATAGATGTTCAAAGTGGTACGATACATGTTCGATAGATGTTCAGAGTAGTACGATTCACGTTCAATTCACGTTCAGAGTGGTATCATACATGTTCAATTCACGTTCAGAGTGGTACAATTCACGTTCGATTAGCGTTCATAGTTGTACGATTCATGTTCGATACACGTTCAGAGTGATACCATACACGTTCGATTCACGTTCGATTCACGTTCGATTCACGTTCACAGTGGTACGATTCATGTTCAAAGTGGTGCAATTCACGTTCGATTCACGTTCAGAGTGGTGTGATACACGTTCAATACACGATCAAAGTGGTTCAATATACGTTCGATAGATGTTCAAAGTGGTTCGATAGATGTTCAAAGTGGTTCGATAGATGTTTGATACGTGATCAAAGTGGTTTGATACACGTTCAGAGTGGTATGATCTAGTCGAATAATGTATCTAAAGAAGAATTCGAAGAAGATGTATGTGAATATTGAGAGGATGGTTAGCGAAGAAGAAAATGAATGTGGAGAACAACAGCATCTTACTTTGCAAAGCTACGCACTTCTCGATTTCATGATAGTAGGGGTTTTTGCATATGTGAGCTTGGAGGAGTTTCTACATGCGAGAGCTTGGAGATGCAGCGAGACTAGTTGTCTTT
The DNA here is from genome assembly GCA_963932275.1 of Andrena praecox. Classification (NCBI taxonomy): domain Eukaryota; kingdom Metazoa; phylum Arthropoda; class Insecta; order Hymenoptera; family Andrenidae; genus Andrena; species Andrena praecox. The sequence goes on from OZ010730.1 coordinate 25,544,113, forward strand.
CAAAGCTTCATCGTGCAGGACGACTGTGAAAGAAAAAAAATTAAAATGGGATTACTGAAAATCGCGCCAGAGTGTGACCCTGAGGTATGTACATAACAATATTTTAACATTTTTATCGTGTTTAGTCCTTTAAATCGAGTGAGATTAAATCAGACGATCATGTCAATATTATATCGTGAGTTTCTATGTCTAGGGCTCCTCGCCACCGCTGTCGCCAGTATGGTCCCTAGATTGGGGTTCACCACCACCATCGCCATCACCGCCTTCACCGCCGCAGCCTTCACCGTCACCACCACCGCCTCCACAGGTTGGTAATACTTTGCACTGCTTTGTACATTTGATGTGCTACATTTGATGTGCTAATATTGTATCGTTGTTTGTGTATGTGTTACAGGACTTACCATATCCACAACCGTCGGGAGTCCTGCAACAATCGTACCCCCCATCACCTCCACCACCGCCGTCGCCCCCATCGCCCCCCTCGCCGCAATCGCCTCCATCACCCCTATCACCCCCCTCACCACCATCACCCCCCTCACCTACAGCACATCCATCACCACCATCATCCCCATCACCGCCCTCGCCCTCCTTTTATTAGTTTTAATTATTTATATTTTTCCATTTTTCTATTGTTCTATTTGTTTATATTTATATTTATAATCTATATTTTTTCCTTTTATTTATATCATTATCCTTATCATTTTATATTTACTTTGTTCTATTTTTATTTTTTATCATCATTATTATTAGTATTTTTCCGATTTGTAACATATATATTTTTTCCTTTTATTTATTTATTATGTAACAATATATAATTTCTTAAACAAACATTACTTCTCAATTTTATTTACTTGTCATCCATCCATCCTCCTTCTTTCCTCTTCGCATAATTTTAAAGCAAACAAAGATGCATCATGCATTCTTAGCACTGTGAAAATGGTATCGTCTCGCGCGATAACGCGTGTAATTTGACTCTTCTGGTGCAGTCACGCGAGGCGATACCATTTTCACAGTGCTAAGAATGCATGATGCATATTTGTTTGCTACTAGAGTTTGAAAAATTGTTAGCTTTAGAATATATGATGCATATTTGTTTGCTCTGTTGGTTTTGGGGAAAAAATATTCTACATAATGGTTCGCTGGATCATTGATTAAAAATTATTATTTCTCTGCGTTTGGAGAGAAAGTATCTGTGGGTTTGGAAAAAATATTCTGGCGGCGGATCTGGTTTATAAAAATATTTAGGGAAATAATTTCTGGGGTTGGATCGAGTCTGAAAAAAGATTTTTTCATTCAAGACCCAACCCCAGAAATTTTTAGAGGGAGGGGATGACCCTCACGACCCTCTGAAAATTTTCCAACAATGGGTCAGGTCTGGAGAGGTCTCCGCGGCGGCTCGGCCCGGACTGATCCCCACCACGATTACAGCTTCCCCCACTCTGCGGTTCGTGCGCGCGCAACCGGTCTTCCACTCCCCAGCTCTCCCCGCGCCCATAGTTCCCTCCACCGCACTCCCCCGCGCGCCCTCACTTCCTCCCCCCGCCCCGCGCTCCCCTCAGAGGACCTGGGTTAGAATCGGCTTTGCCTTACTACTAACGACTATTGGGTCGTCCCCACGACCACGGGCCAATGTTGGCTAGCCGCCGACATGTCCGTCGACTATTGGATCGTCCCCACGACCCCGGGCCAAAGTTGGCAAGCCGCCGACATGTCCGACGACTATAGGGTCGTCCCCACGGCCTCGGGACTAGGTTGGCCACCCGCCGACATGTCCGACGACTATAGGGTCGTCCACACGACCCCGGGCCAAAGTTGGCAAGACGCCGAAATGTCCAACGACTGTAGGGTCGTCCCCACGACCTCGGGACTAGGTTGGCCACCCGCCGACATGTCCGACGACTATAGGGTCGTCCCCACGACTCCGTGCCAAAGTTGGCAAGCTGCCGACTTGTCCGACGACTATAGGGTCGTCCCCACGACCCCGGGAATAGATTGGCCCGCCACCGTCATTTCCGACGACAATAGGGTCGTCCCCACGACCACGGGTCAAAGTTGGCCAGCCGCCGACATATCCGACGACTATAGGGTCGTCCCCACGACCCCGGGCCAAAGTTGGCAAGCCGCCGAAATGTCCGACGACTGTAGGGTCGTCCCCACGACCTCGGGACTAGATTGGCCCGCCACCGTCAAGTCCGACGACTATAGGGTCGTCCCCACGACCCCGGGCCAAAGTTGGCAAGCCGCCGAAATGTCCGACGACTGTAGGGTCGTCCCCACAACCCCGGGACTAGATTGGCCCGCCACCGTCAAGTCCGACGACTATAGGGTCGTCCCCACGACCCCGAGACTAGATTGGCCCGCCACCGTCATGTCCGACGAAAATAGGGTCGTCCCCACGACCCCGGGTTCAGGTTGGCCAGCCGCCGACATTTCCGACGACTATAGAGTCGTCCCCACGACACCGGGCCAAAGTTGGCCAGCCGCCGACATGTCCGACGACTATAGGGTCGTCCCCACGACCCCGGGACAAGGTTGGCCCGCCGCCGACTTGTCCGACGACTATAGGGCCGTACCCACGACCCCGGGACTAGGCTGACAAGCCGCCAACATGTCCGACGACTATAGGGTCGTCCCCACGACCCCGGGCCAAAGTTGGCCACCCGCCGACATTTCCGACGACTATAGGGTCGTCCACACGACCCCGGGCCAAAGTTGGCAAGACGCCGAAATGTCCAACGACTGTAGGGTCGTCCCCACGACCTCGGGACTAGGTTGGCCACCCGCCGACATGTCCGACGACTATAGGGTCGTCCCCACGACCCCGGGTCTAGGTTGGCCAGCCGCCGACATGTCCGACGACTATAGAGTCGTCCCCACGACACCGGGCCAAAGTTGGCCAGCCCCCGACATGTCCGACGACTATTGGGTCGTCCCCACGACACCGGGCCAAAGTTGGCCAGCCGCTGACATGTCCAACGACTATAGGGTCGTCCCCACGACCACGGGCCAAAGTTGACCAGCCGCCGACATGTCCGACGACTGTAGGGTCGTCCCCACGACCCCGGACTAGATTGGCCCACCACCGTCAAGTCCGACGACTATAGGGTCGTCCCCACGACCTCGGGACTAGGTTGGCCAGCCGCCGACATGTCCGACGACTATAATGTCGTCCCCACGAACCCGGGCCAATGTTGGCCAATCGCCGACATGTCCGACGACTATAGGGTCGTCCCCACGACCCCGGGCCAAAGTTGGCAAGCCGCCGACATGTCCGACGACTATAGGGTCGTCCCCACGACCTCGGGACTAGGTTGGCCACCCGCCGACATGTCCGACGACTATAGGGTCGTCCACACGACCCCGGGCCAAAGTTGGCAAGACGCCGAAATGTCTGACGACTGTAGGGTCGTCCCCACGACCCCGGACTAGATTGGCCCACCACCGTCATGTCCGACGACTATAGGGTCGTCCCCACGACCTCGGGACTAGGTTGGCCAGCCGCCGAAATATCCGACGACTGTGGGGTCGTCCCCACGACCCCGGCACTAGATTGGCCCGCCACCGTCAAGTCCGACGACCTCGGGACTAGGTTGGCCAGCCGCCGACATGTCCGACGACTATAGGGTCGTCCCCACGACCTCGGGCCAATTTTGGCCAGCCGCCGACATGTCCGACGACTATAGGGTCGTCCCCACGACCCCGGGCCAAAGTTGGCCAGCCGCCGACATGTCCGACGACTATAGGGTCGTCCCCACGACCCGGGACTAGACTGGCCCGCCACCGTCATGTCCGACGACTATAGGGTCGTCCCCACGACCCCGGGACTAGGTAGGCCCGCCACCAACTTGTCCGACGACTATAGGGTCGTCCCCACGACCCCGGGACTAGATTGGCCCGCCACCGTTATGTCCGACGACTATAGGGTCGTCCCCACGACCACGGGCCAAAGTTGGCCAGCCGGCGACATGTCCGACGACTATAGGGTCGTCCCCACGACCCCGGGACTAGATTAGCCCGCCACCGTCTTGTCCGACGACTATAGGGTCGTCTTCACGACCACGGGCCAAAGTTGTCCAGCCGCCGACATTTCCGACGACTATAGGGTCGTCCTCACGACCACGGGCCAAATTTGGCCAGCTGCCGACTTGTCCGAACATTATAGGGTCGTCCCCACGACGCCGGGACTAGGTTGGCTCGCCGCCGACATTTCCGACGACTATAGGGTCGTCCCCACGACCACGGGCCATATTTGGCCAGCCGCAGACTTGTCCGACGACTATAGGGTCGTTCCCACGACCACGGGCCAAAGTTGGCCAGCCGCCGACTTGTTCGAGGACTATAGGGTCGTCCCCACGACCCCGGGTCTAGGTTGGCCAGCCGCCGACATGTCCGACGACTATAGAGTCGTCCCCAAGACACCGGGCCAAAGTAGGACAGCCACCGACATCTCCGACGACTATAGGGTCGTCCCCACGATCCCGGGACTAGATTGGCTAGCCACCGTCACGTCCGACGACTATCGGATCGTCCCCACGACCACGGGCTGAAGTTGGCCAGCCGCCGACATGTCCGACGACTGTTGGGTCGTCCCCACGACCACGGGCCAATGTTGGCCAGCCGCCGACATGTCCGCCGATTATAGGGTGGTCCCCACGACCCCGGGACTAGGTTGGCTCGCCACCGTCATGTCTGACGACTATAGGGTCGTCCCCACGACCACGGGCCAAAGTTGGCCAGCCGCCGACATGTCCGACGACTATAGGGTCGTCCCCACGACCCGGGACTAGACTGGCCCGCCACCGTCATGTCCGACGACTATATGGTCGTCCCCACGTCCACGGGCCAATGTTGGCTAGCCGCTGACTTGTCCGACGACTATAGGGTCGTCCCCACGACCACGGGCCAAAGTTGGCCAGCCGCCGACATGTCCGACGACTATAGGGTCGTCCCCACGACCCGGGACTAGACTGGCCCGCCACCGTCATGTCCGACGACTATAGGGTCGTCCCCACGACCCCCGAACTAGGTTGGCCGGCCGCCGACTTGTCCGACGACTATAGGGTCGTTCCCACGACCCCGGCCCAAAGTTGGCAAGCTGCCGACTTATCCGACGACTATAGGGTCGTCCCTACGACCCCGGGACTAGGTAGGCCCGCCACCGACTTGTCCGACGACTATAGGGTCGTCCCCACGACCCCGGGACTAGATTGGCCCGCCACCGTTATGTCCGACGACTATAGGGTCGTCCCCACGACCACGGCCTAAAGTTGGCCATCCGGCGTCATGTCCGACGACTATAGGGTCGCCCCCACGACCCCGGGACTAGATTGGCCCGCCACCGTCTTGTCCGACGACTATAGGGTCGTCTTCACGACCACGGGCCAAAGTTGGCCAGCCGCCGACATTTCCGACGACTATAGGGTCGTCCTCACGACCACGGGCCAAATTTGGCCAGCTGCTGACTTGTCCGAACATTATAGGGTCGTCCCCACGACGCCGGGACTAGGTTGGCTCGCCGCCGACATTTCCGACGACTATAGGGTCGTCCCCACGACCACGGGCCATATTTGGCCAGCCGCCGACTTGTCCGACGACTATAGGGTCGTTCCCACGACCACGGGCCAAAGTTGGCCAGCCGCCGACTTGTTCGAGGACTATAGGGTCGTCCCCACGACCCCGGGTCTAGGTTGGCCAGCCGCCGACATGTCCGACGACTATAGAGTCGCGCCCAAGACACCGGGCCAAAGTAGGACAGCCGCCGACATCTCCGACGACTATAGGGTCGTCCCCACGATCCCGGGACTAGATTGGCTAGCCACCGTCACGTCCGACGACTATCGGATCGTCCCCACGACCACGGGCCAAAGTTGGCCTGCCGCCGACATGTCCGACGACTGTTGGGTCGTCCCCACGACCACGGGCCAATGTTGGCCAGCCGCCGACATGTCCGACGATTATAGGGTCGTCCCCACGACCCCGGGCCAATAATGGCCAATCGACGACATGTCCGACGACTATAGGGTCGTACCCAAGACCCCGGGACTTGATTGGCCCGGCACCGTCATGTCCAACGACTATCGGATCGTCCCTACGACCACGGGCCTAAGTTGACCAGCCGCCGACATGTCCGATGACTATAGGGTCGTCCCTATGACCCCGGGACTAGATTGGCCCGCCACCGTCATGTCCGACGACTATCGGATCGTCCCCACGACCACGGGCCAAAGTTGGCCAGCCGCCGACTTGTCCGACGACTATAGGGTCGTCCCCACGACCCCGGGACTAGATTGGCCCGCCACCGTCAAGTCCGACGACCCCGGGCCAATGTTGGCTAGCCGCCGACATGTCCGACGACTATAGGGTCGTCCCCACGACCACGGGCCAAAGCTGGCCAGCCGCCGATATATCCGACGACTATAGGGTCGTCCCCACGACCACGGGCCAAAGTTGGCCAGCCGCTGACTTGTCCGACGACTATAGGGTCGTCCCCACGACCGCGGGACTAGATTGGCTCGCCGCCGACATGTCCGACGATTATAGGCTCGTCCCCACGACCCCGGGCCAATAATGGCCAATCGACGACATGTCCGACGACTATAGGGTCGTACCCACGACCCCGGGACTTGATTGGCCCGGCACCGTCATGTCCAACGACTATCGGATCGTCCCTACGACCACGGGCCTAAGTTGACCAGCCGCCGACATGTCCGATGACTATAGGGTCGTCCCTATGACCCCGGGACTAGATTGGCCCGCCACCGTCATGTCCGACGACTATCGGACCGTCCCCACGACCACGGGCCAAAGTTGGCCAGCCGCCGACTTGTCCGACGACTATAGGGTCGTCCCCACGACCCCGGGACTAGGTTGGCTCGCCACCGATATGTCTGACGACTATAGGGTCGTCCCCACGACCCCGGGAATAGGTTGGCCGGCCGCCGACTTGTCCGACGACTATAGGGTCGTCCCCACGACCCCCCGACTAGGTGGCCTCGCCGCCGACATGTCCGACGACTATAGGGTCGTCCCCACGACCCCGGGCCAAAGTTGGACAGCCGCCGACTTGTCCGACGACTAAAGGGTCGTCCCCACGACCACGGGCCAAAGTTGGCCAGCCGGCGACATTTCAGACGACTATAGGGTCGTCCCCACGGCCACGGGCCAAAGTTGGCCAGCCGCCGACATGTCCGGCGACTATAGGGTCGTCCCCACGACCCCGGGACTAGAGTGGCCCGCCACCGTCATGTCCGACGACTATAGGGTCGTCCCCACGACCCCGGGACTAGGCTGACAACCCGCCAACATGTCCGACGACTATAGGGTCGTCCCCACGACCCCGGGCCAAAGATGTCCAGCCGCCGTCTTGTCCGACGACTATAGGGTCTTACCCACGACCCCGGGACTAGATTGGCCCGCCACCGTCATGTCCAACGACTATAGGGTCGTCCCCACAACCACGGGCCAATGTTGGCCAGCCGCCGACATTTCCGACGACTATAGAGTCGTCCCCACGACACCGGGCCAAAGTTGGCCAGCCGCCGACATGTCCGACGACTATAGGGTCGTCCCCAGGACCTCGGGTCTAGATTGGCCCGCTACCGTCATGTCCGAAGACTATAGGGTCGTCCCCACGACCACGGGACTAGATTGGCCCGCCACCGCCATGTCCGACGACAATAGGGTCGTCCCCACGACCCCGGGTCTAGGTTGGCCAGCCGCCGACATGTTCGACGACAATCGGATCGTGCCCACGACCACGCGCCAAAGTTGGCCAGCCGCCGACATGTCCGACGACTATTGGATCGTCCCCACGACCACGGGCCAATGTTGGCCAATCGCCGACATGTCCGACGACTATAGGGTCGTCCATACGACCCCGGGACTAAATTGGCCCGCCACCGTCATGTCCAACGACTATAGGGTCGTCCCCACGACCCCGGGACTAGGTTGACAAGCCGCCAAAATGTTCGACGAATATAGGGTCGTCCCCACGACCCCGGGCTAAAGATGGCATGCCGCCGAAATGTCCGACGGCTATTGGGTCGTCCCCACGACCGCGGGACTAGGCTGACAAGCCGCCAACATGTCCGACGACTATAGGGTCGTCCCCACGACCCCGGGCCAAAGTTGGCCAGCCGCCGACATGTCCGACGACTATAGGGTCGTCCCCACGACACCGGGCCAAAGTTGGCCAGCCGCCGACATGTCCGACGACTATAGGGTCGTCCCCACGACACCGGGTCCAGGTTGGCAAGCCGCCGACATTTCCGACGACTATAGAGTCGTCCCCACGACACCGGGCCAAAGTTGGCCAGCCGCCGACATGTCCGACGACTATAGGGTCGTCCCCACTACCCCGGGACAAGGTTGGCCCGCCGCCGACTTGTCCGACGACTATAGGGTCGTACCCACGACCCCGGGACTAGGCTGACAAGCCACCAACATGTCCGACGACTATTGGGTCGTCCCCACGACCCCGGGCCAAAGTTGGCCAGCCGCCGACATGTCCGACGACTATAGGGTCGTCCCCACGACCCCGAGACTAGATTGGCCCGCCACCGTCAAGTCCGACGACCTCGGGACTAGGTTGGCCAGCCGCCGACATGTCCGACGACTATAGGGTCGTCCCCACGACCCCGGGCCAAAGATGTCCAGCCGCCGTCTTGTCCGACGACTATAGGGTCGTCCCCACGACCCCGGGACTAGATTGGCCCGCCACCGTCAAGTCCGACGACCTCGGGACTAGGTTGGCCAGCCGCCGACATGTCCGACGACTATAGGGTCGCCCCCACGACCTCGGGACTAGGTAGGCCAGCCGCCGACATGTCCGACGACTATAGGGTCGTCCCCACCACCCCGGGCCAAAGTTGGCAAGCCGCCGAAATGTCCGACGACTGTAGGGTCGTCCCCAAGACCCCGGGCCAAAGATGTCCAGCCGCCGACATGTCCGACGACTATAGGGTCGTACCCACGACCCCGGGACTAGATTGGCCCGCCACCGTCTTGTCCGACGACTATAGGGTCGTCTTCACGACCACGGGCCAAAGTTGGCCAGCCGCCGACATTTCCGACGACTATAGGGTCGTCCTCACGACCACGGGCCAAATTTGGCCAGCTGCTGACTTGTCCGAACATTATAGGGTCGTCCCCACGACGCCGGGACTAGGTTGGCTCGCCGCCGACATTTCCGACGACTATAGGGTCGTCCCCACGACCACGGGCCATATTTGGCCAGCCGCCGACTTGTCCGACGACTATAGGGTCGTTCCCACGACCACGGGCCAAAGTTGGCCAGCCGCCGACTTGTTCGAGGACTATAGGGTCGTCCCCACGACCCCGGGTCTAGGTTGGCCAGCCGCCGACATGTCCGACGACTATAGAGTCGCGCCCAAGACACCGGGCCAAAGTAGGACAGCCGCCGACATCTCCGACGACTATAGGGTCGTCCCCACGATCCCGGGACTAGATTGGCTAGCCACCGTCACGTCCGACGACTATCGGATCGTCCCCACGACCACGGGCCAAAGTTGGCCTGCCGCCGACATGTCCGACGACTGTTGGGTCGTCCCCACGACCACGGGCCAATGTTGGCCAGCCGCCGACATGTCCGACGATTATAGGGTCGTCCCCACGACCCCGGGCCAATAATGGCCAATCGACGACATGTCCGACGACTATAGGGTCGTACCCAAGACCCCGGGACTTGATTGGCCCGGCACCGTCATGTCCAACGACTATCGGATCGTCCCTACGACCACGGGCCTAAGTTGACCAGCCGCCGACATGTCCGATGACTATAGGGTCGTCCCTATGACCCCGGGACTAGATTGGCCCGCCACCGTCATGTCCGACGACTATCGGATCGTCCCCACGACCACGGGCCAAAGTTGGCCAGCCGCCGACTTGTCCGACGACTATAGGGTCGTCCCCACGACCCCGGGACTAGATTGGCCCGCCACCGTCAAGTCCGACGACCCCGGGCCAATGTTGGCTAGCCGCCGACATGTCCGACGACTATAGGGTCGTCCCCACGACCACGGGCCAAAGCTGGCCAGCCGCCGATATATCCGACGACTATAGGGTCGTCCCCACGACCACGGGCCAAAGTTGGCCAGCCGCTGACTTGTCCGACGACTATAGGGTCGTCCCCACGACCGCGGGACTAGATTGGCTCGCCGCCGACATGTCCGACGATTATAGGCTCGTCCCCACGACCCCGGGCCAATAATGGCCAATCGACGACATGTCCGACGACTATAGGGTCGTACCCACGACCCCGGGACTTGATTGGCCCGGCACCGTCATGTCCAACGACTATCGGATCGTCCCTACGACCACGGGCCTAAGTTGACCAGCCGCCGACATGTCCGATGACTATAGGGTCGTCCCTATGACCCCGGGACTAGATTGGCCCGCCACCGTCATGTCCGACGACTATCGGACCGTCCCCACGACCACGGGCCAAAGTTGGCCAGCCGCCGACTTGTCCGACGACTATAGGGTCGTCCCCACGACCCCGGGACTAGGTTGGCTCGCCACCGATATGTCTGACGACTATAGGGTCGTCCCCACGACCCCGGGAATAGGTTGGCCGGCCGCCGACTTGTCCGACGACTATAGGGTCGTCCCCACGACCCCCCGACTAGGTGGCCTCGCCGCCGACATGTCCGACGACTATAGGGTCGTCCCCACGACCCCGGGCCAAAGTTGGACAGCCGCCGACTTGTCCGACGACTAAAGGGTCGTCCCCACGACCACGGGCCAAAGTTGGCCAGCCGGCGACATTTCAGACGACTATAGGGTCGTCCCCACGGCCACGGGCCAAAGTTGGCCAGCCGCCGACATGTCCGGCGACTATAGGGTCGTCCCCACGACCCCGGGACTAGAGTGGCCCGCCACCGTCATGTCCGACGACTATAGGGTCGTCCCCACGACCCCGGGACTAGGCTGACAACCCGCCAACATGTCCGACGACTATAGGGTCGTCCCCACGACCCCGGGCCAAAGATGTCCAGCCGCCGTCTTGTCCGACGACTATAGGGTCTTACCCACGACCCCGGGACTAGATTGGCCCGCCACCGTCATGTCCAACGACTATAGGGTCGTCCCCACAACCACGGGCCAATGTTGGCCAGCCGCCGACATTTCCGACGACTATAGAGTCGTCCCCACGACACCGGGCCAAAGTTGGCCAGCCGCCGACATGTCCGACGACTATAGGGTCGTCCCCAGGACCTCGGGTCTAGATTGGCCCGCTACCGTCATGTCCGAAGACTATAGGGTCGTCCCCACGACCACGGGACTAGATTGGCCCGCCACCGCCATGTCCGACGACAATAGGGTCGTCCCCACGACCCCGGGTCTAGGTTGGCCAGCCGCCGACATGTTCGACGACAATCGGATCGTGCCCACGACCACGCGCCAAAGTTGGCCAGCCGCCGACATGTCCGACGACTATTGGATCGTCCCCACGACCACGGGCCAATGTTGGCCAATCGCCGACATGTCCGACGACTATAGGGTCGTCCATACGACCCCGGGACTAAATTGGCCCGCCACCGTCATGTCCAACGACTATAGGGTCGTCCCCACGACCCCGGGACTAGGTTGACAAGCCGCCAAAATGTTCGACGAATATAGGGTCGTCCCCACGACCCCGGGCTAAAGATGGCATGCCGCCGAAATGTCCGACGGCTATTGGGTCGTCCCCACGACCGCGGGACTAGGCTGACAAGCCGCCAACATGTCCGACGACTATAGGGTCGTCCCCACGACCCCGGGCCAAAGTTGGCCAGCCGCCGACATGTCCGACGACTATAGGGTCGTCCCCACGACACCGGGCCAAAGTTGGCCAGCCGCCGACATGTCCGACGACTATAGGGTCGTCCCCACGACACCGGGTCCAGGTTGGCAAGCCGCCGACATTTCCGACGACTATAGAGTCGTCCCCACGACACCGGGCCAAAGTTGGCCAGCCGCCGACATGTCCGACGACTATAGGGTCGTCCCCACTACCCCGGGACAAGGTTGGCCCGCCGCCGACTTGTCCGACGACTATAGGGTCGTACCCACGACCCCGGGACTAGGCTGACAAGCCACCAACATGTCCGACGACTATTGGGTCGTCCCCACGACCCCGGGCCAAAGTTGGCCAGCCGCCGACATGTCCGACGACTATAGGGTCGTCCCCACGACCCCGAGACTAGATTGGCCCGCCACCGTCAAGTCCGACGACCTCGGGACTAGGTTGGCCAGCCGCCGACATGTCCGACGACTATAGGGTCGTCCCCACGACCCCGGGCCAAAGATGTCCAGCCGCCGTCTTGTCCGACGACTATAGGGTCGTCCCCACGACCCCGGGACTAGATTGGCCCGCCACCGTCAAGTCCGACGACCTCGGGACTAGGTTGGCCAGCCGCCGACATGTCCGACGACTATAGGGTCGCCCCCACGACCTCGGGACTAGGTAGGCCAGCCGCCGACATGTCCGACGACTATAGGGTCGTCCCCACCACCCCGGGCCAAAGTTGGCAAGCCGCCGAAATGTCCGACGACTGTAGGGTCGTCCCCAAGACCCCGGGCCAAAGATGTCCAGCCGCCGACATGTCCGACGACTATAGGGTCGTACCCACGACCCCGGGCCAAAGATGTCCAGCCGCCGTCTTGTCCGACGACTATAGGGTCGTCCCCACGACCCCCGGACTAGGTTGGCCGGCCGCCGACATGTCCGACGACTATAGGGTCGTCCCCACGACCCCCCGACTAGGTGGGCTCGCAGCCGACTTGTCCGACGACTATAGGGTCATCCCCACGACCCCGGGACTAGGTTGGCCCGCCGCCGACTTGTCCGACGACTATAGGGTCGTCCCCACGACCCCGGGACTAGGTTGGCACGCCACCGACATGTCTGACGACTATAGGGTCGTCTTCACGACCACGGGCCAAAATTGGCCAGCCGCCGACATTTCCGACGACTATAGGGTCGTCCTCACGACCACGGGCCAAATTTGGCCAGCTGCCGACTTGTCCGAACATTATAGGGTCGTCCCCACGACGCCGGGACTAGGTTGGCTCGCCGCCGACATTTCCGACGACTATAGGGTCGTCCCCACGACCACGGGCCATATTTGGCCAGCCGCCGACTTGTCCGACGACTATAGGGTCGTTCCCACGACCACGGGCCAAAGTTGGCCAGCCGCCGTCTTGTTCGAGGACTATAGGGTCGTCCCCACGACCCCGGGTCTAGGTTGGCCAGCCGCCGACATGTCCGACGACTATAGAGTCGTCCCCAAGACACCGGGCCAAAGTAGGACAGCCGCCGACATCTCCGACGACTATAGGGTCGTCCCCACGATCCCGGGACTAGATTGGCTAGCCACCGTCACGTCCGACGACTATCGGATCGTCCCCACGACCACGGGCCAAAGTTGGCCTGCCGCCGACATGTCCGACGACTGTTGGGTCGTCCCCACGACCACGGGCCAATGTTGGCCAGCCGCCGACATGTCCGACGATTATAGGGTCGTCCCCACGACCCCGGGCCAATAATGGCCAATCGACGACATGTCCGACGACTATAGGGTCGTACCCACGACCCCGGGACTTGATTGGCCCGGCACCGTCATGTCCAACGACTATCGGATCGTCCCTACGACCACGGGCCTAAGTTGAACAGCCGCCGACATGTCCGATGACTATAGGGTCGTCCCTATGACCCCGGGACTAGATTGGCCCGCCACCGTCATGTCCGACGACTATCGGACCGTCCCCACGACCACGGGCCAAAGTTGGCCAGCCGCCGACTTGTCCGACGACTATAGGGTCGTCCCCACGACCCCGGGACTAGGTTGGCTCGCCACCGATATGTCTGACGACTATAGGGTCGTCCCCACGACCCCGGGAATAGGTTGGCCGGCCGCCGACTTGTCCGACGACTATAGGGTCGTCCCCACGACCCCCCGACTAGGTGGCCTCGCCGCCGACATGTCCGACGACTATAGGGTCGTCCCCACGACCCCGGGCCAAAGTTGGACAGCCGCCGACTTGTCCGACGACTAAAGGGTCGTCCCCACGACCACGGGCCAAAGTTGGCCAGCCGGCGACATTTCCGACGACTATAGGGTCGTCCCCACGGCCACGGGCCAAAGTTGGCCAGCCGCCGACATGTCCGGCGACTATAGGGTCGTCCCCACGACCCCGGGACTAGAGTGGCCCGCCACCGTCATGTCCGACGACTATAGGGTCGTCCCCACGACCCCCGGACTAGGTTGGCCGGCCGCCGACTTGTCCGACGACTAAAGGGTCGTCCCCACGACCCCCCGACTAGGTGGGCTCGCCGCCGACTTGTCCGACGACTATAGGGTCGTCCCCACGACCCCGGGACTAGGTTGGCTCGCCACCGTCATGTCTGACGACTATAGGGTCGTCCCCACGACCACGGGCCAAAGTTGGCCAGCCGCCGACATGTCCGACGACTATAGGGTCGTCCCCACGACCCGGGACTAGATTGGCCCGCCACCGTTATGTCCGACGACTATAGGGTCGTCCCCACGACCCCGGGTCAATGTTGGCTCGCCGCCGACATGTCCGACGACTATAGGGTCGTCCCCACGACCCCCGGGCCAAAGTTGGACAGCCACCGACATTTCCGACGACTATAGGGTCGTCCCCACGACCCCGGGACTAGATTGGCCCGCCACCGTCTTGTCCGACGACTATAGGGTCGTCTTCACGACCACGGGCCAAAGTTGGCCAGCCGCCGACATTTCCGACGACTATAGGGTCGTCCTCACGACCACGGGCCAAATTTGGCCAGCTGCCGACTTGTCCGAACATTATAGGGTCGTCCCCACGACGCCGGGACTAGGTTGGCTCGCCGCCGACATTTCCGACGACTATAGGGTCGTCCCCACGACCACGGGCCATATTTGGCCAGCCGCCGACTTGTCCGACGACTATAGGGTCGTTCCCACGACCACGGGCCAAAGTTGGCCAGCCGCCGACTTGTTCGAGGACTATAGGGTCGTCCCCTCGACCCCGGGTCTAGGTTGGCCAGCCGCCGACATGTCCGACGACTATAGAGTCGTCCCCACGACCACGGGCCAAAGTTGGCCAGCCGCCGACTTGTCCGACGACTATAGGGTCGTCCCCACGACCCCGGGACTAGGTTGGCTCGCCACCGATATGTCTGACGACTATAGGGTCGTCCCCACGACCCCGGGACTAGGTTGGCCGGCCGCCGACTTGTCCGACGACTATAGGGTCGTCCCCACGACCCCCCGACTAGGTGGCCTCGCCGCCGACATGTCCGACGACTATAGGGTCGTCCCCACGACCCCGGGCCAATGTTGGACAGCCGCCGACTTGTCCGACGACTAAAGGGTCGTCCCCACGACCACGGGCCAAAGTTGGCCAGCCGGCGACATTTCCGACGACTATAGGGTCGTCCCCACGACCCCGGGACTAGGTTGGCTCGCCACCGTCATGTCTGACGACTATAGGGTCGTCCCCACGACCACGGGCCAAAGTTGGCCAGCCGCCGACATGTCCGACGACTATAGGGTCGTCCCCACGACCCGGGACTAGACTGGCCCGCCACCGTCATGTCCGACGACTATAGGGTCATCCCCACGACCCCGGGTCTAGGTTGGCCCGCCGCCGACTTGTCCGACGACTATAGGGTCGTCCCCACGACCCCGGGACTAGGTTGGCTCGCCACCGTCATGTCTGACGACTATAGGGTCGTCCCCACGACCACGGGCCAAAGTTGGCCAGCCGCCGACATGTCCGACGACTATAGGGTCGTCCCCACGACCCGGGACTAGATTGGCCCGCCACCGTTATGTCCGACGACTATAGGGTCGTCCCCACGACCCCGGGTCAATGTTGGCTCGCCGCCGACATGTCCGACGACTATAGGGTCGTCCCCACGACCCCCGGGCCAAAGTTGGACAGCCACCGACATTTCCGACGACTATAGGGTCGTCCCCACGACCCCGGGACTAGATTGGCCCGCCACCGTCTTGTCCGACGACTATAGGGTCGTCTTCACGACCACGGGCCAAAGTTGGCCAGCCGCCGACATTTCCGACGACTATAGGGTCGTCCTCACGACCACGGGCCAAATTTGGCCAGCTGCCGACTTGTCCGAACATTATAGGGTCGTCCCCACGACGCCGGGACTAGGTTGGCTCGCCGCCGACATTTCCGACGACTATAGGGTCGTCCCCACGACCACGGGCCATATTTGGCCAGCCGCCGACTTGTCCGACGACTATAGGGTCGTTCCCACGACCACGGGCCAAAGTTGGCCAGCCGCCGACTTGTTCGAGGACTATAGGGTCGTCCCCTCGACCCCGGGTCTAGGTTGGCCAGCCGCCGACATGTCCGACGACTATAGAGTCGTCCCCACGACCACGGGCCAAAGTTGGCCAGCCGCCGACTTGTCCGACGACTATAGGGTCGTCCCCACGACCCCGGGACTAGGTTGGCTCGCCACCGATATGTCTGACGACTATAGGGTCGTCCCCACGACCCCGGGACTAGGTTGGCCGGCCGCCGACTTGTCCGACGACTATAGGGTCGTCCCCACGACCCCCCGACTAGGTGGCCTCGCCGCCGACATGTCCGACGACTATAGGGTCGTCCCCACGACCCCGGGCCAATGTTGGACAGCCGCCGACTTGTCCGACGACTAAAGGGTCGTCCCCACGACCACGGGCCAAAGTTGGCCAGCCGGCGACATTTCCGACGACTATAGGGTCGTCCCCACGACCCCGGGACTAGGTTGGCTCGCCACCGTCATGTCTGACGACTATAGGGTCGTCCCCACGACCACGGGCCAAAGTTGGCCAGCCGCCGACATGTCCGACGACTATAGGGTCGTCCCCACGACCCGGGACTAGACTGGCCCGCCACCGTCATGTCCGACGACTATAGGGTCATCCCCACGACCCCGGGTCTAGGTTGGCCCGCCGCCGACTTGTCCGACGACTATAGGGTCGTCCCCACGACCCCGGGACTAGATTGGCCCGCCACCGTTATGTCCGACGACTATAGGGTCGTCCCCACGACCACGGGCCAAAGTTGGCCAGCCGGCGACATGTCCGACGACTATAGGGTCGTCCCTACGACCCCGGGACTAGGTTGGCTCGCCACCGACATGTCTGACGACTATAGGGTCGTCCCCACGACCCCGGGACTAGATTGGCCCGCCACCGTCAAGTCCGACGACTATAGGGTCGTCCCCACGACCCCGGGCCAAAGTTGGACAGCCGCCGACTTGTCCGACGACTATAGGGTCGTCCCCACGACCACGGGCCAATGTTGGCCAGCCGCCGGCTTGTCCGACGATTATAGGGTCGTCCCCACGACCCCGGGACTAGGTTGGCCCGCCGCCGACTTGTCCGACGACTATATGGGCGTCCCCACGACCACTGGCCAATGTTGGCCAGCCGCTGACTTGTCCGACGACTATAGGGTCGTCCCCACGACCGCGGGACTAGATTGGCTCGCCGCCGACTTGTCCGACGACTGTAGGGTCGTCCCCACGACCACGGGACTAGATTGGCCCGCCACCGTCATTTCCGACGACTATAGGGTCGTCCCCACGACCACGGGCCAAAGTTGGCCAGCCGCCGACTTGTCCGACGACTATAGGGTCGTCCCCATGACCCGGGACTAGACTGGCCCGCCACCGTCATGTCCGACGACTATAGGGTCGTCCCCACGACCCCCGGACTAGGTTGGTACGCCGCCGACTTGTCCGACGGGTATAGGGTCCTCCCCACGACCACGGGCCAAAGTTGGCCAGCCGCCGACATGTCCGACGACTATAGGGTCGTCCCCACGACCCGGGACTAGACTGGCCCGCCACCGACATGTCCGACGACTATAAAGTCGTCCCCACGACCCCGGGTCAATGTTGGCTCGCCGCCGACAAGTCCGACGACTATAGGGTCGTCCCCACGACCCCCGGGCCAAAGTTGGACAGCCACCGACATTTCCGACGACTATAGGGTCGTCCCCACGACCCCGGGACTAGATTGGCCCGCCACCGTCTTGTCCGACGACTATAGGGTCGTCTTCACGACCACGGGCCAAAGTTGGCCAGCCGCCGACATTTCCGACGACTATAGGGTCGTCCTCACGACCACGGGCCAAATTTGGCCAGCTGCCGACTTGTCCGAACATTATAGGGTCGTCCCCACGACGCTGGGACTAGGTTGGCTCGCCGCCGACATTTCCGACGACTATAGGGTCGTCCCCACGACCACGGGCCATATTTGGCCAGCCGCCGACTTGTCCGACGACTATAGGGTCGTTCCCACGACCACGGGCCAAAGTTGGCCAGCCGCCGACTTGTTCGAGGACTATAGGGTCGTCCCCTCGACCCCGGGTCTAGGTTGGCCAGCCGCCGACATGTCCGACGACTATAGAGTCGTCCCCACGACCACGGGCCAAAGTTGGCCAGCCGCCGACTTGTCCGACGACTATAGGGTCGTCCCCACGACCCCGGGACTAGGTTGGCTCGCCACCGATATGTCTGACGACTATAGGGTCGTCCCCACGACCCCGGGACTAGGTTGGCCGGCCGCCGACTTGTCCGACGACTATAGGGTCGTCCCCACGACCCCCCGACTAGGTGGCCTCGCCGCCGACATGTCCGACGACTATAGGGTCGTCCCCACGACCCCGGGCCAAAGTTGGACAGCCGCCGACTTGTCCGACGACTATAGAGTCGTCCCCAAGACACCGGGCCAAAGTAGGACAGCCGCCGACATCTCCGACGACTATAGGGTCGTCCCCACGATCCCGGGACTAGATTGGCTAGCCACCGTCACGTCCGACGACTATCGGATCGTCCCCACGACCACGGGCCAAAGTTGGCCAGCCGGCGACATGTCCGACGACTATAGGGTCGTCCCTACGACCCCGGGACTAGGTTGGCTCGCCACCGACATGTCTGACGACTATAGGGTCGTCCCCACGACCCCGGGACTAGATTGGCCCGCCACCGTCAAGTCCGACGACTATAGGGTCGTCCCCACGACCCCGGGCCAAAGTTGGACAGCCGCCGACTTGTCCGACGACTAAAGGGTCGTCCCCACGACCACGGGCCAAAGTTGGCCAGCCGGCGACATTTCCGACGACTATAGGGTCGTCCCCACGGCCACGGGCCAAAGTTGGCCAGCGCAGACATGTCCGGCGACTATAGGGTCGTCCCCACGACCCCGGGACTAGAGTGGCCCGCCACCGTCATGTCCGACGACTATAGGGTCGTCCCCACGACCCCCGGACTAGGTTGGCCGGCCGCCGACTTGTCCGACGACTAAAGGGTCGTCCCCACGACCCCCCGACTAGGTGGGCTCGCCGCCGACTTGTCCGACGACTATAGGGTCGTCCCCACGACCCCGGGACTAGGTTGGCTCGCCACCGTCATGTCTGACGACTATAGGGTCGTCCCCACGACCACGGGCCAAAGTTGGCCAGCCGCCGACATGTCCGACGACTATAGGGTCGTCCCCACGACCCGGGACTAGACTGGCCCGCCACCGTCATGTCCGACGACTATAGGGTCATCCCCACGACCCCGGGTCTAGGTTGGCCCGCCGCCGACTTGTCCGACGACTATAGGGTCGTCCCCACGACCACGGGCCAATGTTGGCCAGCCGCCGGCTTGTCCGACGATTATAGGGTCGTCCCCACGACCCCGGGACTAGGTTGGCCCGCCGCCGACTTGTCCGACGACTATATGGGCGTCCCCACGACCACTGGCCAATGTTGGCCAGCCGCTGACTTGTCCGACGACTATAGGGTCGTCCCCACGACCGCGGGACTAGATTGGCTCGCCGCCGACTTGTCCGACGACTGTAGGGTCGTCCCCACGACCACGGGACTAGATTGGCCCGCCACCGTCATTTCCGACGACTATAGGGTCGTCCCCACGACCACGGGCCAAAGTTGGCCAGCCGCCGACTTGTCCGACGACTATAGGGTCGTCCCCATGACCCGGGACTAGACTGGCCCGCCACCGTCATGTCCGACGACTATAGGGTCGTCCCCACGACCCCCGGACTAGGTTGGTACGCCGCCGACTTGTCCGACGGATATAGGGTCCTCCCCACGACCACGGGCCAAAGTTGGCCAGCCGCCGACATGTCCGACGACTATAGGGTCGTCCCCACGACCCGGGACTAGACTGGCCCGCCACCGACATGTCCGACGACTATAAAGTCGTCCCCACGACCCCGGGTCAATGTTGGCTCGCCGCCGACATGTCCGACGACTATAGGGTCGTCCCCACGACCCCCGGGCCAATGTTGGACAGCCACCGACATTTCCGACGACTATAGGGTCGTCCCCACGACCCCGGGACTAGATTGGCCCGCCACCGTCTTGTCCGACGACTATAGGGTCGTCTTCACGACCACGGGCCAAAGTTGGCCAGCCGCCGACATGTCCGACGACTATAGGGTCGTCCCCACGACCCGGGACTAGACTGGCCCGCCACCGACATGTCCGACGACTATAAAGTCGTCCCCACGACCCCGGGTCAATGTTGGCTCGCCGCCGACATGTCCGACGACTATAGGGTCGTCCCCACGACCCCCGGGCCAAAGTTGGACAGCCACCGACATTTCCGACGACTATAGGGTCGTCCCCACGACCCGGGACTAGACTGGCCCGCCACCGTCATGTCCGACGACTATAGGGTCGTCCCCACGACCCCCGGACTAGGTTGGCCGGCCGCCGACTTATCCGACGACTATAGGCTCGTCCCCACGACCCCCCGACTAGGTGGGCTCGCCGCCGACTTGTCCGACGACTATAGGGTCGTCCCCACGACCCCGGGACTAGGTTGGCTCGCCACCGTCATGTCTGACGACTATAGGGTCGTCCCCACGACCACGGGCCAAAGTTGGCAAGCCGCCGACATGTCCGACGACTATAGGGTCGTCCCCACGACCACGGGCCAAAGTTGGCCAGCCGCCGACATGTCCGACGACTATAGGGTCGTCCCCACGACCCGTGACTAGACTGGCCCGCCACCGTCATGTCCGACGACTATAGGGTCGTCCCCACGACCCCCGGACTAGGTTGGCCGGCCGCCGACTTGTCCGACGACTATAGGGTCGTCCCCACGACCCCCGGACTAGGTGGGCTCGCCGCCGACTTATCCGACGACTATAGGGTCGTTCCCACGACCCCGGGCCAAAGTTGGCAAGCTGCCGACTTATCCGACGACTATAGGGTCGTCCCCACGACCCCGGGAATAGATTGGCCCGCCACCGTCATTTCCGACGACTATAGGGTCGTCCCCACGACCCCGGGCCAAAGTTGGCCAGCCGCCGACATGTCCGACGACTATAGGGTCGTCCCCACGACCCGGGACTAGAGTGGCCCGCCACCGTCATGTCCGACGACTATATGGTCGTCCCCACGACCACGGGCCAAAGTTGGCCAGCCGCCGACATGTCCGACGATAATCGGATCGTCCCCACGACCACGCGCCAAAGTTGGCCAGCCGCCGACATGTCCGACGACTATAGGGTCGTCTCCACGACCCCGGGCCAATGTTGGCCAATCGCCGACATGTCCAACGACTATAGGGTCGTCCCTACGACCCCGGGACTAGATTAGCCCGCCACCGGCATGTCCAACAACTATAGGGTCGTCCCCACGACCACGGGCCAAAGTTGGCATGCCGCGGAAATGTCCGACGACTATAGGGTCGTCCCCACGACACCGGGCCAAAGTTGGCCAGCCGCCGACATGTCCGACGACTATAGGGTCGTCCCCACGACCCCGGGACTAGATTGGCCCGCCACCGTCATGTCCGACGACTATAGGGTCGTCCCCACGACCCCCGCACTAGGTTGGTACGCCGCCGACTTGTCCGACGGGTATAGGGTCCTCCCCACGACCACGGGCCAAAGTTGGCCAGCCGCCGACATGTCCGACGACTATAGGGTCGTCTCCACGACCCGGGACTAGACTGGCCCGCCACCGACATGTCCGACGACTATAAAGTCGTCCCCACGACCCCGGGTCAATGTTGGCTCGCCGCCGACATGTCCGACGACTATAGGGTCGTCCCCACGACCCCCGGGCCAAAGTTGGACAGCCACCGACATTTCCGACGACTATAGGGTCGTCCCCACGACCCCGGGACTAGATTGGCCCGCCACCGTCATGTCCGACGATTATAGGGTCGTCCCCACAACCGCGAGACTAGATTGGCCCGCCACCGTCATGTCCGACGACAATAGGGTCGTCCCCACGACCCCGGGTCTAGGTTGGCCAGCCGCCGACATGTCCGACTACTATAGGGTCGTCCCCAGGACCTCGGGTCTAGATTGGCCCGCTACCGTCATGTCCGAAGACTATAGGGTCGTCCCCACGACCACGGGACTAGATTGGCCCGCCACCGCCATGTCCGACGACAATAGGGTCGTCCCCACGACCCCGGGTCTAGGTTGGCCAGCCGCCGACTTGTCCGACGACTATAGGGTCGTACCCACGACCCCGGGACTAGGCTGACAAGCCGCCAACATGTCCGACGACTATAGGGTCGTCCCCACGACCCCGGGCCAAAGATGTCCAGCCGCCGTCTTGTCCGACGACTATAGGGTCGTCCCCACGACCCCGAGTCCAGGTTGGCCAGCCGCCGACATTCCGACGACTATAGGGTCGTCCCCACGACCCCGGGTCCAGGTTGGCCAGCCGCCGACATTTCCGACGACTGTAGGGTCGTCCCCACGACCCCGGGACTAGATTGGCCCGCCACCGTCAAGTCCGACGACTATAGGGTCGTCCCCACGACCTCGGGTTCAGGTTGGCCAGCCGCCGACATTTCCGACGACTATAGAGTCGTCCCCACGACACCGGTCCAAAGTTGGCCAGCCGCCGACATGTCCGACGACTATAGGGTCGTCCCCACGACCCCGGGACTAGATTGGCCAGCCGCCGACATGTCTGACGACTATAGGGTCGTCCCCACGACCACGGGCCAAAGTTGGCATGCCGCGGAAATGTCCGACGACTATAGGGTCGTCCCCACGACACCGGGCCAAAGTTGGCCAGCCGCCGACATGTCCGACGACTATAGGGTCGTCCCCACGACCCCGGGACTAGATTGGCCCGCCACCGTCATGTCCGACGATTATAGGGTCGTCCCCACGACCGCGAGACTAGATTGGCCCGCCACCGTCATGTCCAACGACTATAGGGTCGTCCCCACAACCACGGGCCAAAGTTGGCCAGCCGCCGACATGTCCGACGACTATAGGGTCGTCTCCACGACCCCGGGCCAAAGTTGGCAAGCCGCCGAAATGTCCGACGACTATAGGGTCGTCCCCACTACCCCGGGACTAGGTTGGCCAGCCGCCGACATGTCTGACGACTATAGGGTCGCCCCGACGACCCCGGGCCAATGTTGGCCAATCGCCAACATGTCCGACGACTATAGGGTCGTCCCTACGACCCCGGGACTAGATTGGCCCGCCACCGTCATGTCCAACGATTATAGGGTCGTCCCCACGACCCCGGGACTAGATTGGCCCGCCACCGTCATGTCCGACGATTATAGGGTCGTCCCCACGACCCCGGGTCCAGGTTGGCCAGCCGCCGACATTTCCGACGACTGTAGGGTCGTCCCCACGACCCCGGGACTAGATTGGCCCGCCACCGTCAAGTCCGACGACTATAGGGTCGTCCCCACGACCTCGGGACTAGGTTAGCCAGCCGCCGACATGTCCGACGACTATAGGGTCGTCCCCACGACCCCGGGCCAATGTTGGCCAATCGCCGACATGTCCGATGACTATAGGGTCGTCCCTATGACCCCGGGACTAGATTGGCCCGCCACCGTCATGTCCGACGACTATCGGACCGTCCCCACGACCACGGGCCAAAGTTGGCCAGCCGCCGACTTGTCCGACGACTATAGGGTCGTCCCCACGACCCCGGGACTAGGTTGGCTCGCCACCGATATGTCTGACGACTATAGGGTCGTCCCCACGACCCCGGGAATAGGTTGGCCGGCCGCCGACTTGTCCGACGACTATAGGGTCGTCCCCACGACCCCCCGACTAGGTGGCCTCGCCGCCGACATGTCCGACGACTATAGGGTCGTCCCCACGACCCCGGGCCAAAGTTGGACAGCCGCCGACTTGTCCGACGACTAAAGGGTCGTCCCCACGACCACGGGCCAAAGTTGGCCAGCCGGCGACATTTCCGACGACTATAGGGTCGTCCCCACGGCCACGGGCCAAAGTTGGCCAGCCGCCGACATGTCCGGCGACTATAGGGTCGTCCCCACGACCCCGGGACTAGAGTGGCCCGCCACCGTCATGTCCGACGACTATAGGGTCGTCCCCACGACCCCCGGACTAGGTTGGCCGGCCGCCGACTTGTCCGACGACTAAAGGGTCGTCCCCACGACCCCCCGACTAGGTGGGCTCGCCGCCGACTTGTCCGACGACTATAGGGTCGTCCCCACGACCACGGGCCAATGTTGGCCAGCCGCCGGCTTGTCCGACGATTATAGGGTCGTCCCCACGACCCCGGGACTAGGTTGGCCCGCCGCCGACTTGTCCGACGACTATATGGGCGTCCCCACGACCACTGGCCAATGTTGGCCAGCCGCTGACTTGTCCGACGACTATAGGGTCGTCCCCACGACCGCGGGACTAGATTGGCTCGCCGCCGACTTGTCCGACGACTGTAGGGTCGTCCCCACGACCACGGGACTAGATTGGCCCGCCACCGTCATTTCCGACGACTATAGGGTCGTCCCCACGACCACGGGCCAAAGTTGGCCAGCCGCCGACTTGTCCGACGACTATAGGGTCGTCCCCATGACCCGGGACTAGACTGGCCCGCCACCGTCATGTCCGACGACTATAGGGTCGTCCCCACGACCCCCGGACTAGGTTGGTACGCCGCCGACTTGTCCGACGGGTATAGGGTCCTCCCCACGACCACGGGCCAAAGTTGGCCAGCCGCCGACATGTCCGACGACTATAGGGTCGTCCCCACGACCCGGGACTAGACTGGCCCGCCACCGACATGTCCGACGACTATAAAGTCGTCCCCACGACCCCGGGTCAATGTTGGCTCGCCGCCGACATGTCCGACGACTATAGGGTCGTCCCCACGACCCCCGGGCCAAAGTTGGACAGCCACCGACATTTCCGACGACTATAGGGTCGTCCCCACGACCCCGGGACTAGATTGGCCCGCCACCGTCAAGTCCGACGACTATAGGGTCGTCCCCACGACCCCGGGCCAAAGTTGGACAGCCGCCGACTTGTCCGACGACTAAAGGGTCGTCCCCACGACCACGGGCCAAAGTTGGCCAGCCGGCGACATTTCCGACGACTATAGGGTCGTCCCCACGGCCACGGGCCAAAGTTGGCCAGCGCAGACATGTCCGGCGACTATAGGGTCGTCCCCACGACCCCGGGACTAGAGTGGCCCGCCACCGTCATGTCCGACGACTATAGGGTCGTCCCCACGACCCCCGGACTAGGTTGGCCGGCCGCCGACTTGTCCGACGACTAAAGGGTCGTCCCCACGACCCCCCGACTAGGTGGGCTCGCCGCCGACTTGTCCGACGACTATAGGGTCGTCCCCACGACCCCGGGACTAGGTTGGCTCGCCACCGTCATGTCTGACGACTATAGGGTCGTCCCCACGACCACGGGCCAAAGTTGGCCAGCCGCCGACATGTCCGACGACTATAGGGTCGTCCCCACGACCCGGGACTAGACTGGCCCGCCACCGTCATGTCCGACGACTATAGGGTCATCCCCACGACCCCGGGTCTAGGTTGGCCCGCCGCCGACTTGTCCGACGACTATAGGGTCGTCCCCACGACCCCGGGACTAGATTGGCCCGCCACCGTTATGTCCGACGACTATAGGGTCGTCCCCACGACCACGGGCCAAAGTTGGCCAGCCGGCGACATGTCCGACGACTATAGGGTCGTCCCTACGACCCCGGGACTAGGTTGGCTCGCCACCGACATGTCTGACGACTATAGGGTCGTCCCCACGACCCCGGGACTAGATTGGCCCGCCACCGTCAAGTCCGACGACTATAGGGTCGTCCCCACGACCCCGGGCCAAAGTTGGACAGCCGCCGACTTGTCCGACGACTATAGGGTCGTCCCCACGACCACGGGCCAATGTTGGCCAGCCGCCGGCTTGTCCGACGATTATAGGGTCGTCCCCACGACCCCGGGACTAGGTTGGCCCGCCGCCGACTTGTCCGACGACTATATGGGCGTCCCCACGACCACTGGCCAATGTTGGCCAGCCGCTGACTTGTCCGACGACTATAGGGTCGTCCCCACGACCGCGGGACTAGATTGGCTCGCCGCCGACTTGTCCGACGACTGTAGGGTCGTCCCCACGACCACGGGACTAGATTGGCCCGCCACCGTCATTTCCGACGACTATAGGGTCGTCCCCACGACCACGGGCCAAAGTTGGCCAGCCGCCGACTTGTCCGACGACTATAGGGTCGTCCCCATGACCCGGGACTAGACTGGCCCGCCACCGTCATGTCCGACGACTATAGGGTCGTCCCCACGACCCCCGGACTAGGTTGGTACGCCGCCGACTTGTCCGACGGGTATAGGGTCCTCCCCACGACCACGGGCCAAAGTTGGCCAGCCGCCGACATGTCCGACGACTATAGGGTCGTCCCCACGACCCGGGACTAGACTGGCCCGCCACCGACATGTCCGACGACTATAAAGTCGTCCCCACGACCCCGGGTCAATGTTGGCTCGCCGCCGACATGTCCGACGACTATAGGGTCGTCCCCACGACCCCCGGGCCAAAGTTGGACAGCCACCGACATTTCCGACGACTATAGGGTCGTCCCCACGACCCCGGGACTAGATTGGCCCGCCACCGTCTTGTCCGACGACTATAGGGTCGTCTTCACGACCACGGGCCAAAGTTGGCCAGCCGCCGACATTTCCGACGACTATAGGGTCGTCCTCACGACCACGGGCCAAATTTGGCCAGCTGCCGACTTGTCCGAACATTATAGGGTCGTCCCCACGACGCTGGGACTAGGTTGGCTCGCCGCCGACATTTCCGACGACTATAGGGTCGTCCCCACGACCACGGGCCATATTTGGCCAGCCGCCGACTTGTCCGACGACTATAGGGTCGTTCCCACGACCACGGGCCAAAGTTGGCCAGCCGCCGACTTGTTCGAGGACTATAGGGTCGTCCCCTCGACCCCGGGTCTAGGTTGGCCAGCCGCCGACATGTCCGACGACTATAGAGTCGTCCCCACGACCACGGGCCAAAGTTGGCCAGCCGCCGACTTGTCCGACGACTATAGGGTCGTCCCCACTACCCCGGGACTAGGTTGGCTCGCCACCGATATGTCTGACGACTATAGGGTCGTCCCCACGACCCCGGGACTAGGTTGGCCGGCCGCCGACTTGTCCGACGACTATAGGGTCGTCCCCACGACCCCCCGACTAGGTGGCCTCGCCGCCGACATGTCCGACGACTATAGGGTCGTCCCCACGACCCCGGGCCAAAGTTGGACAGCCGCCGACTTGTCCGACGACTATAGAGTCGTCCCCAAGACACCGGGCCAAAGTAGGACAGCCGCCGACATCTCCGACGACTATAGGGTCGTCCCCACGATCCCGGGACTAGATTGGCTAGCCACCGTCACGTCCGACGACTATCGGATCGTCCCCACGACCACGGGCCAAAGTTGGCCAGCCGGCGACATGTCCGACGACTATAGGGTCGTCCCTACGACCCCGGGACTAGGTTGGCTCGCCACCGACATGTCTGACGACTATAGGGTCGTCCCCACGACCCCGGGACTAGATTGGCCCGCCACCGTCAAGTCCGACGACTATAGGGTCGTCCCCACGACCCCGGGCCAAAGTTGGACAGCCGCCGACTTGTCCGACGACTATAGGGTCGTCCCCACGACCACGGGCCAATGTTGGCCAGCCGCCGGCTTGTCCGACGATTATAGGGTCGTCCCCACGACCCCGGGACTAGGTTGGCCCGCCGCCGACTTGTCCGACGACTATAGGGTCGTCCCCACGACCACGGGCCAAAGTTGGCCAGCCGCCGACATATCCGACGACTATAGGGTCGTCCCCACGACCCCGGGCCAATGTTGGCCAGCCGCCGACATGTCCGACGACTATAGGGTCGTCCCCACGACCCGGGACTAGAGTGGCCCGCCACCGTCATGTCCGACGACTATATGGTCGTCCCCACGACCACTGGCCAATGTTGGCCAGCCGCTGACTTGTCCGACGACTATAGGGTCGTCCCCACGACCGCGGGACTAGATTGGCTCGCCGCCGACTTGTCCGACGACTGTAGGGTCGTCCCCACGACCACGGGACTAGATTGGCCCGCCACCGTCATTTCCGACGACTATAGGGTCGTCCCCACGACCCCGGGACTAGGTTGGCTCGCCACCGTCATGTCTGACGAGTATAGGGTCGTCCCCACGACCACGGGCCAAAGTTGGCCAGCCGACGACATGTCCGACGACTATAGGGTCGTCCCCACGACCCGGGACTAGACTGGCCCGCCACCGTCATGTCCGACGACTATAGGGTCATCCCCACGACCCCGGGTCTAGGTTGGCCCGCCGCCGACTTGTCCGACGACTATAGGGTCGTCCCCACGACCCCGGGACTAGATTGGCCCGCCACCGTTATGTCCGACGACTATAGGGTCGTCCCCACGACCACGGGCCAAAGTTGGCCAGCCGGCGACATGTCCGACGACTATAGGGTCGTCCCTACGACCCCGGGACTAGGTTGGCTCGCCACCGACATGTCTGACGACTATAGGGTCGTCCCCACGACCCCGGGACTAGATTGGCCCGCCACCGTCAAGTCCGACGACTATAGGGTCGTCCCCACGACCCCGGGCCAAAGTTGGACAGCCGCCGACTTGTCCGACGACTATAGGGTCGTCCCCACGACCACGGGCCAATGTTGGCCAGCCGCCGGCTTGTCCGACGATTATAGGGTCGTCCCCACGACCCCGGGACTAGGTTGGCCCGCCGCCGACTTGTCCGACGACTATAGGGTCGTCCCCACGACCACGGGCTAAAGTTGGCCAGCCGCTGACTTGTCCGACGACTATAGGGTCGTCCCCACGACCGCGGGACTAGATTGGCTCGCCGCCGACTTGTCCGACGACTGTGGGGTCGTCCCCACGACCACGGGACTAGATTGGCCCGCCACCGTCATTTCTGACGACTATAGGGTCGTCCCCACGACCACGGGCCAAAGTTGGCCAGCCGCCGACTTGTCCGACGACTATAGGGTCGTCCCCATGACCCGGGACTAGACTGGCCCGCCACCGTCAAGTCCGACGACTATAGGGTCGTCCCCACGACCCCCGGACTAGGTTGGTACGCCGCCGACTTGTCCGACGGGTATAGGGTCCTCCCCACGACCACGGGCCAAAGTTGGCCAGCCGCCGACATGTCCGACGACTATAGGGTCGTCCCCACGACCCGGGACTAGACTGGCCCGCCACCGACATGTCCGACGACTATAAAGTCGTCCCCACGACCCCGGGTCAATGTTGGCTCGCCGCCGACATGTCCGACGACTATAGGGTCGTCCCCACGACCCCCGGGCCAAAGTTGGACAGCCACCGACATTTCCGACGACTATAGGGTCGTCCCCACGACCCGGGACTAGACTGGCCCGCCACCGTCATGTCCGACGACTATAGGGTCGTCCCCACGACCCCCGGACTAGGTTGGCCGGCCGCCGACTTATCCGACGACTATAGGCTCGTCCCCACGACCCCCCGACTAGGTGGGCTCGCCGCCGACTTGTCCGACGACTATAGGGTCGTCCCCACGACCCCGGGACTAGGTTGGCTCGCCACCGTCATGTCTGACGACTATAGGGTCGTCCCCACGACCACGGGCCAAAGTTGGCAAGCCGCCGACATGTCCGACGACTATAGGGTCGTCCCCACGACCACGGGCCAAAGTTGGCCAGCCGCCGACATGTCCGACGACTATAGGGTCGTCCCCACGACCCGGGACTAGACTGGCCCGCCACCGTCATGTCCGACGACTATAGGGTCGTCCCCACGACCCCCGGACTAGGTTGGCCGGCCGCCGACTTGTCCGACGACTATAGGGTCGTCCCCACGACCCCCGGACTAGGTGGGCTCGCCGCCGACTTATCCGACGACTATAGGGTCGTTCCCACGACCCCGGGCCAAAGTTGGCAAGCTGCCGACTTATCCGACGACTATAGGGTCGTCCCCACGACCCCGGGAATAGATTGGCCCGCCACCGTCATTTCCGACGACTATAGGGTCGTCCCCACGACCCCGGGCCAAAGTTGGCCAGCCGCCGACATGTCCGACGACTATAGGGTCGTCCCCACGACCCGGGACTAGAGTGGCCCGCCACCGTCATGTCCGACGACTATATGGTCGTCCCCACGACCACGGGCCAAAGTTGGCCAGCCGCCGACATGTCCGACGATAATCGGATCGTCCCCACGACCACGCGCCAAAGTTGGCCAGCCGCCGACATGTCCGACGACTATAGGGTCGTCTCCACGACCCCGGGCCAATGTTGGCCAATCGCCGACATGTCCAACGACTATAGGGTCGTCCCTACGACCCCGGGACTAGATTAGCCCGCCACCGTCATGTCCAACAACTATAGGGTCGTCCCCACGACCACGGGCCAAAGTTGGCATGCCGCGGAAATGTCCGACGACTATAGGGTCGTCCCCACGACACCGGGCCAAAGTTGGCCAGCCGCCGACATGTCCGACGACTATAGGGTCGTCCCCACGACCCCGGGACTAGATTGGCCCGCCACCGTCATGTCCGACGACTATAGGGTCGTCCCCACGACCCCCGCACTAGGTTGGTACGCCGCCGACTTGTCCGACGGGTATAGGGTCCTCCCCACGACCACGGGCCAAAGTTGGCCAGCCGCCGACATGTCCGACGACTATAGGGTCGTCCCCACGACCCGGGACTAGACTGGCCCGCCACCGACATGTCCGACGACTATAAAGTCGTCCCCACGACCCCGGGTCAATGTTGGCTCGCCGCCGACATGTCCGACGACTATAGGGTCGTCCCCACGACCCCCGGGCCAAAGTTGGACAGCCACCGACATTTCCGACGACTATAGGGTCGTCCCCACGACCCCGGGACTAGATTGGCCCGCCACCGTCATGTCCGACGATTATAGGGTCGTCCCCACGACCGCGAGACTAGATTGGCCCGCCACCGTCATGTCCGACGACAATAGGGTCGTCCCCACGACCCCGGGTCTAGGTTGGCCAGCCGCCGACATGTCCGACTACTATAGGGTCGTCCCCAGGACCTCGGGTCTAGATTGGCCCGCTACCGTCATGTCCGAAGACTATAGGGTCGTCCCCACGACCACGGGACTAGATTGGCCCGTCACCGCCATGTCCGACGACAATAGGGTCGTCCCCACGACCCCGGGTCTAGGTTGGCCAGCCGCCGACTTGTCCGACGACTATAGGGTCGTACCCACGACCCCGGGACTAGGCTGACAAGCCGCCAACATGTCCGACGACTATAGGGTCGTCCCCACGACCCCGGGCCAAAGATGTCCAGCCGCCGTCTTGTCCGACGACTATAGGGTCGTCCCCACGACCCCGAGTCCAGGTTGGCCAGCCGCCGACATTCCGACGACTATAGGGTCGTCCCCACGACCCCGGGTCCAGGTTGGCCAGCCGCCGACATTTCCGACGACTGTAGGGTCGTCCCCACGACCCCGGGACTAGATTGGCCCGCCACCGTCAAGTCCGACGACTATAGGGTCGTCCCCACGACCTCGGGTTCAGGTTGGCCAGCCGCCGACATTTCCGACGACTATAGAGTCGTCCCCACGACACCGGTCCAAAGTTGGCCAGCCGCCGACATGTCCGACGACTATAGGGTCGTCCCCACGACCCCGGGATTAGATTGGCCAGCCGCCGACATGTCTGACGACTATAGGGTCGTCCCCACGACCACGGGCCAAAGTTGGCATGCCGCGGAAATGTCCGACGACTATAGGGTCGTCCCCACGACACCGGGCCAAAGTTGGCCAGCCGCCGACATGTCCGACGACTATAGGGTCGTCCCCACGACCCCGGGACTAGATTGGCCCGCCACCGTCATGTCCGACGATTATAGGGTCGTCCCCACGACCGCGAGACTAGATTGGCCCGCCACCGTCATGTCCGACGACAATAGGGTCGTCCCCACGACCCCGGGTCTAGGTTGGCCAGCCGCCGACTTGTCCGACGACTATAGGGTCGTACCCACGACCCCGGGACTAGGCTGACAAGCCGCCAACATGTCCGACGACTATAGGGTCGTCCCCACGACCCCGGGCCAAAGATGTCCAGCCGCCGTCTTGTCCGACGACTATAGGGTCGTCCCCACGACCCCGAATCCAGGTTGGCCAGCCGCCGACATTCCGACGACTATAGGGTCGTCCCCACGACCCCGGGCCAATGTTGGCCAATCGCCGACATGTCCGACGACTATAGGGTCGTCCCCACGACCCCGGGACTAGATTGGCCCGCCACCGTCATGTCCGACGATTATAGGGTCGTCCCCACGACCGCGAGACTAGATTGGCCCGCCACCGTCATGTCCAACGACTATAGGGTCGTCCCCACAACCACGGGCCAAAGTTGGCCAGCCGCCGACATGTCCGACGACTATAGGGTCGTCCCCACGACCCCGGGCCAAAGTTGGCAAGCCGCCGAAATGTCCGACGACTATAGGGTCGTCCCCACTACCCCGGGACTAGGTTGGCCAGCCGCCGACATGTCTGACGACTATAGGGTCGCCCCGACGACCCCGGGCCAATGTTGGCCAATCGCCAACATGTCCGACGACTATAGGGTCGTCCCTACGACCCCGGGACTAGATTGGCCCGCCACCGTCATGTCCAACGATTATAGGGTCGTCCCCACGACCCCGGGACTAGATTGGCCCGCCACCGTCATGTCCGACGATTATAGGGTCGTCCCCACGACCCCGGGTCCAGGTTGGCCAGCCGCCGACATTTCCGACGACTGTAGGGTCGTCCCCACGACCCCGGGACTAGATTGGCCCGCCACCGTCAAGTCCGACGACTATAGGGTCGTCCCCACGACCTCGGGACTAGGTTAGCCAGCCGCCGACATGTCCGACGACTATAGGGTCGTCCCCACGACCCCGGGCCAATGTTGGCCAATCGCCGACATGTCCGACGACTATAGGGTCGTCCCTACGACCCCGGGACTAGATTGGCCCGCCACCGTCATGTCCAACGACTATATGGTCGCCCCCACGACCACGGGCCAAAGTTGGCATGCCGCCGACATGTCCGACGATTATAGGGTCGTCCCCACGACCGCGAGACTAGATTGGCCCGCCACCGTCATGTCCGACGACAATAGGGTCGTCCCCACGACCCCGGGTCTAGGTTGGCCAGCCGCCGACTTGTCCGACGACTATAGGGTCGTACCCACGACCCCGGGACTAGGCTGACAAGCCGCCAACATGTCCGACGACTATAGGGTCGTCCCCACGACCCCGGGCCAAAGATGTCCAGCCGCCGTCTTGTCCGACGACTATAGGGTCGTCCCCACGACCCCGAATCCAGGTTGGCCAGCCGCCGACATTCCGACGACTATAGGGTCGTCCCCACGACCCCGGGCCAATGTTGGCCAATCGCCGACATGTCCGACGACTATAGGGTCGTCCCCACGACCCCGGGACTAGATTGGCCCGCCACCGTCATGTCCGACGATTATAGGGTCGTCCCCACGACCGCGAGACTAGATTGGCCCGCCACCGTCATGTCCAACGACTATAGGGTCGTCCCCACAACCACGGGCCAAAGTTGGCCAGCCGCCGACATGTCCGACGACTATAGGGTCGTCCCCACGACCCCGGGCCAAAGTTGGCAAGCCGCCGAAATGTCCGACGACTATAGGGTCGTCCCCACTACCCCGGGACTAGGTTGGCCAGCCGCCGACATGTCTGACGACTATAGGGTCGCCCCGACGACCCCGGGCCAATGTTGGCCAATCGCCAACATGTCCGACGACTATAGGGTCGTCCCTACGACCCCGGGACTAGATTGGCCCGCCACCGTCATGTCCAACGATTATAGGGTCGTCCCCACGACCCCGGGACTAGATTGGCCCGCCACCGTCATGTCCGACGATTATAGGGTCGTCCCCACGACCCCGGGTCCAGGTTGGCCAGCCGCCGACATTTCCGACGACTGTAGGGTCGTCCCCACGACCCCGGGACTAGATTGGCCCGCCACCGTCAAGTCCGACGACTATAGGGTCGTCCCCACGACCTCGGGACTAGGTTAGCCAGCCGCCGACATGTCCGACGACTATAGGGTCGTCCCCACGACCCCGGGCCAATGTTGGCCAATCGCCGACATGTCCGACGACTATAGGGTCGTCCCTACGACCCCGGGACTAGATTGGCCCGCCACCGTCATGTCCAACGACTATATGGTCGCCCCCACGACCACGGGCCAAAGTTGGCATGCCGCCGACATGTCCGACGATTATAGGGTCGTCCCCACGACCCCGGGTCCAGGTTGGCCAGCCGCCGACATTTCCGACGACTGTAGGGTCGTCCCCACGACCCCGGGACTAGATTGGCCCGCCACCGTCAAGTCCGACGACTATAGGGTCGTCCCCACGACCTCGGGACTAGGTTAGCCAGCCGCCGACATGTCCGACGACTATAGGGTCGTCCCCAAGACCCCGGGCCAATGTTGGCCAATCGCCGACATGTCCGACGACTATAGGGTCGTCCCTACGACCCCGGGACTAGATTGGCCCGCCACCGTCATGTCCAACGACTATAGGGTCGCCCCCACGACCACGGGCCAAAGTTGGCATGCCGCCGACATGTCCGACGACTATTGGATCGTCCCCACGACCACGGGCCAATGTTGGCCAGCCGCCGACATGTCCGACGACTATAGGGTCGTCCCCACGACCCCGGGACTAGATTGGCCCGCCACCGTCATGTCCAACGACAATAGGGTCGCCCCCACGACCCCGGGTCTAGGTTGGCCAGCCGCCGACTTGTCCGACGACTATAGGGTCGTACCCACGACCCCGGGACTAGGCTGACAAGCCGCCAACATGTCCGACGACTATAGGGTCGTCCCCACGACCCCGGGCCAAAGATGTCTAGCCGCCGTCTTGTCCGACGACTATAGGGTCGTCCCCACGACCCCGCGACTAGATTGGCCCTCCACCGTCATGTCCAACGACTATAGGGTCGTCCCCACAACCACGGGCCAAAGTTGGCCAGCCGCCGACATGTCCGACGACTATTGGATCGTCCCCACGACCACGGGCCAATGTTGGCCAGCCGCCGACATGTCCGACGACTATAGGGTCGTCCCCACGACCCCGGGACTAGATTGGTCCGCCACCGTCATGTCCGACGACTATAGGGTCGTCCCCACGACCCCGGGCCACAGATGGCCAGCCGCCGACATGTCCGACGACTATAGGGTCGTCCCCACGACCCCGAGACTAGATTGGCCCGCCACCGTCATGTCCGACGACAATAGGGTCGTCCCCACGACCCCGGGTCCAGGTTGGCCAGCCGCCGACATTTCCGACGACTATAGAGTCGTCCCCACGACACCGGGCCAAAGTTGGCCAGCCGCCGACATGTCCGACGATTATAGGGTCGTCCCCACGACCCCGGGACAAGGTTGGCCCGCCGCCGACTTGTCCGACGACTATAGGGTCGTACCCACGACCCTGTGACTAGGCTGACAAGCCGCCAACATGTCCGACGACTATAGGGTCGTCTCCACGACCCCGGGCCAATGATGTCCAGCCGCCGTCTTGTCCGACGACTATAGGGTCGTACCCACGACCCCGGGACTAGGCTGACAAGCCACCGTCATGTCCAACGACTATAGGGTCGTCCCCACAACCACGGGCCAAAGTTGGCCAGCCGCCGACATGTCCGACGACTATAGGGTCGTCCCCACGACCCCGGGCCAATGTTGGCCAATCGCCGACATGTCCAACGACTATAGGGTCGTCCCTACGACCCCGGGACTAGATTAGCCCGCCACCGTCATGTCCAACAACTATAGGGTCGTCCCCACGACCACGGGCCAAAGTTGGCATGCCGCCGAAATGTCCGACGACTATAGAGTCGTCCCCACGACCCCGGGCCAATGTTGGCCCGCCACCGTCATGTCCGACGACAATAGGGTCGTCCCCACGACCCCGAGACTAGATTGGCCCGCCACCGTCATGTCCAACGACTATAGGGTCGTCCCCACAACCACGGGCCAAAGTTGGCCAGCCGCCGACATGTCCGACGACTATTGGATCGTCCCCACGACCGCGGGCCAATGTTGGCCAGCCGCCGACATGTCCGACGACTATAGGGTCGTCCCCACGACCCGGGGACTAGATTGGTCCGCCACCGTCATGTCCGACGACTATAGGGACGTCCCCACGACCCCGGGCCAAAGTTGGCCCGCCGCCGACATGTCCGACGACTATAGGGTCGTCCCCACGACCCCGAGACTAGATTGGCCCGCCACCGTCATGTCCGACGACAATAGGGTCGTCCCCACGACCTCGGGTCCAGGTTGGCCAGCCGCCGACATTTCCGACGACTATTTATTTATTTATTTATTTATTTATTTAATTAACGGGCGAACCCTTTAGTTTACACAATATTTCCAGACTAGTTCAGATATAATACAGATATAGCTTAACCTAATAAGAACATCAAAGAGAACTTATTTAGTAACAATAAGGCTATAGAGTCGTCCCCACGACACCGGTCCAAAGTTGGCCAGCCGCCGACATGTCCGACGACTATAGGGTCGTCCCCACGACCCCGGGACTAGATTGGCCCGCCACCGTCATGTCCAACGACTATATGGTCGTCCCCACAACCACGGGCCAAAGTTGGCCAGCCGCCGACATGTCCGACGACTATAGGGTCGTCCCCACGACCCCGGGTCTAGGTTGGCCAGCCGCCGACTTGTCCGACGACTATAGGGTCGTCCCCAGGACCTCGGGACTAGATTGGCCCGCCGCCGTCATGTCCAACGACTATAGGGTCGTCCCCACGACCACGGGCCAAAGTTGGCATGCCGCCGAAATGTCCGACGATTATAGGGTCGTCCCCACGACCCCGGGCCAAAGTTGGCAAGCCGCCGAAATGTCCGAAGACTGTAGGGTCGTCCCCACGACACCGGGCCAAAGTTGGCCAGCCGCCGACATGTCCGACGACTATAGGGTCGTCCCCACGACCCCGGGCCAAAGATGTCCAGCCGCCGTCTTGTCCGACGACTATAGGGTCGTCCCCACGACCCCGAGTCCAGGTTGGCCAGCCGCCGACATTTCCGACGACTATAGAGTCGTCCCCACGACCGCGGGCCAAAGTTGGCCAGCCGCCGACATGTCCGACGACTATAGGGTCGTCCCCACGACCCCGGGACTAGATTGGCCCGCCACCGTCATGTCCGACGACAATAGGTTCGTCCCCACGACCCCGGGTCTAGGTTGTCCAGCCGCCGACTTGTCCGACGACTATAGGGTCGTACCCACGACCCCGGGACTAGATTGGTCCGCCACCGTCATGTCCGACGACTATAGGGTCGTCCCCACGACCCCGGGCCAAAATTGGCCAGCCGCCGACATGTCCGACGACTATAGGGTCGTCCCCACGACCCCGAGACTAGATTGGCCCGCCACCTTCATGTCCGACGACAATAGGGTCGTCCCCACGACCCCGGGTCTAGGTTGCCCAGCTGCCGACATGTCCGACGACTATAGAGTCGTCCCCACGACACCGCGCCAAAGTTGGACAGCCGCCGACATGTCCGACTACTATAGGGTCGTCCCCACGACCTCGGGTCTAGAATGGCCCGCTACCGTCATGTCCGAAGACTATAGGGTCGTCCCCACGACCTCGGGACTAGATTGGCCCGCTACCGACAAGTCCGACGACTATAGGGTCGTCCCACGACCCCGGGCCAAAGTTGGCAAGCCGCCGAAATGTCCGACGACTGTAGGGTCGTCCCCACGACCCCGGGACTAGATTGGCCCGCCACCGTCAAGTCCGACGACTATAGGGTCGTCCCCACGACCCCGGGTCCAGGTTGTTCAGCCGCCGATATTTCCGACGACTATAGAGTCGTCCCCACGACACCGGGCCAAAGTTGGCCAGCCGCCGACATGTCCGACGACTATAGGGTCGTCCCCACGACCCCAGGACTAGATTGACCCGCCACCGTCATGTCCGACGGTTATAGGGTCGTCCCCACGACCCCGGGTCCAGGTTGGCCAGCCGCCGACATTTCCGACGACTATAGAGTCGGCCCCAAGACACCGGGCCAAAGTTGGCCAGCCGCCGACATGTCCGACGACTATAGGGTCGTCCCCACGACCCCGGGACAAGGTTGGCCCGCCGCCGACTTGTCCGACGACTATAGGGTCGTACCCACGACCCTGGGACTAGGCTGACAAGCCGCCAACATGTCCGACGACTATAGGGTCGTCCCCACGACCCCGGGTCTAGGTTGGCCAGCCGCCGACATGTCCGACTACTATAGGGTCGTCCCCAGGACCTCGGGTCTAGATTGGCCCGCCACCGTCATGTCCGACGATTATAGGGTCGTCCCCACGACCGCGAGACTAGATTGGCCCGCCACCGTCATGTCCGACGACAATAGGGTCGTCCCCACGACCCCGGGTCTAGGTTGGCCAGCCGCCGACATGTCCGACTACTATAGGGTCGTCCCCAGGACCTCGGGTCTAGATTGGCCCGCTACCGTCATGTCCGAAGACTATAGGGTCGTCCCCACGACCACGGGACTAGATTGGCCCGCCACCGCCATGTCCGACGACAATAGGGTCGTCCCCACGACCCCGGGTCTAGGTTGGCCAGCCGCCGACTTGTCCGACGACTATAGGGTCGTACCCACGACCCCGGGACTAGGCTGACAAGCCGCCAACATGTCCGACGACTATAGGGTCGTCCCCACGACCCCGGGCCAAAGATGTCCAGCCGCCGTCTTGTCCGACGACTATAGGGTCGTCCCCACGACCCCGAATCCAGGTTGGCCAGCCGCCGACATTCCGACGACTATAGGGTCGTCCCCACGACCCCGGGCCAATGTTGGCCAATCGCCGACATGTCCGACGACTATAGGGTCGTCCCCACGACCCCGGGACTAGATTGGCCCGCCACCGTCATGTCCGACGATTATAGGGTCGTCCCCACGACCGCGAGACTAGATTGGCCCGCCACCGTCATGTCCAACGACTATAGGGTCGTCCCCACAACCACGGGCCAAAGTTGGCCAGCCGCCGACATGTCCGACGACTATAGGGTCGTCCCCACGACCCCGGGCCAAAGTTGGCAAGCCGCCGAAATGTCCGACGACTATAGGGTCGTCCCCACTACCCCGGGACTAGGTTGGCCAGCCGCCGACATGTCTGACGACTATAGGGTCGCCCCGACGACCCCGGGCCAATGTTGGCCAATCGCCAACATGTCCGACGACTATAGGGTCGTCCCTACGACCCCGGGACTAGATTGGCCCGCCACCGTCATGTCCAACGATTATAGGGTCGTCCCCACGACCCCGGGACTAGATTGGCCCGCCACCGTCATGTCCGACGATTATAGGGTCGTCCCCACGACCCCGGGTCCAGGTTGGCCAGCCGCCGACATTTCCGACGACTGTAGGGTCGTCCCCACGACCCCGGGACTAGATTGGCCCGCCACCGTCAAGTCCGACGACTATAGGGTCGTCCCCACGACCTCGGGACTAGGTTAGCCAGCCGCCGACATGTCCGACGACTATAGGGTCGTCCCCACGACCCCGGGCCAATGTTGGCCAATCGCCGACATGTCCGACGACTATAGGGTCGTCCCTACGACCCCGGGACTAGATTGGCCCGCCACCGTCATGTCCAACGACAATAGGGTCGTCCCCACGACCCCGGGTCTAGGTTGGCCAGCCGCCGACTTGTCCGACGACTATAGGGTCGTACCCACGACCCCGGGACTAGGCTGACAAGCCGCCAACATGTCCGACGACTATAGGGTCGTCCCCACGACCCCGGGCCAAAGATGTCCAGCCGCCGTCTTGTCCGACGACTATAGGGTCGTCCCCACGACCCCGCGACTAGATTGGCCCGCCACCGTCATGTCCAACGACTATAGGGTCGTCCCCACAACCACGGGCCAAAGTTGGCCAGCCGCCGACATGTCCGACGACTATAGGGTCGTCCCCACGACCCCGGGCCAATGTTGGCCAATCGCCGACATGTCCGACGACTATAGGGTCGTCCCCACGACCTCGGGACTAGGTTGGCCAGCCGCCGACATGTCCGACGACTATAATGTCGTCCCCACGACCCCGGGCCAATGTTGGCCAATCGCCGACATGTCCGACGACTATAGGGTCGTCCCTACGACCCCGGGCCAAAGCTGGCCAGCCGCCGACATGTCCGACGACTATAGGGTCGTCCCCACGACCTCGGGACTAGGTTGGCCAGCCGCCGACATGTCCGACGACTATAATGTCGTCCCCACGACCCCGGGCCAATGTTGGCCAATCGCCGACATGTCCGACGACTATAGGGTCGTCCCTACGACCCCGGGCCAAAGCTGGCCAGCCGCCGACATGTCCGACGACTATTGGATCGTCCCCACGACCACGGGCCAAAGTTGGCCAGCCGCCGACATGTCCGAAGACTATAGGGTCGTCCCCACGACCCCGGGACTAGATTGGCCAGCCACCGACATGTCCGACGACTATAGAGTCGTCCCCACGACACCGGGTCAAAGTTGGCCAGCCGCTGACATTTCCAACGACTATTGGGTCGTCCCCACGACCACGGGCCAATGTTGGCTAGCCGCCGACATGTCCGACGACTATAGGGTCGTCCCAACGACCACGGGCCAAAGTTGGCCAGCCGCCGACATGTCCGACGACTATTGGATCGTCCCCACGACCACGGGCCAAAGTTGGCCAGCCGCCGACATGTCCGACGACTATAGGGTCGTCCCCACGACCCCAGGACTAGATTGGTCCGCCACCGTCATGTCCGACGACTATAGGGTCGTCCCCACGACCCCGGGCCAAAGTTGGCAAGCCGCCGAAATGTCCGACGACTGTAGGGTCGTCCCCACGACCCCGGGACTAGATTGGCCCGCCACCGTCAAGTCCGACGACCTCGGGACTAGGTTGGCCAGCCGCCGACATGTCCGACGACTATAGGGTCGCCCCCACGACCTCGGGCCAATTTTGGCCAGCCGCCGACATGTCCGACGACTATAGGGTCGTCCCCACGACCCCGGGCCAAAGTTGGCAAGCCGCCGAAATGTCCGACGACTGTAGGGTCGTCCCCACGACCCCGGGAATAGATTGGCCGGCCACCGTCAAGTCCGACGACTATAGGGTCGTCCCCACGACCTCGGGACTAGATTGGCCCGCCACCGTCAAGTCCGACGACTATAGGGTCGTCCCCACGACCCCGGGCCAAAGTTGGCAAACCGCCGAAATGTCCGGCGACTGTAGGGTCGTCTCCACAACCCCGGGACTAGATTGGCCCGCCACCGTCAAGTCCGACGACTATAGGGTCGTCCCCACGACCCCGGGCCAAAGTTGGCAAGCCGCCGAAATGTCCGACGACTGTAGGGTCGTCCCCACGACCCCCGGACTAGATTGGCCCGCCACCGTCATGTCCAACGACTATCGGATCGTCCCCACGACCACGGGCCAAAGTTGGCCAGCCGCCGACATGTCCGACGACTATAGGGTCGTCCCCACGACCCCGGGCCAAAGTTGGCAAGCCGCCGAAATGTCCGACGACTATAGGGTCGTCCCCACTACCCCGGGACTAGGTTGGCCAGCCGCCGACATGTCCGACGACTATAGGGTCGTCCCTACGACCCCGGGCCAAAGCTGGCCAGCCGCCGACATGTCCGACGACTATTGGATCGTCCCCACGACCACGGGCCAAAGTTGGCCAGCCGCTGACATGTCCGACGACTATGGGGTCGTCCCCACGACCCCGGGCCAAAGTTGGCAAGCCGCCGAAATGTCCGACGACTGTAGGGTCGTCCCCACGACCCCGGGAATAGATTGGCCGGCCACCGTCAAGTCCGACGACTATAGGGTCGTCCCCACGACCTCGGGACTAGATTGGCCCGCCACCGTCAAGTCCGACGACTATAGGGTCGTCCCCACGACCCCGGGCCAAAGTTGGCAAGCCGCCGAAATGTCCGGCGACTGTAGGGTCGTCCCCACAACCCCGGGACTAGATTGGCCCGCCACCGTCAAGTCCGACGACTATAGGGTCGTCCCCACGACCCCGGGCCAAAGTTGGCAAGCCGCCGAAATGTCCGACGACTGTAGGGTCGTCCCCACGACCCCCGGACTAGATTGGCCCGCCACCGTCATGTCCAACGACTATCGGATCGTCCCCACGACCACGGGCCAAAGTTGGCCAGCCGCCGACATGTCCGACGACTATTGGGTGGTCCCCACGACACCGGGCCAAAGCTGGCCAGCCGCTGACATGTCCAACGACTATAGGGTCGTCCCCACGCCCACGGGCCAAAGTTGACCAGCCGCCGACATGTCCGACGACTATTGGATCGTCCCCACGACCCCGGGCCAAAGTTGGCAAGCCGCCGAAATGTCCGACGACTGTAGGGTCGTCCCCACGACCCCCGGACTAGATTGGCCCGCCACCGTCAAGTCCGACGACTATAGGGTCGTCCCCACGACCTCGGGACTAGGTTGGCCAGCCGCCGACATGTCCGACGCCTATAATGTCGTCCCCACGACCCCGGGCCAATGTTGGCAAATCGCCGACATGTCCGACGACTATAGGGTCGTCCCTACGACCCCGGGCCAAAGCTGGCCAGCCGCCGACATGTGCGACGACTATTGGATCGTCCCCACGACCACGGGCCAAAGTTGGCCAGCCGCTGACATGTCCAACGACTATAGGGTCGTCCCCACGACCACGGGCCAAAGTTGACCAGCCGCCGACATGTCCGACGACTATTGGATCGTCCCCACGACCCCGGGACTAGATTGGCCCGCCACCGTCATGTCCAACGATTATAGGGTCGTCCCCACGACCCCGGGACTAGATTGGCCCGCCACCGTCATGTCCGACGATTATAGGGTCGTCCCCACGACCCCGGGACAAGCTTGGCCCGCCGTCGACTTGTCCGACGACTATTGGATCGTCCCCACGACCACGGGCCAAAGTTGGCCAGCCGCCGACATGTCCGACGATAATCGGATCGTCCCCACGACCACGCGCCAAAGTTGGCCAGCCGCCGACATGTCCGACGACTATAGGGTCGTCTCCACGACCCCGGGCCAATGTTGGCATGCCGCGGAAATGTCCGACGACTATAGGGTCGTCCCCACGACACCGGGCCAAAGTTGGCCAGCCGCCGACATGTCCGACGACTATAGGGTCGTCCCCACGACCCCGGGACTAGATTGGCCCGCCACCGTCATGACCGACGATTATAGGGTCGTCCTCACG
Organism: Andrena praecox; assembly: GCA_963932275.1. Classification (NCBI taxonomy): domain Eukaryota; kingdom Metazoa; phylum Arthropoda; class Insecta; order Hymenoptera; family Andrenidae; genus Andrena; species Andrena praecox. Next base: position 25,587,746 of record OZ010730.1, read on the forward strand.
ACCGCGAGACTAGATTGGCCCGCCACCGTCATGTCCGACGACAATAGGGTCGCCCCCACGACCCCGGGTCTAGGTTGGCCAGCCACCGTCAAGTCCGACGACTATAGGGTCGTCCCCAGGACCTCGGGACTAGATTGGCCCGCCACCGTCAAGTCCGACGACTATAGGGTCGTCCCCACGACCCCGGGCCAAAGTTGGCAAGCCGCCGAAATGTCCGACGACTGTAGGGTCGTCCCCACGACCCCGGGACTAGATTGGCCCGCCACCGTCAAGTCCGACGACTATAGGGTCGTCCCCACCACCCCGGGTCCAGGTTGGCCAGCCGCCGACATTTCCGACGACTATAGAGTCGTCCCCACGACACCGGGCCAAAGTTGGCCAGCCGCCGACATGTCCCACGACTATAGGGTCGTCCCCACGACCCCGGGACTAGATTGGCCCGCCACCGTCATGTCCAACGACTATAGGATCGTCCCCACAACCACGGGCCAAAGCTGGCCAGCCGCCGACATGTCCGACGACTATAGGGTCGTCCCCACGACCCCGGGCCAAAGTTGGCAAGCCGCCGAAATGTCCGACGACTATAGGGTCGTCCCCACGACCCCGGGACTAGGTTGGCCAGCCGCCGACATGTCCGACGACTATAGGGTCGTCCCGACGACCCCGGGCCAATGTTGCCCAATCGCCAACATGTCCGACGACTATAGGGTCGTCCCTACGACCCCGGGACTAGATTGGCCCGCCACCGTCATGTTCAACGATTATAGGGTCGTCCCCACGACCCCGGGACTAGATTGGACCGCCACCGTCATTTCCGACGATTATAGGGTCGTCCCCACGACCCCGGGACAGGCTTGGCCCGCCGCCGACTTGTCCGACGACTATAGGGTCGTCCCCACGACCCCGGGACTAGATTGGCCCGCCACCGTCATGTCCGACGACAATAGGGTCGTCCCCACGACCCCGGGTCTAGGTTGGCCAGCCGCCGACATGTCCGACGACTATAGAGTCGTCCCCACGACACCGGGCCAAAGTTGGACAGCCGCCGACATGTCCGACTACTATAGGGTCGTCCCCAGGACCTCGGGTCTAGATTGGCCCGCTACCGTCAAGTCCGACGACTATAGGGTCGTCCCCACCACCCCGGGTCCAGGTTGGCCAGCCGCCGACATTTCCGACGACTATAGAGTCGTCCCCACGACACCGGGCCAAAGTTGGCCAGCCGCCGACATGTCCCACGACTATAGGGTCGTCCCCACGACCCCGGGACTAGATTGGCCCGCCACCGTCATGTCCAACGACTATAGGATCGTCCCCACAACCACGGGCCAAAGCTGGCCAGCCGCCGACATGTCCGACGACTATAGGGTCGTCCCCACGACCCCGGGCCAAAGTTGGCAAGCCGCCGAAATGTCCGACGACTATAGGGTCGTCCCCACGACCCCGGGACTAGGTTGGCCAGCCGCCGACATGTCCGACGACTATAGGGTCGTCCCGACGACCCCGGGCCAATGTTGCCCAATCGCCAACATGTCCGACGACTATAGGGTCGTCCCTACGACCCCGGGACTAGATTGGCCCGCCACCGTCATGTTCAACGATTATAGGGTCGTCCCCACGACCCCGGGACTAGATTGGACCGCCACCGTCATTTCCGACGATTATAGGGTCGTCCCCACGACCCCGGGACAGGCTTGGCCCGCCGCCGACTTGTCCGACGACTATAGGGTCGTCCCCACGACCCCGGGACTAGATTGGCCCGCCACCGTCATGTCCGACGACAATAGGGTCGTCCCCACGACCCCGGGTCTAGGTTGGCCAGCCGCCGACATGTCCGACGACTATAGAGTCGTCCCCACGACACCGGGCCAAAGTTGGACAGCCGCCGACATGTCCGACTACTATAGGGTCGTCCCCAGGACCTCGGGTCTAGATTGGCCCGCTACCGTCATGTCCGAAGACTATAGGGTCGTCCCCACGACCACGGGACTAGATTGGCCCGCCACCGCCATGTCCGACGACAATAGGGTCGTCCCCACGACCCCGGGTCTAGGTTGGCCAGCCGCCGACATGTCCGACGACAATCGGATCGTCCCCACGACCACGCGCCAAAGTTGGCCAGCCGCCGACATGTCCGACGACTATTGGATCGTCCCCACGACCACGGGCCAAATTTGGCCAGCCGCCGACATGTCCGACGACAATCGGATCGTCCCCACGACCACGCGCCAAAGTTGGCCAGCCGCCGACATGTCCGACGACTATAGGGTCGTCCCCACGACCCCGGGCCAATGTTGGCCAATCGCCGACATGTCCAACGACTATAGGGTCGTCCCTACGACCCCGGGACTAGATTAGCCCGCCACCGTCATGTCCAACGACTATAGGGTCGTCCCCACGACCACGGGCCAAAGTTGGCATGCCGCCGAAATGTCCGACGACTATAGGGTCGTCCCCACGACCCCGGGCCAAAGTTGGCAAGCAGCCGAAATGTCCGACGACTATAGGGTCGTCCCCACGACCCCGGGACTAGATTGGCCCGCCACCGTCATGTCCGACGACTATAGGGTCGTCCCCACGACCCCGGGCCAAAGTTGGCCCGCCACCGTCATGTCCAACGACTATAGGGTCGTCCCCACGACCACGGGCCAAAGTTGGCATGCCGCCGAAATGTCCGACGACTATAGGGTCGTCCCCACGACCCCGGGCCAAAGTTGGCAAGCAGCCGAAATGTCCGACGACTATAGGGTCGTCCCCACGACCGCGAGACTAGATTGGCCCGCCACCGTCATGTCCAACGACTATAGGGTCGTCCCCACAACCACGGGCCAAAGTTGGCCAGCCGCCGACATGTCCGACGACTATAGGGTCGTCCCCACGACCCCGGGCCAAAGTTGGCAAGCCGCCGAAATGTCCGACGACTATAGGGTCGTCCCCACTACCCCGGGACTAGGTTGGCCAGCCGCCGACATGTCTGACGACTATAGGGTCGCCCCGACGACCCCGGGCCAATGTTGGCCAATCGCCAACATGTCCGACGACTATAGGGTCGTCCCTACAACCCCGGGACTAGATTGGCCCGCCACCGTCATGTCCAACGATTATAGGGTCGTCCCCACGACCCCGGGACTAGATTGGCCCGCCACCGTCATGTCCAACGACTATAGGGTCGTCCCCACAACCACGGGCCAAAGTTGGCCAGCCGCCGACATGTCCGACGACTATAGGGTCGTCCCCTCGACCCCGGGCCAATGTTGGCCAATCGCCGACATGTCCGACGACTATAGGGTCGTCCCTACGACCCCGGGACTAGATTGGCCCGCCACCGTCATGTCCAACAACTATAGGGTCGTCCCCACGACCACGGGCCAAAGTTGGCATGCCGCCGAAATGTCCGACGACTATAGGGTCGTCCCCACGACACCGGGCCAAAGTTGGCCAGCCGCCGACATGTCCGACGACTATAGGGTCGTCCCCACGACCCCGGGACTAGATTGGCCCGCCACCGTCATGTCCGACGATTATAGGGTCGTCCCCACGACCCCGGGACTAGATTGGCCCGCCACCGTCAGGACCGACGACAATAGGGTCGTCCCCACGACCCCGGGACTAGATTGGCCCGCTACCGTCATGTCCGAAGACTATAGGGTCGTCCCCACGACCACGGGACTAGATTGGCCCGCCACCGCCATGTCCGATGACAATAGGGTCGTCCCCACGACCCCGGGTCTAGGTTGGCCAGCCGCCGACTTGTCCGACGACTATAGGGTCGTCCCCACCACCCCGGGACTAGATTGGCCCGCCACCGTCATGTCCAACGACTATAGGGTCGTCCCCACAACCACGGGCCAAAGTTGGCCAGCCGCCGACATGTCCGACGACTATAGGGTCGTCCCCACGACCCCGGGCCAATGTTGGCCAATCGCCGACATGTCCGACGACTATAGGGTCGTCCCTACGACCCCGGGACTAGATTGGCCCGCCACCGTCATGTCCAACAACTATAGGGTCGTCCCCACGACCACGGGCCAAAGTTGGCACGCCGCCGAAATGTCCGACGACTATAGGGTCGTCCCCACGACACCGGGACTAGATTGGCCCGCCACCGTCATGTCCGACGACTATAGGGTCGTCCCCACAACCACGGGCCAAAGTTGGCCAGCCGCCGACATGTCCGACGACTATAGGGTCGTCCCCACGACCCCGGGCCAATGTTGGCCAATCGCCGACATGTCCGACGACTATAGGGTCGTCCCCACGACCCCGGGTCTATATTGGCCCGCCACCGTCATGTCCGACGATTATAGGGTCGTCCCCACGACCCCGGGACTAGATTGGCCCGCCACCGTCATGTCCGACGACAATAGGGTCGTCCCCACGACCCCGGGACTAGATTGGCCCGCTACCGTCATGTCCGAAGACTATAGGGTCGTCCCCACGACCACGGGACTAGATTGGCCCGCCACCGCCATGTCCGACGACAATAGGGTCGTCCCCACGACCCCGGGTCTAGGGTGGCCAGCCGCCGACTTGTCCGACGACTATAGGGTCGTCCCCACGACCCCGGGCCAATGTTGGCAAATCGCCGACATGTCCGACGACTATAGGGTCGTCCCTACGACCCCGGGCCAAAGCTGGCCAGCCGCCGACATGTGCGACGACTATTGGATCGTCCCCACGACCACGGGCCAAAGTTGGCCAGCCGCTGACATGTCCAACGACTATAGGGTCGTCCCCACGACCCCCGGACTAGATTGGCCCGCCACCGTCATGTCCAACGACTATCGGATCGTCCCCACGACCACGGGCCAAAGTTGGCCAGCCGCCGACATGTCCGACGACTATTGGGTGGTCCCCACGACACCGGGCCAAAGCTGGCCAGCCGCTGACATGTCCAACGACTATAGGGTCGTCCCCACGCCCACGGGCCAAAGTTGACCAGCCGCCGACATGTCCGACGACTATTGGATCGTCCCCACGACCCCGGGCCAAAGTTGGCAAGCCGCCGAAATGTCCGACGACTGTAGGGTCGTCCCCACGACCCCCGGACTAGATTGGCCCGCCACCGTCAAGTCCGACGACTATAGGGTCGTCCCCACGACCTCGGGACTAGGTTGGCCAGCCGCCGACATGTCCGACGCCTATAATGTCGTCCCCACGACCCCGGGCCAATGTTGGCAAATCGCCGACATGTCCGACGACTATAGGGTCGTCCCTACGACCCCGGGCCAAAGCTGGCCAGCCGCCGACATGTGCGACGACTATTGGATCGTCCCCACGACCACGGGCCAAAGTTGGCCAGCCGCTGACATGTCCAACGACTATAGGGTCGTCCCCACGACCACGGGCCAAAGTTGACCAGCCGCCGACATGTCCGACGACTATTGGATCGTCCCCACGACCCCGGGACTAGATTGGCCCGCCACCGTCATGTCCAACGATTATAGGGTCGTCCCCACGACCCCGGGACTAGATTGGCCCGCCACCGTCATGTCCGACGATTATAGGGTCGTCCCCACGACCCCGGGACAAGCTTGGCCCGCCGTCGACTTGTCCGACGACTATTGGATCGTCCCCACGACCACGGGCCAAAGTTGGCCAGCCGCCGACATGTCCGACGATAATCGGATCGTCCCCACGACCACGCGCCAAAGTTGGCCAGCCGCCGACATGTCCGACGACTATAGGGTCGTCTCCACGACCCCGGGCCAATGTTGGCATGCCGCGGAAATGTCCGACGACTATAGGGTCGTCCCCACGACACCGGGCCAAAGTTGGCCAGCCGCCGACATGTCCGACGACTATAGGGTCGTCCCCACGACCCCGGGACTAGATTGGCCCGCCACCGTCATGACCGACGATTATAGGGTCGTCCTCACGACCGCGAGACTAGATTGGCCCGCCACCGTCATGTCCGACGACAATAGGGTCGCCCCCACGACCCCGGGTCTAGGTTGGCCAGCCACCGTCAAGTCCGACGACTATAGGGTCGTCCCCAGGACCTCGGGACTAGATTGGCCCGCCACCGTCAAGTCCGACGACTATAGGGTCGTCCCCACGACCCCGGGCCAAAGTTGGCAAGCCGCCGAAATGTCCGACGACTGTAGGGTCGTCCCCACGACCCCGGGACTAGATTGGCCCGCCACCGTCAAGTCCGACGACTATAGGGTCGTCCCCACCACCCCGGGTCCAGGTTGGCCAGCCGCCGACATTTCCGACGACTATAGAGTCGTCCCCACGACACCGGGCCAAAGTTGGCCAGCCGCCGACATGTCCCACGACTATAGGGTCGTCCCCACGACCCCGGGACTAGATTGGCCCGCCACCGTCATGTCCAACGACTATAGGATCGTCCCCACAACCACGGGCCAAAGCTGGCCAGCCGCCGACATGTCCGACGACTATAGGGTCGTCCCCACGACCCCGGGCCAAAGTTGGCAAGCCGCCGAAATGTCCGACGACTATAGGGTCGTCCCCACGACCCCGGGACTAGGTTGGCCAGCCGCCGACATGTCCGACGACTATAGGGTCGTCCCGACGACCCCGGGCCAATGTTGCCCAATCGCCAACATGTCCGACGACTATAGGGTCGTCCCTACGACCCCGGGACTAGATTGGCCCGCCACCGTCATGTTCAACGATTATAGGGTCGTCCCCACGACCCCGGGACTAGATTGGACCGCCACCGTCATTTCCGACGATTATAGGGTCGTCCCCACGACCCCGGGACAGGCTTGGCCCGCCGCCGACTTGTCCGACGACTATAGGGTCGTCCCCACGACCCCGGGACTAGATTGGCCCGCCACCGTCATGTCCGACGACAATAGGGTCGTCCCCACGACCCCGGGTCTAGGTTGGCCAGCCGCCGACATGTCCGACGACTATAGAGTCGTCCCCACGACACCGGGCCAAAGTTGGACAGCCGCCGACATGTCCGACTACTATAGGGTCGTCCCCAGGACCTCGGGTCTAGATTGGCCCGCTACCGTCAAGTCCGACGACTATAGGGTCGTCCCCACCACCCCGGGTCCAGGTTGGCCAGCCGCCGACATTTCCGACGACTATAGAGTCGTCCCCACGACACCGGGCCAAAGTTGGCCAGCCGCCGACATGTCCCACGACTATAGGGTCGTCCCCACGACCCCGGGACTAGATTGGCCCGCCACCGTCATGTCCAACGACTATAGGATCGTCCCCACAACCACGGGCCAAAGCTGGCCAGCCGCCGACATGTCCGACGACTATAGGGTCGTCCCCACGACCCCGGGCCAAAGTTGGCAAGCCGCCGAAATGTCCGACGACTATAGGGTCGTCCCCACGACCCCGGGACTAGGTTGGCCAGCCGCCGACATGTCCGACGACTATAGGGTCGTCCCGACGACCCCGGGCCAATGTTGCCCAATCGCCAACATGTCCGACGACTATAGGGTCGTCCCTACGACCCCGGGACTAGATTGGCCCGCCACCGTCATGTTCAACGATTATAGGGTCGTCCCCACGACCCCGGGACTAGATTGGACCGCCACCGTCATTTCCGACGATTATAGGGTCGTCCCCACGACCCCGGGACAGGCTTGGCCCGCCGCCGACTTGTCCGACGACTATAGGGTCGTCCCCACGACCCCGGGACTAGATTGGCCCGCCACCGTCATGTCCGACGACAATAGGGTCGTCCCCACGACCCCGGGTCTAGGTTGGCCAGCCGCCGACATGTCCGACGACTATAGAGTCGTCCCCACGACACCGGGCCAAAGTTGGACAGCCGCCGACATGTCCGACTACTATAGGGTCGTCCCCAGGACCTCGGGTCTAGATTGGCCCGCTACCGTCATGTCCGAAGACTATAGGGTCGTCCCCACGACCACGGGACTAGATTGGCCCGCCACCGCCATGTCCGACGACAATAGGGTCGTCCCCACGACCCCGGGTCTAGGTTGGCCAGCCGCCGACATGTCCGACGACAATCGGATCGTCCCCACGACCACGCGCCAAAGTTGGCCAGCCGCCGACATGTCCGACGACTATTGGATCGTCCCCACGACCACGGGCCAAATTTGGCCAGCCGCCGACATGTCCGACGACAATCGGATCGTCCCCACGACCACGCGCCAAAGTTGGCCAGCCGCCGACATGTCCGACGACTATAGGGTCGTCCCCACGACCCCGGGCCAATGTTGGCCAATCGCCGACATGTCCAACGACTATAGGGTCGTCCCTACGACCCCGGGACTAGATTAGCCCGCCACCGTCATGTCCAACGACTATAGGGTCGTCCCCACGACCACGGGCCAAAGTTGGCATGCCGCCGAAATGTCCGACGACTATAGGGTCGTCCCCACGACCCCGGGCCAAAGTTGGCAAGCAGCCGAAATGTCCGACGACTATAGGGTCGTCCCCACGACCCCGGGACTAGATTGGCCCGCCACCGTCATGTCCGACGACTATAGGGTCGTCCCCACGACCCCGGGCCAAAGTTGGCCCGCCACCGTCATGTCCAACGACTATAGGGTCGTCCCCACGACCACGGGCCAAAGTTGGCATGCCGCCGAAATGTCCGACGACTATAGGGTCGTCCCCACGACCCCGGGCCAAAGTTGGCAAGCAGCCGAAATGTCCGACGACTATAGGGTCGTCCCCACGACCGCGAGACTAGATTGGCCCGCCACCGTCATGTCCAACGACTATAGGGTCGTCCCCACAACCACGGGCCAAAGTTGGCCAGCCGCCGACATGTCCGACGACTATAGGGTCGTCCCCACGACCCCGGGCCAAAGTTGGCAAGCCGCCGAAATGTCCGACGACTATAGGGTCGTCCCCACTACCCCGGGACTAGGTTGGCCAGCCGCCGACATGTCTGACGACTATAGGGTCGCCCCGACGACCCCGGGCCAATGTTGGCCAATCGCCAACATGTCCGACGACTATAGGGTCGTCCCTACAACCCCGGGACTAGATTGGCCCGCCACCGTCATGTCCAACGATTATAGGGTCGTCCCCACGACCCCGGGACTAGATTGGCCCGCCACCGTCATGTCCAACGACTATAGGGTCGTCCCCACAACCACGGGCCAAAGTTGGCCAGCCGCCGACATGTCCGACGACTATAGGGTCGTCCCCTCGACCCCGGGCCAATGTTGGCCAATCGCCGACATGTCCGACGACTATAGGGTCGTCCCTACGACCCCGGGACTAGATTGGCCCGCCACCGTCATGTCCAACAACTATAGGGTCGTCCCCACGACCACGGGCCAAAGTTGGCATGCCGCCGAAATGTCCGACGACTATAGGGTCGTCCCCACGACACCGGGCCAAAGTTGGCCAGCCGCCGACATGTCCGACGACTATAGGGTCGTCCCCACGACCCCGGGACTAGATTGGCCCGCCACCGTCATGTCCGACGATTATAGGGTCGTCCCCACGACCCCGGGACTAGATTGGCCCGCCACCGTCAGGACCGACGACAATAGGGTCGTCCCCACGACCCCGGGACTAGATTGGCCCGCTACCGTCATGTCCGAAGACTATAGGGTCGTCCCCACGACCACGGGACTAGATTGGCCCGCCACCGCCATGTCCGATGACAATAGGGTCGTCCCCACGACCCCGGGTCTAGGTTGGCCAGCCGCCGACTTGTCCGACGACTATAGGGTCGTCCCCACCACCCCGGGACTAGATTGGCCCGCCACCGTCATGTCCAACGACTATAGGGTCGTCCCCACAACCACGGGCCAAAGTTGGCCAGCCGCCGACATGTCCGACGACTATAGGGTCGTCCCCACGACCCCGGGCCAATGTTGGCCAATCGCCGACATGTCCGACGACTATAGGGTCGTCCCTACGACCCCGGGACTAGATTGGCCCGCCACCGTCATGTCCAACAACTATAGGGTCGTCCCCACGACCACGGGCCAAAGTTGGCACGCCGCCGAAATGTCCGACGACTATAGGGTCGTCCCCACGACACCGGGACTAGATTGGCCCGCCACCGTCATGTCCGACGACTATAGGGTCGTCCCCACAACCACGGGCCAAAGTTGGCCAGCCGCCGACATGTCCGACGACTATAGGGTCGTCCCCACGACCCCGGGCCAATGTTGGCCAATCGCCGACATGTCCGACGACTATAGGGTCGTCCCCACGACCCCGGGTCTATATTGGCCCGCCACCGTCATGTCCGACGATTATAGGGTCGTCCCCACGACCCCGGGACTAGATTGGCCCGCCACCGTCATGTCCGACGACAATAGGGTCGTCCCCACGACCCCGGGACTAGATTGGCCCGCTACCGTCATGTCCGAAGACTATAGGGTCGTCCCCACGACCACGGGACTAGATTGGCCCGCCACCGCCATGTCCGACGACAATAGGGTCGTCCCCACGACCCCGGGTCTAGGGTGGCCAGCCGCCGACTTGTCCGACGACTATAGGGTCGTCCCCACGACCCCGGGCCAATGTTGGCAAATCGCCGACATGTCCGACGACTATAGGGTCGTCCCTACGACCCCGGGCCAAAGCTGGCCAGCCGCCGACATGTGCGACGACTATTGGATCGTCCCCACGACCACGGGCCAAAGTTGGCCAGCCGCTGACATGTCCAACGACTATAGGGTCGTCCCCACGACCCCCGGACTAGATTGGCCCGCCACCGTCATGTCCAACGACTATCGGATCGTCCCCACGACCACGGGCCAAAGTTGGCCAGCCGCCGACATGTCCGACGACTATTGGGTGGTCCCCACGACACCGGGCCAAAGCTGGCCAGCCGCTGACATGTCCAACGACTATAGGGTCGTCCCCACGCCCACGGGCCAAAGTTGACCAGCCGCCGACATGTCCGACGACTATTGGATCGTCCCCACGACCCCGGGCCAAAGTTGGCAAGCCGCCGAAATGTCCGACGACTGTAGGGTCGTCCCCACGACCCCCGGACTAGATTGGCCCGCCACCGTCAAGTCCGACGACTATAGGGTCGTCCCCACGACCTCGGGACTAGGTTGGCCAGCCGCCGACATGTCCGACGCCTATAATGTCGTCCCCACGACCCCGGGCCAATGTTGGCAAATCGCCGACATGTCCGACGACTATAGGGTCGTCCCTACGACCCCGGGCCAAAGCTGGCCAGCCGCCGACATGTGCGACGACTATTGGATCGTCCCCACGACCACGGGCCAAAGTTGGCCAGCCGCTGACATGTCCAACGACTATAGGGTCGTCCCCACGACCACGGGCCAAAGTTGACCAGCCGCCGACATGTCCGACGACTATTGGATCGTCCCCACGACCCCGGGACTAGATTGGCCCGCCACCGTCATGTCCAACGATTATAGGGTCGTCCCCACGACCCCGGGACTAGATTGGCCCGCCACCGTCATGTCCGACGATTATAGGGTCGTCCCCACGACCCCGGGACAAGCTTGGCCCGCCGTCGACTTGTCCGACGACTATTGGATCGTCCCCACGACCACGGGCCAAAGTTGGCCAGCCGCCGACATGTCCGACGATAATCGGATCGTCCCCACGACCACGCGCCAAAGTTGGCCAGCCGCCGACATGTCCGACGACTATAGGGTCGTCTCCACGACCCCGGGCCAATGTTGGCATGCCGCGGAAATGTCCGACGACTATAGGGTCGTCCCCACGACACCGGGCCAAAGTTGGCCAGCCGCCGACATGTCCGACGACTATAGGGTCGTCCCCACGACCCCGGGACTAGATTGGCCCGCCACCGTCATGACCGACGATTATAGGGTCGTCCTCACGACCGCGAGACTAGATTGGCCCGCCACCGTCATGTCCGACGACAATAGGGTCGCCCCCACGACCCCGGGTCTAGGTTGGCCAGCCACCGTCAAGTCCGACGACTATAGGGTCGTCCCCAGGACCTCGGGACTAGATTGGCCCGCCACCGTCAAGTCCGACGACTATAGGGTCGTCCCCACGACCCCGGGCCAAAGTTGGCAAGCCGCCGAAATGTCCGACGACTGTAGGGTCGTCCCCACGACCCCGGGACTAGATTGGCCCGCCACCGTCAAGTCCGACGACTATAGGGTCGTCCCCACCACCCCGGGTCCAGGTTGGCCAGCCGCCGACATTTCCGACGACTATAGAGTCGTCCCCACGACACCGGGCCAAAGTTGGCCAGCCGCCGACATGTCCCACGACTATAGGGTCGTCCCCACGACCCCGGGACTAGATTGGCCCGCCACCGTCATGTCCAACGACTATAGGATCGTCCCCACAACCACGGGCCAAAGCTGGCCAGCCGCCGACATGTCCGACGACTATAGGGTCGTCCCCACGACCCCGGGCCAAAGTTGGCAAGCCGCCGAAATGTCCGACGACTATAGGGTCGTCCCCACGACCCCGGGACTAGGTTGGCCAGCCGCCGACATGTCCGACGACTATAGGGTCGTCCCGACGACCCCGGGCCAATGTTGCCCAATCGCCAACATGTCCGACGACTATAGGGTCGTCCCTACGACCCCGGGACTAGATTGGCCCGCCACCGTCATGTTCAACGATTATAGGGTCGTCCCCACGACCCCGGGACTAGATTGGACCGCCACCGTCATTTCCGACGATTATAGGGTCGTCCCCACGACCCCGGGACAGGCTTGGCCCGCCGCCGACTTGTCCGACGACTATAGGGTCGTCCCCACGACCCCGGGACTAGATTGGCCCGCCACCGTCATGTCCGACGACAATAGGGTCGTCCCCACGACCCCGGGTCTAGGTTGGCCAGCCGCCGACATGTCCGACGACTATAGAGTCGTCCCCACGACACCGGGCCAAAGTTGGACAGCCGCCGACATGTCCGACTACTATAGGGTCGTCCCCAGGACCTCGGGTCTAGATTGGCCCGCTACCGTCATGTCCGAAGACTATAGGGTCGTCCCCACGACCACGGGACTAGATTGGCCCGCCACCGCCATGTCCGACGACAATAGGGTCGTCCCCACGACCCCGGGTCTAGGTTGGCCAGCCGCCGACATGTCCGACGACAATCGGATCGTCCCCACGACCACGCGCCAAAGTTGGCCAGCCGCCGACATGTCCGACGACTATTGGATCGTCCCCACGACCACGGGCCAAATTTGGCCAGCCGCCGACATGTCCGACGACAATCGGATCGTCCCCACGACCACGCGCCAAAGTTGGCCAGCCGCCGACATGTCCGACGACTATAGGGTCGTCCCCACGACCCCGGGCCAATGTTGGCCAATCGCCGACATGTCCAACGACTATAGGGTCGTCCCTACGACCCCGGGACTAGATTAGCCCGCCACCGTCATGTCCAACGACTATAGGGTCGTCCCCACGACCACGGGCCAAAGTTGGCATGCCGCCGAAATGTCCGACGACTATAGGGTCGTCCCCACGACCCCGGGCCAAAGTTGGCAAGCAGCCGAAATGTCCGACGACTATAGGGTCGTCCCCACGACCCCGGGACTAGATTGGCCCGCCACCGTCATGTCCGACGACTATAGGGTCGTCCCCACGACCCCGGGCCAAAGTTGGCCCGCCACCGTCATGTCCAACGACTATAGGGTCGTCCCCACGACCACGGGCCAAAGTTGGCATGCCGCCGAAATGTCCGACGACTATAGGGTCGTCCCCACGACCCCGGGCCAAAGTTGGCAAGCAGCCGAAATGTCCGACGACTATAGGGTCGTCCCCACGACCGCGAGACTAGATTGGCCCGCCACCGTCATGTCCAACGACTATAGGGTCGTCCCCACAACCACGGGCCAAAGTTGGCCAGCCGCCGACATGTCCGACGACTATAGGGTCGTCCCCACGACCCCGGGCCAAAGTTGGCAAGCCGCCGAAATGTCCGACGACTATAGGGTCGTCCCCACTACCCCGGGACTAGGTTGGCCAGCCGCCGACATGTCTGACGACTATAGGGTCGCCCCGACGACCCCGGGCCAATGTTGGCCAATCGCCAACATGTCCGACGACTATAGGGTCGTCCCTACAACCCCGGGACTAGATTGGCCCGCCACCGTCATGTCCAACGATTATAGGGTCGTCCCCACGACCCCGGGACTAGATTTGCCCGCCACCGTCATGTCCAACGACTATAGGGTCGTCCCCACAACCACGGGCCAAAGTTGGCCAGCCGCCGACATGTCCGACGACTATAGGGTCGTCCCCTCGACCCCGGGCCAATGTTGGCCAATCGCCGACATGTCCGACGACTATAGGGTCGTCCCTACGACCCCGGGACTAGATTGGCCCGCCACCGTCATGTCCAACAACTATAGGGTCGTCCCCACGACCACGGGCCAAAGTTGGCATGCCGCCGAAATGTCCGACGACTATAGGGTCGTCCCCACGACACCGGGCCAAAGTTGGCCAGCCGCCGACATGTCCGACGACTATAGGGTCGTCCCCACGACCCCGGGACTAGATTGGCCCGCCACCGTCATGTCCGACGATTATAGGGTCGTCCCCACGACCCCGGGACTAGATTGGCCCGCCACCGTCAGGACCGACGACAATAGGGTCGTCCCCACGACCCCGGGACTAGATTGGCCCGCTACCGTCATGTCCGAAGACTATAGGGTCGTCCCCACGACCACGGGACTAGATTGGCCCGCCACCGCCATGTCCGATGACAATAGGGTCGTCCCCACGACCCCGGGTCTAGGTTGGCCAGCCGCCGACTTGTCCGACGACTATAGGGTCGTCCCCACCACCCCGGGACTAGATTGGCCCGCCACCGTCATGTCCAACGACTATAGGGTCGTCCCCACAACCACGGGCCAAAGTTGGCCAGCCGCCGACATGTCCGACGACTATAGGGTCGTCCCCACGACCCCGGGCCAATGTTGGCCAATCGCCGACATGTCCGACGACTATAGGGTCGTCCCTACGACCCCGGGACTAGATTGGCCCGCCACCGTCATGTCCAACAACTATAGGGTCGTCCCCACGACCACGGGCCAAAGTTGGCACGCCGCCGAAATGTCCGACGACTATAGGGTCGTCCCCACGACACCGGGACTAGATTGGCCCGCCACCGTCATGTCCGACGACTATAGGGTCGTCCCCACAACCACGGGCCAAAGTTGGCCAGCCGCCGACATGTCCGACGACTATAGGGTCGTCCCCACGACCCCGGGCCAATGTTGGCCAATCGCCGACATGTCCGACGACTATAGGGTCGTCCCCACGACCCCGGGTCTATATTGGCCCGCCACCGTCATGTCCGACGATTATAGGGTCGTCCCCACGACCCCGGGACTAGATTGGCCCGCCACCGTCATGTCCGACGACAATAGGGTCGTCCCCACGACCCCGGGACTAGATTGGCCCGCTACCGTCATGTCCGAAGACTATAGGGTCGTCCCCACGACCACGGGACTAGATTGGCCCGCCACCGCCATGTCCGACGACAATAGGGTCGTCCCCACGACCCCGGGTCTAGGGTGGCCAGCCGCCGACTTGTCCGACGACTATAGGGTCGTCCCCACGACCGCGAGACTAGATTGGCCCGCCACCGTCATGTCCGACGACAATAGGGTCGTCCCCACGACCCCGGGTCCAGGTTGGCCAGCCGCCGACATTTCCGACGACTATAGAGTCGTCCCCACGACACCGGGCCAAAGTTGGCCAGCCGCCGACATGTCCGACGATTGTAGGGTCGTCCCCACGACCCCGGGACAAGGTTGGCCCGCCGCCGACTTGTCCGAAGACTATAGGGTCGTACCCACGACCCTGGGACAAGGCTGACAAGCCGCCAACATGTCCGACGACTATAGGGTCGTCCCCACGACCCCGGGCCAAAGATGTGCAGCCGCCGTCTTGTCCGACGACAATAGGGTCGTCCCCACGACCCCGAGTCCAGGTTGGCCAGCCGCCGACATTTCCGACGACTATAGAGTCGTCCCCACGACCCCGGGCCAAAGTTGGCAAGCCGCCGAAATGTCCGAAGACTGTAGGGTCGTCCCGACGACCCCGGGCCAATGTTGCCCAATCGCCAACATGTCCGACGACTATAGGGTCGTCCCTACGACCCCGGGACTAGATTGGCCCGCCACCGTCATGTTCAACGATTAGAGGGTCGTCCCCACGACCCCGGGACTAGATTGGACCGCCACCGTCATTTCCGACGATTATAGGGTCGTCCCCACGACCCCGGGACAGGCTTGGCCCGCCGCCGACTTGTCCGACGACTATAGGGTCGTCCCCACGACCCCGGGACTAGATTGGCCCGCCACCGTCATGTCCGACGACAATAGGGTCGTCCCCACGACCCCGGGTCTAGGTTGGCCAGCCGCCGACATGTCCGACGACTATAGAGTCGTCCCCACGACACCGGGCCAAAGTTGGACAGCCGCCGACATGTCCGACTACTATAGGGTCGTCCCCAGGACCTCGGGTCTAGATTGGCCCGCTACCGTCATGTCCGAAGACTATAGGGTCGTCCCCACGACCACGGGACTAGATTGGCCCGCCACCGCCATGTCCGACGACAATAGGGTCGTCCCCACGACCCCGGGTCTAGGTTGGCCAGCCGCCGACATGTCCGACGACTATTGGATCGTCCCCACGACCACGGGCCAAATTTGGCCAGCCGCCGACATGTCCGACGACAATCGGATCGTCCCCACGACCACGCGCCAAAGTTGGCCAGCCGCCGACATGTCCGACGACTATAGGGTCGTCCCCACGACCCCGGGCCAATGTTGGCAAGCAGCCGAAATGTCCGACGACTATAGGGTCGTCCCCACGACCCCGGGACTAGATTGGCCCGCCACCGTCATGTCCGACGACTATAGGGTCGTCCCCACGACCCCGGGCCAAAGTTGGCAAGCCGCCGAAATGTCCGACGACTGTAGGGTCATCCCCACGACCCCGGGACTAGATTGGCCCGCCACCGTCAAGTCCGACGACTATAGGGTCGTCCCCAGGACCTTGGGACTAGATTGGCCCGCCACCGTCAAGTCCGACGACTATAGGGTCGTCCCCACGACCCCGGGCCAAAGTTGGCATGCCGCCGAAATGTCCGACGACTGTAGGGTCGTCCCCACGACCCCGGGACTAGATTGGTCCGCCACCGTCATGTCCGACGACTATAGGGTCGTCCCCACGACCCCGGGCCAAAGTTGGCCAGCCGCCGACATGTCCGACGACTATAGGGTCGTCCCCACGACCCCGAGACTAGATTGGTCCGCCACCGTCATGTCCGACGACAATAGGGTCGTCCCCACGACCCCGGGTCCAGGTTGGCCAGCCGCCGACATTTCCGACGACTATAGAGTCGTCCCCACGACACCGGGCCAAAGTTGGCCCGCCGCCGACATGTCCGACGACTATAGGGCCGTACCCACGACCCCGGGACTAGGCTGACAAGCCGCCAACATGTCCGACGACTATAGGGTCGTCCCCACGACCCCGGGCCAAAGCTGGCCAGCCGCCGACATGTCCGACGACTTTAGGGTCGTCCCCACGACCCCGGGACTAGATTGGCCCGCCACCGTCAAGTCCGACGACTATAGGGTCGTCCCCAGGACCTCGGGACTAGATTGGCCCGCCACCGTCAAGTCCGACGACTATAGGGTCGTCCCCACGACTCCGGGCCAAAGTTGGCAAGCCGCCGAAATGTCCGACGACTGTAGGGTCGTCCCCACGACCCCGGGACTAGATTGGCCCGCCACCGTCCAGTCCGACGACTATAGGGTCGTCCCCACGACCTCGGGACTAGGTTGGCCAGCCGCCGACATGTCCGACGACTATAGGGTCGTCCCCGCGACCCCGGGCCAAAGTTGGCAAGCCGCTGAAATGTCCGACGACTTTAGGGTTGTCCCCACGACCCCGGGACTAGATTGGCCCGCCACCGTCAAGTCCGACGACTATAGGGTCGTCCCCAGGACCTCGGGACTAGATTGGCTCGCCACCGTCAAGTCCGACGACTATAGGGTCGTCCCCACGACCCCGGGACTAGATTGGCCCGCCACCGTCATGTCCG
Organism: Andrena praecox; assembly: GCA_963932275.1. Classification (NCBI taxonomy): domain Eukaryota; kingdom Metazoa; phylum Arthropoda; class Insecta; order Hymenoptera; family Andrenidae; genus Andrena; species Andrena praecox. Next base: position 25,605,723 of record OZ010730.1, read on the forward strand.
ACGACTATAGGGTCGTCCCCACGACCCCGGGCCAAAGTTGGCAAGCCGCCGAAATGTCCGACGACTGTAGGGTCGTCCCCACGACCCCGGGACTAGATTGGCCCGCCACCGTCATGTCCAACGACTATTGGATCGTCCCCACGACCACGGGCCAAAGTTGGCCAGCCGCCGACATGTCCGACGACAATCGGATCGTCCCCACGACCACGCGCCAAAGTTGGCCAGCCGCCGACATGTCCGACGACTATAGGGTTGTCCCCACGACCCCGGGCCAATGTTGGCCAATCGCCGACATGTCCAACGACTATAGGGTCGTCCCTACGACCCCGGGACTAGATTAGCCCGCCACCGTCATGTCCAACGACTATAGGGTCGTCCCCACGACCACGGGCCAAAGTTGGCATGCCGCCGAAATGTCCGACGACTATAGGGTCGTGCCCACGACCCCGGGCCAAAGTTGGCAAGCAGCCGAAATGTCCGACGATTATAGGGTCGTCCCCACGACCCCGGGACTAGATTGGCCCGCCACCGTCATGTCCGACGACTATAGGGTCGTCCCCACGACCCCGGGCCAAAGTTGGCAAGCCGCCGAAATGTCCGACGACTGTAGGGTCGTCCCCACGACCCCGGGACTAGATTGGCCCGCCACCGTCAAGTCCGACGACTATAGGGTCGTCCCCAGGACCTTGGGACTAGATTGGCCCGCCACCGTCAAGTCCGACGACTATAGGGTCGTCCCCACGACCCCGGGCCAAAGTTGGCATGCCGCCGAAATGTCCGACGACTGTAGGGTCGTCCCCACGACCCCGGGACTAGATTGGTCCGCCACCGTCATGTCCGACGACTATAGGGTCGTCCCCACGACCCCGGGCCAAAGTTGGCCAGCCGCCGACATGTCCGACGACTATAGGGTCGTCCCCACGACCCCGAGACTAGATTGGTCCGCCACCGTCATGTCCGACGACAATAGGGTCGTCCCCACGACCCCGGGTCCAGGTTGGCCAGCCGCCGACATTTCCGACGACTATAGAGTCGTCCCCACGACACCGGGCCAAAGTTGGCCCGCCGCCGACATGTCCGACGACTATAGGGCCGTACCCACGACCCCGGGACTAGGCTGACAAGCCGCCAACATGTCCGACGACTATAGGGTCGTCCCCACGACCCCGGGCCAAAGCTGGCCAGCCGCCGACATGTCCGACGACTTTAGGGTCGTCCCCACGACCCCGGGACTAGATTGGCCCGCCACCGTCAAGTCCGACGACTATAGGGTCGTCCCCAGGACCTCGGGACTAGATTGGCCCGCCACCGTCAAGTCCGACGACTATAGGGTCGTCCCCACGACCCCGGGCCAAAGTTGGCAAGCCGCCGAAATGTCCGAAGACTGTAGGGTCGTCCCGACGACCCCGGGCCAATGTTGCCCAATCGCCAACATGTCCGACGACTATAGGGTCGTCCCTACGACCCCGGGACTAGATTGGCCCGCCACCGTCATGTTCAACGATTAGAGGGTCGTCCCCACGACCCCGGGACTAGATTGGACCGCCACCGTCATTTCCGACGATTATAGGGTCGTCCCCACGACCCCGGGACAGGCTTGGCCCGCCGCCGACTTGTCCGACGACTATAGGGTCGTCCCCACGACCCCGGGACTAGATTGGCCCGCCACCGTCATGTCCGACGACAATAGGGTCGTCCCCACGACCCCGGGTCTAGGTTGGCCAGCCGCCGACATGTCCGACGACTATTGGATCGTCCCCACGACCACGGGCCAAATTTGGCCAGCCGCCGACATGTCCGACGACAATCGGATCGTCCCCACGACCACGCGCCAAAGTTGGCCAGCCGCCGACATGTCCGACGACTATAGGGTCGTCCCCACGACCCCGGGCCAATGTTGGCCAATCGCCGACATGTCCAACGACTATAGGGTCGTCCCTACGACCCCGGGACTAGATTAGCCCGCCACCGTCATGTCCAACGACTATAGGGTCGTCCCCACGACCACGGGCCAAAGTTGGCATGCCGCCGAAATGTCCGACGACTATAGGGTCGTCCCCACGACCCCGGGCCAAAGTTGGCAAGCAGCCGAAATGTCCGACGACTATAGGGTCGTCCCCACGACCCCGGGACTAGATTGGCCCGCCACCGTCATGTCCGACGACTATAGGGTCGTCCCCACGACCCCGGGCCAAAGTTGGCAAGCCGCCGAAATGTCCGACGACTGTAGGGTCATCCCCACGACCCCGGGACTAGATTGGCCCGCCACCGTCAAGTCCGACGACTATAAGGTCGTCCCCAGGACCTTGGGACTAGATTGGCCCGCCACCGTCAAGTCCGACGACTATAGGGTCGTCCCCACGACCCCGGGCCAAAGTTGGCATGCCGCCGAAATGCCCGACGACTGTAGGGTCGTCCCCACGACCCCGGGACTAGATTGGTCCGCCACCGTCATGTCCGACGACTATAGGGTCGTCCCCACGACCCCGGGCCAAAGTTGGCCAGCCGCCGACATGTCCGACGACTATAGGGTCGTCCCCACGACCCCGAGACTAGATTGGTCCGCCACCGTCATGTCCGACGACAATAGGGTCGTCCCCACGACCCGGGTCCAGGTTGGCCAGCCGCCGACATTTCCGACGACTATAGAGTCGTCCCCACGACACCGGGCCAAAGTTGGCCCGCCGCCGACATGTCCGACGACTATAGGGCCGTACCCACGACCCCGGGACTAGGCTGACAAGCCGCCAACATGTCCGACGACTATAGGGTCGTCCCCACGACCCCGGGCCAAAGCTGGCCAGCCGCCGACATGTCCGACGACTTTAGGGTCGTCCCCACGACCCCGGGACTAGATTGGCCCGCCACCGTCAAGTCCGACGACTATAGGGTCGTCCCCAGGACCTCGGGACTAGATTGGCCCGCCACCGTCAAGTCCGACGACTATAGGGTCGTCCCCACGACTCCGGGCCAAAGTTGGCAAGCCGCCGAAATGTCCGACGACTGTAGGGTCGTCCCCACGACCCCGGGACTAGATTGGCCCGCCACCGTCAAGTCCGACGACTATAGGGTCGTCCCCACGACCTCGGGACTAGGTTGGCCAGCCGCCGACATGTCCGACGACTATAGGGTCGTCCCCGCGACCCCGGGCCAAAGTTGGCAAGCCGCTGAAATGTCCGACGACTTTAGGGTTGTCCCCACGACCCCGGGACTAGATTGGCCCGCCACCGTCAAGTCCGACGACTATAGGGTCGTCCCCAGGACCTCGGGACTAGATTGGCCCGCCACCGTCAAGTCCGACGACTATAGGGTCGTCCCCACGACCCCGGGCCAAAGTTGGCAAGCCGCCGAAATGTCCGACGACTGTAGGGTCGTCCCCACGACCCCGGGACTAGATTGGCCCGCCACCGTCAAGTCCGACGACTATAGGGTCGTCCCCACGACCCCGGGTCCAGGTTGGCCAGCCGCCGACATTTCCGACGACTATAGGGTCGTCCCCACGACACCGGGCCAAAGTTGGCCAGCCGCCGACATGTCCCACGACTATAGGGTCGTCCCCACGACCCCGGGACTAGATTGGCCCGCCACCGTCATGTCCAACGACTATAGGGTCGTCCCCACAACCACGGGCCAAAGCTGGCCAGCCGCCGACATGTCCGACGACTATAGGGTCGTCCCCACGACCCCGGGCCAAAGTTGGCAAGCCGCCGAAATGTCCGACGACTATAGGGTCGTCCCCACGACCCCGGGACTAGATTGGCCCGCCACCGTCAAGTCCGACGACTATAGGGTCGTCCCCACGACCTCGGGACTAGGTTGGCCAGCCGCCGACATGTCCGACGACTATAGGGTCGTCCCCGCGACCCCGGGCCAAAGTTGGCAAGCCGCTGAAATGTCCGACGACTTTAGGGTTGTCCCCACGACCCCGGGACTAGATTGGCCCGCCACCGTCAAGTCCGACGACTATAGGGTCGTCCCCAGGACCTCGGGACTAGATTGGCTCGCCACCGTCAAGTCCGACGACTATAGGGTCGTCCCCACGACCCCGGGACTAGATTGGCCCGCCACCGTCATGTCCGACGACTATAGGGTCGTCCCCACGACCCCGGGCCAAAGTTGGCAAGCCGCCGAAATGTCCGACGACTGTAGGGTCGTCCCCACGACCCCGGGACTAGATTGGCCCGCCACCGTCATGTCCAACGACTATTGGATCGTCCCCACGACCACGGGCCAAAGTTGGCCAGCCGCCGACATGTCCGACGACAATCGGATCGTCCCCACGACCACGCGCCAAAGTTGGCCAGCCGCCGACATGTCCGACGACTATAGGGTTGTCCCCACGACCCCGGGCCAATGTTGGCCAATCGCCGACATGTCCAACGACTATAGGGTCGTCCCTACGACCCCGGGACTAGATTAGCCCGCCACCGTCATGTCCAACGACTATAGGGTCGTCCCCACGACCACGGGCCAAAGTTGGCAAGCCGCCGAAATGTCCGACGACTATAGGGTCGTGCCCACGACCCCGGGCCAAAGTTGGCAAGCAGCCGAAATGTCCGACGACTATAGGGTCGTCCCCACGACCCCGGGACTAGATTGGCCCGCCACCGTCATGTCCGACGACTATAGGGTCGTCCCCACGACCCCGGGCCAAAGTTGGCAAGCCGCCGAAATGTCCGACGACTGTAGGGTCGTCCCCACGACCCCGGGACTAGATTGGCCCGCCACCGTCAAGTCCGACGACTATAGGGTCGTCCCCAGGACCTTGGGACTAGATTGGCCCGCCACCGTCAAGTCCGACGACTATAGGGTCGTCCCCACGACACCGGGCCAAAGTTGGCCCGCCGCCGACATGTCCGACGACTATAGGGCCGTACCCACGACCCCGGGACTAGGCTGACAAGCCGCCAACATGTCCGACGACTATAGGGTCGTCCCCACGACCCCGGGCCAAAGCTGGCCAGCCGCCGAAATGTCCGACGACTGTAGGTTCGTCCCCACGACCCCGGGACTAGATTGGCTCGCCACCGTCAAGTCCGACGACTATAGGGTCGTCCCCACGACCCCGGGCCAAAGTTGGCAAGCCGCCGAAATGTCCGACGACTGTAGGTTCGTCCCCACGACCCCGGGACTAGATTGGCCCGCCACCGTCAAGTCCGACGACTATAGGGTCGTCCCCACGACCTCGGGACTAGGTTGGCCAGCCGCCGACATGTCCGACCACTATTGGGTCGTCCCCACGACCACGGGCCAAAGTTGGCCAGCCGCCGACATGTCCGACGACTATAGGGTCGTCCCCACGACCCCGGGACTAGGTTGGCCAGCCGCCGACATTTCCGACGACTATAGAGTCGTCCCCACGACACCGGTCCAAAGTTGGCCAGCCGCCGACATGTCCGACGACTATAGGGTCGTCCCCACGACCCCGGGACTAGATTGGCCCGCCACCGTCATGTCCAACGACTATAGGGTCGTCCCCACAACCACGGGCCAAAGTTGGCCAGCCGCCGACATGTCCGACGACTGTAGGGTCGTCCCCACGACCCCGGGCCAAAGTTGGCAAGCCGCCGAAATGTCCGACGACTGTAGGGTCGTCCCCACGACCCCGGGACTAGATTGGTCCGCCACCGTCATGTCCGACGACTATAGGGTCGTCCCCACGACCCCGGGCCAAAGTTGGCATGCCGCCGAAATGTCCGACGACTGTAGGGTCGTCCCCACGACCCCGGGCCAAAGTTGGCAAGCCGCCGAAATGCCCGACGACTATTGGATCGTCCCCACGACCACGGGCCAAATTTGGCCAGCCGCCGACATGTCCGACGACAATCGGATCGTCCCCACGACCACGCGCCAAAGTTGGCAAGCAGCCGAAATGTCCAACGACTATAGGGTCGTCCCCACGACCCCGGGACTAGATTGGCCCGCCACCGTCATATCCGACGACAATCGGATCGTCCCCACGACCACGCGCCAAAGTTGGCCAGCCGCCGACATGTCCGACGACTATTGGATCGTCCCCACGACCACGGGCCAAATTTGGCCAGCCGCCGACATGTCCGACGACAATCGGATCGTCCCCACGACCACGCGCCAAAGTTGGCCAGCCGCCGACATGTCCGACGACTATAGGGTCGTCCCCACGACCCCGGGCCAATGTTGGCCAATCGCCGACATGTCCAACGACTATAGGGTCGTCCCTACGACCCCGGGACTAGATTAGCCCGCCACCGTCATGTCCAACGACTATAGGGTCGTCCCCACGACCACGGGCCAAAGTTGGCATGCCGCCGAAATGTCCGACGACTATAGGGTCGTCCCCACGACCCCGGGCCAAAGTTGGCAAGCAGCCGAAATGTCCAACGACTATAGGGTCGTCCCCACGACCCCGGGACTAGATTGGCCCGCCACCGTCATGTCCGACGACTATAGGGTCGTCTCCACGACCCCGGGCCAAAGTTGGCAAGCCGCCGAAATGTCCGACGACTGTAGGGTCGTCCCCACGACCCCGGGACTAGATTGGCCCGCCACCGTCAAGTCCGACGACTATAGGGTCGTCCCCAGGACCATGGGACTAGATTGGCCCGCCACCGTCAAGTCCGACGACTATAGGGTCGTCCCCACGACCCCGGGCCAAAGTTGGCATGCCGCCGAAATGTCCGACGACTGTAGGGTCGTCCCCACGACCCCGGGACTAGATTGGTCCGCCACCGTCATGTCCGACGACTATAGGGTCGTCCCCACGACCCCGGGCCAAAGTTGGCATGCCGCCGAAATGTCCGACGACTGTAGGGTCGTCCCCACGACCCCGGGACTAGATTGGCCCGCCACCGTCAAGTCCGACGACTATAGGGTCGTCCCCACGACCTCGGGACTAGGTTGGCCAGCCGCCGACATGTCCGACCACTATTGGGTCGTCCCCACGACCACGGGCCAAAGTTGGCCAGCCGCCGACATGTCCGACGACTATAGGGTCGTCCCGACGACCCCGGGCCAATGTTGGCCAATCGCCAACATGTCCGACGACTATAGGGTCGTCCCTACGACCCCGGGACTAGATTGGCCCGCCACCGTCATGTCCAACGATTATAGGGTCGTCCCCACGAACCCGGGACTAGATTGGCCCGCCACCGTCATTTCCGACGATTGTAGGGTCGTCCCCACGACCCCGGGACAAGCTTGGCCCGCCGCCGACTTGTCCGACGACTATAGGGTCGTCCCCACGACCCCGGGACTAGATTGGCCCGCCACCGTCATGTCCGACGACTATAGGTTCGTCCCCACGACCCCGGCCCAAGTTGGCAAGCCGCCGAAATGTCCGACGACTGTAGGGTCGTCCCCACGACCCCGGGACTAGATTGGCCCGCCACCGTCAAGTCCGACGACTATAGGGTCGTCCCCAGGACCTTGGGACTAGATTGGCCCGCCACCGTCAAGTCCGACGACTATAGGTTCGTCCCCACGACCCCGGGCCAAAGTTGGCATGCCGCCGAAATGTCCGACGACTGTAGGGTCGTCCCCACGACCCCGGGACTAGATTGGTCCGCCACCGTCATGTCCGAACGACTATAGGGTCGTCCCCACGACCCCGGGCCAAAGTTGGCCAGCCGCCGACATGTCCGACGACTATAGGGTCGTCCCCACGACCCCGAGACTAGATTGGTCCGCCACCGTCATGTCCGACGACTATAGAGTCGTCCCCACGACACCGGGCCAAAGTTGGCCCGCCGCCGACATGTCCGCCGACTATAGGGTCGTCCCCACGACCCCGGCACTAGATTGGGCCGCCACCGTCATGTCCGACGACAATAGGGTCGTTCCCACGACCCCGGGGCAAGGTTGGCCCGCCGCCGACATGTCCGACGACTATAGGGTCGTCCCCACGACCCCGGGACTAGATTGGGCCGCCACCGTCATGTCCGACGACAATAGGGTCGTCCCCACGACCTCGGGACTAGATTGGCCCGCCACCGGCAAGTCCGACGACTATAGGGTCGTCCCCACGACCCCGGGCCAAAGTTGGCAAGCCGCCGAAATGTCCGACGACTGTAGGGTCGTCCCCACGACCCCGGGACTAGATTGGCCCGCCACCGTCAAGTCCGACGACTATAGGGTCGTCCCCACGACCTCGGGACTAGGTTGGCCAGCCGCCGACATGTCCGACCACTATTGGGTCGTCCCCACGACCACGGGCCAAAGTTGGCCAGCCGCCGACATGTCCGACGACTATAGGGTCGTCCCGACGACCCCGGGCCAATGTTGGCCAATCGCCAACATGTCCGACGACTATAGGGTCGTCCCTACGACCCCGGGACTAGATTGGCCCGCCACCGTCATGTCCAACGATTATAGGGTCGTCCCCACGAACCCGGGACTAGATTGGCCCGCCACCGTCATTTCCGACGATTGTAGGGTCGTCCCCACGACCCCGGGACAAGCTTGGCCCGCCGCCGACTTGTCCGACGACTATAGGGTCGTCCCCACGACCCCGGGACTAGATTGGCCCGCCACCGTCATGTCCGACGACTATAGGTTCGTCCCCACGACCCCGGCCCAAGTTGGCAAGCCGCCGAAATGTCCGACGACTGTAGGGTCGTCCCCACGACCCCGGGACTAGATTGGCCCGCCACCGTCAAGTCCGACGACTATAGGGTCGTCCCCAGGACCTTGGGACTAGATTGGCCCGCCACCGTCAAGTCCGACGACTATAGGTTCGTCCCCACGACCCCGGGCCAAAGTTGGCATGCCGCCGAAATGTCCGACGACTGTAGGGTCGTCCCCACGACCCCGGGACTAGATTGGTCCGCCACCGTCATGTCCGAACGACTATAGGGTCGTCCCCACGACCCCGGGCCAAAGTTGGCAAGCAGCCGAAATGTCCAACGACTATAGGGTCGTCCCCACGACCCCGGGACTAGATTGGCCCGCCACCGTCATGTCCGACGACTATAGGGTCGTCCCCACGACCCCGGGCCAAAGTTGGCAAGCCGCCGAAATGTCCGACGACTGTAGGGTCGTCCCCACGACCCCGGGACTAGATTGGCCCGCCACCGTCAAGTCCGACGACTATAGGGTCGTCCCCAGGACCATGGGACTAGATTGGCCCGCCACCGTCAAGTCCGACGACTATAGGGTCGTCCCCACGACCCCGGGCCAAAGTTGGCATGCCGCCGAAATGTCCGACGACTGTAGGGTCGTCCCCACGACCCCGGGACTAGATTGGTCCGCCACCGTCATGTCCGACGACTATAGGGTCGTCCCCACGACCCCGGGCCAAAGTTGGCATGCCGCCGAAATGTCCGACGACTGTAGGGTCGTCCCCACGACCCCGGGACTAGATTGGCCCGCCACCGTCAAGTCCGACGACTATAGGGTCGTCCCCACGACCTCGGGACTAGGTTGGCCAGCCGCCGACATGTCCGACCACTATTGGGTCGTCCCCACGACCACGGGCCAAAGTTGGCCAGCCGCCGACATGTCCGACGACTATAGGGTCGTCCCGACGACCCCGGGCCAATGTTGGCCAATCGCCAACATGTCCGACGACTATAGGGTCGTCCCTACGACCCCGGGACTAGATTGGCCCGCCACCGTCATGTCCAACGATTATAGGGTCGTCCCCACGAACCCGGGACTAGATTGGCCCGCCACCGTCATTTCCGACGATTGTAGGGTCGTCCCCACGACCCCGGGACAAGCTTGGCCCGCCGCCGACTTGTCCGACGACTATAGGGTCGTCCCCACGACCCCGGGACAAGATTGGCCCGCCACCGTCATGTCCGACGACTATAGGTTCGTCCCCACGACCCCGGCCCAAGTTGGCAAGCCGCCGAAATGTCCGACGACTGTAGGGTCGTCCCCACGACCCCGGGACTAGATTGGCCCGCCACCGTCAAGTCCGACGACTATAGGGTCGTCCCCAGGACCTTGGGACTAGATTGGCCCGCCACCGTCAAGTCCGACGACTATAGGTTCGTCCCCACGACCCCGGGCCAAAGTTGGCATGCCGCCGAAATGTCCGACGACTGTAGGGTCGTCCCCACGACCCCGGGACTAGATTGGTCCGCCACCGTCATGTCCGAACGACTATAGGGTCGTCCCCACGACCCCGGGCCAAAGTTGGCCAGCCGCCGACATGTCCGACGACTATAGGGTCGTCCCCACGACCCCGAGACTAGATTGGTCCGCCACCGTCATGTCCGACGACTATAGAGTCGTCCCCACGACACCGGGCCAAAGTTGGCCCGCCGCCGACATGTCCGCCGACTATAGGGTCGTCCCCACGACCCCGGCACTAGATTGGGCCGCCACCGTCATGTCCGACGACAATAGGGTCGTTCCCACGACCCCGGGGCAAGGTTGGCCCGCCGCCGACATGTCCGACGACTATAGGGTCGTCCCCACGACCCCGGGACTAGATTGGGCCGCCACCGTCATGTCCGACGACAATAGGGTCGTCCCCACGACCTCGGGACTAGATTGGCCCGCCACCGGCAAGTCCGACGACTATAGGGTCGTCCCCACGACCCCGGGCCAAAGTTGGCAAGCCGCCGAAATGTCCGACGACTGTAGGGTCGTCCCCACGACCCCGGGACTAGATTGGCCCGCCACCGTCAAGTCCGACGACTATAGGGTCGTCCCCACGACCTCGGGACTAGATTGGCCCGCTACCGTCAAGTCCGACGACTATAGGGTCGTCCCACGACCCCGGGACAAGGTTGGCCCGCCGCCGACATGTCCGACGACTATAGGGCCGTACCCACGACCCCGGGACTAGGCTGACAAGCCGCCAACATGTCCGACGACTATAGGGTCGCCCCCACGACCCCGGGCCATAGTTGGCCAGCCGCCGACATGTCCGACGACTTTAGGGTCGTCCCCACGACCCCGGGACTAGATTGGCCCGCCACCGTCAAGTCCGACGACTATAGGGTCGTCCCCAGGACCTCGGGACTAGATTGGCCCGCCACCGTCAAGTCCGACGACTATAGGGTCGTCCCCACGACCCCGGGCCAAAGTTGGCAAGCCGCCGAAATGTCCGACGACTGTAGGGTCGTCCCCACGACCCCGGGACTAGATTGGCCCGCCACCGTCAAGTCCGACGACTATAGGGTCGTCCCCACGACCTCGGGACTAGGTTGGCCAGCCGCCGACATGTCCGACCACTATTGGGTCGTCCCCACGACCACGGGCCAAAGTTGGCCAGCCGCCGACATGTCCGACGACTATAGGGTCGTCCCGACGACCCCGGGACTAGGTTGGCCAGCCGCCGACATGTCCGACGACTATAGGGTCGTCCCGACGACCCCGGGCCAATGTTGGCCAATCGCCAACATGTCCGACGACTATAGGGTCGTCCCTACGACCCCGGGACTAGATTGGCCCGCCACCGTAATGTCCAACGATTATAGGGTCGTCCCCACGACCCCGGGACTAGATTGGCCCGCCACCGTCATTTCCGACGATTATAGGGTCGTCCCCACGACCCCGGGACAAGCTTGGCCCGCCGCCGACTTGTCCGACTACTATAGGGTCGTCCCCAGGACCTCGGGTCTAGATTGGCCCGCTACCGTCATGTCCGAAGACTATAGGGTCGTCCCCACGACCACGGGACTAGATTGGCCCGCCACCGTCATATCCGACGACAATAGGGTCGTCCCCACGACCCCGGGTCTAGGTTGGCCAGCCGCCGACATGTCCGACGACAATCGGATCGTCCCCACGACCACGCGCCAAAGTTGGCCAGCCGCCGGCATGTCCGACAACTATTGGATCGTCCCCACGACCACGGGCCAAAGTTGGCCAGCCGCCGACATGTCCGACGACAATCGGATCGTCCCCACGACCACGCACCAAATTTGGCCAGCCGCCGACATGTCCGACGACTATAGGGTCTTCCCCACGACCCCGGGCCAATGTTGGCCAATCGCCGACATGTCCAACGACTATAGGGTCGTCCCTACGACCCCGGGACTAGATTAGACCGCCACCGTCATGTCCAACGACTATAAGGTCGTCCCCACGACCACGGGCCAAAGTTGGCATGCCGCCGAAATGTCCGACGACTATAGGGTCGTCCCCACGACCCCGGGCCAAAGTTGGCAAGCCGCCGAAATGTCCGACGACTATAGGGTCGTCCCCACGACCCCGGGACTAGATTGGCCCGCCACCGTCATGTCCGACGACTATAGGGTCGTCCCCACGACCCCGGGCCAAAGTTGGCAAGCCGCCGAAATGTCCGACGACTATAGGGTCGTCCCCGCTACCCCGGGACTAGGTTGGCCAGCCGCCGACATGTCCGACGACTATAGGGTCGTCCCTACGACCCCGGGCCAAAGCTGGCCAGCCGCCGACATGTCCGACGACTATTGGATCGTCCCCACGACCACGGGCCAAAGTTGGCCAGCCGCTGACATGTCCGACGACTATGGGGTCGTCCCCACGACCCCGGGCCAAAGTTGGCAAGCCGCCGAAATGTCCGACGACTGTAGGGTCGTCCCCACGACCCCGGGAATAGATTGGCCGGCCACAGTCAAGTCCGACGACTATAGGGTCGTCCCCACGACCTCGGGACTAGATTGGCCCGCCACCGTCAAGTCCGACGACTATAGGGTCGTCCCCACGACCCCGGGCCAAAGTTGGCAAGCCGCCGAAATGTCCGGCGACTGTAGGGTCGTCCCCACAACCCCGGGACTAGATTGGCCCGCCACCGTCAAGTCCGACGACTATAGGGTCGTCCCCACGACCCCGGGCCAAAGTTGGCAAGCCGCCGAAATGTCCGACGACTGTAGGGTCGTCCCCACGACCCCCGGACTAGATTGGCCCGCCACCGTCATGTCCAACGACTATCGGATCGTCCCCACGACCACGGGCCAAAGTTGGCCAGCCGCCGACATGTCCGACGACTATTGGGTCGTCCCCACGACACCGGGCCAAAGCTGGCCAGCCGCTGACATGTCCAACGACTATAGGGTCGTCCCCACGCCCACGGGCCAAAGTTGACCAGCCGCCGACATGTCCGACGACTATTGGATCGTCCCCACGACCCCGGGCCAAAGTTGGCAAGCCGCCGAAATGTCCGACGACTGTAGGGTCGTCCCCACGACCCCCGGACTAGATTGGCCCGCCACCGTCAAGTCCGACGACTATAGGGTCGTCCCCACGACCTCGGGACTAGGTTGGCCAGCCGCCGACATGTCCGACGCCTATAATGTCGTCCCCACGACCCCGGGCCAATGTTGGCAAATCGCCGACATGTCCGACGACTATAGGGTCGTCCCTACGACCCCGGGCCAAAGCTGGCCAGCCGCCGACATGTGCGACGACTATTGGATCGTCCCCACGACCACGGGCCAAAGTTGGCCAGCCGCTGACATGTCCAACGACTATAGGGTCGTCCCTACGACCCCGGGACTAGATTGGCCCGCCACCGTCATGTCCAACAACTATAGGGTCGTCCCCACGACCACGGGCCAAAGTTGGCACGCCGCCGAAATGTCCGACGACTATAGGGTCGTCCCCACGACACCGGGACTAGATTGGCCCGCCACCGTCATGTCCGACGACTATAGGGTCGTCCCCACAACCACGGGCCAAAGTTGGCCAGCCGCCGACATGTCCGACGACTATAGGGTCGTCCCCACGACCCCGGGCCAATGTTGGCCAATCGCCGACATGTCCGACGACTATAGGGTCGTCCCCACGACCCCGGGACTATATTGGCCCGCCACCGTCATGTCCGACGATTATAGGGTCGTCCCCACGACCCCGGGACTAGATTGGCCCGCCACCGTCAGGACCGACGACAATAGGGTCGTCCCCACGACCCCGGGACTAGATTGGCCCGCTACCGTCATGTCCGAAGACTATAGGGTCGTCCCCACGACCACGGGACTAGATTGGCCCGCCACCGCCATGTCCGATGACAATAGGGTCGTCCCCACGACCCCGGGTCTAGGTTGGCCAGCCGCCGACTTGTCCGACGACTATAGGGTCGTCCCCACCACCCCGGGACTAGATTGGCCCGCCACCGTCATGTCCAACGACTATAGGGTCGTCCCCACAACCACGGGCCAAAGTTGGCCAGCCGCCGACATGTCCGACGACTATAGGGTCGTCCCCACGACCCCGGGCCAATGTTGGCCAATCGCCGACATGTCCGACGACTATAGGGTCGTCCCTACGACCCCGGGACTAGATTGGCCCGCCACCGTCATGTCCAACAACTATAGGGTCGTCCCCACGACCACGGGCCAAAGTTGGCACGCCGCCGAAATGTCCGACGACTATAGGGTCGTCCCCACGACACCGGGACTAGATTGGCCCGCCACCGTCATGTCCGACGACTATAGGGTCGTCCCCACAACCACGGGCCAAAGTTGGCAAGCCGCCGAAATGTCCGACGACTGTAGGGTCGTCCCCAAGACCCCGGGACTAGATTGGCCCGCCACCGTCAAGTCCGACGACTATAAGGTCGTCCCCACGACCCCGGGCCAAAGTTGGCAAGCCGCCGAAATGTCCGACGACTGTAGGGTCGTCCCCACGACCCCGGGACTAGATTGGCCCGCCACCGTCATGTCCAACGATTATAGGGTCGTCCCCACAACCACGGGCCAAAGTTGGCCAGCCGCCGACATGTCCGACGACTATTGGATCGTCCCCACGACCACGGGCCAAAGTTGGCCAGCCGCCGACATGTCCAACGACTATAGGATCGTCCCCACGACCCCGGTACTAGATTGGTCCGCCGCCGAAATGTCCGACGACTGTAGGGTCGTCCCCACGACCCCGGGACTAGATTGGCCCGCCACCGTCAAGTCCGACGACTATAGAGTCGTCCCCACGACCTCGGGACTAGATTGGCCCGCTACCGTCAAGTCCGACGACAATAGGGTCGTCCCACGACCCCGGGACAAGGTTGGCCCGCCGCCAACATGTCCGACGACTATAGGGTCGCCCCCACGACCCCGGGCCATAGTTGGCCAGCCGCCGACATGTCCGACGACTATAGGGTCGTCCCCACGACCCCGGGACTAGGTTGGCTCGCCGCCGACATGTCCGACGACTATAGGGTCGTTCCCACGACACCGGGACTAGGTTGGCTCGCCGCCGATTTGTCCGACCACTATAGGGTCGTCCCCACGACCCCGGGCCAAAGTTGGCAAGCCGCCGAAATGTCCGACGACTGTAGGGTCGTCCCCACGACCCCGGGACTAGATTGGTCCGCCACCGTCATGTCCGACGACTATAGGGTCGTCCCCACGACCCCGGGCCAAAGTTGGCCAGCCGCCGACATGTCCGACGACTATAGGGTCGTCCCCACGACCCCGAGACTAGATTGGTCCGCCACCGTCATGTCCGACGACAATAGGGTCGTCCCCACGACCCCGGGTCCAGGTTGGCCAGCCGCCGACATTTCCGACGACTATAGAGTCGTCCCCACGACACCGGGCCAAAGTTGGCCCGCCGCCGACATGTCCGACGACTATAGGGTCGTCCCCACGACCCCGGGACTAGATTGGCCCGCCACCGTCATGTCCGACGACAATAGGGTCGTTCCCACGACCCCGGGGCAAGGTTGGCCAGCCGCCGACTTGTCCGACGACTATAGGGTCGTACTCACGACCCCGGGACTAGGCTGACAAGCCGCCAACATGTTCGACGACTGTAGGGTCGTGCCCACGACCCTGGGCCAAAGATGTCCAGCCGCCGTCTTGTCCGACGACTATAGGGTCGTCCCCACGACCCCGGGACTAGATTGGCCCGCCACCGTCATGTCCAACGACTATAGGGTCGTCCCCACAACCACGGGCCAAAGTTGGCCAGCCGCCGACATGTCCGACGACTATTGGATCGTCCCCACGACCACGGGCCAAAGTTGGCCAGCCGCCGACATGTCCAACGACTATAGGGTCGTCCCCACGACCCCGGTACTAGATTGGTCCGCCACCGTCTTGTCCGACGACTATAGGGTCGTCCCCACGACCCCGGGCCAAAGTTGACCAGCCGCCGACATGTCCGACGACTGTAGGGTCGTCCCCACGACCCCGGGACTAGATTGGTCCGCCACCGTCATGTCCGACGACTATAGGGTCGTCCCCACGACCCCGGGCCAAAGTTGGCCAGCCGCCGACATGTCCGACGACTATAGGGTCGTCCCCACGACCCCGAGACTAGATTGGTCCGCCACCGTCATGTCCGACGACAATAGGGTCGTCCCCACGACCCCGGGTCCAGGGTGGCCAGCCGCCGACATGTCCGACGACTATAGGGTCGTCCCCACGACCCCGGGAATAGATTGGCCCGCCACCGTCATGTCCGGCGACTATCGGATCGTCCCCACGACTACGGGCCAAAGTTGGCCAGCCGCCGACATGTTCGACGACTATAGGGTCGTCCCCACGACCACGGGCCAAAGTTGGCCAGCCGCCGACATGTCCGACGACTATAGGTTCGTCCCCACGACACCGGGAATAGATTGGCCCGCCACCGTCATGTCCGGCGACTATCGGATCGTTCCCACGACTACGGGCCAAAGTTGGCCAGCCGCCGACATGTCCGACGACTATTGGGTCGTCCCCACGACCACGGGCCAAAGTTGGCCAGCCGCCGACATGTCCGAAGACTATAGGGTCGTCCCCACGACCCCGGTACTAGATTGGCCCGCCGCCGACATGTCCGACGACTATAGAGTCGCCCCCACGACACCGGGCCAAAGTTGTCCAGCCGCCGACATGTCCGACGACTATAGGGTCGTCCCCACGACCCCGGGAATAGATTGGCCCGCCACCGTCATGTCCGGCGACTATCGGATCGTCCCCACGACTACGGGCCAAAGTTGGCCAGCCGCCGACATGTCCGACGACTATTGGGTCGTCCCCACGACCACGGGCCAAAGTTGGCCCGCCGCCGACATGTCCGAAGACTATAGGGTCGTCCCCACGACCCCGGGACTAGATTGGCCAGCCGCCGACATGTCCGACGACTATAGTGTCGTCACCACGACACCGGGGCAAAGATGGCCAGCCGCTGACATGTCCAACGACTATTGGGTCGTCCCCACGACCACGGGCCAATGTTGGCCAGCCGCCGACAAATCCGACGACTATAGGGTCGTTCCCACGACCCCGGGACCAGGTTGACCAGCCGGCAACATGTCCAACGACTATAGGGTCGTCCCCACGACCACGGGCCAAAGTTGGCCTGCCGCCGACATGTCCGACGACTATAGGGTCGTCCCCACGACCCCGGGACTAGATTGGCCCGCCACCGTCATGTCCGACGACAATAGGGTCGTCCCCACGACCCCGGGAATAGAATGGCCAGCCGCCGACATGTCCGACGACTATAGGGTCGTCCCCACGACCCCGGGACTAGATTGGCCCGCCACCGTCATGTCCGACGACAATAGGGTCGTCCCCACGACCCCGGGACTAGAATGGCCAGCCGCCGACATGTCCGACGACTATACAGTCGTCCCCACGACCACGGGCCAAAGTTGGCCAGCCGCCGACATGTCCAACGACTATAGGGTCGTCCCCACAATCACAGACCAAAGTTGGCCAGCCGCCGACATGTCCGACGACTATTGGGTCTTCCCCACGACCACGGGCCAAAGTTGGCCAGCCGCCGACATGTCCGAAGACTATAGGGTCGTCCCCACGACCCCGGGACTAGATTGGCCCGCCACCGTCATGTCCGACGAATATACGGTCGTCCCCACGACCCCGGGCCAATAATGGCCAATCGCCGACATGTCCGATGACTATAGGGTCGTACCTACGACCCCGGGACTTGATTGGCCCGGCACCGTCATATCCATCGACTATCGGATCGTCCCCACGACCACGGGCCAAAGTTGGCTAGCCGCCGACATGTCCGACGACTATTGGTTCGTCCCCACGACCACGGGCCAAAGTTGGCCAGCCGCCGACATGTCCGACGACTATAGGGTCGTCCCCACGACCCCGGGACTAGATTGGCCCGCCATCGTCATGTCCAACGACTATAGGGTCGTTTCCACAACCACAGGCCAAAGTTGGCCAGCCGCCGACATGTCCAACGACTATTGGGTCGTCCCCACGACCACGGGCCAAAGTTGGCCAGCCGCCGACATGTCCGACGACTATAGTGTCGTCCCCACGACCCCGGTACTAGATTGGCCCGCCGCCGACATGTCCGACGACTATAGAGTCGTCCCCACGACACCGGGCCAAAGTTGGCCAGCCACCGACATGTCCGACGACTATAGGGTCGTCCCCACGACCCCGGGACTAGATTGGCCCGCCACCGTCAAGTCCGACGACTATAAGGTCGTCCCCACGACCCCGGGCCAAAGTTGGCAAGCCGCCGAAATGTCCGACGACTGTAGGGTCGTCCCCACGACCCCGGGACTAGATTGGCCCGCCACCGTCATGTCCAACGATTATAGGGTCGTCCCCACAACCACGGGCCAAAGTTGGCCAGCCGCCGACATGTCCGACGACTATTGGATCGTCCCCACGACCACGGGCCAAAGTTGGCCAGCCGCCGACATGTCCAACGACTATAGGATCGTCCCCACGACCCCGGTACTAGATTGGTCCGCCGCCGAAATGTCCGACGACTGTAGGGTCGTCCCCACGACCCCGGGACTAGATTGGCCCGCCACCGTCAAGTCCGACGACTATAGAGTCGTCCCCACGACCTCGGGACTAGATTGGCCCGCTACCGTCAAGTCCGACGACAATAGGGTCGTCCCACGACCCCGGGACAAGGTTGGCCCGCCGCCAACATGTCCGACGACTATAGGGTCGCCCCCACGACCCCGGGCCATAGTTGGCCAGCCGCCGACATGTCCGACGACTATAGGGTCGTCCCCACGACCCCGGGACTAGGTTGGCTCGCCGCCGACATGTCCGACGACTATAGGGTCGTTCCCACGACACCGGGACTAGGTTGGCTCGCCGCCGATTTGTCCGACCACTATAGGGTCGTCCCCACGACCCCGGGACTAGATTGGCCCGCCACCGTCATGTCCGACGACAATAGGGTCGTCCCCACGACCCCGGGACTAGAATGGCCAGCCGCCGACATGTCCGACGACTATACAGTCGTCCCCACGACCACGGGCCAAAGTTGGCCAGCCGCCGACATGTCCAACGACTATAGGGTCGTCCCCACAATCACAGACCAAAGTTGGCCAGCCGCCGACATGTCCGACGACTATTGGGTCTTCCCCACGACCACGGGCCAAAGTTGGCCAGCCGCCGACATGTCCGAAGACTATAGGGTCGTCCCCACGACCCCGGGACTAGATTGGCCCGCCACCGTCATGTCCGACGAATATACGGTCGTCCCCACGACCCCGGGCCAATAATGGCCAATCGCCGACATGTCCGATGACTATAGGGTCGTACCTACGACCCCGGGACTTGATTGGCCCGGCACCGTCATATCCATCGACTATCGGATCGTCCCCACGACCACGGGCCAAAGTTGGCTAGCCGCCGACATGTCCGACGACTATTGGTTCGTCCCCACGACCACGGGCCAAAGTTGGCCAGCCGCCGACATGTCCGACGACTATAGGGTCGTCCCCACGACCCCGGGACTAGATTGGCCCGCCATCGTCATGTCCAACGACTATAGGGTCGTTTCCACAACCACAGGCCAAAGTTGGCCAGCCGCCGACATGTCCAACGACTATTGGGTCGTCCCCACGACCACGGGCCAAAGTTGGCCAGCCGCCGACATGTCCGACGACTATAGTGTCGTCCCCACGACCCCGGTACTAGATTGGCCCGCCGCCGACATGTCCGACGACTATAGAGTCGTCCCCACGACACCGGGCCAAAGTTGGCCAGCCACCGACATGTCCGACGACTATAGGGTCGTCCCCACGACCCCGGGACTAGATTGGCCCGCCACCGTCATGTCCGACGACAATAGGGTCGTCCCCACGACCCCGGGTCTAGGTTGGCCAGCCGCCGACATGTCCGACGACTATAGAGTCGTCCCCACGACACCGGGCCAAAGTTGGACAGCCGCCGACATGTCCGACTACTATAGGGTCGTCCCCAGGACCTCGGGTCTAGATTGGCCCGCTACCGTCATGTCCGAAGACTATAGGGTCGTCCCCACGACCACGGGACTAGATTGGCCCGCCTCCGCCATGTCCGACGACAATAGGGTCGTCCCCACGACCCCGGGTCTAGGTTGGCCAGCCGCCGACATGTCCGACGACTATTGGATCGTCCCCACGACCACGGGCCAAATTTGGCCAGCCGCCGACATGTCCGACGACAATCGGATCGTCCCCACGACCACGCGCCAAAGTTGGCCAGCCGCCGACATGTCCGACGACTATAGGGTCGTCCCCACGACCCCGGGCCAATGTTGGCCAATCGCCGACATGTCCAACGACTATAGGGTCGTCCCTACGACCCCGGGACTAGATTAGCCCGCCACCGTCATGTCCAACGATTATAGGGTCGTCCCCACGACCACGGGCCAAAGTTGGCATGCCGCCGAAATGTCCGACGACTATAGGGTCGTCCCCACGACCCCGGGCCAAAGTTGGCAAGCAGCCGAAATGTCCGACGACTATAGGGTCGTCCCCACGACCCCGGGACTAGATTGGCCCGCCACCGTCATGTCCGACGACTATAGGGTCGTCCCCACGACCCCGGGCCAAAGTTGGCAAGCCGCCGAAATGTCCGACGACTGTAGGGTCATCCCCACGACCCCGGGACTAGATTGGCCCGCCACCGTCAAGTCCGACCACTATAGGGTCGTCCCCAGGACCTTGGGACTAGATTGGCCCGCCACCGTCAAGTCCGACGACTATAGGGTCGTCCCCACGACCCCGGGCCAAAGTTGGCATGCCGCCGAAATGCCCGACGACTGTAGGGTCGTCCCCACGACCCCGGGACTAGATTGGTCCGCCACCGTCATGTCCGACGACTATAGGGTCGTCCCCACGACCCCGGGCCAAAGTTGGCCAGCCGCCGACATGTCCGACGACTATAGGGTCGTCCCCACGACCCCGAGACTAGATTGGTCCGCCACCGTCATGTCCGACGACAATAGGGTCGTCCCCACGACCCGGGTCCAGGTTGGCCAGCCGCCGACATTTCCGACGACTATAGAGTCGTCCCCACGACACCGGGCCAAAGTTGGCCCGCCGCCGACATGTCCGACGACTATAGGGCCGTACCCACGACCCCGGGACTAGGCTGACAAGCCGCCAACATGTCCGACGACTATAGGGTCGTCCCCACGACCCCGGGCCAAAGCTGGCCAGCCGCCGACATGTCCGACGACTTTAGGGTCGTCCCCACGACCCCGGGACTAGATTGGCCCGCCACCGTCAAGTCCGACGACTATAGGGTCGTCCCCAGGACCTCGGGACTAGATTGGCCCGCCACCGTCAAGTCCGACGACTATAGGGTCGTCCCCACGACTCCGGGCCAAAGCTGGCCAGCCGCCGACATGTCCGACGACTTTAGGGTCGTCCCCACGACCCCGGGACTAGATTGGCCCGCCACCGTCAAGTCCGACGACTATAAGGCCGTACCCACGACCCCGGGACTAGGCTGACAAGCCGCCAACATGTCCGACGACTATAGGGTCGTCCCCACGACCCCGGGCCAAAGCTGGCCAGCCGCCGACATGTCCGACGACTTTAGGGTCGTCCCCACGACCCCGGGACTAGATTGGCCCGCCACCGTCAAGTCCGACGACTATAGGGTCGTCCCCACGACCTCGGGACTAGGTTGGCCAGCCGCCGACATGTCCGACGACTATAGGGTCGTCCCCGCGACCCCGGGCCAAAGTTGGCAAGCCGCTGAAATGTCCGACGACTTTAGGGTTGTCCCCACGACCCCGGGACTAGATTGGCCCGCCACCGTCAAGTCCGACGACTATAGGGTCGTCCCCAGGACCTCGGGACTAGATTGGCTCGCCACCGTCAAGTCCGACGACTATAGGGTCGTCCCCACGACCCCGGGCCAAAGTTGGCAAGCCGCCGAAATGTCCGACGACTGTAGGGTCGTCCCCACGACCCCGGGACTAGATTGGCCCGCCACCGTCAAGTCCGACGACTATAGGGTCGTCCCCACGACCTCGGGACTAGGTTGGCCAGCCGCCGACATGTCCGACCACTATTGGGTCGTCCCCACGACCACGGGCCAAAGTTGGCCAGCCGCCGACATGTCCGACGACTATAGGGTCGTCCCCACGACCCCGGGACTAGGTTGGCCAGCCGCCGACATGTCCGACGACTATAGGGTCGTCCCGACGACGCCGGGCCAATGTTGGCCAATCGCCAACATGTCCGACGACTATAGGGTCGTCCCTACGACCCCGGGACTAGATTGGCCCGCCACCGTCATGTCCAACGATTATAGGGTCGTCCCCACGACCCCGGGACTAGATTGGCCCGCCACCGTCATTTCCGACGATTATAGGGTCGTCCCCACGACCCCGGGACAAGCTTGGCCCGCCGCCGACTTGTCCGACGACTATAGGGTCGTCCCCACGACCCCGGGACTAGATTGGCCCGCCACCGTCATGTCCGACGACAATAGGGTCGTTCCCACGACCCCGGGTCTAGGTTGGCCAGCCGCCGACATGTCCGACGACTACAGAGTCGTCCCCACGACACCGGGCCAAAGTTGGACAGCCGCCGACATGTCCGACTACTATAGGGTCGTCGCCAGGACCTCGGGTCTAGATTGGCCCGCTACCGTCATGTCCGAAGACTATAGGGTCGTCCCCACGACCCCGGGTCTAGGTTGGCCAGCCGCCGACATGTCCGACGACAATCGGATCGTCCCCACGACCACGCGCCAAAGTTGGCCAGCCGCCGGCATGTCCGACGACTATTGGATCGTCCCCACGACCACGGGCCAAAGTTGGCCAGCCGCCGACATGTCCGACGACAATCGGATCGTCCCCACGACCACGCGCCAAATTTGGCCAGCCGCCGACATATCCGACGACTATAGGGTCGTCCCCATGACCTCGGGACTAGATTGGCCCGCCACCATCATGTCCGACGACTATAGGGTCGACCCCACGACCCCGGGAGTTGATTGCCCCGCCACCGTTATTTCTGACGACTATAGGGTCGTCCCCACGACCCCGGGACTAGATTGGCCCGCCACCGTCTTGTCCGACGACTATAGGGTCGTCCCCACGACAGCGGGCCTACGTTGGCCAGCCGCCGACATGTCCGACCACTATAGGGTCGTCCCCACGACCCCGGGACTAGGTTGGCTCGCCGCCGACATGTCCGACGACTATAGGGTCGTTCCCACGACACCGGGACTATGTTGGCCAGCCGCCGACATGTCCGACGACTATAGGGTCGTCCCCACGACCCCGGGACTAGGTTGGCTCGCCGCCGACAGGTCCGACGACTATAGGGTCGTTCCCACGACACCGGGACTAGGTTGGCTCGCCGCCGATTTGTCCGACGACTATAGGGTCGTCCCCACGACCCCGGGCCAAAGATGTCCATCCGCCGTCTTGTCCGACGACTATAGGGTCGTCCCCACGACCCCGGGACTAGATTGGCCCGCCACCGTCAAGTCCGACGACCTCGGGACTAGGTTGGCCAGCCGCCGACATGTCCGACGACTATAGGGTCGCCCCCACGACCTCGGGACTAGATTGGCCAGCCGCCGACATGTCCGACGACAATCGGATCGTCCCCACGACCACGCGCCAAAGTTGGCCCGCCACCGTCAAGTCCGACGACTATAGGGTCGTCCCCAGGACCTTGGGACTAGATTGGCCCGCCACCGTCAAGTCCGACGACTATAGGGTCGTCCCCACGACCCCGGGCCAAAGTTGGCATGCCGCCGAAATGTCCGACGACTGTAGGGTCGTCCCCACGACCCCGGGACTAGATTGGTCCGCCGCCGACATGTCCGACGACTATTGGATCGTCCCCACGACCACGGGCCAAAGTTGGCCAGCCGCCGACATGTCCAACGACTATAGGATCGTCCCCACGACCCCGGTACTAGATTGGTCCGCCGCCGAAATGTCCGACGACTGTAGGGTCGTCCCCACGACCCCGGGACTAGATTGGCCCGCCACCGTCAAGTCCGACGACTATAGAGTCGTCCCCACGACCTCGGGACTAGATTGGCCCGCTACCGTCAAGTCCGACGACAATAGGGTCGTCCCACGACCCCGGGACAAGGTTGGCCCGCCGCCAACATGTCCGACGACTATAGGGTCGCCCCCACGACCCCGGGCCATAGTTGGCCAGCCGCCGACATGTCCGACGACTATAGGGTCGTCCCCACGACCCCGGGACTAGGTTGGCTCGCCGCCGACATGTCCGACGACTATAGGGTCGTTCCCACGACACCGGGACTAGGTTGGCTCGCCGCCGATTTGTCCGACCACTATAGGGTCGTCCCCACGACCCCGGGACTAGATTGGCCCGCCACCGTCATGTCCGACGACAATAGGGTCGTCCCCACGACCCCGGGACTAGAATGGCCAGCCGCCGACATGTCCGACGACTATACAGTCGTCCCCACGACCACGGGCCAAAGTTGGCCAGCCGCCGACATGTCCAACGACTATAGGGTCGTCCCCACAATCACAGACCAAAGTTGGCCAGCCGCCGACATGTCCGACGACTATTGGGTCTTCCCCACGACCACGGGCCAAAGTTGGCCAGCCGCCGACATGTCCGAAGACTATAGGGTCGTCCCCACGACCCCGGGACTAGATTGGCCCGCCACCGTCATGTCCGACGAATATACGGTCGTCCCCACGACCCCGGGCCAATAATGGCCAATCGCCGACATGTCCGATGACTATAGGGTCGTACCTACGACCCCGGGACTTGATTGGCCCGGCACCGTCATATCCATCGACTATCGGATCGTCCCCACGACCACGGGCCAAAGTTGGCTAGCCGCCGACATGTCCGACGACTATTGGTTCGTCCCCACGACCACGGGCCAATGTTGGCCAGCCGCCGACATGTCCGACGACTATAGGGTCGTCCCCACGACCCCGGGACTAGATTGGCCCGCCATCGTCATGTCCAACGACTATAGGGTCGTTTCCACAACCACAGGCCAAAGTTGGCCAGCCGCCGACATGTCCAACGACTATTGGGTCGTCCCCACGACCACGGGCCAAAGTTGGCCAGCCGCCGACATGTCCGACGACTATAGTGTCGTCCCCACGACCCCGGTACTAGATTGGCCCGCCGCCGACATGTCCGACGACTATAGAGTCGTCCCCACGACACCGGGCCAAAGTTGGCCAGCCACCGACATGTCCGACGACTATAGGGTCGTCCCCACGACCCCGGGACTAGATTGGCCCGCCACCGTCATGTCCGACGACAATAGGGTCGTCCCCACGACCCCGGGTCTAGGTTGGCCAGCCGCCGACATGTCCGACGACTATAGAGTCGTCCCCACGACACCGGGCCAAAGTTGGACAGCCGCCGACATGTCCGACTACTATAGGGTCGTCCCCAGGACCTCGGGTCTAGATTGGCCCGCTACCGTCATGTCCGAAGACTATAGGGTCGTCCCCACGACCACGGGACTAGATTGGCCCGCCTCCGCCATGTCCGACGACAATAGGGTCGTCCCCACGACCCCGGGTCTAGGTTGGCCAGCCGCCGACATGTCCGACGACTATTGGATCGTCCCCACGACCACGGGCCAAATTTGGCCAGCCGCCGACATGTCCGACGACAATCGGATCGTCCCCACGACCACGCGCCAAAGTTGGCCAGCCGCCGACATGTCCGACGACTATAGGGTCGTCCCCACGACCCCGGGCCAATGTTGGCCAATCGCCGACATGTCCAACGACTATAGGGTCGTCCCTACGACCCCGGGACTAGATTAGCCCGCCACCGTCATGTCCAACGATTATAGGGTCGTCCCCACGACCACGGGCCAAAGTTGGCATGCCGCCGAAATGTCCGACGACTATAGGGTCGTCCCCACGACCCCGGGCCAAAGTTGGCAAGCAGCCGAAATGTCCGACGACTATAGGGTCGTCCCCACGACCCCGGGACTAGATTGGCCCGCCACCGTCATGTCCGACGACTATAGGGTCGTCCCCACGACCCCGGGCCAAAGTTGGCAAGCCGCCGAAATGTCCGACGACTGTAGGGTCATCCCCACGACCCCGGGACTAGATTGGCCCGCCACCGTCAAGTCCGACCACTATAGGGTCGTCCCCAGGACCTTGGGACTAGATTGGCCCGCCACCGTCAAGTCCGACGACTATAGGGTCGTCCCCACGACCCCGGGCCAAAGTTGGCATGCCGCCGAAATGCCCGACGACTGTAGGGTCGTCCCCACGACCCCGGGACTAGATTGGTCCGCCACCGTCATGTCCGACGACTATAGGGTCGTCCCCACGACCCCGGGCCAAAGTTGGCCAGCCGCCGACATGTCCGACGACTATAGGGTCGTCCCCACGACCCCGAGACTAGATTGGTCCGCCACCGTCATGTCCGACGACAATAGGGTCGTCCCCACGACCCGGGTCCAGGTTGGCCAGCCGCCGACATTTCCGACGACTATAGAGTCGTCCCCACGACACCGGGCCAAAGTTGGCCCGCCGCCGACATGTCCGACGACTATAGGGCCGTACCCACGACCCCGGGACTAGGCTGACAAGCCGCCAACATGTCCGACGACTATAGGGTCGTCCCCACGACCCCGGGCCAAAGCTGGCCAGCCGCCGACATGTCCGACGACTTTAGGGTCGTCCCCACGACCCCGGGACTAGATTGGCCCGCCACCGTCAAGTCCGACGACTATAGGGTCGTCCCCAGGACCTCGGGACTAGATTGGCCCGCCACCGTCAAGTCCGACGACTATAGGGTCGTCCCCACGACTCCGGGCCAAAGCTGGCCAGCCGCCGACATGTCCGACGACTTTAGGGTCGTCCCCACGACCCCGGGACTAGATTGGCCCGCCACCGTCAAGTCCGACGACTATAGGGTCGTCCCCACGACCTCGGGACTAGGTTGGCCAGCCGCCGACATGTCCGACGACTATAGGGTCGTCCCCGCGACCCCGGGCCAAAGTTGGCAAGCCGCTGAAATGTCCGACGACTTTAGGGTTGTCCCCACGACCCCGGGACTAGATTGGCCCGCCACCGTCAAGTCCGACGACTATAGGGTCGTCCCCAGGACCTCGGGACTAGATTGGCTCGCCACCGTCAAGTCCGACGACTATAGGGTCGTCCCCACGACCCCGGGCCAAAGTTGGCAAGCCGCCGAAATGTCCGACGACTGTAGGGTCGTCCCCACGACCCCGGGACTAGATTGGCCCGCCACCGTCAAGTCCGACGACTATAGGGTCGTCCCCACGACCTCGGGACTAGGTTGGCCAGCCGCCGACATGTCCGACCACTATTGGGTCGTCCCCACGACCACGGGCCAAAGTTGGCCAGCCGCCGACATGTCCGACGACTATAGGGTCGTCCCCACGACCCCGGGACTAGGTTGGCCAGCCGCCGACATGTCCGACGACTATAGGGTCGTCCCGACGACGCCGGGCCAATGTTGGCCAATCGCCAACATGTCCGACGACTATAGGGTCGTCCCTACGACCCCGGGACTAGATTGGCCCGCCACCGTCATGTCCAACGATTATAGGGTCGTCCCCACGACCCCGGGACTAGATTGGCCCGCCACCGTCATTTCCGACGATTATAGGGTCGTCCCCACGACCCCGGGACAAGCTTGGCCCGCCGCCGACATGTCCGACGACAATCGGATCGTCCCCACGACCACGCGCCAAAGTTGGCCAGCCGCCGGCATGTCCGACGACTATTGGATCGTCCCCACGACCACGGGCCAAAGTTGGCCAGCCGCCGACATGTCCGACGACAATCGGATCGTCCCCACGACCACGCGCCAAATTTGGCCAGCCGCCGACATATCCGACGACTATAGGGTCGTCCCCATGACCTCGGGAC
Source organism: Andrena praecox (assembly GCA_963932275.1). Lineage (NCBI taxonomy): Eukaryota > Metazoa > Arthropoda > Insecta > Hymenoptera > Andrenidae > Andrena > Andrena praecox. The sequence goes on from OZ010730.1 coordinate 25,633,689, forward strand.
TAGATTGGCCCGCCACCATCATGTCCGACGACTATAGGGTCGACCCCACGACCCCGGGAGTTGATTGCCCCGCCACCGTTATTTCTGACGACTATAGGGTCGTCCCCACGACCCCGGGACTAGATTGGCCCGCCACCGTCTTGTCCGACGACTATAGGGTCGTCCCCACGACAGCGGGCCTACGTTGGCCAGCCGCCGACATGTCCGACCACTATAGGGTCGTCCCCACGACCCCGGGACTAGGTTGGCTCGCCGCCGACATGTCCGACGACTATAGGGTCGTTCCCACGACACCGGGACTATGTTGGCCAGCCGCCGACATGTCCGACGACTATAGGGTCGTCCCCACGACCCCGGGACTAGGTTGGCTCGCCGCCGACAGGTCCGACGACTATAGGGTCGTTCCCACGACACCGGGACTAGGTTGGCTCGCCGCCGATTTGTCCGACGACTATAGGGTCGTCCCCACGACCCCGGGCCAAAGATGTCCATCCGCCGTCTTGTCCGACGACTATAGGGTCGTCCCCACGACCCCGGGACTAGATTGGCCCGCCACCGTCAAGTCCGACGACCTCGGGACTAGGTTGGCCAGCCGCCGACATGTCCGACGACTATAGGGTCGCCCCCACGACCTCGGGACTAGATTGGCCAGCCGCCGACATGTCCGACGACAATCGGATCGTCCCCACGACCACGCGCCAAAGTTGGCCCGCCACCGTCAAGTCCGACGACTATAGGGTCGTCCCCAGGACCTTGGGACTAGATTGGCCCGCCACCGTCAAGTCCGACGACTATAGGGTCGTCCCCACGACCCCGGGCCAAAGTTGGCATGCCGCCGAAATGTCCGACGACTGTAGGGTCGTCCCCACGACCCCGGGACTAGATTGGTCCGCCACCGTCATGTCCGACGACTATAGGGTCGTCCCCACGACCCCGGGGCAAGGTTGGCCAGCCGCCGACTTGTCCGACGACTATAGGGTCGTACTCACGACCCCGGGACTAGGCTGACAAGCCGCCAACATGTACGACGACTGTAGGGTCGTGTCCACGACCCTGGGCCAAAGATGTCCAGCCGCCGTCTTGTCCGACGACTATAGGGTCGTCCCCACGACCCCGGGACTAGATTGGCCCGCCACCGTCATGTCCAACGATTATAGGGTCGTCCCCACAACCACGGGCCATAGTTGGCCAGCCGCCGACATGTCCGACGACTTTAGGGTCGTCCCCACGACCCCGGGACTTGATTGGCCCGCCACCGTCAAGTCCCACGACTATAGGGTCGTCCCCAGGACCTCGGGACTAGATTGGCCCGCCACCGTCAAGCCCGACGACTATAGGGTCGTCCCCACGACACCGGGCCAAAGTTGGCAAGCCGCCGACATGTCCGACGACTATAGGGTCGTCCCCACGACCCCGGGACTAGATTGGCCCGCCACCGTCAAGTCCGACGACTATAGGGTCGTCCCCACGACCTCGGGACTAGATTGGCCCGCTACCGTCAAGTCCGACGACAATAGGGTCGTCCCACGACCCCGGGACAAGGTTGGCCCGCCGCCAACATGTCCGACGACTATAGGGTCGCCCCCACGACCCCGGGCCATAGTTGGCCAGCCGCCGACATGTCCGACGACTATAGGGTCGTCCCCACGACCCCGGGACTAGGTTGGCTCGCCGCCGACATGTCCGACGACTATAGGGTCGTTCCCACGACACCGGGACTAGGTTGGCTCGCCGCCGATTTGTCCGACCACTATAGGGTCGTCCCCACGACCCCGGGCCAAAGTTGGCATGCCGCCGAAATGTCCGACGACTGTAGGGTCGTCCCCACGACCCCGGGACTAGATTGGTCCGCCACCGTCATGTCCGACGACTATAGGGTCGTCCCCACGACCCCGGGTCCAGGTTGGCCAGCCGCCGACATTTCCGACGACTATAGAGTCGTCCCCACGACACCGGGCCAAAGTTGGCCCGCCGCCGACATGTCCGACGACTATAGGGTCGTCCCCACGACCCCGGGACTAGATTGGCCCGCCACCGTCATGTCCGACGACAATAGGGTCGTTTCCACGACCCCGGGGCAAGGTTGGCCAGCCGCCGACTTGTCCGACGACTATAGGGTCGTACTCACGACCCCGGGACTAGGCTGACAAGCCGCCAACATGTTCGACGACTGTAGGGTCGTGCCCACGACCCTGGGCCAAAGATGTCCAGCCGCCGTCTTGTCCGACGACTATAGGGTCGTCCCCACGACCCCGGGACTAGATTGGCCCGCCACCGTCATGTCCAACGACTATAGGGTCGTCCCCACAACCACGGGCCAAAGTTGGCCAGCCGCCGACATGTCCGACGACTATTGGATCGTCCCCACGACCACGGGCCAAAGTTGGCCAGCCGCCGACATGTCCAACGACTATAGGGTCGTCCCCACGACCCCGGTACTAGATTGGTCCGCCACCGTCTTGTCCGACGACTATAGGGTCGTCCCCACGACCCCGGGCCAAAGTTGACCAGCCGCCGACATGTCCGACGACTGTAGGGTCGTCCCCACGACCCCGGGACTAGATTGGTCCGCCACCGTCATGTCCGACGACTATAGGGTCGTCCCCACGACCCCGGGCCAAAGTTGGCCAGCCGCCGACATGTCCGACGACTATAGGGTCGTCCCCACGACCCCGAGACTAGATTGGTCCGCCACCGTCATGTCCGACGACAATAGGGTCGTCCCCACGACCCCGGGTCCAGGTTGGCCAGCCGCCGACATGTCCGACGACTATAGGGTCGTCCCCACGACCCCGGGAATAGATTGGCCCGCCACCGTCATGTCCGGCGACTATCGGATCGTCCCCACGACTACGGGCCAAAGTTGGCCAGCCGCCGACATGTTCGACGACTATAGGGTCGTCCCCACGACCACGGGCCAAAGTTGGCCAGCCGCCGACATGTCCGACGACTATAGGTTCGTCCCCACGACACCGGGAATAGATTGGCCCGCCACCGTCATGTCCGGCGACTATCGGATCGTTCCCACGACTACGGGCCAAAGTTGGCCAGCCGCCGACATGTCCGACGACTATTGGGTCGTCCCCACGACCACGGGCCAAAGTTGGCCAGCCGCCGACATGTCCGAAGACTGTAGGGTCGTCCCCACGACCCCGGTACTAGATTGGCCCGCCGCCGACATGTCCGACGACTATAGAGTCGCCCCCACGACACCGGGCCAAAGTTGTCCAGCCGCCGACATGTCCGACGACTATAGGGTCGTCCCCACGACCCCGGGAATAGATTGGCCCGCCACCGTCATGTCCGGCGACTATCGGATCGTCCCCACGACTACGGGCCAAAGTTGGCCAGCCGCCGACATGTCCGACGACTATTGGGTCGTCCCCACGACCACGGGCCAAAGTTGGCCCGCCGCCGACATGTCCGAAGACTATAGGGTCGTCCCCACGACCCCGGGACTAGATTGGCCAGCCGCCGACATGTCCGACGACTATAGTGTCGTCACCACGACACCGGGGCAAAGATGGCCAGCCGCTGACATGTCCAACGACTATTGGGTCGTCCCCACGACCACGGGCCAATGTTGGCCAGCCGCCGACAAATCCGACGACTATAGGGTCGTTCCCACGACCCCGGGACCAGGTTGACCAGCCGGCAACATGTCCAACGACTATAGGGTCGTCCCCACGACCACGGGCCAAAGTTGGCCTGCCGCCGACATGTCCGACGACTATAGGGTCGTCCCCACGACCCCGGGACTAGATTGGCCCGCCACCGTCATGTCCGACGACAATAGGGTCGTCCCCACGACCCCGGGAATAGAATGGCCAGCCGCCGACATGTCCGACGACTATAGGGTCGTCCCCACGACCCCGGGACTAGATTGGCCCGCCACCGTCATGTCCGACGACAATAGGGTCGTCCCCACGACCCCGGGACTAGAATGGCCAGCCGCCGACATGTCCGACGACTATACAGTCGTCCCCACGACCACGGGCCAAAGTTGGCCAGCCGCCGACATGTCCAACGACTATAGGGTCGTCCCCACGACCCCGGGCCAATGTTGGCCAATCGCCGACATGTCCAACGACTATAGGGTCGTCCCTACGACCCCGGGACTAGATTAGCCCGCCACCGTCATGTCCAACGACTATAGGGTCGTCCCCACGACCACGGGCCAAAGTTGGCATGCCGCCGAAATGTCCGACGACTATAGGGTCGTCCCCACGACACCGGGACTAGATTGGCCCGCCACCGTCATGTCCGACGACTATAGGGTCGTCCCCACGACCCCGGGCCAATGTTGGCCAATCGCCGACATGTCCGACGACTATAGGGTCGTCCCCACGACACCGGGCCAATGTTGGACAGCCGCCGACATGTCCGACTACTATAGGGTCGTGCCCAGGACCTCGGGTCTAGATTGGCCCGCTACCGTCATGTCCGAAGACTATAGGGTCGTCCCCACGACCCCGGGTCTAGGTTGGCCAGCCGCCGACTTGTCCGACGACTATAGGGTCGTACCCACGACCCCGGGACTAGGCTGACAAGCCGCCAACATGTCCGACGACTATAGGGTCGTCCCCACGACACCGGGCCAAAGATGTCCAGCCTCCGTCTTGTCCGACGACTATAGGGTCGTCCCCACGACCCCGAGTCCAGGTTGGCCAGCCGCCGACATTCCGACGACTATAGAGTCGTCCCCACGACCCCGGGCCAAAGTTGGCCAGCCGCCGACATGTCCGACGACTATAGGGTCGTCCCCACGACCCCGGGACTAGATTGGTCCGCCACCGTCATGTCCGACGACTATAGGGTCGTCCCCACGACCCCGGGCCAAAGTTGGCCAGCCGCCGACATGTCCGACGACTATAGGGTCGTCCCCACGACACCGGGACTAGATTGGCCCGCCACCGTCATGTCCGACGACTATAGGGTCGTCCCCACGACCCCGGGCCAATGTTGGCCAATCGCCGACATGTCCGACGACTATAGGGTCGTCCCCACGACCCCGGGACTAGATTGGCCCGCCACCGTCATGTCCGACGACAATAGGGTCGTCCCCACGACCCCGGGTCCAGGTTGGCCAGCCGCCGTCTTGTCCGACGACTATAGGGTCGTCCCCACGACCCCGGGACTAGATTGGCCCGCCACCGTCACGTCCAACGACTATATGGTCGTCCCCACAACCACGGGCCAAAGTTGGCCAGCCGCCGACATGTCCGACGACAATAGGGTCGTCCCCACGACCCCGGGTCCAGGTTGGCCAGCCGCCGACATTTCCGACGACTATAGAGTCGTCCTCACGACACCGGGCCAAAGTTGGCCAGCCGCCGACATGTCCGACGACTATAGGGTCGTCCCCACGACCCCGGGACAAGGTTGGCCCGCCGCCGACTTGTCCGACGACTATAGGGTCGTACCCACGACCCTGGGACTAGGCTGACAAGCCGCCAACATGTCCGACGACTATAGGGTCGTCCCTACGACCCCGGGACTAGATTGGCCCGCCACCGTCATGTCCATCGATTATAGGGTCGTCCCCACGACCCCGGGACTAGATTGGCCCGCCACCGTCATGTCCGACGATTATAGGGTCGTCCCCACGACCCCGGGACAAGCTTGGCCCGCCGCCGACTTGTCCGACGACTATAGGGTTGTCCCCACGACCCCGGGACTAGATTGGCCCGCCACCGTCATGTCCGACGACAATAGGGTCGTCCCCACGACCCCGGGTCTAGGTTGGCCAGCCGCCGACATATCCGACGACTATAGAATCGTCCCCACGACACCGGGCCAAAGTTGGACAGCCGCCGACATGTCCGACGACTATAGGGTCGTCCCCACGACCCCGGGACTAGATTGGCCCGCCACCGTCATGTCCGACGACAATAGGGTCGTCCCCACGACCCCGGGTCTAGGTTGGCCAGCCGCCGACATGTCCGACGACTATAGAGTCGTCCCCACGACACCGGGCCAATGTTGGACAGCCGCCGACATGTCCGACTACTATAGGGTCGTGCCCAGGACCTCGGGTCTAGATTGGCCCGCTACCGTCATGTCCGAAGACTATAGGGTCGTCCCCACGACCACGGGACTAGATTGGCCCGCCACCGCCATGTCCGACGACAATAGGGTCGTCCCCACGACCCCGGGTCTAGGTTGGCCAGCCGCCGACATGTCCGACGACAATCGGATCGTCCCCACGACCACGCGCCAAAGTTGGCCAGCCGCCGACATGTCCGACGACTATTGGATCGTCCCCACGACCACGGTGCCAAAGTTGGCCAGCCGCCGACATGTCCGACGACAATCGGATCGTCCCCACGACCACGCGCCAAAGTTGGCCAGCCGCCGACATGTCCGACGACTATAGGGTCGTCCCCACGACACCGGGCCAAAGTTGGCCAGCCGCCGACATGTCCGACGACTATAGGGTCGTCCCCACGACACCGGGCCAAAGTTGGCCAGCCGCCGACATGTCCGACGACTATAGGGTCGTCCCCACGACCCCGGGACTAGATTGGCCCGCCACCGTCATGTCCGACGACAATAGGGTCGTCCCCACGACCCCGGGTCTAGGTTGGCCAGCCGCCGACTTGTCCGACGACTATAGGGTCGTACCCACGACCCCGGGACTATGCTGACAAGCCGCCAACATGTCCGACGACTATAGGGTCGTCCCCACGACACCGGGCCAAAGATGTCCAGCCGCCGTCTTGTCCGACGACTATAGGGTCGTCCCCACGACCCCGAGTCCAGGTTGGCCAGCCGCCGACATTCCGACGACTATAGAGTCGTCCCCACGACCCCGGGCCAAAGTTGGCCAGCCGCCGTCATGTCCGACGACTATAGGGTCGTCCCCACGACCCCGGGCCAATGTTGGCCAATCGTGGACATGTCCGACGACTATAGGGTCGTCCCCACGACACCGGGCCAAAGTTGGCCAGCCGCCGACTTGTCCGACGACTATAGGGTCGTACCCACGACCCCGGGACTATGCTGACAAGCCGCCAACATGTCCGACGACTATAGAGTCGTCCCCACGACCCCGGGCCAAAGTTGGCCAGCCGCCGTCATGTCCGACGACTATAGGGTCGTCCCCACGACCCCGGGCCAATGTTGGCCAATCGCCGACATGTCCGACGACTATAGGGTCGTCCCCACGACCCCGGGACTAGATTGGCCCGCCACCGTCATGTCCGACGACAATAGGGTCGTCCCCACGACCCCGGGTCTAGGTTGGCCAGCCGCCGACTTGTCCGACGACTATAGGGTCGTACCCACGACCCCGGGACTATGCTGACAAGCCGCCAACATGTCCGACGACTATAGGGTCGTCCCCACGACACCGGGCCAAAGATGTCCAGCCGCCGTCTTGTCCGACGACTATAGGGTCGTCCCCACGACCCCGAGTCCAGGTTGGCCAGCCGCCGACATTCCGACGACTATAGAGTCGTCCCCACGACCCCGGGCCAAAGTTGGCCAGCCGCCGTCATGTCCGACGACTATAGGGTCGTCCCCACGACCCCGGGCCAATGTTGGCCAATCGCCGACATGTCCGACGACTATAGGGTCGTCCCCACGACCCCGGGACTAGATTGGCCCGCCACCGTCATGTCCGACGACAATAGGGTCGTCCCCACGACCCCGGGTCTAGGTTGGCCAGCCGCCGACATGTCCGACGACTATTGGATCGTCCCCACGACCACGGGCCAAAGTTGGACAGCCGCCGACATGTCCGACGACTATAGGGTCGTCCCCACGACCACGGGACTAGATTGGCCCGCCACCGCCATGTCCGACGACAATAGGGTCGTCCCCACGACCCCGGGTCTAGGTTGGCCAGCCGCCGACATGTCCGACGACAATCGGATCGTCCCCACGACCACGCGCCAAAGTTGGCCAGCCGCCGACATGTCCGACGACTATTGGATCGTCCCCACGACCACGGTGCCAAAGTTGGCCAGCCGCCGACATGTCCGACGACAATCGGATCGTCCCCACGACCACGCGCCAAAGTTGGCCAGCCGCCGACATGTCCGACGACTATAGGGTCGTCCCCACGACACCGGGCCAAAGTTGGCCAGCCGCCGACATGTCCGACGACTATAGGGTCGTCCCCACGACCCCGGGACTAGATTGGCCCGCCACCGTCATGTCCGACGACAATAGGGTCGTCCCCACGACCCCGGGTCTAGGTTGGCCAGCCGCCGACTTGTCCGATGACTATAGGGTCGTACCCACGACCCCGGGACTAGGCTGACAAGCCGCCAACATGTCCGACGACTATAGGGTCGTCCCCACGACACCGGGCCAAAGATGTCCAGCCGCCGTCTTGTCCGACGACTATAGGGTCGTCCCCACGACCCCGAGTCCAGGTTGGCCAGCCGCCGACATTCCGACGACTATAGAGTCGTCCCCACGACCCCGGGCCAAAGTTGGCCAGCCGCCGTCATGTCCGACGACTATAGGGTCGTCCCCACGACCCCGGGCCAATGTTGGCCAATCGCCGACATGTCCGACGACTATAGGGTCGTCCCCACGACCCCGGGATTAGATTGGCCCGCCACCGTCATGTCCGACGACAATAGGGTCGTCCCCACGACCCCGGGTCTAGGTTGGCCAGCCGCCGACTTGTCCGACGACTATAGGGTCGTACCCACGACCCCGGGACTATGCTGACAAGCCGCCAACATGTCCGACGACTATAGGGTCGTCCCCACGACCCCGGGCCAAAGATGTCCAGCCGCCGTCTTGTCCGACGACTATAGGGTCGTACCCACGACCCCGGGACTAGATTGGCCCGCCACCGTCATGTCCAACGACTATAGGGTCGTCCCCACAACCACGGGCCAAAGTTGGCCAGCCGCCGACATGTCCGACGACAATCGGATCGTCCCCACGACCACGGGACTAGATTGGCCCGCCACCGCCATGTCCGACGACAATAGGGTCGTCCCCACGACCCCGGGTCTAGGTTGGCCAGCCGCCGACATGTCCGACGACAATCGGATCGTCCCCACGACCACGCGCCAAAGTTGGCCAGCCGCCGACATGTCCGACGACTATTGGATCGTCCCCACGACCACGGTGCCAAAGTTGGCCAGCCGCCGACATGTCCGACGACAATCGGATCGTCCCCACGACCACGCGCCAAAGTTGGCCAGCCGCCGACATGTCCGACGACTATAGGGTCGTCCCCACGACACCGGGCCAAAGTTGGCCAGCCGCCGACATGTCCGACGACTATAGGGTCGTCCCCACGACCCCGGGACTAGATTGGCCCGCCACCGTCATGTCCGACGACAATAGGGTCGTCCCCACGACCCCGGGTCTAGGTTGGCCAGCCGCCGACTTGTCCGACGACTATAGGGTCGTACCCACGACCCCGGGACTAGGCTGACAAGCCGCCAACATGTCCGACGACTATAGGGTCGTCCCCACGACACCGGGCCAAAGATGTCCAGCCGCCGTCTTGTCCGACGACTATAGGGTCGTCCCCACGACCCCGAGTCCAGGTTGGCCAGCCGCCGACATTCCGACGACTATAGAGTCGTCCCCACGACCACGGGCCAAAGTTGGCCAGCCGCCGTCATGTCCGACGACTATAGGGTCGTCCCCACGACCCCGGGCCAATGTTGGCCAATCGCCGACATGTCCGACGACTATAGGGTCGTCCCCACGACCCCGGGACTAGATTGGCCCGCCACCGTCATGTCCGACGACAATAGGGTCGTCCCCACGACCCCGGGTCTAGGTTGGCCAGCCGCCGACTTGTCCGACGACTATAGGGTCGTACCCACGACCCCGGGCCAAAGATGTCCAGCCGCCGTCTTGTCCGACGACTATAGGGTCGTACCCACGACCCCGGGACTAGATTGGCCCGCCACCGTCATGTCCAACGACTATAGGGTCGTCCCCACAACCACGGGCCAAAGTTGGCCAGCCGCCGACATGTCCGACGACTATTGGATCGTCCCCACGACCACGGGCCAATGTTGGCCAGCCGCCGACATGTCCGACGACTATAGGGTCGTCCCCACGACCCCGGGACTAGATTGGTCCGCCACCGTCATGTCCGACGACTATAGGGTCGTCCCCACGACCCCGGGCCAAAGTTGGCCAGCCGCCGACATGTCCGACGACTATAGGGTCGTCCCCACGATCCCGAGACTAGATTGGCCCGCCACCGTCATGTCCGACGACAATAGGGTCGTCCCCACGACCCCGGGTCCAGGTTGGCCAGCCGCCGACATTTCCGACGACTATAGAGTCGTCCCCACGACACCGGGCCAAAGTTGGCCAGCCGCCGACATGTCCGACGACATGAGGGTCGTCCCCACGACCCCGGGACTAGATTGGCCCGCCACCGTCATGTCCGACGATTATAGGGTCGTCCCCACGACCGCGAGACTAGATTGGCCCGCCACCGTCATGTCCGACGACAATAGGGTCGTCCCCACGACCCCGGGTCCAGGTTGGCCAGCCGCCGTCTTGTCCGACGACTATAGGGTCGTCCCCACGACCACGGGCCAAAGTTGGCATGCCGCCGACATGTCCGACGACTATAGGGTCGTCCCCACGACCCCGGGACTAGATTGGCCCGCCACCGTCATGTCCGACGATTATAGGGTCGTCCCCACGACCCCGGGACAAGCTTGACCCGCCGCCGAATTGTTCGACGACTATAGGGTCGTCCCCACGACCCCGGGCCAATGTTGGCCAATCGCCGACATGTCCAACGACTATAGGGTCGTCCCTACGACCCCGGGACTAGATTAGCCCGCCACCGTCATGTCCAACAACTATAGGGTCGTCCCCACGACCACGGGCCAAAGTTGGCATGCCGCCGAAATGTCCGACGACTATAGAGTCGTCCCCACGACACCGGGCCAAAGTTGGCCAGCCGCCGACATGTCCGACGACATGAGGGTCGTCCCCACGACCCCGGGACTAGATTGGCCCGCCACCGTCATGTCCGACGATTATAGGGTCGTCCCCACGACCGCGAGACTAGATTGGCCCGGCACCGTCATGTCCGACGACAATAGGGTCGTCCCCACGACCCCGGGTCCAGGTTGGCCAGCCGCCGTCTTGTCCGACGACTATAGGGTCGTCCCCACGACCCCGGGACTAGATTGGCCCGCCACCGTCACGTCCAACGACTATATGGTCGTCCCCACAACCACGGGCCAAAGTTGGCCAGCCGCCGACATGTCCGACGACTATAGGGTCGTCCCCACGACCCCGGGCCAATGTTGGCCAATCGCCGACATGTCCAACGACTATAGGGTCGTCCCTACGACCCCGGGACTAGATTAGCCCGCCACCGTCATGTCCAACAACTATAGGGTCGTCCCCACGACCACGGGCCAAAGTTGGCATGCCGCCGAAATGTCCGACGACTATAGGGTCGTCCCCACGACACCGGGCCAAAGTTGGCCAGCCGCCGACATGTCCGACGACTATAGGGTCGTCCCCACGACCCCGGGCCAATGTTGGCCAATCGCCGACATGTCCGACGACTATAGGGTCGTCCCCACGACCCCGGGCCAAAGATGTCCTGCCGCCGTCTTGTCCGACGACTATAGGGTCGTCCCCACGACCCCGGGCCAATGTTGGCCAATCGCCGACATGTCCAACGACTATAGGGTCGTCCCTACGACCCCGGGCCAAAGTTGGCCAGCCGCCGACATGTCCGACGACTATAGGGTCGTCCCCACGACACCGGGACTAGATTGGCCCGCCACCGTCATGTCCGACGACAATAGGGTCGTCCCCACGACCCCGGGCCAAAGTTGGCCAGCCGCCGACATGTCCGACGACTATAGGGTCGTCCCCACGACACCGGGACTAGATTGGCCCGCCACCGTCATGTCCGACGACAATAGGGTCGTCCCCACGACCCCGGGCCAAAGTTGGCATGCCGCCGACATGTCCGACGACTATAGGGTCGTCCCCACGACTCCGGGACTAGATTGGTCCGCCACCGTCATGTCCGACGACTATAGGGTCGTCCCCACGACCCCGGGCCAAAGTTGGCCAGCCGCCGACATGTCCGACGACTATAGGGTCGTCCCCACGACACCGGGACTAGATTAGCCCGCCACCGTCATGTCCAACAACTATAGGGTCGTCCCCACGACCACGGGCCAAAGGTGGCATGCCGCCGAAATGTCCGACGACTATAGGGTCGTCCCCACGACACCGGGCCTAAGTTGGCCAGCCGCCGACATGTCCGACGACTATAGGGTCGTCCCCACGACCCCGGGCCAATGTTGGCCAATCGCCGACATGTCCGACGACTATAGGGTCGTCCCCACAACCACGGGCCAAAGTTGGCCAGCCGCCGACATGTCCGACGACTATTGGATCGTCCCCACGACCACGGGCCAATGTTGGCCAGCCGCCGACATGTCCGACGACTATAGGGTCGTCCCCACGACCCCGGGACTAGATTGGTCCGCCACCGTCATGTCCGACGACTATAGGGTCGTCCCCACGACCCCGGGCCAAAGTTGGCCAGCCGCCGACATGTCCGACGACTATAGGGTCGTCCCCACGATCCCGAGACTAGATTGGCCCGCCACCGTCATGTCCGACGACAATAGGGTCGTCCCCACGACCCCGGGTCCAGGTTGGCCATCCGCCGACATTTCCGACGACTATAGAGTCGTCCCCACGACACCGGGCCAAAGTTGGCCAGCCGCCGACATGTCCGACGACATGAGGGTCGTCCCCACGACCCCGGGAATAGATTGGCCCGCCACCGTCATGTCCGACGATTATAGGGTCGTCCCCACGCCCGCGAGACTAGATTGGCCCGCCACCGTCATGTCCGACGATTATAGGGTCGTCCCCACGACCCCGGGACAAGCTTGGCCCGCCGCCGACTTGTCCGACGACTATAGGGTCGTCCCCACGACCCCGGGACTAGATTGGCCCGCCACCGTCATGTCCGACGACAATAGGGTCGTCCCCACGACCCCGGGTCTAGGTTGGCCAGCCGCCGACATATCCGACGACTATAGAATCGTCCCCACGACACCGGGCCAAAGTTGGACAGCCGCCGACATGTCCGACGACTATAGGATCGTCCCCACGACCCCGGGACTAGATTGGCCCGCCACCGTCATGTCCGACGACAATAGGGTCGTCCCCACGACCCCGGGTCTAGGTTGGCCAGCCGCCGACTTGTCCGACGACTATAGGGTCGTACCCACGACCCCGGGACTATGCTGACAAGCCGCCAACATGTCCGACGACTATAGGGTCGTCCCCACGACCCCGGGCCAAAGATGTCCAGCCGCCGTCTTGTCCGACGACTATAGGGTCGTCCCCACGACCCCGAGTCCAGGTTGGCCAGCCGCCGACATTCCGACGACTATAGAGTCGTCCCCACGACCCCGGGTCCAGGTTGGCCAGCCGCCGACATTTCCGACGACTGTAGGGTCGTCCCCACGATCCCGGGACTAGATTGGCCCGCCACCGTCAAGTCCGACGACTATAGGGTCGTCCCCACGACCTCGGGACTAGGTTGGCCAGCCGCCGACATGTCCGACGATTATAGGGTCGTCCCCACGACCCCGGGCCAATGTTGGCCAATCGCCGACATGTCCGACGACTATAGGGTCGTCCCCACGACCCCGGGACTAGATTGGCCCGCCACCGTCATGTCCGACGACAATAGGGTCGTCCCCACGACCCCGGGTCTAGGTTGGCCAGCCGCCGACTTGTCCGACGACTATAGGGTCGTACCCACGACCCCGGGACTATGCTGACAAGCCGCCAACATGTCCGACGACTATAGGGTCGTCCCCACGACCCCGGGCCCAAGATGTCCAGCCGCCGTCTTGTCCGACGACTATAGGGTCGTCCCCACGACCCCGGGACTAGATTGGCCCGCCACCGTCATGTCCAACGACTATAGGGTCGTCCCCACAACCACGGGCCAAAGTTGGCCAGCCGCCGACATGTCCGACGACTATTGGATCGTCCCCACGACCACGGGCCAATGTTGGCCAGCCGCCGACATGTCCGACGACTATAGGGTCGTCCCCACGACCCCGGGACTAGATTGGCCCGCCACCGTCATGTCCGACGATTATAGCGTCGTCCCCACGACCCCGGGACAAGCTTGGCCCGCCCCCGACTTGTCAGACGACTATAGGGTGGTCCCCACGACCCCGGGACTAGATTGGCCCGCCACCGTCGTGTCCGACGACAATAGGGTTGTCCCCACGACCCCGGGTCTAGGTTGGCCAGCCGCCGACATGTCCGACGACTATAGAGTCGTCCCCACGACACCGGGCCAAAGTTGGACAGCCGCCGACATGTCCGACTACTATAGGGTCGTCCCCACGACCTCGGGTCTAGATTGGCCCGCTACCGTCATGTCCGAACACTATAGGGTCGTCCCTACGACCACGGGACTAGATTGGCCCGCCACCGCCATGTCCGACGACTATAGGGTCGTCCCAACGACCCCGGGCCAAAGATGTCCAGCCGCCGTCTTGTCGGACGACTATAGGGTCGTCCCCACGACCCCGGGACTAGATTGGCCCGCCACCGTCAAGTCCGACGACCTCGGGACTAGGTTGGCCAGCCGCCGACATTTCCGACGACTATTGGGTCGTCCCCACGACCCCGGGCCAAAGATGTCCAGCCGCCGTCTTGTCCGACGACTATAGGGTCGTCCCCACGACCCGGGGACTAGATTCGCCCGCCACCGTCAAGTCCGACGACCTCGGGACTAGGTTGGCTAGCCGCCGACATGTCCGACGACTATAGGGTCGTCCCCACGACCCCGAGTCCAGGTTGGCCAGCCGCCGACATTCCGACGACTATAGAGTCGTCCCCACGACCCCGGGCCAAAGTTGGCCAGCCGCCGACATGTCCGACGACTATAGGGTCGTCCCCACGACCCCGAGTCCAGGTTGGCCAGCCGCCGACATTCCGACGACTATAGGGTCGTCCCCACGACCCCGGGCCAATGTTGGCCAATCGCCGACATGTCCGACGACTATAGGGTCGTCCCCACGACCCCGGGACTAGATTGGCCCGCCACCGTCATGTCCGACGACAATAGGGTCGTCCCCACGACCCCGGGTCTAGGTTGGCCAGCCGCCGACTTGTCCGACGACTATAGGGTCGTACCCACGACCCCGGGACTATGCTGACAAGCCGCCAACATGTCCGACGACTATAGGGTCGTCCCCACGACACCGGGCCAAAGATGTCCAGCCGCCGTCTTGTCCGACGACTATAGGGTCGTCCCCACGACCCCGAGTCCAGGTTGGCCAGCCGCCGACATTCCGACGACTATAGAGTCGTCCCCACGACCCCGGGCCAAAGTTGGCCAGCCGCCGTCATGTCCGACGACTATAGGGTCGTCCCCACGACCCCGGGCCAATGTTGGCCAATCGCCGACATGTCCGACGACTATAGGGTCGTCCCCACGACCCCGGGACTAGATTGGCCCGCCACCGTCATGTCCGACGACAATAGGGTCGTCCCCACGACCCCGGGTCTAGGTTGGCCAGCCGCCGACATGTCCGACGACTATTGGATCGTCCCCACGACCACGGGCCAAAGTTGGACAGCCGCCGACATGTCCGACGACTATAGGGTCGTCCCCACGACCACGGGACTAGATTGGCCCGCCACCGCCATGTCCGACGACAATAGGGTCGTCCCCACGACCCCGGGTCTAGGTTGGCCAGCCGCCGACATGTCCGACGACAATCGGATCGTCCCCACGACCACGCGCCAAAGTTGGCCAGCCGCCGACATGTCCGACGACTATTGGATCGTCCCCACGACCACGGTGCCAAAGTTGGCCAGCCGCCGACATGTCCGACGACAATCGGATCGTCCCCACGACCACGCGCCAAAGTTGGCCAGCCGCCGACATGTCCGACGACTATAGGGTCGTCCCCACGACACCGGGCCAAAGTTGGCCAGCCGCCGACATGTCCGACGACTATAGGGTCGTCCCCACGACCCCGGGACTAGATTGGCCCGCCACCGTCATGTCCGACGACAATAGGGTCGTCCCCACGACCCCGGGTCTAGGTTGGCCAGCCGCCGACTTGTCCGATGACTATAGGGTCGTACCCACGACCCCGGGACTAGGCTGACAAGCCGCCAACATGTCCGACGACTATAGGGTCGTCCCCACGACACCGGGCCAAAGATGTCCAGCCGCCGTCTTGTCCGACGACTATAGGGTCGTCCCCACGACCCCGAGTCCAGGTTGGCCAGCCGCCGACATTCCGACGACTATAGAGTCGTCCCCACGACCCCGGGCCAAAGTTGGCCAGCCGCCGTCATGTCCGACGACTATAGGGTCGTCCCCACGACCCCGGGCCAATGTTGGCCAATCGCCGACATGTCCGACGACTATAGGGTCGTCCCCACGACCTCGGGACTAGATTGGCCCGCCACCGTCATGTCCGACGACAATAGGGTCGTCCCCACGACCCCGGGTCTAGGTTGGCCAGCCGCCGACTTGTCCGACGACTATAGGGTCGTACCCACGACCCCGGGACTATGCTGACAAGCCGCCAACATGTCCGACGACTATAGGGTCGTCCCCACGACCCCGGGCCAAAGATGTCCAGCCGCCGTCTTGTCCGACGACTATAGGGTCGTACCCACGACCCCGGGACTAGATTGGCCCGCCACCGTCATGTCCAACGACTATAGGGTCGTCCCCACAACCACGGGCCAAAGTTGGCCAGCCGCCGACATGTCCGACGACTATTGGATCGTCCCCACGACCACGGGCCAAAGTTGGACAGCCGCCGACATGTCCGACGACTATAGGGTCGTCCCCACGACCACGGGACTAGATTGGCCCGCCACCGCCATGTCCGACGACAATAGGGTCGTCCCCACGACCCCGGGTCTAGGTTGGCCAGCCGCCGACATGTCCGACGACAATCGGATCGTCCCCACGACCACGCGCCAAAGTTGGCCAGCCGCCGACATGTCCGACGACTATTGGATCGTCCCCACGACCACGGTGCCAAAGTTGGCCAGCCGCCGACATGTCCGACGACAATCGGATCGTCCCCACGACCACGCGCCAAAGTTGGCCAGCCGCCGACATGTCCGACGACTATAGGGTCGTCCCCACGACCCCGGGCCAAAGTTGGCCAGCCGCCGACATGTCCGACGACTATAGGGTCGTCCCCACGACCCCGGGACTAGATTGGCCCGCCACCGTCATGTCCGACGACAATAGGGTCGTCCCCACGACCCCGGGTCTAGGTTGGCCAGCCGCCGACTTGTCCGACGACTATAGGGTCGTACCCACGACCCCGGGACTAGGCTGACAAGCCGCCAACATGTCCGACGACTATAGGGTCGTCCCCACGACACCGGGCCAAAGATGTCCAGCCGCCGTCTTGTCCGACGACTATAGGGTCGTCCCCACGACCCCGAGTCCAGGTTGGCCAGCCGCCGACATTCCGACGACTATAGAGTCGTCCCCACGACCCCGGGCCAAAGTTGGCCAGCCGCCGTCATGTCCGACGACTATAGGGTCGTCCCCACGACCCCGGGCCAATGTTGGCCAATCGCCGACATGTCCGACGACTATAGGGTCGTCCCCACGACCCCGGGACTAGATTGGCCCGCCACCGTCATGTCCGACGACAATAGGGTCGTCCCCACGACCCCGGGTCTAGGTTGGCCAGCCGCCGACTTGTCCGACGACTATAGGGTCGTACCCACGACCCCGGGCCAAAGATGTCCAGCCGCCGTCTTGTCCGACGACTATAGGGTCGTCCCCACGACCCCGGGACTAGATTGGCCCGCCACCGTCATGTCCAACGACTATAGGGTCGTCCCCACAACCACGGGCCAAAGTTGGCCAGCCGCCGACATGTCCGACGACTATTGGATCGTCCCCACGACCACGGGCCAAAGTTGGCCAGCCGCCGACATGTCCGACGAGTATAGGGTCTTCCCCACGACCCCGGGACTAGATTGGTCCGCCACTGTCATGTCCGACGACTATGGGGTCGTCCCCACGACCCCGGGCCAACGTTGGCAAGCCGCCGAAATGACCGACGACTGTAGGGTCGTCCCCACGACCCCGGGACTAGATTGGTCCGCCGCCGACATGTCCGACGACTATAGGGTCGTCCCCACGACCCCGGGCCAATGTTGGCCAATCGCCGACATGTCCGACGACTATAGGGTCGTCCCTACGACCCCGGGACTAGATTGGCCCGCCACCGTCAAGTCCGACGACTATAGGGTCGTCCCAACGACCTCGGGACTAGGTTGGCCAGCCGCCGACATGTCCGACGACTATAGGGTCGTCCCCACGACCCCGGGCCAAAGATGTCCAGCCGCCGTCTAGTCCGACGACTATAGGGTCGTCCCCACGACCACGGGCCAAAGTTGGCCAGCCGCCGACATGTCCGACGACAATCGGGTCGTCCCCACGACCACGGGCCAAAGTTGGCCAGCCGCCGAAATGTCCGACGACTGTAGGGTCGTCCCCACGACCCCGGGACTAGATTGGCCCGCCACCGTCAAGTCCGACGACTATAGGGTCGTACCCACGACCACGGGCCAAAGTTGGCCAGCCGCCGACATGTCCGACGACTATTGGGTCGTCCCCATAACCCGGGGCCAAAGTTGGCCAGCCGCCGACATGTCCGACGACTATAGGGTCGTCCCCAAGACCCCGGGACTTGATTGGCCCGCCACCGTCAAGTCCGACGACTATAGGGTCGTCCCCACGACCCCGGGCCAAAGTTGGCAAGCCGCCGAAATGTCCGACGACTGTAGGGTCGTCCCCACGACCCCGGGACTAGATTGGCCCGCCACCGTCAAGTCCGACGACTATAGGGTCGTACCCACGACCCCGGGCCAAAGTTGGCAAGCCGCCGAAATGTCCGACGACTGTAGGGTCGTCCCCAAGACCCCAGGACTAGATTGGCCCGCCACCGTCATGTCCGACGACAATAGGGTCGTCCCCACGACCCCGGGGCTAGGATGGCCCGCCGCCGACATGTTCAACGACTATTGGGTCGTCCCCACGACCCCGGGCCAACGTTGGCAAGCCGCCGAAATGTCCGACGACTATAGGGTCGTCCCCACGACCGCGGGACTAGGCTGACAAGCCGCCAACATGTCCGACGACTATAGGGTCGTCCCCACGACCCCGGGCCAAAGTTGGCCAGCCGCCGACATGTCCGACGACTATAGGGTCGTCCCCACGACCCCGGGCCAATGTTGGCCAATCGCCGTCATGTCCGACGACATTAGGGTCGTCCCCACGACCCCGGGTCCAGGTTGGCCAAGCGCCGACATTTCCGACGACTATAGACGCGTCCCCACGACACCGGGCCAAAGTTGGCCAGCCGCCGACATGTCCGACGACTATAGGGTCGTCCCCACGACCCCGGGCCAAAGTTGGTCAGCCGCCGACATGTCCGACGACTATAGGGTCGTCCATACGACCCCGGGACTAAATTGGCCCGCCACCGTCATGTCCAACGACTATAGGGTCTAGGTTGACAAGACGCCAAAATGTTCGACGAATATAGGGTCGTCCCCACGACCCCGGGCTAAAGATGGCATGCCGCCGAAATGTCCGACGACAATCGGGTCGTCCCCACGACCACGGGCCAAAGTTGGCCAGCCGCCGACATGTCCGACGACTATAGGGTCGTCCCCACGACCCCGGGCCAAAGATGTCCAGCCGCCGTCTTGTCCGACGACTATAGGGTCGTCCCCACGACCACGGGCCAAAGTTGGCCAGCCGCCGACATGTCCGACGACTATTGGGTCGTCCCCACAACCCGGGGCCAAAGTTGGCCAGCCGCCGACATGTCCGACGACTATAGGGTCGTCCCCAAGACCCCGGGACTTGATTGGCCCGCCACCGTCAAGTCCGACGACTATAGGGTCGTCCCCACGACCCCGGGCCAAAGTTGGCATGCCGCCGAAATGTCCGACGACTGTAGGGTCGTCCCCACGACCCCGGGACTAGATTGGCCCGCCACCGTCAAGTCCGACGACTATAGGGTCGTACCCACGACCCCGGGCCAAAGTTGGCAAGCCGCCGAAATGTCCGACGACTGTAGGGTCGTCCCCAAGACCCCAGGACTAGATTGGCCCGCCACCGTCATGTCCGACGACAATAGGGTCGTCCCCACGACCCCGGGGCTAGGATGGCCCGCCGCCGACATGTTCAACGACTATTGGGCCGTCCCCACGACCCCGGGCCAATGTTGGCCAGCCGCCGACATGTCCGACGACTATAGGGTCGTCCATACAACCCCGGGACTAAATTGGCCCGCCACCGTCATGTCCAACGACTATAGGGTCTAGGTTGACAAGACGCCAAAATGTTCGACGAATATAGGGTCGTCCCCACGACCCCGGGCTAAAGATGGCATGCCGCCGAAATGTCCGACGACAATCGGGTCGTCCCCACGACCACGGGCCAAAGTTGGCCAGCCGCCGACATGTCCGACGACTATAGGGTCGTCCCCACCACCCCGGGCCAAAGTTGGCAAGCCGCCGAAATGTCCGACGACTGTAGGGTCGTCCCCAAGACCCCGGGACTAGATTGGCCCGCCACCGTCATGTCCGACGACAATAGGGTCGTCCCCACGACCCCGGGTCCAGGTTGGCCAGGCTCCGACATTTCCGATGACTATAGAGTCGTCCCCACGACACCGGGCCAAAGTTGGCCAGCCGCCGACATGTCCGACGACTATAGGGTCGTCCCCACCACCCCGAGCCAAAGTTGGCAAGCCGCCGAAATATCCGACGACTGTAGTGTCGTCCCCAAGACCCCGGGACTAGATTGGCCCGCCACCGTCATGTCCGACGACTATAGGGTCGTCCCCACGACCCCGGGCCAAAGTTGGCAAGCCGCCGAAATGTCCGACGACTGTAGGGTCGTCCCCAAGACCCCGGGACTAGACTGGCCCGCCACCGTCATGTCCGACGATTATAGTGTCGTCCCCACGACCCCGGGACAAGCTTGGCCCGCCGCCGACTTGTTCGACGACTATAGGGTCGTCCCAACGACCCCGGGACTAGGTTGGCCAGCCGCCGATATGTCCGACGACTATAGGGTCGTCCCCACGACCCCGGGCCAAAGATGTCCAGCCGCCGTCCTGTCCGTCGACTATAGGGTCGTCCACACGACCCCGGGACTAGATTGGCCCGCCACCGTCATGTCCGACGACAATAGGGTCGTCCCCACGACCCCGGGTCCAGGTTGGCCAGGCTCCGACATTTCCGACGACTATAGAGTCGTCCCCACGACACCGGGACAAATGGCCAGCCGCCGACATGTCCGACGACTATAGGGTCGTCCCCACCACCCCGGGCCAAAGTTGGCAAGCCGCCGAAATGTCCGACGACTCTAGGGTCGTCCCCAAGACCCCGGGACTAGATTGGCCCGCCACCGTCAAGTCCGACGACTATAGGGTCGTCCCCACGACCCCGGGTCCAGGTTGGCAAGCCGCCGAAATGTCCGACGACTGTAGGGTCGTCCCCAAGACCCCAGGACTAGATTGGCCCGCCACCGTCATGTCCGACGACAATAGGGTCGTCCCCACGACCCCGGGGCTAGATTGGCCCGCCACCGTCATGTCCGACGACAATAGGGTCGTCCCCACGACCCCGGGTCCAGGTTGGCCAGGCTCCGACATTTCCGACGACTATAGAGTCGTCCCCACCACCCCGGGCCAAAGTTGGCAAGCCGCCGAAATGTCCGACGACTCTAGGGTCGTCCCCAAGACCCCGGGACTAGATTGGCCCGCCACCGTCATGTCCGACGACTATAGGGTCGTCCCCACGACCCCGAGACTAGATTGGCCCGCCACCGTCATGTCCGACGACAATAGGGTCGTCCCCACGACCCCGGGTCCAGGTTGGCCAAGCGCCGACATTTCCGACGACTATAGACGCGTCCCCACGACACCGGGCCAAAGTTGGCCAGCCGCCGACATGTCCGACGACTATAGGGTCGTCCCCACGACCCCGGGCCAAAGTTGGTCAGCTGCCGAAATGTCCGACGACTATAGGGTCGTCCCCACGACCGCGGGACTATGCTGACAAGCCGCCAACATGTCCGACGACTATAGGGTCGTCCCCACGACCCCGGGCCAAAGTTGGCCAGCCGCCGACATGTCCGACGACTATAGGGTCGTCCCCACGACCCCGGGCCAATGTTGGCCAATCGCCGTCATGTCCGACGACAATAGGGTCGTCCCCACGACCCCGGGTCCAGGTTGGCCAGGCTCCGACATTTCCGACGACTATAGAGTCGTCCCCACCACCCCGGGCCAAAGTTGGCAAGCCGCCGAAATGTCCGACGACTCTAGGGTCGTCCCCAAGACCCCGGGACTAGATTGGCCCGCCACCGTCATGTCCGACGACTATAGGGTCGTCCCCACGACCCCGAGACTAGATTGGCCCGCCACCGTCATGTCCGACGACTATAGGGTCGTCCCCACGACCTCGGGACTAGGTTGGCCAGCCGCCGACATGTCCGATGACTATAGGGTCGTCCCCACGACCCCGGGCCAATGTTGGCCAATCGCCGACATGTCCGACGACTATAGGGTCGTCCATACGACCCCGGGACTAAATTGGCCCGCCACCGTCATGTCCAACGGCTATAGGGTCGTCCCCACGACCCCGGGTCTAGGTTGACAAGACGCCAAAATGTTCGACGAATATAGGTTCGTCCCCACGACCCCGGGCTAAAGATGGCATGCCGCCGAAATGTCCGACGACTATAGGGTCGTCCCCACGACCGCGGGACTAGGCTGACAAGCCGCCAACATGTCCGACGACTATAGGGTCGTCCCCACGACCCCGGGCCAAAGTAGGCCAGCCGCCGACATGTCCGACGACTATAGGGTCGTCCCCACGACCCCGAGACTAGATTGGCCCGCCACCGTCATGTCCGACGACAATAGGGTCGTCCCCACGACCCCGGGTCCAGGTTGGCCAGGCTCCGACATTTCCGACGACTATAGAGTCGTCCCCACCACCCCGGGCCAAAGTTGGCAAGCCGCCGAAATGTCCGACGACTCTAGGGTCGTCCCCAAGACCCCGGGACTAGATTGGCCCGCCACCGTCATGTCCGACGACTATAGGGTCGTCCCCACGACCCCGAGACTAGATTGGCCCGCCACCGTCATGTCCGACGACAATAGGGTCGTCCCCACGACCCCGGGTCCTGGTTGGCCAAGCGCCGACATTTCCGACGACTATAGACGCGTCCCCACGACACCGGGCCAAAGTTGGCCAGCCGCCGACATGTCCGACGACTATAGGGTCGTCCCCACGACCCCGGGCCAAAGTTGGTCAGCTGCCGAAATGTCCGACGACTATAGGGTCGTCCCCACGACCGCGGGACTAGGCTGACAAGCCGCCAACATGTCCGACGACTATAGGGTCGTCCCCACGACCCCGGGCCAAAGTTGGCCAGCCGCCGACATGTCCGACGACTATAGGGTCGTCCCCACGACCCCGGGCCAATGTTGGCCAATCGCCGTCATGTCCGACGACAATAGGGTCGTCCCCACGACCCCGGGTCCAGGTTGGCCAGGCTCCGACATTTCCGACGACTATAGAGTCGTCCCCACCACCCCGGGCCAAAGTTGGCAAGCCGCCGAAATGTCCGACGACTCTAGGGTCGTCCCCAAGACCCCGGGACTAGATTGGCCCGCCACCGTCATGTCCGACGACTATAGGGTCGTCCCCACGACCCCGAGACTAGATTGGCCCGCCACCGTCATGTCCGACGACAATAGGGTCGTCCCCACGACCCCGGGTCCAGGTTGGCCAAGCGCCGACATTTCCGACGACTATAGACGCGTCCCCACGACACCGGGCCAAAGTTGGCCAGCCGCCGACATGTCCGACGACTATAGGGTCGTCCCCACGACCCCGGGCCAAAGTTGGTCAGCCGCCGACATTTCCGACGACTATAGGGTCGTCCCCACGACCCCGGGCCAATGTTGGCCAGCCGCCGACATGTTCAACGACTATTGGGCCGTCCCCACGACCACGGGCCAAAGTTGACCAGCCGCCGACATGTCCGACGACTATAGGGTCGTCCCCACGACCCCGGGCCAATGTTGGCCAATCGCCGACATGTCCGACGACTACAGGGTCGTCCCTACGACCCCGGGACTAGATTGGCCCGCCACCGTCATGTCCAACGACTATAGGGTCGTCCCCGCGACCGCGGGCCAAAGATGTCCAGCCGCCGTCTTGTCCGACGACTATAGGGTCGTCCCCACGACCCCGGGACTAGATTGGCCCGCCACCGTCATGTCCGACGACTATAGGGTCGTCCCCACGACCCCGAGACTAGATTGGCCCGCCACCGTCATGTCCGACGACAATAGGGTCGGCCCCACGACCCCGGGTCCAGGTTGGCCAAGCGCCGACATTTCCGACGACTATAGACGCGTCCCCACGACACCGGGCCAAAGTTGGCCAGCCGCCGACATGTCCGACGACTATAGGGTCGTCCCCACGACCCCGGGCCAAAGTTGGTCAGCCGCCGACATTTCCGACGACTATAGGGTCGTCCCCACGACCCCGGGCCAATGTTGGCCAGCCGCCGACATGTTCAACGACTATTGGGCCGTCCCCACGACCACGGGCCAAAGTTGACCAGCCGCCGACATGTCCGACGACTATAGGGTCGTCCCCACGACCCCGGGCCAATGTTGGCCAATCGCCGACATTTCCGACGACTATTGGGTCGCCCCACGGCCCCGGACTAGGATGGCTCGCCGCCGACATGTCCGACGACTATAGGATCGTCCCCACGACGCCGGGACTAGGTTGGACAGCCGCCGACATGTCCGACGACTATAGGGTCGTCCCCACGACCACGGGCCAAAGTTGGTCAGCCGCCGACTTGTCCGACGACTATAGGGTCGTCCCCATGACCCGGGACTAGACTGGCCCGCCACCGTCATGTCCGACGACTATATGGTCGTCCCCACGACCACGGGCCAATGTAGGCCAGCCGCTGACTTGTCCGACGACTATAGGGTCGTCCCCACGACCCCGGGACTAGGTAGGCCCGCCTCCGACTTGTCTGACGACTATAGGGTCGTCCCCACGACCCCGGGACTAGATTGGCCCGCTACCGTTATGTCCGACGACTATAGGGTCGTCCCCACGACCACGGGCCAAAGTTGGCCAGCCGCCGACATGTCCGACGACTATAGGGTCGTCCCCACGACCCGGGACTAGACTGGCCCGCCACCGTCATGTCCGACGACTATAGGGTCGTCCCCACGACCCCCGGACTAGGTTGGCCGGCCGCCGACTTGTCCTACGACTATAGGGTCGTCCCCACGACCCCCGGACTAGGTGGGCTCGCCGCCGACTTGTCCGACGACTATAGGGTCGTCCCCACGACCCGGGACTAGAGTGGCCCGCCACCGTCATGTCCGACGGCTATATGGTCGTCCCCACGACCACGGGCCAATGTTGGCCAGCCGCTGACTTGTCCGACGACTATAGGGTCGTCCCCACGACCGCGGGACTAGATTGGCCAGCCGGCGGCTTGCCCGACGATTATAGGGTCGTCCCCACGACCCCGGGACTAGATTGGCCCGCCACCGTCATTTCCGACGACTATAGGGTCGTCCCCACGACCACGGGCCAATGTTGGCCAGCCGCCGACATGTCCGACGACTATAGGGTCGTCCCCACGACCCCGAGACTAGATTGGCCCGCCACCGTCATGTCCGACGACAATAGGGTCGTCCCCACGACCCCGGGTCCAGGTTGGCCAGGCTCCGACATTTCCGACGACTATAGAGTCGTCCCCACCACCCCGGGCCAAAGTTGGCAAGCCGCCGAAATGTCCGACGACTCTAGGGTCGTCCCCAAGACCCCGGGACTAGATTGGCCCGCCACCGTCATGTCCGACGACTATAGGGTCGTCCCCACGACCCCGAGACTAGATTGGCCCGCCACCGTCATGTCCGACGACAATAGGGTCGTCCCCACGACCCCGGGTCCAGGTTGGCCAAGCGCCGACATTTCCGACGACTATAGACGCGTCCCCACGACACCGGGCCAAAGTTGGCCAGCCGCCGACATGTCCGACGACTATAGGGTCGTCCCCACGACCCCGGGCCAAAGTTGGTCAGCCGCCGACATTTCCGACGACTATAGGGTCGTCCCCACGACCCCGGGCCAATGTTGGCCAGCCGCCGACATGTTCAACGACTATTGGGCCGTCCCCACGACCACGGGCCAAAGTTGACCAGCCGCCGACATGTCCGACGACTATAGGGTCGTCCCCACGACCCCGGGCCAATGTTGGCCAATCGCCGACATGTCCGACGACTACAGGGTCGTCCCTACGACCCCGGGACTAGATTGGCCCGCCACCGTCATGTCCGACGACAATAGGGTCGTCCCCACGACCCCGGCTCCAGGTTGGCCAGCCGCCGACATTTCCGACGACTATAGAGTCGTCCCCACGACCCCGGGTCCAGGTTGGCCAGCCGCCGACATTTCCGATGACTATAGAGTCGTCCCCACGACACCGGGCCAAAGTTGGCCAGCCGCCGACATGTCCGACGACTATAGGGTCGTCCCCACGACACCGGGTCCAGGTTGGCCAGCCGCCGACATTTCCGACGACTATAGGGTCGTCCCCAAGGCCCCGGGACTAGATTGGCCCGCCACCGTCAAGTCCGACGACTATAGGGTCGACCCCACGACCCCGGGCCAAAGATGGCAAGCCGCCGAAATGTCCGACGACTGTAGGGTCGTCCCCACGACCCCGGGACTAGATTGGCCCGCCACCGTCAAGTCCGACGACTATAGGGTCGTCCCAACGACCTCGGGACTAGGTTGGCCAGCCGCCGACATGTCCGACGACTATAGGGTCGTCCCCACGACCCCGGGCCAAAGATGTCCAGCCGCCGTCTTGTCCGACGACTATAGGGTCGTCCCCACGACCACGGGCCAAAGTTGGCCAGCCGCCGACATTTCCGACGACTATAGGGTCGACCCCACGACCCCGGGCCAAAGATGGCAAGCCGCCGAAATGTCCGACGACTGTAGGGTCGTCCCCACGACCCCGGGACTAGATTGGCCCGCCACCGTCATGTCCGACGACAATAGGGTCGTCCCCACGACCCCGGGGCTAGGATGGCCCGCCGCCGACATGTTCAACGACTATTGGGCCGTCCCCACGACCCTGGGCCAATGTTGGCCAGCCGCCGACATGTCCGACGACTATAGGGTCGTCCATACGACCCCGGGACTAAATTGGCCCGCCACCGTCATGTCCAACGACTATAGGGTCTAGGTTGACAAGACGCAAAAATGTTCTACGAATATAGGGTCGTCCCCACGACCCCGGGCCAAAGATGGCATGCCGCCGAAATGTCCGACGACAATCGGATCGTCCCCACGACCACGGGCCAAAGTTGGCCAGCCGCCGACATGTCCGACGACTATTGGGTCGTCCCCACGACCCCGGGCCAAAGTTGGCCAGCCGCCGACTTGTCCGACGACTATGGGGTCGTCCCCACGACCCCAGGACTAGATTGGCCCGCCACCGTCATGTCCAACGACTATAGGGTCGTCCCCACGACCCCGGGACTAGATTGGCCCGCCACCGTCAAGTCCGACGACTATAGGGTCGTCCCCACGACCCCGGGTCTAGGTTGACAAGACGCCAAAATGTTCGACGAATATAGGGTCGTCCCCACGACCCCGGGCTAAAGATGGCATCCCGCCGAAGTGTCCGACGACTATAGGGTCGACCCCACGACCGCGGGACAAGGCTGAAAAGCCGCCAACATGTCCGACGACTATAGGGTCGTCCCCACGACCCCGGGCCAAAGTTGGCAAGCCGCCGAAATGTCCGACGACTGTAGGGTCGTCCCCAAGACCCCGGGACTAGATTGGCCCGCCACCGTCAAGTCCGACGACTATAGGGTCGTCCCCACGACCCCGGGCCAAAGTTGGCAAGCCGCCGAAATGTCCGACGACTGTAGGGTCGTCCCCACGACCCCGGGACTAGATTGGCCCGCCACCGTCAAGTCCGACGACTATAGGGTCGTCCCAACGACCTCGGGACTAGGTTGGCCAGCCGCCGACATGTCCGACGACTATAGGGTCGTCCCCACGACCCCGGGCCAATGTTGGCCAATCGCCGACATGTCCGACGACTATAGGGTCGTCCCTACGACCCCGGGACTAGATTGGCCCGCCACCGTCATGTCCAACGACTATAGGGTCGTCCCCACGACCCCGGGACTAGGTTGACAAGCCTCCAACATGTCCGACGACTATAGGGTCGTCCCCACGACCCCGGGCTAAAGATGGCATGCCGCCGAAATGTCCGACGACTATAGGGTCGTCCCCACGACCGCGGGACTAGGCTGACAAGCCGCCAACATGTTCGACGACTATAGGGTCGTCCCCACGACCCCGGGCCAAAGTTGGCCAGCCGCCGACATGTCCGACGACTATAGCGTCGTCCCCACCACCCCGAGACTAGATTGGTCCGCCACCGTCATGTCCGACGACAATTGGGTCGTCCCCACGACCCCGGGTCCAGGTTGGCCAGCCGCCGACATTTCCGACGACTATAGAGTCGTCCCCACGACCCCGGGTCCAGGTTGGCCAGCCGCCGACATTTCCGATGACTATAGAGTCGTCCCCACGACACCGGGCCAAAGTTGGCCAGCCGCCGACATGTCCGACGACTATAGGGTCGTCCCCACGACACCGGGTCCAGGTTGGCCAGCCGCCGACATTTCCGACGACTATAGAGTCGTCCCCACGACACCGGGCCAAAGTTGGCAAGCCGCCGAAATGTCCGACGACTGTAGGGTCGTCCCCAAGACCCCGGGACTAGATTGGCCCGCCACCGTCAAGTCCGACGACTATAGGGTCGTCCCCACGACCCCGGGCCAAAGATGTCCAGTCGCCGTCTTGTCCGACGACTATAGGGTCGTCCCCACGACCACGGGCCAAAGTTGGCCAGCCGCCGACATGTCCGACGACTATTGGGTCGTCCCCACAACCCGGGGCCAAAGTTGGCCAGCCGCCGACATGTCCGACGACTATAGGGTCGTCCCCAAGACCCCGGGACTAGATTGGCCCGCCACCGTCAAGTCCGACGACTATAGGGTCGTCCCCACGACCCCGGGCCAAAGTTGGCAAGCCGCCGAAATGTCCGACGACTGTAGGGTCGTCCCCACGACCCCGGGACTAGATTGGCCCGCCACCGTCAAGTCCGGCGACTATAGGGTCGTCCCAACGACCTCGGGACTAGGTTGGCCAGCCGCCGACATGTCCGACGACTATAGGGTCGTCCCCACGACCCCGGGCCAAAGATGTCCAGCCGCCGTCTAGTCCGACGACTATAGGGTCGTCCCCACGACCACGGGCCAAAGTTGGCCAGCCGCCGACATGTCCGACGACTATTGGGCCGTCCCCACGACCACGGGCCAAAGTTGGCAAGCCGCCGAAATGTCCGACGACTGTAGGGTCGTCCCCACGACCCCGGGACTAGATTGGCCCGCCACCGACAAGTCCGACGACTATAGGGTCGTACCCACGACCCCGGGCCAAAGTTGGCAAGCCGCCGAAATGTCCGACGACTGTAGGGTCGTCCCCAAGACCCCAGGACTAGATTGGCCCGCCACCGTCATGTCCGACGACAATAGGGTCGTCCCCACGACCCCGGGGCTAGGATGGCCCGCCGCCGACATGTTCAACGACTATTGGGCCGTCCCCACGACCCCGGGCCAATGTTGGCCAGCCGCCGACATGTCCGACGACTATAGGGTCGTCCATACGACCCCGGGACTAAATTGGCAAGCCACCGTCATGTCCAACGACTATAGGGTCTAGGTTGACAAGACGCCAAAATGTTCGACGAATATAGGGTCGTCCCCACGACCCCGGGCTAAAGATGGCATGCCGCCGAAATGTCCGACGACAATCGGATCGTCCCCACGACCACGGGCCAAAGTTGGCCAGCCGCCGACATGTCCGACGACTATAGGGTCGTCCCCACCACCCCGGGCCAAAGTTGGCAAGCCGCCGAAATGTCCGACGACTGTAGGGTCGTCCCCAAGACCCCGGGACTAGATTGGCCCGCCACCGTCATGTCCGACGACAATAGGGTCGTCCCCACGACCCCGGGTCCAGGTTGGCCAGGCTCCGACATTTCCGATGACTATAGAGTCGTCCCCACGACACCGGGCCAAAGTTGGCCAGCCGCCGACATGTCCGACGACTATAGGGTCGTCCCCACCACCCCGGGCCAAAGTTGGCAAGCCGCCGAAATGTCCGACGACTGTAGGGTCGTCCCCAAGACCCCGGGACTAGATTGGCCCGCCACCGACAAGTCCGACGACTATAGGGTCGTCCCCACGACCCCGGGCCAAAGTTGGCAAGCCGCCGAAATGTCCGACGACTCTAGGGTCGTCCCCAAGACCGCGGGACTAGATTGGCCCGCCACCGTCATGTCCGACGACTATAGGGTCGTCCCCACGACCCCGAGACTAGATTGGCCCGCCACCGTCATGTCCGACGACAATAGGGTCGTCCCCACGACCCCGGGTCCAGGTTGGCCAAGCGCCGACATTTCCGACGACTATAGAGTCGTCCCCACGACACCGGGCCAAAGTTGGCCAGCCGCCGACATGTCCGACGACTATAGGGTCGTCCCCACGACCCCGAGACGAGATTGGCCCGCCACCGTCATGTCCGACGATTATAGGGTCGTCCCCACGACGCCGGGACAAGCTTGGCCCGCCGCCGACTTGTCCGACGACTATAGGGTCGTCCCTACGACCCCGGGACAGGATTGGCCCGCCGCCGTCTTGTCCGACGACTATAGGGTCGTCCCCAGGACCCCGGGACTAGATTGGCCCGCCACCGTCATGTCCGACGATTATAGTGTCGTCCCCACGACCCCGGGACAAGCTTGGCCCGCCGCCGACTTGTTCGACGACTATAGGGTCGTCCCAACGACCCCGGGACTAGGTTGGCCAGCCGCCGATATGTCCGACGACTATAGGGTCGTCCCCACGACCCCGGGCCAAAGATGTCCAGCCGCCGTCCTGTCCGTCGACTATAGGGTCGTCCACACGACCCCGGGACTAGATTGGCCCGCCACCGTCATGTCCAACGACTATAGGGTCGTCCCCACAACCACGGGCCAAAGTTGGCCAGCCGCCAACTTGTCCGACGACTATGGGGTCGTCCCCACGACACCGGGCCAAAGTTGGCCAGCCGCCGACATGTCCGACGACTATAGGGTCGTCCCCACGACCCCGAGACGAGATTGGCCCGCCACCGTCATGTCCGACGATTATAGGGTCGTCCCCACGACCCCGAGACTAGATTGGCCCGCCACCGTCATGTCCGACGACAATAGGGTCGTCCCCACGGCCCCGGGTCCAGGTTGGCCAGGCTCCGACATTTCCGACGACTATAGAGTCGTCCCCACGACACCGGGACAAATGGCCAGCCGCCGACATGTCCGACGAATATAGGGTCGTCCCCACCACCCCGGGCCAAAGTTGGCAAGCCGCCGAAATGTCCGACGACTCTAGGGTCGTCCCCACGACCGCGGGACTAGGCTGACAAGCCGCCAACATGTCCGACGACTATAGGGTCGTCCCCACGACCCCGGGCCAAAGTTGGCCAGCCGCCGACATGTCCGACGACTATAGGGTCGTCCCCACGACCCCGAGACTAGATTGGCCCGCCACCGTCATGTCCGACGACAATAGGGTCGTCCCCACGACCCCGGGTCCAGGTTGGCCAGGCTCCGACATGTCCGACGACTATAGGGTCGTCCCCACGACCCCGAGACTAGATTGGCCCGCCACCGTCATGTCCGACGACAATAGGGTCGTCCCCACGACCGCGGGACTAGGCTGACAAGCCGCCAACATGTCCGACGACTATAGGCTCGTCCCCACGACCCCGGGCCAAAGTTGGCCAGCCGCCGACATGTCCGACGACTATAGGGTCGTCCCCACGACCCCGAGACTAGATTGGCCCGCCACCGTCATGTCCGACGACAATAGGGTCGTCCCCACGACCCCGGGCCAAAGTTGGCAAGCCGCCGAAATGTGCGACGACTGTAGGGTCGTCCCCACGACCCCGGGACTAGATTGGCCCGCCACCGTCAAGTCCGACGACTATAGGGTCGTCCCAACGACCTCGGGACTAGGTTGGCCAGCCGCCGACATGTCCGACGACTATAGGGTCGTCCCCACGACCCCGGGCCAAAGATGTCCAGCCGCCGTCTAGTCCGACGACTATAGGGTCGTCCCCACGACCACGGGCCAAAGTTGGCCAGCCGCCGACATGTCCGACGACTATTGGGCCGTCCCCACGACCACGGGCCAAAGTTGGCAAGCCGCCGAAATGTCCGACGACTGTAGGGTCGTCCCCAAGACCCCAGGACTAGATTGGCCCGCCACCGTCATGTCCGACGACAATAGGGTCGTCCCCACGACCCCGGGGCTAGGATGGCCCGCCGCCGACATGTTCAACGACTATTGGGCCGTCCCCACGACCCCGGGCCAATGTTGGCCAGCCGCCGACATGTCCGACGACTATAGGGTCGTCCCCACGACCCCGAGACGAGATTGGCCCGCCACCGTCATGTCCGACGATTATAGGGTCGTCCCCACGACGCCGGGACAAGCTTGGCCCGCCGCCGACTTGTCCGACGACTATAGGGTCGTCCCTACGACCCCGGGACAGGATTGGCCCGCCGCCGTCTTGTCCGACGACTATAGGGTCGTCCCCAGGACCCCGGGACTAGATTGGCCCGCCACCGTCATGTCCGACGATTATAGTGTCGTCCCCACGACCCCGGGACAAGCTTGGCCCGCCGCCGACTTGTTCGACGACTATAGGGTCGTCCCAACGACCCCGGGACTAGGTTGGCCAGCCGCCGATATGTCCGACGACTATAGGGTCGTCCCCACGACCCCGGGCCAAAGATGTCCAGCCGCCGTCCTGTCCGTCGACTATAGGGTCGTCCACACGACCCCGGGACTAGATTGGCCCGCCACCGTCATGTCCAACGACTATAGGGTCGTCCCCACAACCACGGGCCAAAGTTGGCCAGCCGCCAACTTGTCCGACGACTATGGGGTCGTCCCCACGACACCGGGCCAAAGTTGGCCAGCCGCCGACATGTCCGACGACTATAGGGTCGTCCCCACGACCCCGAGACGAGATTGGCCCGCCACCGTCATGTCCGACGATTATAGGGTCGTCCCCACGACCCCGAGACTAGATTGGCCCGCCACCGTCATGTCCGACGACAATAGGGTCGTCCCCACGGCCCCGGGTCCAGGTTGGCCAGGCTCCGACATTTCCGACGACTATAGAGTCGTCCCCACGACACCGGGACAAATGGCCAGCCGCCGACATGTCCGACGAATATAGGGTCGTCCCCACCACCCCGGGCCAAAGTTGGCAAGCCGCCGAAATGTCCGACGACTCTAGGGTCGTCCCCACGACCGCGGGACTAGGCTGACAAGCCGCCAACATGTCCGACGACTATAGGGTCGTCCCCACGACCCCGGGCCAAAGTTGGCCAGCCGCCGACATGTCCGACGACTATAGGGTCGTCCCCACGACCCCGAGACTAGATTGGCCCGCCACCGTCATGTCCGACGACAATAGGGTCGTCCCCACGACCCCGGGTCCAGGTTGGCCAGGCTCCGACATGTCCGACGACTATAGGGTCGTCCCCACGACCCCGAGACTAGATTGGCCCGCCACCGTCATGTCCGACGACTATAGGGTCGTCCATACGACCCCGGGACTAAATTGGCCCGCCACCGTCATGTCCAACGACTATAGGGTCTAGGTTGACAAGACGCCAAAATGTTCGACGAATATAGGGTCGTCCCCACGACCCCGGGCTAAAGATGGCATGCCGCCGAAATGTCCGACGACAATCGGATCGTCCCCACGACCACGGGCCAGGTTGGCCAGGCTCCGACATTTCCGACGACTATAGAGTCGTCCCCACGACACCGGGACAAATGGCCAGCCGCCGACATGTCCGACGAATATAGGGTCGTCCCCACCACCCCGGGCCAAAGTTGGCAAGCCGCCGAAATGTCCGACGACTGTAGGGTCGTCCCCAAGACCCCAGGACTAGATTGGCCCGCCACCGTCATGTCCGACGACAATAGGGTCGTCCCCACGACCCCGGGGCTAGGATGGCCCGCCGCCGACATGTTCAACGACTATTGGGCCGTCCCCACGACCCCGGGCCAATGTTGGCCAGCCGCCGACATGTCCGACGACTATAGGGTCGTCCATACGACCCCGGGACTAAATTGGCCCGCCACCGTCATGTCCAACGACTATAGGGTCTAGGTTGACAAGACGCCAAAATGTTCGACGAATATAGGGTCGTCCCCACGACCCCGGGCTAAAGATGGCATGCCGCCGAAATGTCCGACGACAATCGGATCGTCCCCACGACCACGGGCCAGGTTGGCCAGGCTCCGACATTTCCGATGACTATAGAGTCGTCCCCACGACACCGGGCCAAAGTTGGCCAGCCGCCGACATGTCCGACGACTATAGGGTCGTCCCCACCACCCTGGGCCAAAGTTGGCAAGCCGCCGAAATGTCCGACGACTGTAGGGTCGTCCCCAAGACCCCGGGACTAGATTGGCCCGCCACCGACAAGTCCGACGACTATAGGGTCGTCCCCACGACCCCGGGCCAAAGTTGGCAAGCCGCCGAAATGTCCGACGACTCTAGGGTCGTCCCCAAGACCGCGGGACTAGATTGGCCCGCCACCGTCATGTCCGACGACTATAGGGTCGTCCCCACGACCCCGAGACTAGATTGGCCCGCCACCGTCATGTCCGACGACAATAGGGTCGTCCCCACGACCCCGGGTCCAGGTTGGCCAAGCGCCGACATTTCCGACGACTATAGAGTCGTCCCCACGACACCGGGCCAAAGTTGGCCAGCCGCCGACATGTCCGACGACTATAGGGTCGTCCCCACGACCCCGAGACGAGATTGGCCCGCCACCGTCATGTCCGACGATTATAGGGTCGTCCCCACGACGCCGGGACAAGCTTGGCCCGCCGCCGACTTGTCCGACGACTATAGGGTCGTCCCTACGACCCCGGGACAGGATTGGCCCGCCGCCGTCTTGTCCGACGACTATAGGGTCGTCCCCACGACCCCGGGACTAGATTGGCCCGCCACCGTCATGTCCGACGATTATAGTGTCGTCCCCACGACCCCGGGACAAGCTTGGCCCGCCGCCGACTTGTTCGACGACTATAGGGTCGTCCCAACGACCCCGGGACTAGGTTGGCCAGCCGCCGATATGTCCGACGACTATAGGGTCGTCCCCACGACCCCGGGCCAAAGATGTCCAGCCGCCGTCCTGTCCGTCGACTATAGGGTCGTCCACACGACCCCGGGACTAGATTGGCCCGCCACCGTCATGTCCAACGACTATAGGGTCGTCCCCACAACCACGGGCCAAAGTTGGCCAGCCGCCAACTTGTCCGACGACTATGGGGTCGTCCCCACGACACCGGGCCAAAGTTGGCCAGCCGCCGACATGTCCGACGACTATAGGGTCGTCCCCACGACCCCGAGACGAGATTGGCCCGCCACCGTCATGTCCGACGATTATAGGGTCGTCCCCACGACCCCGAGACTAGATTGGCCCGCCACCGTCATGTCCGACGACAATAGGGTCGTCCCCACGACCCCGGGTCCAGGTTGGCCAAGCGCTGACATTTCCGACGACTATAGACGCGTCCCCACGACACCGGGCCAAAGTTGGCCAGCCGCCGACATGTCCGACGACTATAGGGTCGTCCCCACGACCCCGGGCCAAAGTTGGTCAGCTGCCGAAATGTCCGACGACTATAGGGTCGTCCCCACGACCGCGGGACTAGGCTGACAAGCCGCCAACATGTCCGACGACTATAGGGTCGTCCCCACGACCCCGGGCCAAAGTTGGCCAGCCGCCGACATGTCCGACGACTATAGGGTCGTCCCCACGACCCCGGGCCAATGTTGGCCAATCGCCGTCATGTCCGACGACAATAGGGTCGTCCCCACGACCCCGGGTCCAGGTTGGCCAGGCTCCGACATTTCCGACGACTATAGAGTCGTCCCCACCACCCCGGGCCAAAGTTGGCAAGCCGCCGAAATGTCCGACGACTCTAGGGTCGTCCCCCAAGACCCCGGGACTAGATTGGCCCGCCACCGTCATTTCCGACGACTATAGAGTCGTCCCCACGACACCGGGCCAAAGTTGGCCAGCCGCCGACATGTCCGACGACTATAGGGTCGTCCCCACGACCCCGAGACGAGATTGGCCCGCCACCGTCATGTCCGAGGATTATAGGGTCGT
Source organism: Andrena praecox (assembly GCA_963932275.1). NCBI lineage: Eukaryota > Metazoa > Arthropoda > Insecta > Hymenoptera > Andrenidae > Andrena > Andrena praecox. The sequence goes on from OZ010730.1 coordinate 25,670,137, forward strand.
CCCCACGACGCCGGGACAAGCTTGGCCCGCCGCCGACTTGTCCGACGACTATAGGGTCGTCCCTACGACCCCGGGACAGGATTGGCCCGCCGCCGTCTTGTCCGACGACTATAGGGTCGTCCCCACGACCCCGGGACTAGATTGGCCCGCCACCGTCATGTCCGACGATTATAGTGTCGTCCCCACGACCCCGGGACAAGCTTGGCCCGCCGCCGACTTGTTCGACGACTATAGGGTCGTCCCAACGACCCCGGGACTAGGTTGGCCAGCCGCCGATATGTCCGACGACTATAGGGTCGTCCCCACGACCCCGGGCCAAAGATGTCCAGCCGCCGTCCTGTCCGTCGACTATAGGGTCGTCCACACGACCCCGGGACTAGATTGGCCCGCCACCGTCATGTCCAACGACTATAGGGTCGTCCCCACAACCACGGGCCAAAGTTGGCCAGCCGCCAACTTGTCCGACGACTATGGGGTCGTCCCCACGACACCGGGCCAAAGTTGGCCAGCCGCCGACATGTCCGACGACTATAGGGTCGTCCCCACGACCCCGAGACTAGATTGGCCCGCCACCGTCATGTCCGACGACAATAGGGTCGTCCCCACGGCCCCGGGTCCAGGTTGGCCAGGCTCCGACATTTCCGACGACTATAGAGTCGTCCCCACCACCCCGGGCCAAAGTTGGCAAGCCGCCGAAATGTCCGACGACTCTAGGGTCGTCCCCACGACCGCGGGACTAGGCTGACAAGCCGCCAACATGTCCGACGACTATAGGGTCGTCCCCACGACCCCGGGCCAAAGTTGGCCAGCCGCCGACATGTCCGACGACTATAGGGTCGTCCCCACGACCCCGAGACTAGATTGGCCCGCCACCGTCATGTCCGACGACAATAGGGTCGTCCCCACGACCCCGGGTCCAGGTTGGCCAGGCTCCGACATGTCCGACGACTATAGGGTCGTCCCCACGACCCCGAGACTAGATTGGCCCGCCACCGTCATGTCCGACGACAATAGGGTCGTCCCCACGACCCCGGGTCCAGGTTGGCCAGGCTCCGACATTTCCGACGACTATAGAGTCGTTCCCACCACCCCGGGCCAAAGTTGGCAAGCCGCCGAAATGTCCGACGACTCTAGGGTCGTCCCCAAGACCCCGGGACTAGATTGGCCCGCCACCGTCATGTCCGACGACTATAGGGTCGTCCCCACGACCCCGAGACTAGATTGGCCCGCCACCGTCATGTCCGACGACAATAGGGTCGTCCCCACGACCCCGGGTCCAGGTTGGCCAAGCGCCGACATTTCCGACGACTATAGACGCGTCCCCACGACACCGGGCCAAAGTTGGCCAGCCGCCGACATGTCCGACGACTATAGGGTCGTCCCCACGACCCCGGGCCAAAGTTGGTCAGCTGCCGAAATGTCCGACGACTATAGGGTCGTCCCCACGACCGCGGGACTAGGCTGACAAGCCGCCAACATGTCCGACGACTATAGGGTCGTCCCCACGACCCCGGGCCAAAGTTGGCCAGCCGCCGACATGTCCGACGACTATAGGGTCGTCCCCACGACCCCGGGCCAATGTTGGCCAATCGCCGTCATGTCCGACGACAATAGGGTCGTCCCCACGACCCCGGGTCCAGGTTGGCCAGGCTCCGACATTTCCGACGACTATAGAGTCGTCCCCACCACCCCGGGCCAAAGTTGGCAAGCCGCCGAAATGTCCGACGACTCTAGGGTCGTCCCCAAGACCCCGGGACTAGATTGGCCCGCCACCGTCATTTCCGACGACTATAGAGTCGTCCCCACGACACCGGGCCAAAGTTGGCCAGCCGCCGACATGTCCGACGACTATAGGGTCGTCCCCACGACCCCGAGACGAGATTGGCCCGCCACCGTCATGTCCGAGGATTATAGGGTCGTCCCCACGACGCCGGGACAAGCTTGGCCCGCCGCCGACTTGTCCGACGACTATAGGGTCGTCCCTACGACCCCGGGACAGGATTGGCCCGCCGCCGTCTTGTCCGACGACTATAGGGTCGTCCCCACGACCCCGGGACTAGATTGGCCCGCCACCGTCATGTCCGACGATTATAGTGTCGTCCCCACGACCCCGGGACAAGCTTGGCCCGCCGCCGACTTGTTCGACGACTATAGGGTCGTCCCAACGACCCCGGGACTAGGTTGGCCAGCCGCCGATATGTCCGACGACTATAGGGTCGTCCCCACGACCCCGGGCCAAAGATGTCCAGCCGCCGTCCTGTCCGTCGACTATAGGGTCGTCCACACGACCCCGGGACTAGATTGGCCCGCCACCGTCATGTCCAACGACTATAGGGTCGTCCCCACAACCACGGGCCAAAGTTGGCCAGCCGCCAACTTGTCCGACGACTATGGGGTCGTCCCCACGACACCGGGCCAAAGTTGGCCAGCCGCCGACATGTCCGACGACTATAGGGTCGTCCCCACGACCCCGAGACTAGATTGGCCCGCCACCGTCATGTCCGACGACAATAGGGTCGTCCCCACGGCCCCGGGTCCAGGTTGGCCAGGCTCCGACATTTCCGACGACTATAGAGTCGTCCCCACCACCCCGGGCCAAAGTTGGCAAGCCGCCGAAATGTCCGACGACTCTAGGGTCGTCCCCAAGACCCCGGGACTAGATTGGCCCGCCACCGTCATGTCCGACGACTATAGGGTCGTCCCCACGACCCCGAGACTAGATTGGCCCGCCACCGTCATGTCCGACGACAATAGGGTCGTCCCCACGACCCCGGGTCCAGGTTGGCCAAGCGCCGACATTTCCGACGACTATAGACGCGTCCCCACGACACCGGGCCAAAGTTGGCCAGCCGCCGACATGTCCGACGACTATAGGGTCGTCCCCACGACCCCGGGCCAAAGTTGGTCAGCTGCCGAAATGTCCGACGACTATAGGGTCGTCCCCACGACCGCGGGACTAGGCTAACAAGCCGCCAACATGTCCGACGACTATAGGGTCGTCCCCACGACCCCGGGCCAAAGTTGGCCAGCCGCCGACATGTCCGACGACTATATGGTCGTCCCCACGACCCCGGGCCAATGTTGGCCAATCGCCGTCATGTCCGACGACAATAGGGTCGTCCCCACGACCCCGGGTCCAGGTTGGCCAGGCTCCGACATTTCCGACGACTATAGAGTCGTCCCCACCACCCCGGGCCAAAGTTGGCAAGCCGCCGAAATGTCCGACGACTCTAGGGTCGTCCCCAAGACCCCGGGACTAGATTGGCCCGCCACCGTCATGTCCGACGACTATAGGGTCGTCCCCACGACCCCGAGACTAGATTGGCCCGCCACCGTCATGTCCGACGACAATAGGGTCGTCCCCACGACCCCGGGTCCAGGTTGGCCAAGCGCCGACATTTCCGACGACTATAGACGCGTCCCCACGACACCGGGCCAAAGTTGGCCAGCCGCCGACATGTCCGACGACTATAGGGTCGTCCCCACGACCCCGGGCCAAAGTTGGTCAGCCGCCGACATTTCCGACGACTATAGGGTCGTCCCCACGACCCCGGGCCAATGTTGGCCAGCCGCCGACATGTTCAACGACTATTGGGCCGTCCCCACGACCACGGGCCAAAGTTGACCAGCCGCCGACATGTCCGACGACTATAGGGTCGTCCCCACGACCCCGGGCCAATGTTGGCCAATCGCCGACATGTCCGACGACTACAGGGTCGTCCCTACGACCCCGGGACTAGATTGGCCCGCCACCGTCATGTCCAACGACTATAGGGTCGTCCCCGCGACCGCGGGCCAAAGATGTCCAGCCGCCGTCTTGTCCGACGACTATAGGGTCGTCCCCACGACCCCGGGACTAGATTGGCCCGCCACCGTCATGTCCGACGACTATAGGGTCGTCCCCACGACCCCGAGACTAGATTGGCCCGCCACCGTCATGTCCGACGACAATAGGGTCGTCCCCACGACCCCGGGTCCAGGTTGGCCAAGCGCCGACATTTCCGACGACTATAGAGTCGTCCCCACGACACCGGGCCAAAGTTGGCCAGCCGCCGACATGTCCGACGACTATAGGGTCGTCCCCACGACCCCGAGACGAGATTGGCCCGCCACCGTCATGTCCGACGATTATAGGGTCGTCCCCACGACGCCGGGACAAGCTTGGCCCGCCGCCGACTTGTCCGACGACTATAGGGTCGTCCCTACGACCCCGGGACAGGATTGGCCCGCCGCCGTCTTGTCCGACGACTATAGGGTCGTCCCCACGACCCCGGGACTAGATTGGCCCGCCACCGTCATTTCCGACGATTATAGTGTCGTCCCCACGACCCCTGGGACAAGCTTGGCCCGCCACCGTCATGTCCGACGACTATAGGGTCGTCCCCACGACCCCGAGACTAGATTGGCCCGCCACCGTCATGTCCGACGACAATAGGGTCGTCCCCACGACCCCGGGTCCAGGTTGGCCAAGCGCCGACATTTCCGACGACTATAGGGTCGTCCCCACAACCACGGGCCAAAGTTGGCCAGCCGCCAACTTGTCCGACGACTATGGGGTCGTCCCCACGACACCGGGCCAAAGTTGGCCAGCCGCCGACATGTCCGACGACTATAGGGTCGTCCCCACGACCCCGAGACGAGATTGGCCCGCCACCGTCATGTCCGACGATTATAGGGTCGTCCCCACGACCCCGAGACTAGATTGGCCCGCCACCGTCATGTCCGACGACAATAGGGTCGTCCCCACGGCCCCGGGTCCAGGTTGGCCAGGCTCCGACATTTCCGACGACTATAGAGTCGTCCCCACGACACCGGGACAAATGGCAAGCCGCCGAAATGTCCGACGACTCTAGGGTCGTCCCCACGACCGCGGGACTAGGCTGACAAGCCGCCAACATGTCCGACGACTATAGGGTCGTCCCCACGACCCCGGGCCAAAGTTGGCCAGCCGCCGACATGTCCGACGACTATAGGGTCGTCCCCACGACCCCGAGACTAGATTGGCCCGCCACCGTCATGTCCGACGACAATAGGGTCGTCCCCACGACCCCGGGTCCAGGTTGGCCAGGCTCCGACATGTCCGACGACTATAGGGTCGTCCCCACGACCCCGAGACTAGATTGGCCCGCCACCGTCATGTCCGACGACAATAGGGTCGTCCCCACGACCCCGGGTCCAGGTTGGCCAGGCTCCGACATTTCCGACGACTATAGAGTCGTTCCCACCACCCCGGGCCAAAGTTGGCAAGCCGCCGAAATGTCCGACGACTCTAGGGTCGTCCCCAAGACCCCGGGACTAGATTGGCCCGCCACCGTCATGTCCGACGACAATAGGGTCGTCCCCACGACCCCGGGTCCAGGTTGGCCAAGCGCCGACATTTCCGACGACTATAGACGCGTCCCCACGACACCGGGCCAAAGTTGGCCAGCCGCCGACATGTCCGACGACTATAGGGTCGTCCCCACGACCCCGGGCCAAAGTTGGTCAGCTGCCGAAATGTCCGACGACTATAGGGTCGTCCCCACGACCGCGGGACTAGGCTGACAAGCCGCCAACATGTCCGACGACTATAGGGTCGTCCCCACGACCCCGGGCCAAAGTTGGCCAGCCGCCGACATGTCCGACGACTATAGGGTCGTCCCCACGACCCCGGGCCAATGTTGGCCAATCGCCGTCATGTCCGACTACAATAGGGTCGTCCCCACGACCCCGGGTCCAGGTTGGCCAGGCTCCGACATTTCCGACGACTATAGAGTCGTCCCCACCACCCCGGGCCAAAGTTGGCAAGCCGCCGAAATGTCCGACGACTCTAGGGTCGTCCCCAAGACCCCGGGACTAGATTGGCCCGCCACCGTCATGTCCGACGACTATAGGGTCGTCCCCACGACCCCGAGACTAGATTGGCCCGCCACCGTCATGTCCGACGACAATAGGGTCGTCCCCACGACCCCGGGACTAGATTGGCCCGCCACCGTCAAGTCCGACGACTATAGGGTCGTCCCCACGACCTCGGGACTAGGTTGGCCAGCCGCCGACATGTCCGACGACTATAATGTCGTCCCCACGACCCCGGGCCAATGTTGATCAATCGCCGACATGTCCGACGACTATAGGGTCGTCCCTACGACCCCGGGCCAAAGCTGGCCAGCCGCCGACATGTCCGACGACTATTGGATCGTCCCCACGACCCCGGGTCCAGGTTGGCCAGCCGCCGACATTTCCGACGACTATAGAGTCGTCCCCACGACACCGGGACTAGATTGGCCCGCCACCGTCAAGTCCGACGACTATAGGGTCGTCCCAACGACCTCGGGACTAGGTTGGCCAGCCGCCGACATGTCCGACGACTATAGGGTCGTCCCCACGACCCCGGGCCAAAGATGTCCAGCCGCCGTCTTGTCCGACGACTATAGGGTCGTCCCCACGACCCCGGGACTAGATTGGCCCGCCACCGTCAAGTCCGACGACCTCGGGACTAGGTTGGCCAGCCGCCGACATGTCCGACGACTATAGGGTCGCCCCCACGACCTCGGGACTAGGTAGGCCAGCCGCCGACATGTCCGACGACTATAGGGTCGTCCCCACAACCCCGGGCCAAAGTTGGCAAGCCGCCGAAATGTCCGACGACTGTAGGGTCGCCCCAAGACCCCGGGACTAGATTGGCCCGCCACCGTCATGTCCTACGACTATAGGGTCGTCCCCACGACCCCGGGCCAAAGTTGGCAAGCCGCCGAAATGTCCGACGACTGTAGGGTCGTCCCCACGACCCCGGGACTAGATTGGCCCGCCACCGTCAAGTCCGACGACTATAGGGTCGTCCCAACGACCTCGGGACTAGGTTGGCCAGCCGCCGACATGTCCGACGACTATAGGGTCGTCCCCACGACCCCGGGCCAAAGATGTCCAGCCGCCGTCTTGTCCGACGACTATAGGGTCGTCCCCACGACCCCGGGACTAGATTGGCCCGCCACCGTCATGTCCAACGACTATAGGGTCGTCCCCACAACCACGGGCCAAAGTTGGCCAGCCGCCGACATGTCCGACGACTATTGGATCGTCCCCACGACCACGGGCCAAAGTTGGCCAGCCGCCGACATGTCCGACGAGTATAGGGTCTTCCCCACTACCCCGGGACTAGATTGGTCCGCCACTGTCATGTCCGACGACTATGGGGTCGTCCCCACGACCCCGGGCCAAAGTTGGCAAGCCGCCGAAATGTCCGACGACTGTAGGGTCGTCCCCACGACCCCGGGACTAGATTGGTCCGCCACCGTCATGTCCGACGACTATAGGGTCGTCCCCACAACCCCGGGCCAAAGTTGGCAAGCCGCCGAAATGTCCGACGACTGTAGGGTCGTCCTCACGACCCCGGGATTAGATTGGCCCGCCACCGTCAAGTCCGACGACTATAGGGTCGTCCCAACGACCTCGGGACTAGGTTGGCCAGCCGCCGACATGTCCGACGACTATAGGGTCGTCCCCACGACCCCGGGCCAAAGATGTCCAGCCGCCGTCTTGTCCGACGACTATAGGGTCGTCCCCACGACCACGGGCCAAAGTTGGCCAGCCGCCGACATGTCCGACGACTATTGGGTCGTCCCCACGACCCCGGGCCAAAGTTGGCAAGCCGCCGAAATGTCCGACGACTGTAGGGTCGTCCCCACGACCCCGGGACTAGATTGGCCCGCCACCGTCATGTCCGACGACAATAGGGTCGTCCCCACGACCCCGGGTCTAGGTTGACAAGACGCAAAAATGTTCTACGAATATAGGGTCGTCCCCACGACCCCGGGCCAAAGATGGCATGCCGCCGAAATGTCCGACGACAATCGGATCGTCCACACGACCACGGGCCAAAGTTGGCCAGCCGCCGACATGTCCGACGACTATTGGGTCGTCCCCACGACCCCGGGCCAAAGTTGGCCAGCCGCCGACTTGTCCGACGACTATGGGGTCGTCCCCACGACCCCAGGACTAGGTTGGCCCACCGCCGACTTGTCCGACGACTATAGCGTCGTCCCCACGACCCCGGGACTAGGTTGACCAGCCGCCAACATGTCCGACGACAATAGGGTCGTGCCCACGACCCCGGGTCAAGGTTGGCCAGCCGCCGAAATGTCCGACGACTAAACAGTCGTCCCCGCCACCACGGGCCAAAGTTGGCCAGCCGCCGACATGTCCGATGACTATAGGGTCGTCCCCACGACCCTGGGACTAGATTGGCCCGCCACCGTCATGTCCGACGAATATACGGTCGTCCCCACGACCCCGGGCCAATAATGGCCAATCGCCGACATGTCCGATGACTATAGGGTCGTCCCCACGTCCACGGACCAAAGTTGGCCAGCCGCCGACATATCCGACGACTATAGGGTCGTCCCCATGACCTCGGGACTAGATTGGCCCGCCACCATCATGTCCGACGACTATAGGGTCGACCCCACGACCCCGGGAGTTGATTGCCCCGCCACCGTTATTTCTGACAACTATAGGGTCGTCCCCACAACCCCGGGACTAGGTTGGCCCGCCGCCGACTTGTCCGACGACTATAGAGTCGTCCCCACGACCCCGGGTCCAGGTTGGCCAGCCGCCGACATGTCCGACCACTGTCGGATCGTCCCCACGACCACGGGCCAAAGTTGGCCAGCCGCCGACATGTCCGACGACTATAGGGTCGTCCCCACGACCCCGGGCCAAAGATGTCCAGCCGCCGTCTTGTCCGACGACTATAGGGTCGTCCCCACGACCCCGGGACTAGATTGGCCCGCCACCGTCATGTCCAACGACTATAGGGTCGTCCCCACGACCCCGGGCCAAAGTTGGCAAGCCGCTGAAATGTCCGACGACTGTAGGGTCGTCCCCACGATCCCGGGACTAGATTCGCCCGCCACCGTCATGTCCGACGACTATAGGGTCGTCCCCACGACGTCGGGACTAGGTTGGCCAGCCGCCGACATGTCCGACCACTATTGGGTCGTCCCCACAACCACGGGCCAAAGTTGGCCTGCCGCCGACATGTCCGACGACTATAGTGTCGTCCCCACGACCCCGGTACTAAATTGGCCCGCCGCCGACATGTCTGACGACTCTAGGGTCGTCCCCATGACCCCGGGACTAGATTGGTCCGCCACCGTCATGTCCGCCGACTATAGGGTCGTCCCCACGACCTTGGGACTAGGTTGGCCAGCCGCCGACATGTTCGACGACTATAGGGTCGTCCCCACGACCCCGGGCCAATGTTGGCAAGCCGCCGAAATGTCCGACGACTGTAGGGTCGTCCCCACGACCCCGGGACTAGATTCGCCCGCCACCGTCAAGTCCGACGACTATAGGGTCGTCCACATGACCCCGGGACTAGGCTGACCTGCCGCCAACATATCCGACGACTATAGGGTCGTCCTCACGACCACGGGCCAAAGTTGGCCAGCCGCCGACTTGTCCGAGGACTATAGGGTCGTCCCCACGACCCCAGGACTAGGTTGGCCAGCCGCCGACTTGTCCGACCACTATAGGGTCGTCCCCACGACCCCGGGACTAGGTTGGCTCGCCGCCGACATTTCCGACGACTATAGGGTCGTCCCCACGACCCCGGGTCTAGGTTGGCCAGCCGCCGACATGTCCGACGACTAAACAGTCGTCCCCACGACCACGGGCCAAAGTTGGCCAGCCGCCGACATGTCCGACGACTATAGGGTCGTCCCCACGACCGCGGGCCAAAGATGTCCAGCCGCCGTGTTGTCCGACGACTATAGGTTCGTCCCCACGACCCCGGGACTAGGCAGACCTGCCGCCAACATGTCCGACGACTGTAGGGTCGTCCCACCGACCTCGGGACTAGATTGGTCCGCCACCGTCATGTCCGACGACTATAGGGTCGTCCCCACGACCGCGGGTCTAGGTTGGCCAGCCGCTGACATGTGCGACGACTATAGGGTCGTCCCCACGACCACGGGACTAGATTGGCCCGCCACCCTCATGTCCGACGACAATAGGGTCGTCCCCACGACCCCGGGTCTAGGTTGGCCAGCCGCCGACATGTCCGACGACTAAACAGTCGTCCCCACGACCACGGGCCAAAGTTGGCCAGCCGCCGTCATGTCCGACGACTATCGGATCGACCCCACGACCACGGACCAAAGTTGGCCAGCCGCCGACATGTGCGACGACTATAGGGTCGTCCCCACGACCCCGGGACTAGATTGGCCCGCCAACGTCATGTCCGACGTCTATAGGGTCGTCCCCACGACAACGGGCCTACGTTGGCCAGCCGCCGACATGTCCGACGACTATAGGGTCGTCCCCACGACCACGGGCCAAATTTGGCCAGGCGCCGTCTTGTCCGACGACTATAGGGTCGTTCCCACGACCACGGGCCAATATTGGACAATCGCCGACATATCCGACGACTATAGGGTCGTACCTACGACCCCGGGACTAGATTGGCCCGCCACCGTCATGTCCGACGACAATAGGATCGTCCCCACGACCCTGGGTCTAGATTGGCCAGCCGCCGACATGTCCGACGAATATAGAGTCGCCCCACGACACCGGGCCAAAGTTGGCCAGCCGGCGACATGTACGACGACTATAGGGTCGTCCCCACGACCCCGGGACTAGATTGGCCCGCCAACGTCATGTCCGACGTCTATAGGGTCGTCCCCACGACAACGGGCCTACGTTGGCCAGCCGCCGACATGTCCGACGACTATAGGGTCGTCCCCACGACCCCGGGCCAATGTTGGCCAATCGCCGACATGTCCGACGACTATAGGGTCGTCCCCACGACCCCGGGACAAGCTTGGCCCGCCGCCGACTTGTCCGACGACTATAGGGTCGTCCCCACGACCCCGGGACTAGATTGGCCCGCCACCGTCATGTCCCACGACAATAGGGTCGTCCCCACGACCCCGGGTCTAGGTTGGCCAGCCGCCGACATGTCCGACGACTATAGAGTCGTCCCCACGACACCGGGCCAAAGTTGGCCAGCCGCCGACATGTCCGACGATTATAGGGTCGTCCCCACGACCCTGGGACCAGATTGGCCCGCCACCGTCATGTCCGACGACTATAGGGTCGTCCCCACGACCCTGGGACTAGATTGGCCCGCCACCGTCATGTCCGACGACAATAGGGACGTCCCCACGACCCCGGGCCAATGTTGGCCAATCGCCGACATGTCCGACGACTATAGGGTCGTCCCCACGACCCCGGGACAAGCTTGGCCCGCCGCCGACTTGTCCGACGACTATAGGGTCGTCCCCACGACCCCGGGACTAGATTGGCCCGCCACCGTCATGTCCGACGACAATAGGGTCGTCCCCACGACCCCGGGTCTAGGTTGGCCAGCCGCCGACATGTCCGACGACTATAGAGTCGTCCCCACGACACCGGGCCAAAGTTGGACAGCAGCCGACATGTCCGAAGACTATGAGGTCGTCCCCACGACCTCGGGTCTAGATTGTCCCGCTACCGCCATGTCCGACGACTATAGGGTCGTCCCCACGACCCCGGGTCTAGGTTGGCCAGCCGCCGACATGTCCGACGACTATCGGATCGTCCCCACGACCACGGGCCAAAGTTGGCCAGCCGCCGACATGTCCGACGACTATTGGATCGTCTCCACGACCACGGGCCAAAGTTGGCCAGCCGCCGACATGTCCGACGACTATAGGGTCGTCCCCACGACCTCGGGTCTAGGTTGGCCAGCCGCCGACATGTCCGACGACTATAGGGTCGTCCCCACGACCCTGGGACTAGATTGGCCCGCCACCGTCATGTCCGACGACAATAGGGACGTCCCCACGACCCCGGGCCAATGTTGGCCAATCGCCGACATGTCCGACGACTATAGGGTCGTCCCCACGACCCCGGGACAAGCTTGGCCCGCCGCCGACTTGTCCGACGACTATAGGGTCGTCCCCACGACCCCGGGACTAGATTGGCCCGCCACCGTCATGTCCGACGACAATAGGGTCGTCCCCACGACCCCGGGTCTAGGTTGGCCAGCCGCCGACATGTCCGACGACTATAGGGTCGTCCCCACGACCTCGGGACTAGGTTGTACAGCCGCCGACATGTCCGACGACTACAAGGTCGTCCCCACGACCTCGGGACTAGGTTGGCCAGCCGCCGACATGTCCGACGACTATAGGGTCGTCCCGACGACCCCGGGCCAATGTTGGCCAATCGCCAACATGTCCGACGACTATAGGGTCGTCCCTACGACCCCGAGAGTAGATTGGCCCGCCACCGTCATGTCCGACGACAATAGGGTCGTCCCCACGACCCCGGTTCTAGGTTGGCCAGCCGCCGACATGTCCGACGACTATAGAGTTGTCCCCACGACACCGGGCCAAAGTTGGCCAGCCGCTGACATGTCCAACGACTATAGGGTCGTCCCCACGACCACGGGCCAAAGTTGGCCAGCCGCCGACATGTCCGACGACTATTGGATCGCCTCCACGACCCCGGGACTAGATTGGCCCGCCACCGTCATGTCCAACGACTATCGGATCGTCCCCACGACCAGGGGCCAAAGTTGGCCAGCCGCCGACATGTCCGACGACTATAGGGTCGTCCCCATGACCCCGGGACTAGATTGGCCAGCCGCCGACATGTCCGACGACTATAGGGTCGTCTCGACGACCCCGGGCCAATGTTGGCCAATCGCCAACATGTCCGACGACTATAGGGTCGTCCCACCGACCTCGGGACTAGATTGGTCCGCCACCGTCATGTCCGACGACTATAGGGTCGTCCCCACGACCGAGGGTCTAGGTTGGCCAGCCGCCGACATGTCCGACGACTATAGAGTCGTCCCCACGACCACGGGCCAAAGTTGGCCAGCCGCCGACATGTCCGACGACTATAGGGTCGTCCCCACGACCCTGGGACCAGATTGGCCCGCCACCGTCATGTCCGACGACTATAGGGTCGTCCCCACGACCCTGGGACTAGATTGGCCCGCCACCGTCATGTCCGACGACAATAGGGTCGTCCCCACGACCCCGGGCCAATGTTGGCCAATCGCCGACATGTCCGACGACTATAGGGTCGTCCCCACGACCCCGGGACAAGCTTGGCCCGCCGCCGACTTGTCCGACGACTAGAGGGTCGTCCCCACGACCCCGGGACTAGATTGGCCCGCCACCGTCATGTCCGACGACAATAGGGTCGTCCCCACGACCCCGGGTCTAGGTTGGCCAGCCGCCGACATGTCCGACGACTATAGAGTCGTCCCCACGACACCGGGCCAAAGTTGGACAGCCGCCGACATGTCCGAAGACTATGAGGTCGTCCCCACGACCTCGGGTCTAGATTGTCCCGCTACCGTCATGTCCGACGACTATAGGGTCGTCCCCACGACCTCGGGTCTAGATTGGCCCGCTACCGTCATGTCCGAAGACTATAGGGTCGTCCTCACGACCACGGGACTAGATTGGCCCGCCACCGCCATGTCCGACGACAATAGGGTCGTCCCCACGACCCCGGGTCTAGGTTGGCCAGCCGCCGACATGTCCGACGACTATAGGGTCGTCCCCACGACCTCGGGACTAGGTTGTACAGCCGCCGACATGTCCGACGACTACAAGGTCGTCCCCACGACCTCGGGACTAGGTTGGCCAGCCGCCGACATGTCCGACGACTATAGGGTCGTCCCGACGACCCCGGGCCAATGTTGGCCAATCGCCAACATGTCCGACGACTATAGGGTCGTCCCTACGACCCCGAGAGTAGATTGGCCCGCCACCGTCATGTCCGACGACAATAGGGTCGTCCCCACGACCCCGGTTCTAGGTTGGCCAGCCGCCGACATGTCCGACGACTATAGAGTTGTCCCCACGACACCGGGCCAAAGTTGGCCAGCCGCTGACATGTCCAACGACTATAGGGTCGTCCCCACGACCACGGGCCAAAGTTGGCCAGCCGCCGACATGTCCGACGACTATTGGATCGCCTCCACGACCCCGGGACTAGATTGGCCCGCCACCGTCATGTCCAACGACTATCGGATCGTCCCCACGACCAGGGGCCAAAGTTGGCCAGCCGCCGACATGTCCGACGACTATAGGGTCGTCCCCATGACCCCGGGACTAGATTGGCCAGCCGCCGACATGTCCGACGACTATAGGGTCGTCTCGACGACCCCGGGCCAATGTTGGCCAATCGCCAACATGTCCGACGACTATAGGGTCGTCCCACCGACCTCGGGACTAGATTGGTCCGCCACCGTCATGTCCGACGACTATAGGGTCGTCCCCACGACCGAGGGTCTAGGTTGGCCAGCCGCCGACATGTCCGACGACTATAGAGTCGTCCCCACGACCACGGGCCAAAGTTGGCCAGCCGCCGACATGTCCGACGACTATTGGATCGTCTCCACGCCCACGGGCCAAAGTTGGCCAGCCGCCGACATGTCCGACGACTATAGGATCGTTCCCACGACCTCGGGACTAGGTTGGCCAGCCGCCGACATGTCCGACGACTACAAGGTCGTCCCCACGACCTCGGGACTAGGTTGGCCAGCCGCCGACATGTCCGACGACTATAGGGTCGTCCCGACGACCCCGGGCCAATGTTGGCCAATCGCCAACATGTCCGACGACTATAGGGTCGTCCCTACGACCCCGGGAATAGATTGGCCCGCCACCGTCATGTCCGACGACAATAGGGTCGTCCCCACGACCCCGGGTCTAGGTTGGCCAGCCGCCGACATGTCCGACGACTATAGAGTCGTCCCCACGACACCGGGCCAAAGTTGGCCAGCCGCCAACTAGACATCTAGACTAACGGACTGCATCGTTGAAACATCGATTTTGATAATATTTTCGAAAAAAATCGAACTTATACGTGGTCGCGTCTTCGGAACTCTTCATTTTCGCGGTTTTTATTTTTTAATTCGATTCTGAAGGGTGGGCATACGAAATTATTGGGTGGGCAAACGTCTTCTACATCTAGACTAAAGGACTGCATCGTTGAAAGATCGATTTTGATAATATTTTCGGAAAAAATGGAACTTATACGTGGTCGCGTCTTCGGAACTCTTCATTTTCGCGGTTTTTATTTTTTAATTCGATTCTGGAGGGTGTGCATACGAAATTATTGGGTGGGCAAATCTCTTCTACATCTAGACTAACGGACTGCTTCGTTGAAAGATCGATTTTGATAATATTTTCGAAAAAAATCGAACTTATTCGTGGCCGCGTCTTCGGAACTCTTCATTTTCGCGGTTTTTATTTTTTAATTCGATTCTGAAGGGTGGGCATACGAAATTATTGGGTGGGCAAACGTCTTCTACATCTAGACTAAAGGACTGCATCGTTGAAAGATCGATTTTGATAATATTTTCGGAAAAAATCGAACTTATACGTGGTCGCGTCTTCGGAACTCTTCATTTTTGCAGTTTTTATTTTTTAATTCGATTCTGGAGGGTGGGCATACGAAATTATTGGGTGGGCAAATCTCTTCTACATCTAGACTAACGGACTGCATCGTTGAAAGATCGATTTTGATAATATTTTCGGAAAAAATCGAACTTATACGTGGTCGCGTCTTCGGAACTCTTAATTTCCGCGGTTTTTATTTTTTATTTCGATTCTGGAGAGTGGGCATACGAAATTATTGCATGGGCAAACGTCTTCCACATCTACACTAACGAAATGCGTCGTTGGACAAACGATTCGAACGTTTAGTTAATAAATAATCGAACTTATACGTGGTCGCGTCTTCGGAACTCTTCATTTTCGCGGTTTTTATTTTTTAATTCGATTCTGGAGGGTGGGCATACGAAATTATTGGGTGGGCAAATCTCTTCTACATCTAGACTAACGGACTGCGTCGTTGGACAAACGATTCGAACGTTTAGTTAATAAATAATCGAACTTATACGTGGTCGCGTCTTCGGAACTCTTCATTTTCGCGGTTTTTATTTTTTAATTCGATTCTGGAGGGTGGGCATACGAAATTATTGTGTGGGCAAATCTCTTCTACATCTAGACTAACGGACTGCATCGTTGAAAGATCGATTTTGATAATATTTTCGAAAAAAATCGAACTTATACGTGGTCGCGTTTTCGGAACTCTTCATTTTCGCGGTTTTTATTTTTTATTTCGATTCTGAAGGGTGGGCATACGAAATTATTGGGTGGGCAAATCTCTTCTACATGTAGACTAACGGACTGCATCGTTGAAACATCGATTTTGATAATATTTTCGAAAAAAATCGAACTTATACGTGGTCGCGTCTTCGGAACTTTTCATTTTCGCGGTTTTTATTTTTTAATTCGATTCTGGAGGGTGGGCATACGAAATTATTGGGTGCGCAAATCTCTTCTACATCTAGACTAACGGACTGCTTCGTTGAAAGATCGATTTTGATAATATTTTCGGAAAAAATCGAACTTATACGTGGACGCGTCTTCAGAACTCTTCATTTCCGCGGTTTTTATTTTTTATTTCGACTCTGGAGGGTGGGCATACGAAATTATTGGGTGGGCAAACGTCTTCCACATCTACACTAACGGACTGCATCGTTGAAAGATCGATTTTGATAATATTTTCGAAAAAAATCGAACTTATACGTGGTCGCGTCTTCGGAACTCTTCATTTTTGCGGTTTTTATTTTTTATTTCGATTCTGGAGGGTGGGCATACGAAATTATTGGGTGGGCAAATCTCTTCTACATGTAGACTAACGGACTGCATCGTTGAAAGATCGATTTTGATGATATTTTCGAAAAAAATCGAACTTATACGTGGCCGCGTCTTCGGAACTCTTCATTTTCGCGGTTTTTATTTTTTAATTCGATTCTGAAGGGTGGGCATACGAAATTATTGGGTGGGCAAACGTCTTCTACATCTAGACTAAAGGACTGCATCGTTGAAAGATCGATTTTGATAATATTTTCGGAAAAAATGGAACTTATACGTGGTCGCGTCTTCGGAACTCTTCATTTTCGCGGTTTTTATTTTTTAATTCGATTCTGGAGGGTGTGCATACGAAATTATTGGGTGGGCAAATCTCTTCTACATCTAGACTAACGGACTGCTTCGTTGAAAGATCGATTTTGATAATATTTTCGAAAAAAATCGAACTTATACGTGGTCGCGTCTTCGGAACTCTTCATTTTCGCGGTTTTTATTTTTTAATTCGATTCTGGAGGGTGGGCATACGAAATTATTGGGTGGGCAAATCTCTTCTACATCTAGACTAACGGACTGCATCGTTGAAAGATCGATTTTGATAATATTTTCGGAAAAAATCGAAATTATACGTGGTCGCATCTTCGGAACTCTTAATTTCCGCGGTTTTTATTTTTTATTTCGATTCTGGAGGGTGGGAATACGAAATTATTGGGTGGGCAAACGTCTTCCACATCTACACTAACGGACTGCATCGTTGAAAGATCGATTTTGATAATATTTTCGAAAAAAATCGAATTTATACGTGGTCGCGTCTTCGGAACTCTTCATTTTTGCGGTTTTTATTTTTTAATTCGATTCTGGAGGGTGTGCATACGAAATTATTGGGTGGGCAAATCTCTTCTACATCTAGACTAACGGACTGCATCGTTGAAAGATCGATTTTGATAATATTTTCGAAAAAAATCGAACTTATACGTGGTCGCGTCTTCGGAACTCTTCATTTTCGCGGTTTTTATTTTTTAATTCGATTCTGGAGGGTGGGCATACGAAATTATTGGGTGGGCAAACGTCTTCTACATCTAGACTAAAGGACTGCATCGTTGAAAGATCGATTTTGATAATATTTTCGGAAAAAATCGAACTTATACGTGGTCGCGTCATCGTAACTCTTCATTTCCGCGGTTTTTATTTTTTATTTCGATTCTGGAGGGTGGGCATACGAAATTATTGGGTGGGCAAATCTCTTCTACATGTAGACTAACGGACTGCATCGTTGAAAGATCGATTTTGATGATATTTTCGAAAAAAATCGAACTTATACGTGGCCGCGTTTTCGGAACTCTTCATTTTCGCGGTTTTTATTTTTTAATTCGATTCTGAAGGGTGGGCATACGAAATTATTGGGTGGGCAAACGTCTTCTACATCTAGACTAAAGGACTGCATCGTTGAAAGATCGATTTTGATAATATTTTCGGAAAAAATGGAACTTATACGTGGTCGCGTCTTCGGAACTCTTCATTTTCGCGGTTTTTATTTTTTAATTCGATTCTGGAGGGTGTGCATACGAAATTATTGGGTGGGAAAATCTCTTCTACATCTAGACTAACGGACTGCTTCGTTGAAAGATCGATTTTGATAATATTTTCGAAAAAAATCGAACTTATACGTGGTCGCGTCTTCGGAACTCTTCATTTTCGCGGTTTTTATTTTTTAATTCGATTCTGGAGGGTGGGCATACGAAATTATTGGGTGGGCAAATCTCTTCTACATCTAGACTAACGGACTGCATCGTTGAAAGATCGATTTTGATAATATTTTCGAAAAAAATCGAAATTATACGTGGTCGCGTCTTCGGAACTCTTAATTTCCGCGGTTTTTATTTTTTATTTCGATTCTGGAGAGTGGGCATACGAAATTATTGGGTGGGCAATCCTCCTCTACATCTAGACTAAAGGACTGCATCGTTGAAAGATCGATTTTGATAATATTTTCGGAAAAAATCGAACTTATACGTGGTCGCGTCTTCAGAACTCTTCATTTTCGCGGTTTTTATTTTTTTATTCGATTCTGAAGGGTGGGCATACGAAATTATTGCATGGGCAAACGTCTTCCACATCTACACTAACGAAATGCGTCGTTGGACAAACGATTCGAACGTTTAGTTAATAAATAATCAAACTTATACGTGGTCGCGTCTTCGGAACTCTTCATTTTCGCGGTTTTTATTTTTTATTTCGATTCTGAAGGGTGGGCATACGAAATTATTGGGTGGGCAAATCTCTTCTACATCTAGACTAACGGACTGCATCGTTGAAAGATCGATTTTGATGATATTTTCGAAAAAAATCGAATTATACGTGGCCGCGTCTTCGGAACTCTTCATTTTCGCGGTTTTTATTTTTTAATTCGATTCTGAAGGGTGGGCATACGAAATTATTGGGTGGGCAAACGTCTTCTACATCTAGACTAAAGGACTGCATCGTTGAAAGATCGATTTTGATAATATTTTCGGAAAAAATCGAACTTATACGTGGCCGCGTCTTCGGAACTCTTCATTTTCGGGGTTTTTATTTTTTAATTCGATTCTGAAGGGTGGGCATACGAAATTATTGGGTGGGCAAACGTCTTCTACATCTAGACTAAAGGACTGCATCGTTGAAAGATCGATTTTGATAATATTTTCGGAAAAAATCGAACTTATACGTGGTCGCGTCTTCGGAACTCTTCATTTTTGCGGTTTTTATTTTTTAATTCGATTCTGGAGGGTGTGCATACGAAATTATTGGGTAGGCAAATCTCTTCTACATCTAGACTAACGGACTGCATCGTTGAAAGATCGATTTTGATAATATTTTCGGAAAAAATCGAACTTATACGTGGTCGCGTCTTCGGAACTCTTCTTTTTCGCGGTTTTTATATTTTATTTCGATTCTGAAGGGGGGGCATACGAAATTATTGGGTGGGCAAACGTCTTCCACATCTACACTAACGAAATGCGTCGTTGGACAAACGATTCGAACGTTTAGTTAAAAAATAATCGAACTTATACGTGGTCGCGTCTTCGGAACTCTTCATTTTCGTGGTTTTTATTTTTTATTTCGATTCTGAAGGGTGGGCATACGAAATTATTGGGTGGGCAAACGTCTTCTACATCTAGACTAAAGGACTGCATCGTTGAAAGATCGATTTTGATAATATTTTCGGAAAAAATCGAACTTATACGTGGTCGCGTCTTCAGAACTCTTCATTTTCGCGGTTTTTATTTTTTTATTCGATTCTGAAGGGTGGGCATACGAAATTATTGCATGGGCAAACGTCTTCCACATCTACACTAACGAAATGCGTCGTTGGACAAACGATTCGAACGTTTAGTTAATAAATAATCGAACTTATACGTGGTCGCGTCTTCGGAACTCTTCATTTTCGCGGTTTTTATTTTTTAATTCGATTCTGGAGGGTGGGCATACGAAATTATTGGGTGGGCAAATCTCTTCTACATCTAGACTAACGGACTGCATCGTTGAAAGATCGATTTTGATAATATTTTCGGAAAAAATCGAACTTATACGTGGACGCGTCTTCGGAACTCTTCATTTCCGCGGTTTTTATTTTTTATTTCGATTCTGGAGGGTGGGCATACGAAATTATTGGGTTGGCAAACGTCTTCCACATCTACACTAACGGACTGCATCGTTGAAAGATCGATTTTGATAATATTTTCGGAAAAAATGGAACTTATACGTGGTCGCGTCTTCGGAACTCTTCATTTTCGCGGTTTTTATTTTTTAATTCGATTCTGGAGGGTGTGCATACGAAATTATTGGGTGGGCAAATCTCTTCTACATCTAGACTAACGGACTGCTTCGTTGAAAGATCGATTTTGATAATATTTTCGAAAAAAATCGAACTTATTCGTGGCCGCGTCTTCGGAACTCTTCATTTTCGCGGTTTTTATTTTTTAATTCGATTCTGAAGGGTGGGCATACGAAATTATTGGGTGGGCAAACGTCTTCTACATCTAGACTAAAGGACTGCATCGTTGAAAGATCGATTTTGATAATATTTTCGGAAAAAATCGAACTTATACGTGGTCGCGTCTTCGGAACTCTTCATTTTTGCAGTTTTTATTTTTTAATTCGATTCTGGAGGGTGGGCATACGAAATTATTGGGTGGGCAAATCTCTTCTACATCTAGACTAACGGACTGCATCGTTGAAAGATCGATTTTGATAATATTTTCGGAAAAAATCGAACTTATACGTGGTCGCGTCTTCGGAACTCTTAATTTCCGCGGTTTTTATTTTTTATTTCGATTCTGGAGAGTGGGCATACGAAATTATTGCATGGGCAAACGTCTTCCACATCTACACTAACGAAATGCGTCGTTGGACAAACGATTCGAACGTTTAGTTAATAAATAATCGAACTTATACGTGGTCGCGTCTTCGGAACTCTTCATTTTCGCGGTTTTTATTTTTTAATTCGATTCTGGAGGGTGGGCATACGAAATTATTGGGTGGGCAAATCTCTTCTACATCTAGACTAACGGACTGCGTCGTTGGACAAACGATTCGAACGTTTAGTTAATAAATAATCGAACTTATACGTGGTCGCGTCTTCGGAACTCTTCATTTTCGCGGTTTTTATTTTTTAATTCGATTCTGGAGGGTGGGCATACGAAATTATTGTGTGGGCAAATCTCTTCTACATCTAGACTAACGGACTGCATCGTTGAAAGATCGATTTTGATAATATTTTCGAAAAAAATCGAACTTATACGTGGTCGCGTTTTCGGAACTCTTCATTTTCGCGGTTTTTATTTTTTATTTCGATTCTGAAGGGTGGGCATACGAAATTATTGGGTGGGCAAATCTCTTCTACATCTACACTAACGGACTGCATCGTTGAAACATCGATTTTGATAATATTTTCGAAAAAAATCGAACTTATACGTGGTCGCGTCTTCGGAACTTTTCATTTTCGCGGTTTTTATTTTTTAATTCGATTCTGGAGGGTGGGCATACGAAATTATTGGGTGCGCAAATCTCTTCTACATCTAGACTAACGGACTGCTTCGTTGAAAGATCGATTTTGATAATATTTTCGGAAAAAATCGAACTTATACGTGGACGCGTCTTCGGAACTCTTCATTTCCGCGGTTTTTATTTTTTATTTCGACTCTGGAGGGTGGGCATACGAAATTATTGGGTGGGCAAACGTCTTCCACATCTACACTAACGGACTGCATCGTTGAAAGATCGATTTTGATAATATTTTCGAAAAAAATCGAACTTATACGTGGTCGCGTCTTCGGAACTCTTCATTTTTGCGGTTTTTATTTTTTATTTCGATTCTGGAGGGGGGGCATACGAAATTATTGGGTGGGCAAACGTCTTCCACATCTACACTAACGAAATGCGTCGTTGGACAAACGATTCGAACGTTTAGTTAAAAAATAATCGAACTTATACGTGGTCGCGTCTTCGGAACTCTTCATTTTCGTGGTTTTTATTTTTTATTTCGATTCTGAAGGGTGGGCATACGAAATTATTGGGTGGGCAAACGTCTTCTACATCTAGACTAAAGGACTGCATCGTTGAAAGATCGATTTTGATAATATTTTCGGAAAAAATCGAACTTATACGTGGACGCGTCTTCGGAACTCTTCATTTCCGCGGTTTTTATTTTTTATTTCGATTCTGGAGGGTGGGCATACGAAATTATTGGGTGGGCAAACGTCTTCCACATCTACACTAACGGACTGCATCGTTGAAAGATCGATTTTGATAATATTTTCGGAAAAAATCGAACTTATACGTGGTCGCGTCTTCGGAACTCTTCATTTTCGCGGTGTTTATTTTTTAATTCGATTCCGGAGGGTGGGCATACGAAATTATTGGGTGGGCAAATCTCTTCTACATCTAGACTAACGGACTGCATCGTTGAAAGATCGATTTTGATAATATTTTCGAAAAAAATCGAACTTATACGTGGTCGCGTCTTCGGAACTCTTCATTTTCGCGGTTTTTATTTTTTAATTCGATTCTGGAGGGTGTGCATACGAAATTATTGGGTGGGCAAATCTCTTCTACATCTAGACTAACGGACTGCTTCGTTGAAAGATCGATTTTGATAATATTTTCGAAAAAAATCGAACTTATTCGTGGCCGCGTCTTCGGAACTCTTCATTTTCGCGGTTTTTATTTTTTAATTCGATTCTGAAGGGTGGGCATACGAAATTATTGGGTGGGCAAACGTCTTCTACATCTAGACTAAAGGACTGCATCGTTGAAAGATCGATTTTGATAATATTTTCGGAAAAAATCGAACTTATACGTGGTCGCGTCTTCGGAACTCTTCATTTTTGCAGTTTTTATTTTTTAATTCGATTCTGGAGGGTGTGCATACGAAATTATTGGGTAGGCAAATCTCTTCTACATCTAGACTAACGGACTGCATCGTTGAAAGATCGATTTTGATAATATTTTCGAAAAAAATCGAACTTATACGTGGTCGCGTCTTCGGAACTCTTCATTTTCGCGGTTTTTATTTTTTAATTCGATTCTGGAGGGTGGGCATACGAAATTATTGGGTGGGCAAATCCCTTCTACATCTAGACTAACGGACTGCATCGTTGAAAGATCGATTTTGATAATATTTTCGGAAAAAATCGAACTTATACGTGGTCGCGTCTTCGGAACTCTTCATTTTCGCGGTTTTTATATTTTATTTCGATTCTGAAGGGGGGGCATACGAAATTATTGGGTGGGCAAACGTCTTCCACATCTACACTAACGAAATGCGTCGTTGGACAAACGATTCGAACGTTTAGTTAATAAATAATCGAACTTATACGTGGTCGCGTCTTCGGAACTCTTCATTTTCACGGTTTTTATTTTTTAATTCGATTCTGGAGGGTGGGCATACGAAATTATTGGGTGGGCAAATCTCTTCTACATCTAGACTAACGGACTGCATCGTTGAAAGATCGATTTTGATAATATTTTCGAAAAAAATCGAACTTATACGTGGTCGCGTTTTCGGAACTCTCCATTTTCGCGGTTTTTATTTTTTATTTCGATTCTGAAGGGTGGGCATACGAAATTATTGGGTGGGCAAACGTCTTTCACATCTACACTAACGAAATGCGTCGTTGGACAAACGATTCGAACGTTTAGTTAAAAAATAATCGAACTTATACGTGGTCGCGTCTTCGGAACTCTTCATTTTCGTGGTTTTTATTTTTTATTTCGATTCTGAAGGGTGGGCATACGAAATTATTGGGTAGGCAAACGTCTTCTACATCTAGACTAAAGGACTGCATCGTTGAAAGATCGATTTTGATAATATTTTCGGAAAAAATCGAACTTATACGTGGTCGCGTCTTCGGAACTCTTCATTTTCGCGGTTTTTATATTTTAATTCGATTCTGGAGGGTGGGCATACGAAATTATTGGGTGGGCAAATCTCTTCTACATCTAGACTAAAGGCTCGTATAGACTGGGCGATAATCGCCGGCAACTTTGTTGCCGGAGTCGCTGGCGAGTCGGTGGGATAACCGACTTGTCGCCAGCGACTTGTATCTGGCGACTTTTATCCGGCGACTTGTGTCCGGCAACTGTGTCTGGCGACTCGTCCTTTAAGGGTAAAGAGATACGAATATACCTGGGAAAGTCGCCGGAACCTGTATCCGGCGACTTGCAACAATCGCTGTGGGATACAGCAACTCGACCCTTGCCTCAAACGGCCTTCTAGAAATGACTGTTGGCCACATGTTCCCGAAAAACTGTATTCAAGTGGACGGTGAGCAACATCGCCCGAGTGTCTAGTGCCTGTATTTCTGTTTCCCGTTCCGAATGGGAAACATCGCCGACTCTGTGGCAACACACCACGCACTATATATATTGAAGTACATCCTATAGTAAATGTATACGTTAAAAATTTAATATACAGGGTGTCCCAAAAATGTCGGACTTCCTTGAAAGGGGTTACTCAGGGGGTGATTTGAAACAACTTTTTCCTTAGCGAAAATATTGTCCGAAGCTTCGTTAAGGAGATATTAAGCAAAAACCCCGGCCAATCAGAGCGCACGCCTTCCGCCTGAGTTCCCGCGGTAGCGTTGGCTACGAGGTAGGCGACCGCGCTTGTGCTACGAACGTACGAACAAGCAAGTCGGCATGCATCGAAGGAAACCGCGTTACACATTTTTTTTTTAAAGCAGAATCTTAAATAAGAATAATTTGAAGTGAGAGGACAAGAATTCGTTATTGAGGTAAAAATCCGTAGTTTAAGAACGGCCAACACAACTAAATTTAAAAAATAATATTAGGTGTATGAATAAATTCTTTCCGACTGGAATTTCTATCGCGGTGGTATTCAAAAGCTGCCAGAAAAATGGCAAAAGGTAATGAACAATAATGGAAATTATTGCGATGATCGAGTTGTTTTCATATTTTTTAAATCGAACTGTTATTGTACCCTAAAATCGGAAAGAATTTATTTTCACACCTAATAATCAACAATAAATTAAATAAAACTCACCCTTTCTGGACATTCCTTTCCTTGCTTTCCTTCCGTTTTCGGAGACCTGGCCACTGTACCGATCCTGGTCATCGGCGTCCAGTGCTCAGCTGATCGCAGGGTCAATGTACCGAATATTCACTTCACTGCACGGCTACTAACACTGATCACTGAACCGATCCTGGTCATCGATGGACGAGCCCAGTGCACAGCTGGTTTCAGGTACACGACACCATCCAAGGTGAATATGCCGAATATTCACTTTACTGCACGGCTACTAACACTGATCACTGAATTTATTTTTCACGGAACGTGTTGTTCCTACGTTATAAAAATTGGTGGCCGCGAAAGGGGCCGATTACTGTTAATTACTGGGAGGAGATTACTACTATTACCCGACGAAAAGAAAACTCGTGGCAGACTGTCTCGGGCTGTGCAGCGATCAGATACGGATCCGACCGACGATCGTCAAAACAAAAGCGTAGGCTACGCTTGGTCAAATCGCTCTATCCCACTCGATCTCGTGTTTCGTTCGATCTCTTCGTCGCGCGGTGCGACAATGTATGTGGCAACTTCAGCCAATAACCAAAATACGTGTGCCCCGTCTTTAAAAGTGTGCCCAAATAGGTGACTCGACCAATCGTCACAGCAGCGGACTGCACAGCCCGAGACAGTCTGCCACGAGTTTTCTTTTCGCCGGGTAATAGTAGTAATCTCGTCCCAGTAATTAACAGTAATCGGCCCCTTTCGCGGCCACCAATTTTTATAACGTAGGAACAACACGTTCCGTGAAAAATAAATTCAGTGATCAGTGTTAGTAGCCGTGCAGTAAAGTGAATATTCGGCACATTCACCTTGGATGGTGTCGTGTACCTGAAACCAGCTGTGCACTGGGCTCGTCCATCGATGACCAGGATCGGTTCAGTGATCAGTGTTAGTAGCCGTGCAGTGAAGTGAATATTCGGTACATTGACCCTGCGATCAGCTGAGCACTGGACGCCGATGACCAGGATCGGTACAGTGGCCAGGTTTCCGAAAACGGAAGGAAAGCAAGGAAAGGAATGTCCAGAAAGGGTGAGTTTTATTTAATTTATTGGTGATTATTAGGTGTGAAAATAAATTCTTTCCGATTTTAGGGTACAATAACAGTTCGATTTAAAAAATATGAAAACAACTCGATCATCGCAATAATTTCCATTATTGTTCATTACCTTTTGCCATTTTTCTGGCAGCTTCTGAATACCACCGCGATAGAAATTCCAGTCGGAAAGAATTTATTCATACACCTAATATTATTTTTTAAATTTAGTTGTGTTGGCCGTTCTTAAACTACGGATTTTTACCTCAATAACGAATTACGATCACTTGTCGTACATTTTCTGTTACGTTAGCTTTTCGTTTATGCCTTATTTAAAAACGAAATTTACGTACTTCTTGTCCTCTCACTTCAAATTATTCTTATTTAAGATTCTGCTTTAAAAAAAAAATGTGTAACGCGGTTTCCTTCGATGCATGCCGACTTGCTTGTTCGTACGTTCGTAGCACAAGCGCGGTCGCCTACCTCGTAGCCAACGCTACCGCGGGAACTCAGGCGGAAGGCGCGCGCTCTGATTGGTCGGGGTTTTTGGTTAATATCTCCTTAACGAAGCTTCGGACAATATTTTCGCTAAGGAAAAAGTTGTTTCAAATCACCCCCTGAGTAACCCCTTTCAAGGAAGTCCGACATTTTTGGGACACCCTGTATCTATAAATATGTGTATATATCTATAAATATATGTATATATATATAATATATATAATAAATTTTTAACGTAAATATCTACTATATGATCTACTGCGTGGAAAAACACCACACATATACATATTTATTAAAACATTAATTTATTTTATATATATATATTAAACGAATTTATTATATAGGGTAGACCGGGGCGAATCGGATCACAGGGCGAATCGGATCAAAATAAGAATTTGGTCCATATTTCTTATATCGCGATAGAAATGAGCATTCCGATCGTTCGTAGTACCTCGCCCCTCTTCCCCGCACCTACTGTAATAGCCCATCAATTGTTTTAAGTCATTGTTTAGAGCTGGCATACGTTTTCAGTGAGATGAACGCGTGCAAACGTTACAATTTTTGTCCGAATCTAACCTAGGTAATCTGCAATTTCGTAATTAAAATAAAAAGTAAGCTTGAAAATTCAAATGTGTTTATTGTTATTAGTTTGCACGGTGTCCAAGTTTAGTGTTTGATGTATTTTACACTATTATATCATAATATGTTTATGTAATCTACACCGTTTGAAATACTTATATATGGGGCTAATCGGATCACGTTATTTGGGGCGAATCGGATCGCTCTTTTCTTTCATTTGTGTATTTTTATGATTATAAATATGAGAATTGTTTATATACAGATGTTTCGTACGTACGAAAAAAAGAGCAATCAGGGATCATGGTGTCAAAAAAAAGGGAAGCTGTGATAAAAATTAAATCTAAAGAAATGACGAAAAAATAAATAAATTCTTAAGAAGATGGCATTGTATTTACTGTGGTGAAAAATTAATTCGTCCACTTTCAGAAGATTGTCTGAGAAGAGTGGTGCCACGAGAATTGTACTGATAGAGGTGGCAAAAAACAGCAATATCGTTCCGATCTGTGTGCTAAGTAGTGTCACTTGACTCCACTGTCATTAAATTAGATTTGCTTAAGTTGATTCAAAAGATTTTGTTATGAAAATTTCAGTTTTTTCAGAAATGAATGGGTTATCCGATTCGCCCCAAGATTCGGGGCGAATCGGATATTTCTCACTTTTTCGTTTTTTGTTTATAAATGAAAGATTTTTATGTTTAGTTTGAATTTTTATATATTAATGTTGAAGCCAAAGGTGTACTGATCACGAATATGTAATAAAAAATTAGTTTTTTAATGTTTGACTATTACTATTTTACCGTCAAACACAAAGTGATCCGATTCGCCCCGGTCTACCCTATATATATGCGGACACTCCCTTGACGAGGCTCTCTTCACAGCAATACATATCTCCTCTCCGAGGTCCACCTTCTTTCGCACGGAACAGGTCAACGCGTGCTCTTGTTTTGCAATTGAAGCGCGTGTTTTTACTCGAGAGATAAGGGATCCGTCTCGAATTTGCTGGGAAGACGGCGCAGGCCTATATCTGGCACATTTAGGTAAAAACTGAAGGGATTGGCTTGTGTGCCACGTCTGGTTCCCAAAAATTAATCAGGCTGATCGGCCAGTGTGTTCCGCCAAGGTGCGGTTTATGACCGTATTGTCCCATGAGTAGCGGTTGACATCGGTACCTGCGCGTCCGATGTCACCGTGTATACCACCCATTATCGACATCTGGTAGACAAATGTTTCCCAACGAACACTTCGAGAACAAGCTATTGCCTAGTCGTGA
The DNA here is from genome assembly GCA_963932275.1 of Andrena praecox. Taxonomy (NCBI): domain Eukaryota; kingdom Metazoa; phylum Arthropoda; class Insecta; order Hymenoptera; family Andrenidae; genus Andrena; species Andrena praecox. Next base: position 25,698,725 of record OZ010730.1, read on the forward strand.
AGAAATGAAGAAATTTGGCTTCAAAAATACTAAATTGCCAGCTGTAAAAGATAACTGAATTTGGACGCGCAGGTAGCGTTGTCAACCGCTGACTCACGGGACAATACGGTCATAAACCGGGACCCTGTCGAAACACTCTGGCCGATCAGCTTGATTAATTTTTGAGAACCAGGTGTGGTATACAAGTCATCCCCTTCAGTTTTTATCTAAATGTGCCAGGTATAGCAGTTAAAAAGTATTATCCAACATCAATACGCCTTGCGGAGAGAGAGAGACACAAGAAGAAAAAATGGTAGTCCGCTGACTGCGCGTGGTCCCACCTGCGCCGTCTTCCCTGCAAATTCGAGACGGATCCCTTATCTCTCGAGTAAAAACTCGCTTAATAGAAACTGTGACATTAAATCATCACCGTAATGTTCTCCATTTCTCAAAAACGCCTTTTTCTTTTTCTTTTGGTCGATGCTATTACAATGAACGCGGCGCCAACACCCATAGCTATTGACGGATCCATGGCTACTAAAAATAAGGTTTGGAATGGACGCCGAAGAAGGGTCTTGGTCAGTGATGCCAGATTCGAGACGGGTTCACTCGAGAATTTCCCCCACCTCGCGCATACTACGGCGGAGCAGCGTATCCGTGAGCTCGGCGCTTCGGAGTCCAACTCACGGACACGCAGCTCCGGCGTAGTGTGCGCGAGGTGGGGGAAATTCTCGAGGGAACCCGCCCCGATCTGGCATCACTGGTCTTGGTCATAAGGTGGGGGACACAAGTTGCCGAGTCGCCGGACACAAGTCGCTGGATACCAGCCGCTCGGTAAAAATCGCTGGAGACAAGCCGATGCATCCCAGCGAGTCGCCAGGCGACGCGCTGGAGTCTCTGGCAACAAAGTTGCCGGCGATTATCGCCCAGTCTATACGAGCCTTAACGGACTGCATCGTTGAAAGATCGATTATGATAATATTTTCGAAAAAAATCGAACTTATACGTGGTCGCGTCTTCGGAACTCTTCATTTAAGCGGTTTTTATTTTTTATTTCGATTCTGAACGGTGGGCATACGAAATTATTGGGTGGGCAAACGTCTTCCACATCTACACTAACGGACTGCATCGTTGAAAGATCGATTTTGATAATATTTTCGAAAAAAATCGAACTTATACGTGGTCGCGTCTTCGGAACTCTTCATTTTTGCGGTTTTTATTTTTTAATTCGATTCTGGAGGGTGTGCATACGAAATTATTGGGTAGGCAAATCTCTTCTACATCTAGACTAACGGACTGCATCGTTGAAAGATCGATTTTGATAATATTTTCGAAAAAAATCGAACTTATACGTGGTCGCGTCTTCGGAACTCTTCATTTTCGCGGTTTTTATTTTTTAATTCGATTCTGGAGGGTGGGCATACGAAATTATTGGGTGGGCAAATCCCTTCTACATCTAGACTAACGGACTGCATCGTTGAAAGATCGATTTTGATAATATTTTCGGAAAAAATCGAACTTATACGTGGTCGCGTCTTCGGAACTCTTCATTTTCGCGGTTTTTATATTTTATTTCGATTCTGAAGGGGGGGCATACGAAATTATTGGGTGGGCAAACGTCTTCC